>BROG01000165.1:0-707500 GCA_030159075.1 Atrina japonica
ATGGTATGGTATATAATATGAAGGCAACCAATTAAAGACCAATAGTATTGACCATCAATATTTTTCCATTTCAACCTTCTACTCACTCTTGATAACCACGGCCTCTGTACTTATTTTCAGAGCGGCGCCTACGTTGATGTCGTCGATTGCATCACCACCTTCAGCCTGACGTTTCTTGATGTCATGTCCACTTCCGGAAACTACTAAATCATAAACGTTTCTCTTCTTTCTTCCCCAGCTATTCATTCCGTCTGAACAAACTTCCTGTGAGCGAAACAAATTAATTAATTATAATATTGAAATCAGGAGGTTAAAGAGTCAGTATACAAACATGGTGAATCAAACATTGGACAAACTCGGACATCTGGAGAATGAAGAGGTACCAATGGACAATCGAAACACAAAGTCCAGTAGAATGCGACATATTAGATATAAAATTGGTCTCAACATGAAAAAAATTGTGAATCACAAACGGGATGGGACCAGGTGTCTGGAATCAGTTAGCGTCCATTGTTAACATACCTCACCCATCTCAAATATTACATGGAAACCTCTCGAGTTCAGTGAAAAGGTCAAGCTCGTTGGAAAGGTCATCAGTTTGTTTAAGCTCTGATTGGTGAAAGCGAGTTACTGTATATGGTCGTGTTACAGAATAAAATGTAACATTCTTGAGAGGGAAAATGACGTCAGGCAATCTGGGTTTGTTATCTTATGTATGTATATCAGATTTATAAATACACTCATTCTCGTCAAGAAATAGGAGGAAGAATTATTTTCACGGATAAACTAATTACTCACAGGTGTGCAGGATCCTAAACAGACTTCAAGGGTACAAGAAAATGTCATTCCTACGGATCCTCCATTTAAGTCTGTTGTACGGAAAGCACCGAAAGTAGCCGAAAGTAATCCTTGTGTTGGATGGCTGAAGTGTGGAAACAACTCTACGTCTGTGGCACAGCTGTAAAATGAAAAAGTCTTTTTAAAGAGTGATACTTTTACGGTAATTCCATGAGTTTTCTAACGGGTAGAAAAAAGTATGAGATATACGTGTATATCAAAGTTGTTAATATTGTCTTTTTATTTACGCTAACTTGATGTGTCTGTAGACAGTCATCAGTAAACTAGAATAAAATGGAAAACATAAATACCAAAGTTTGGAACTAACATGAAATTTTACCATTGATATGAAATTTTTTATTTATCTTTTTTTAAGCAAACTAGATGATAAACTTGTTATGTCAATAAAAAACAGGTAATTTTATTCCCCGCATTTCCAATGAAAAACACATTATAAAACCGGGGATGCAACACAGTAAGGTACGGAATATCCGGCATTTAAATTAGCGTCAATCTCACTATTGTGACGTCATATTAATCAGGTTTTATTATGTTGTATCGGCTCATTGCAAAACATGTATGAATTTTTATTAAATACACTCCGATCTTAGTATAGATATGGTGTAAGTACTTACGAAGAGTCAATGATAGGAATGGTTGAAGCATAGCAGGACTTTGCTTTGAGGTCAAAATCCTCTGAAAAATAAAAATAACAAAACATGAAGTTATTGTGCGGTCATGAAATAATATATATATATATATATATATATATATATATATATATATATATATATATAGATATATATATATAGATATATATATATATATATATTATATCCGTTTAATTTTTTAGAGACAATAAAATAACTTCTAAAGTTCATTGACATACAGCAGCAGCAACAATAATAATTTGATGATGATGATGATGATGATGATGATGATGATGAAAAATAACCAATCAACAAAAATAGCAACAGTACTTACGGATATAATCAGATCCAAGTTCAATGGTCATTGTAATCAAATCAGTGAGCTGGACATTGCCACCTCCTACATCTTGACCGTTACTGTACAACTTCATAGAAGCGGTAGGTTTAACCGTTAAATTTTGTCCGGCATCATCGTCCTTGTCGCTATAAGTGAAACAAGACAATGGTTCTACGTCAGCAAATCAGTTTCTTTTACTTTGTAGAGGATAGTAACATGCAATTACCGTTTTCAATCTATGTAAATGAATTTAACAAAGCGATAAGAATTAAACATAAACGTTTTAATATGTACATGTAATTATTTTGTTATTAAAAGAATTATTATTTTGATTACAATATTTCTGTTCAAAATTTTATAATAAAACAACTTACAGGGCGTTGAGGCCATTGTCAACGGTCAAGTCGCTCAAGTCCGCCACACACATGATGGGAATCTGTTTATCATCTCCAGTTTGATACAGCGACTTCTTCTGTACGATGATTTTGAAGGATTCTTCCTGCAAAACAGGTACATATAGATTTAAAATATCGCTAGACTAAATTTGTTGTCTGTTTTTTAATTGAAATATGAAAAATAGATTTTTTTTTTATGTTGCTTATGATTAAGTTGATATTATACATTTTTAGACTTTTCATCGCACATATTTTTTCCTTTCCATGCAGATTACAACATACCTTGATTATCAAATTTAACATTATGCCTTATTGGTAAAGTAGAAATATAGATATTGATGTGAGCAATATCAATTTCCTTATCTGGAAAAAATATTTATCTAAATTCTTTATTCTTTAATTTACCATTTTCTGATCCAATTAATACAAATGACGCTAAAGCTTACCCACTGAATTCCACAGGAAGCGAAATCAAACTCGTGCACATTTGTTCCGATTGCTGTCGTCTGCTTACATGCTGCACCTTGACCTTGTATATAAATGATTCCAAGATCGGCGCCGTCCGTCAGCGACAAAACCAATTTACTCTTTGTACAACTGTCGACGGTTACTGGAAATATTGATATTCGTTACTACAGAATATGTTATGGCGTGTACTATGGTCATTTTATTCTCAGAAGAACCAAAACTTACAAAACTATTTTAGACTTCAGATATTAAATGAAGCGTTCCAGGGTGACGGCTAAGCAAGTTGTAGACGTTGCAATATATATTCAAAAGTTGCGTTTGTGCAAACTTTGAATTGAGTTTAAAGCAATGGTAATTTATAAACTTTGTATTGAGGATGACGACCTTAATCCGAAATTTATGTCATTTGCGCATTAACTCGCGCACATTACTTGGAGCAAAGTACCGTGATAAAAATTACCAATCTACACATAATAAATCAATCGATATCGATTCATGACATTTGAATAATATAAATCCAATATAACTGGTAGGTGATTATAGGTCCATATGTAAATAAAAAAAATAATTGAAAAGTAACATTCTAAAGCAAATTTATAATATCTTACTCATACAGGACGCCGAACTGACTTTTAATAGCATATTTTTCAACAAGTGTTCTAAAACTATATTTTTTTTGCGAATGGTTACTTTATTTTCGTCAATTAAAAAAGCAAAAATTTAAGAATAAAAGTGGTAGTTCTATTTTGGAAATTTCAGTCTTGAAGTAGAGTTTATGTTGCTGTAAACCACATACATGTGTAATTTCAAGTCAATATAATGTGTAATCACATCCTGCAAAATGAGCTTTGACTTGATCACAATAAACAACTGACCATAGCATTACTCAGTTGATAAAACATCTACGCGTAAAAAGGATTTTAGAAAAGACTTTAGTTTGTCATTCATGGATCTAAAATTATTTCAAGACGCTAGACCCAGGCGCCATGTCTTTTTAGCATCTTTAGGGTTGAGTCTGAACAAACTTCAACAACAATATCAACAAACGAAAGTTAAAAAGCCCGAAGTTACAAGAAAATACTGTTTCCACGTTCAGTGATAAACCCGTTCATAAACATATTTTACTTATTTTATATCAACATATCCTTATCGAGGAAACTTAATGCTGAATTTAATTGCATACTACGCAAGATATCATGATATTCTATTTATGATAAAATGATTGAAATTGAATTGGACAATAAAAACAAATCCCTAGAATGTATACAACTTTTGTTGGTATTGTCGAATTCACATAATTTGGCTGGACATAGTAACCATAGTGACCATCGTACGGGCTATTTTTTTGTTTTCTTTTCGGTTTTGAACTGCGCCACAGGAATGCGTTTTTATTTTCCAATGGTGACAAGTAGGAACGATTATTCTTACCATTGTTATTTAATGGCGTTATTCTGCATTATTAACACAAAATGATCAAGATCAAGATCAAGAAAGATATCATGAGACCTCCATTTTAAATGAATAGAACTATACTTACGTGTAGGATTGAACACTGCCCCAGCAGTCGTCAACATCAAAGACAGGACAAAAACGTATCGGATCATCGTCACGTTTATTTTCTGAAATACATAATAAGAAATAGAGTTATACCTCAAAAGTAGAAGAAATAGTAGTATAAGTAGTAGTAGTAGTAGTAGTAGTAGTAGTAGTAGTAGTAGTAGCAGCATTAGTAGTAGTTAGTAGTAGTAGTAGTAGTAGTAGTAGTAGTAGTAGTAGTAGTAGCAGCAGCATTAATAGTAGTTAGTAGTAGTAGTAGTAGTAGTAGTAGTTAGTAGTAATAGGAGTAGTAGTAGTAGTAGTAGTAGTAGTAGTAGTAGTAGTAGTAGTAGTAGCAATAGTAGTAGTAGTAGTAGTAGTAGTAGTAGTAGCAGTAGTAGTAGTTAGTAGTAGTAGTAGTAGCAGCAGTAACAAAAGTAGTAGTATTTGTTTAAATGAAAATAAAACTTACCCAGTTGCTGAACACAGAATTAAGAAAAACATATTACATGATTCCTTATATACTTTTTCTTCTATCATGGCAGGTGTTACATTTTTAGAACATTACAAGACATGCTGTCATTATTGAATAAAGGTAGCAAAAAACATGAATAATTCGGCACTTAATAATCTGTTATAGTAAAATAATAAAAAATAATGCAATAGTCAATGATACTGTATTAATTAAATTACATTCTTTTGTTGTAGTCTAAATGGAAGTTAAGGTGACATAGTTTACCTTCTAGTTGGCAGATAGATAGATAGATAGATAGATAGATAGATAGATAGATAGATAGATAGATAGATAGATAGATAGATAAATAAATAGATAGATAGATAGATAGATAGATAGAAAATATTTGGTTTCTGTCCACTTATGTAAGTATTTATATATGGACGGATGAATGTATGGATGGGTGTATCTATAGAACATCTATCCATATAATAATCAATCTATTTATCAATTTATTTCATGTTTCTGTCTGTCCATCTACATATCTATTTTTCTTTCTGTCTTTCTGCTTGTTCATACGTCTATTTCTTTTACTTAAGAATCTAGAATCTAAAAAATCATCATCAAAAGCTATCTACATCTTTCTCGTAACGATAACAGTCAAAATGAATAAGTAATTAGATGTAAGAGTTGTTATATATCTGCGAAAGATAATTAATAGATATTTCACCATTATGTATACAATAATGACACCATAATGTGCAATATACCCATTTTGTAACATATGGGGTGACGAGAGAGAGAGAGAGAGAGAGAGAGAGAGAGAGAGAGAGAGAGAGAGAGAGAGAGAGAGAGAGAGAGAGAGAGAGAGAATAATGTAGGCATTAAGAATTTTATCTGGCACTGTTGTATTTTAATATATATATATATATATATATATATATATATATATATATATATATATATATATATATATATATTTATTTATTTATTTATTTATGTGTGTGTGTATGTGTGTGCGTGTGTGTGTATGTGTGTGTGTGTGTGTGTGTGTGGTAACGTGACTATTGGTATTGAATAAGAGAATATGAGAATATCAAGGAATTACAAATCTCTTAAACAACAAAACATCCAATGTTCATTATGCCCGTCGTATTTAGTAAACCGTCAATGTCAAATCTAAGCCGAACAACGTGACATCAGGTGTTCTGGATAGCGTAATCAAACCTATAACTATACAAATTCCATTTAAAAGTTTGTCAGATAAAATAATACTGCAGTCCATTAATAACACTTCTAAATTTATGTGTGCATCTTTCATTTATTTTCATGAATGTTATACAAACAAATGGAAGTTTTCTCCTAATGTTATTGTGTCATTGACGATAACAATCGGAATAAAATGAATGTGTACGGGTTTTATTTCGTTTTCTGTGGCTTTTAGTAGTTAAGATGTTGACTTTTCTGTGCAATATTTTTAGTACTTTTCTAAAATGTGAAACATTTGAGGACTTTGTTATCTGTTTTAGCATCATTTATAGATGGGCTATTGGTGTGTTTTGTTTCTCTTCAACAATGACGAGCACGAATGATGATGCAGGTTAGAATCAAACAGTTAAACCTACCGCTTCTATGAAGTTGTACAGTAACGGTCAAGATGTAGGCGGTGGCAATGTCCAGCTCACTAATTTGATTACAATATTGGACCACGGAACTGGGATCTGATTAAATACGTCAGTATATCCATTATTATTCCGGAAACTAAACTCACTTTTACTTGTTTTCAATTTATTATTGTTCGTTTATTATTTCAGATTAACACTTCGGCATTTATTCATTTTTACTGTATAGTCTTTGGGTTTTAGAATCATTTTAAACTATTTTTTCAGATTCAGATATCTCTTTTGCTTTCGTTATATCCCTTACACAATTTGTAAATTTTGTTTTGCAAAATAATTTCCGATCTTTATTTTTCCAGACATCAAAACTGAACCATATTATGTTCAACCATTCCTATCATAGACACATCGGTAATCTTTGTTAATCTCTCTCTCCCTCTCTCTCCCTCTCTCTCTCTCTCTCTCTCTCTCTCTCTCTCTCTCTCTCTCTCTCTCTCTCTCTCTCTCTCTCTCTCTCTCTCTCTCTCTCTCTCTCTCTCTCTCGTTTATGTGAGTTACATTTGTATATGGAGTTTATATTTAAACTAGTCATTGACAAATTGTTGACATGGGGATATCGAAAACTGTGTTTGATGTCAACGTTCCGCAAAATTCCGATGACTAGTTCTTCAAGTATTTCATTTGGATTTGACTCCATGGCACCTGATCCCACCTCTTGATTTGAGGTCCGTGTTTGTCGATTTTTAACCAAATTTGTACCTACATGCTGGACATCCTATCTATACTTTGGTATCCGAGATGTTTTATATCAGTTAGTCTTACTGCATTGTATTTATGAACCTGTTTTATTACATTTATAAAATAAATAAATGAATACTCTATTTTATTACATTTTTATTTTAAATCATTTATACTGTAACAAAATGAACTTGATATTAATACTGTATTCTATAACTAAACGAACTTGATTTTATACCAGTTGCATTTTCTTACATTTATAGGAATGAATTAATTAATCATATCTATACAAGAATTAAATGAACTTGATATCATTACAATTATTCCATAACCACTTGAACTTATCTTAATGCATTTTGATTTATTTACTCTAATTGTTTAGAGACATGGTTTTGCTTTATGGGTATTTTTTGTGAGACTCGGTTATCCATACGATGACACTCAAGTTTTTTTGTTATGAGAAAATGTATTACATTACACATAGAAATAGACAATTGGTCACCCGCAGGTAAATTGGCAAATTGTGAAATAATTGCATGTCATCTACAGGTAAAGCACTGTTGTATTTTCGTTTATTAGTATACTTCATTCACACTCCTAAATCTAGTGTTGCATTTGTCGTATAACTGATAATAACTTGCCAATTCATTTGCTCAAACCATATAAATGAGGTACATGAGGTACAAATTAACATAATATTCATTCAAAACATAATTAAAGACAGAGGTACAAAATGAAGATGGTAAATTGGAAAAGGTAGGTATATCATATATTATGTACATTAAATAATAAAATAGCTACCTATGGCTTCAATGAGGACAGACAGACTACGATAAAGGCATATAGAATTTTAGCTACCTGACATTCGAATATATATACAGTGAAAACTGTATATAGGGGCTACCCAAGGGACCAGAAAATATTGCCCTTTATGTGCAGGTGACCCTTATACACAGTCGCGCCCACTTATATTGAACACTGTTACATTCCTCGGCCAAATTTCGTTATTATCATTTGTACCAAGTTATTTTGAAACCTGTTTATTTGAAAGAAAAATTAATTCCCCTTTGATTTCATGAACTGTACATGGGTTGCCATAAACGGAATAATGGACACCAATTTTTTGGTGATTTTTGTCAACCTGGACCAAAGGCCACCTGTCTTATACAGCCACTTTTTCAATTTCCATTGAGTGGCTGCTGAAAACAGGTTTGACTGAACTTGTTCAGTTAGTGTCGTTGTGCAAAATGTAAATAAAACAATCAGGTTATCTTTCCTTTCGTCCCTTTGTTTTTGCTGAAATATATTCTGTCAAGTTAAGGTCATTGTCGTCAATGTCTTGTTTGTAATACAAGAATTTATTCAGTCAGTAGCGCGCTCGACTCTTGATCGTGGGTTCGAGTCCAGTCGGCGGTAGGTTGGTTTCCTGTCTTTCGGATGAGACAGCAAAAACCGAGGTCCCGTGTCCACAGTAGGTGTCGGCACGTTAAAGTACACTCACTGCTCAATAACCGTAAGTGCCGAGCATAGGCCAAAATTTGAAGCCCTTCACCGGCATTTGGTGACGTCTCCATATGAGTGAAATATTCTTTAGTTGGACGTTAAACATCAAATACACGAATTTATTGTTTTTCTTCCATTGTTTTATAGAACGACCATGATTTTGAATGATATATAATCTGACGGTACTTTCATACATCAAATATTAATTGTGACACTTTCAAAATACTCATGTATAATATTTGGTTTTGGTTTAATTGTATTTATCTAACTAACAGGATAAACAAGCAAGATCGCATTACTGATTAGAATGTACATTGTAGTTTTAATTAGTATCGTAATATACATATTCCATTTGGGATATTTCATTGTATGACCTTTTCTAATAGTGTTCGTTCGCAAATAAGTCTAAGTTTACAAATTTGTGTCCGTTAGCTTTTACTGATCAACACACAACAACACCTTTGGTAGTCGATGTAGATAAAATGTCATTCATTTTGGATAAATATTGTTACAGGTATGAATAAATACGCAACCAAACACCCCCTCTACACACACACACACACACACACACACACACACACACACACACACACGCACGCACGCACGCACGCACGCACGCACGCGCGCGCGCTTCATATTTTCGACTGAACAATACTTTTAGGAAACATGGCCATTTTAATCCTTTGTAAACTTTCCCTTGTTAAGTCATTTTGTCCGAGTGCAGTTTTCCCAGTACTGATAGACTTTGTAATGAGTTGTTCATTTTCTGCAATATCATCTGTAATACCCAGTACCTTTGCTTCTGTTGCATTCAGTCGTTTCGCAAAAACAACAGATTCTCTGACGGCTTCACTTGAAAGTTTCAGTCTACAATATAAATACATGTACATGTATATTATTTATCATAAATAATAATTAACTAAAATATAAAAAACATAAACTAGACCGAAACCTTCATAGTACTAGTTAACAGCATTTAGCAATTAGCCACCATAATTTAAAATGTTTCGGCATGTAATACATATACCTACCTGATAAGTCGACTAGAAATTTCTCTTATTGGAAAATTATGCAAAACTTCGTTCCATGTTATCCAGCCTCGGTCTGATCTCATTACTCTGTAATCGTGTGAAAGAGCTAGAAAAGCACCAGCACCAAAAGCATGACCTGAAATAAAATGCTTTACGCTTACTATGTTTCGTACAATAAAATTTTAATAAACCTGTTCAGTTGGGTGCCTATGACATAGATCTTTGACTTCATCTCTTTAAATATATGTATCTGTCACATAACTTCTTATAATAAGCAAAGAATGTACATGTATAGCGAACTAGTCAATGAGTTTTCAGTTACCAGGCCATTTTTAAATGTATACCCCGTGTCATTTGTAGCGCTCCTTAGTAGCACGTTTATGAACTGACTATGCTTTCATTCGCAAGCGTTGTAGATATTGAACTATCAATCATTTGAATATAGAGATATACAGTGGAAACTTGCTATTAAGTCCACCTACATGACTGACTCAAAGTGGTGTGATTAGTGAGGTGGTCTCTAAAGTAACGGTCTACTCATTTGATAATTTTGAAGAAGTTATCAAGAGACTGATTATTTATGGTCGTAAATACAAGGTGGTGTTTAATATATTTGATTCCACTGTAATTGATACAAAAAAGCATCTTACCGTTAATGGCTGCAACAGTGGGTATTGGAAAATGAATTAGACGCCAAAAACAGTCCGTCATTGAAACAAGAAATGGTTCGACATCAGAAAGATTTTGTTTCCTAAACCAGTTAATGTCAAAGCCATTGCTGTAGTATTTACCAGTACCAGTTGTTACCAAGAGTCTACATGATTTGTTCCTGAAAGAATTCCACACAATGAGTTTTAATGTAATAACCAGGATTTATATCAGCAAGATTACGAATGATGGTTCAATTTGCAATAGAAATATAGACATGAATAAATGCTGGTTCTATTACAAAAATACAAAATTAAAATATTATAAGAGAAGCGCAGAAGTAAAATGGCACAAACTTGATAAAAACAACAGTTAATCATGACGTATTACATCGCAATAGATCCATCGATCGCTGCAAAAATTCACAGATACTTTAACAATTAAAGATGGTATGGAATGACATCGAAATTTGTACATTAATTATATATTTTGTGAATAAGTTATTCATTTCATTACCAAAACATATCGCATTTTATCATGACGGTCAATATAATATCATATTTCACTGACTGAAATGTTGTCCACTATTTATTGTGTTTTTGCAGTCTTATGGACACCTCTTGACACTTTTCTACCTAAGTGTTGTATCAGCGATATATAAAGCTTTATATATCGCTGGTTGTATATAGTATGACCTATAATCAATTATAATACATATTTCCACTTCCAGTTACCGTATTTAACTGAGACATAATTGAAACTTTCTAGACTTCATATAGTATTCATTGTTACCTTTCTACTTCGTCCAGTGCAGTATTAAGTTGTTCTATAAAATTTGGGTTAACTTTATTTTCACCGTGTCTCATCGTTAACACGGCACATCCATCGTTACAGAATGTAACTGTCACTCCTTCCTTTCCCATACCCCCTGTGGTGAATCGTCAACCAGAATAGTCCATAAAAAGTTATAATCATTAGGGTTGTAATACAACGACGTAATTTTGTTATCCTAAAAGTCCTAATGTACAAGAAACGTCACGTGTAGAAATGAATTATCTCGTTAAAATGTCCGTAATTGCTTGCACCGAATATATTTCCCAATTCTTCTTCCTCTTCCGACTGATATTTCTTATAATTCCTTATTTCAAGTAATTTGTTCTTTTATCATAGCTAACCTCATTACAAGAAGTTAAAACAAAATAGATTATATCCTAAATCGAGAAACAGATACACCTGGTAAGGTATAGGGGTCAAAAACTAGGACGTACATTGATAACAAATATATATATATATATATATATATATATATATATATATATATATATATATATATATATATATATATATATATATATATATATATATATATATATATATATATATATATAGATATATCGTTTAACGTCGTACTACAAATGCCAGTGTCCCGTTGCTTGATAAAGCTTTAAATCAAAATCATAATTATATTCATTTCAGTATACGTCAGCATTTATTCTTTTTATCTTTTTATTTGTTTGCCAACGTTTTATATGTCTTGTGTGTGTTGGTGTAATATTATTGTACTTTTTCATTTGCAATAACATTTTGTTTTTAAACCAACGTTATGTAGTTTTTCCGCCTATCTTACTATCCACTATTCTCCTTCTCTAATTTTCATTATGAAGAGATATCAACGAAACATGCAGAAATAATTAAGCAGGTACAAATAAACTATAAATTGTCTATGTACATATCTTAAAGCATATCCCGTTTTACAAATGAACTACATGTAGTTTGTGATATACCTTGAATTTCCCTGATAAACTGAGCCGAATACCTAGTTAACGATGACCTAGATGGCTGTATTGAATACAACGGAGTAATCGTGTTCAGTGGTAGAACGATTATAAGGCACGTTTCATTTACATCTCAGTTGTTGCATAATTATCTTTCATATCGCTACAACAAAGGACGTCTCATTGTTGTCATATGGATCAATGTCTAAATACACTGTTAAAGTAACAACACCAGTCACATTGCAGTTGCACATATAAAAACAAAGTTGAGGTGTAAAGGTATATGTATCCATTGAAGTGATAGAGGGCACTGCCTTGTGTTAACTTAATAAGAGGAAACATGGAGGAAGGGGTTGAAGTTACTTTCCGTGATGATGGTTGTGCTGTACTGACAATGAGAAATGGTGAGAACAGAGTCAATCCAACAATGATTCAACAACTCAACAGTGCATTGGACCAAGTAGAAAGGTAAGATGGCCTTGACCTTGGTATGTAAGGATCTGTAAAGCGTTAAATCGGTACAATATATTTGTACTGTCATGGCGCTGGCGGTTTCTGTCGTGCAGAATATTGTGCAAATATTGTTATGTTATGTTTAGATCTAATTCTGAACGAACGAATATAATTTAAAGTAATTTACGTGTATTTACGATCACTAATCACTCTACGAACATCTGAGCTTTCTAACACTTTTAATAATCTGTAAACACATCCTCGTTGTTCAAAACAAAAAATACAGTCAAACCTGTATATAAAGGGCCACCCAAGGGACCAGAAAATATTGACCTTTATGTGCAGGTGACCCTTATACACAGGTTCATTTTAGTTGAAGTATGGAGTCAAGGAACTTGAAAAAAACTGGCCTTTATAAACAGGTAATCCTTATATAGAGGTGGCCGCTATAGCAGATTTTACTGATACGTTTATTCATTATTTTATTCGCTTCTCTTTCTCTTAATTTATACACTTTGGTCCTTTCTTCTACAAGTTATTGAAAGGTATGCAAGATGTTATCTCTGTCCTGGACACATGAACTAATTAACTAAAGTGATCTTAATTACTAGTAGTACACCGGCGATATATAAAGTCTAACATATTAACTGGGCTTTTACACCATAAAAGCACAGATCCAAAACTTATATTGAGCTATTTAAAGAACAGATCGTTTCATTAAGTAAAGTCATCTGTTACATTTTCCACGTCTATAGGTGACGTACTTTCTGTCTCTGTGTTTGTTGTTGATATATTCCATTTACAAAGTGAAAGACATGGTGCGTATTTCTCAGTGGCACTTGATTTCCAGAGGTCCGTGTTTGTCCAATATTCACCAGATTTATGTATCATGGTCCCGAAATCACCAAATTTACTCAATACTCAAGCTCAACTTTTATTTCATTATTTTGACTATACAATTCTTTATAAAACTTCACAAATGATCCGATATGCCAGGGCGTATACAACATATGAAGATTTCACATACAGAGGTAAACTACTCACTGACAAATTATTGGCACAGGGATATCGAAAACCGCGTTTAATGTCAACGTTCCGCAAATTTTACGGTCGGTATAATAGTCTTGTTTGCGATTACTCTGTTTCGCTGGGTGAAATGTTGAGTTGCCTTTTCGTTGGCGGTTGTTGAGACGTCTGTACCAATTGTGACGAGGATTCACTCCTCACATGTTTCAATGGATTTGACTGTGTACTCACGGCGGGTGTGACCGGTCGACAGGGGATGCTTACTCCTCCATGGCACCTGATCCCACCTCTTGGTTTCCAGAGGTCCGTGTTTGTCCATTTTTACCGGATTTGTATCTATGTCCTGGACATTCTATTGATTTATACTTTGGTTTTCTGAGATTTTTCATATTTCAATCATTCACATGAAATTTTTTTGCGTCACACTTATGATTTTCCTGTAAAAAAATGAATAAATATGTTGAGTACGGTACTCAAAATTTGAGTACGTACTCAAATTTTTTTTAAAATATTTCTGAAGCTTTCTTTAAATGAGCAATAATCATTATTTACAATTGTATACCATCAATATACAAAAATGTCCAGTTACAGAATAAGGTTTGCGTGTTTTTACCTTACAATCGTGAAAAGTTAGTTGAGCTTGAGTACTGAGTAAATTTGGTGACTTCGGGCCCAGGATATCCTGAAGATTTATACTTTGGTATCTAATAATTTTATATAAAAAATCTCCGATACCAAAGTATAAATATTTAGGATGTCCAGTTACAGATACAAATCTGTTTAAAATAATTGACAAACACGGACCTCTGGAAATTAAGAGGTGTGATCAGATGCCATGGAGAAGTAAGCATCCCCTGTCGGCCGGTCACACCCACGGTGAGTTCACAGTCAAATTCAAATGAAATACGTGAGGAACGAATCCTCGTTACAATTGGTACAGACTCTCAACAGCCGCCGTCGAATAATCATTCTATATCTGAGAATATCTCTCTTGCCCTTTGCATAACATGGACTTAACCATACATATTGCCGATTCCCGTAACTTGGCGGGGCGGAGTAACCTTTTGATCATCATAATTTTGGATGATTCTACTCCCTTTTCGGTTATTACAAGCTATAAAGGTAATTACCAGTGTAATTTTAATGCCGTTATTATTTTTTACCTAAAATTTAAACTCGATCCAGCCGTGTTATATGTATTTTACTACATCAAAGGTAAAAGAGAAGTGATGTTTTGACATCGTCTGTAAGGGCAGATAGCATTTTAAATATATTCAAAATCCGTGTATTAAAATTACATTCCCATTTCAGGAATACCTTATGTAAACTGTTGGTTACAACTGGTACTGGCAAATTTTTTAGCAATGGATTTGACATCAAGTGGTATATGCAGCAGGACCCCTCTGATGCCATGGAATTTATTCAAACCATGGCCGATTGTTTTTGGCGCATTACTCATTTTCCCATACCAACCGTTGCAGCTATAAATGGTAAGCAGGGCAGGATACAATTGATCTCCAGACATTTGATCAGCAAATTAATACGAATAAGATAATTAGATGTCAGTATTGGTTGAAGTTGGTGAAATATTTACACTCAGGTGATTGCTCAAACCTGGATGTTAAATATATATATATATATGTTGTTTTAAAGGGGCATTAGCTGTGTTTGATTTCAAATTTTTCTCCTTCCATTTTTACTACTTACATTGATATACAATAACAAAAAATGAAATATACAAAGACATACATATTCTTAAATTCCTATACATGTTTATTTTGTGAAAATCGCTCGAGAAACCCGGGTTTGGCACTTAGTCACTTGCAATTGACTAACTCCATCGTACTATTTGTATATGGATACAACACTGGACCTGATCTTATTTTCGCAAAATATAAAGGAATATTGTACATCAAGTACAAGTAGTAAAAGTAGAGAAAAAAATCGAAATAATTTTTGGAGTAAATATAGCTAATGCGCCTTTAATTTTTGTATCAAAATATATTTTTTTTTTTAAGGGCCTGTTGGTCTGCATCTTGCTGTTTAATTTTCTACTTCTTTTATGTATAATTTGACTGAAATGCTAATCCGATCCTGTAAGTTTGTAGGCCATGCATTTGGAGCCGGTGCATTTATAGCTATTGCACATGACTATAGAGTTATGAGATCAGATCGAGGCTGGATTACATGGAATGAGATTTTAAATAATTTTCCAGTGAGAGGAAGTCTGCGGCAGATGATACAGTGAGTAAAGTTTTTTTATATGAAGATTAAAACACCTTTTCTTAACTGTTCATTAGCTTAACTACTAGTAATAATTTCGGCTTCCCGGGGGTGTAAGAGGAGACGTCGCTATCAGACTCTAAGTCTAAAGACCCACTATTTTATCTAAATTCATAGACTCCTATTTAAAATAGGAGGCTATGAATTTAATTAAAGTATAGTATTGCTATTGCCATCTTTCCATATTTAGGTAGTAAATCACCTTATATGATCTTTGTACCTTAACACATCACCGTATGTACTTGAGTTTGCTCAACATACGAACATTTCATACACGCTACTTATTGGATGGTCATTTTCACAAGAATACTTTCCTCGTTATTTCCAAGTTTCACGATCTGAAAAAAAAGAATTACGTAATAGTAGTAGTCGATAGTAGTTGCCGATAGTAGTTGCCGAATCGCCTGAACTAGGAGTAATATACCCTTGTGTGTATTGCCTTAACAACTTTCTTTCAGTTTATACACTGGAGGGGGCTCCGTGACCAAGTGGTTAGAGCATCGTACTTCAAACCATGAAGTATCTAACCGCTAGTCAACGCAGGTTCTAATCCCGCTGGAACCAAAACTGCAATTACTTGGGAAAGGCCGCTCTCCAGCGTTGTATTGTAACCGGGTTCTCTCCTCCGTCATTAAAAACTTCCCGTCAACATATAACTGAAGTATTGTTAAGCGTGGCGCGTAAAACAATACTAAAATAAAAACAAATATACATTGGCAACTGATATATATTAATTTATGACTCGGTGGTAGTCCATAAAGCATGTACACGTTATTTATTATGTATTTTTATTGTAGAGTAAAACTCACCAGTGCTGCAATCAGGGAATCAGTTTTATATGCAAAAAGACTTACTGCGGAGAACGCCATGAAACTCGGGATAGTAGATCAAGTCACTGATCAGAGTTCACTTATCTCGGATTCGATTGTGCTTGGTCAAAATGCCCTCGGACAAAACGAAATTTCCAGAAGTTCGCTGCAGTCTGCTAAAATGGATTTGTTTCAAAACGAAAGTGCTGCTTCCAAACTCTGACGAAGAGATAATGTGTGTATGTTGTGTGTATGGGTTTTGTTCAAATGGAAATAATTACCCTATATTCCCAGTTTATCCCAGAAAATACCATGAAAACACTTTTCCTGTGTACTGAAATGTATTTTTCACTGGAGAAGAAGAAATGTATACTAGTTACCTAAAACTTGACACTTTTTATTTTTTTTATAAAATTATCAAACAAGTTGTAAACTGACAATCATTTTGTGCATTCAGATCCATTTATATTCTTTGTTATCATGGCGTTATTTTTATATTACCATAGAGCCGGCCTGGCTCAGTCGGTAGCGCGCTCGACTCTGGATCGTGAGGTCGTGAGTTCGAGTCCCGCCGGCGACAGGTTGGTTTCCTGTCTTTCGGATGAGACAGTAAAAGCTGGAGGTCCCGTGTCACAGTAGGTGTTGGCACGTTAAAGAACCCTACTGCTCAATGGCCGTAAGTGCCGAGCATAGGCCAAAATTTGAAGCCCTTCACCGGCATTTGGTGACGTCTCCATATGAGTGAAATATTCTCGAGCGGGACGTTAAACAATAATAAACAAACAGTTATATTACCATAAGCTACCAGCTCTTTGTTGAACATTCCGGACACATTTCTTTCACGTGTGTTCTTCAAAAAATGTCATTGATATTATTTCATAATATTATGTTTACTGAAAAAATACATTCTTTGTTTTATTTTGTTTCACACTGCATCCCAGATTAAGGTTAATAAGGATGTAAAAAGCTACTGTCAAAATTGGAATAATTTTCGCCATTTTCGTTCTTTAATGAGAGGTCGTATCTAAAATGAAGGGGAAAACTTCAAGCTAAGCAACTGAATCACGGAACATATGAATGCCATCTGTGAGACTATTGTGATTAAGGGCGAATTTAAGACGGCGCGAGTATTTTTTTTTTTATTTTGTCGTAAAAGGACAAAAATAATCAGGGGCGAAAGTGTAATGGTACATGTATACAATGTATACAGCTGTTTACCGTCCAATACACTCTTTTGAGTTGTCCAAAATGTCCAATATATATATATATATTTAATTCCAATAAAATTTAATGTCCTCCAAAGGGAAGTATCAGTATGCGAAAAAACAGAAAAATTTTATTTGCACTGGAGCTTTGTATTGTGCAGACTTAATACTATGTAACTGATATACATATTGTCGTCTTTCACTTGATAAAAGCCAAGTGGCCGAAAATTTGTGAAATTTGAGTGTTTTTCTGTTTTTTCGTATATATATATATATATATATATATATATATATATATATATATATATATATATATATATATATATATATATATATATATAGTTTAAAACAATGAAGTTTATGTTCATCAGTTGGAGTTAATACCAATAAAGGATAAGATTACGCGCAGATAAGATTTGACCACACAAATGACATCATAGATGACCTATAAATGACATCATAGATTACCTTAATAGGTGATTTTTTATACACTAACGTTTTGAGGGTAATTGATTTTTTATACACTGACGTTTTGAGGGTAATTTATGATATCCCGTGCTAGGTGACCTCATACGTAATGTGGTTTTTAGGTGATGTCTCAATGCAATTGTTTTTATGTAAAAAAAAATTAAGAAGTACCAGTGGATATTCGAAACCCCAAGTTCATTAGAATATGACAAATTGGATATGATAGCGGTATCAACATGAAGAACAACTAATAATCCCAAACGGGGGAAGGGATCAGGTGTCCTGAAGGAGTCAGCATGCTTCATATCGTATAACAAGATCACCGTATCGACGATAAAACTTCATTTATTTACGATTTCAAGTGCTCAACAACATATCCCTGCGTGGGTCATTTGTCTCTCAAAATAAATTATTCATAAAATGAGCACACCTGGGATAACGTATCGGTGATGAAAAGAAAACGCCATAGGCAGGAGGTGTGGGGATGTTACTATTGTCCTATTCACACGGATGCCGGGGCAGAGTAACATTTTGATTATCGTACGGATGATCCTACTGACTTTTCGGTTATGACAAGCTGCACGAGAAAAACGTTTTATTACTCACTGCATACTCTCTTATTTATTGTGACAAGTAGGAACGATTACTCTAGTCAGTGTAATTTTGATGTTATGCTTTATTACCAATAATTTAAACTCGTCGAGGTCACGAAAGGGTTCGCGAGACTCCATCCCGCCTGGTAATGTGTATTTTACTATAGTACGTAGTACTCAGGGACGGGAAGTTCTTGATATGGAAATTGACATCGCCATGTTTGTCATAGAAGCAGGTCTGAAGTTGACAGTCCTTCCCGATCGACAGGAGTAAATTTAGGTAAGAAGCATATGTGCAGCTATCTGTCGTCTCATTGATCTAAGTTCAACAGGATTCATCTGGCAGAGGTAATTATAAAATTCTGGATTATTTATAAACACGAAATCGTCGATGTACTTGTAATTAAAATTGAACCGAAATGCATACTGTTTCTGTCTTGTTGAGTGCGGAGACTTATGAATTCCGCAAATACAAAGCGATGTCACCCGGGAGAGGGGCACAATAGATACCGATTGGAATGCCGACATTTTGCTGGGAAACCTTTCCTGCAAAAACAACGAATTGAGGATGTGGTCCACTAGAAACTCCGCATTTGCGACGGGTGTGGCATGCCTTCTGGACACCTGGTCCTATCCCGTTTGGGATTCGCAGTTGTTTGTCATGTTGAGACTATTTGCATATCTAATTCGTCGTGTTCTAACGGACTTGAGTTTCGATTGCCGATCGGTCCTTCTCCATTTTTACTTCAGTGTACTTGTTATTGGAATCACCGTCACTTCACAAAATTTGGTTCTTCGTTACCTAACACTAAACGAGTGGGACCCGACATATCAGAATTTTTTTTTTTTAAATCAATGTAATGAATGATATTTATGATACGTATTTTGTTTCATTTACGAGGAAATTTTTATGTTAGTAAATGATATGGATGTCAGTGAAAGAGCACTTTTAAGATAATTGATATAACATAAATCAATTTGATATCAAGGAAACTATAACATCACACCAAATTTCAATTTTGAATACTGTTTGAATTTACGTCACACTCAACAATTTTTCAGTTATATGGTGGCGGTCAGTTTTTATTTGGTGGAGGAGAGAACCCGGATACAATGTACCCGGGAAGAGACAACCAGCCTTCTGCAAGTAAACTTGCAAACTTTCTAACAAAAGTAAGCTTAGGTTCCAGCAGGGCTCGGACCCGTGCCGGTCAAAAATAAGAGACTTCATAGTTCAAAGTTCGATGCCCTAACCACTCGACCACGGTAGCCCTACATAGAACACAAAATGTTCAAAAGTTTGAAACTGATGCTTTCTTTTATTGCGAGCGAAAAAAAGAGACATAATTTCAACTCATGGAAACATTCAAGTGTAATAGCGTAAACAAACTACAAGACGGATCTTATACCTTAGAAATAAACTGAACTGACAGTTTGGCTGTTGACTTGTATACACAAAAGAAACTATTCAGTAGAAAGTACTTAATAAAATTCAATGTCCTCTAAAGGGAAGTATCGTTATGCGAAAAAACAGTAAAACACTCAATATTCACAAATGTTCGGCCCCTTGGTCTTTATCAAGTGAAAGACGATAATATCCATTTGAGTTGCATAGTATCAAGGCTGCATAATAAATAGCCTCATAGCAAATCCACATTGTTTCATTTGCAATGAAGTTGTTTATTATGTAGCCTTGTGAATTTGTGAATATTGTGTGTTTACTGGGGGTTTTTATTCGCATAAAGTACGTAAAGTTACGTTTGGTAAAATTATTCTTAAAAGAGGGAGGGGGGGCCATAGCCGAATCGTTAGAGCATCACGCTTTGAACCATGGAGTCTCTCACTTCTGGTCAGCGCAGGTTCGAGCCCCGGCAATATGTTATAAGTTATATTATAATTAGGCCTGTATATGACAAACGGAATTTGATGAAAACGACATATATTACAAATTATTGTTAAGAGTAAAAGGGTCCATAGAACAATATCCATGTGTAGCGGACATTTACATCCCTGTGAACCCCAGAACATGCAGAAGTGAGATAAGGTGCCATGGAGGCGCACGACAGTGTAACGTTGAAAATGGCATCGAAGTTTGGGTTTCAACGTTGAATATGGAACTGCGATGCTGTTGAATTTTTAACCTTAATCCTACTCTACATGTGCACTATGGTTCATGTTCAAAACTTAATTCATTTGCGAGTTCCTCTAATTCATCAGCCCTGGAAATAAACGGACCCTCTGTAAATCAATCATTTAGGTCAGTCCAAATGTGTCTATTGGAGTGAATGGGTTAAAGCAAGAATTTTTCAGTATGTGTCTTAACTAACATACTCAATCACCCTAGAAAAAAAATTATCTCCTACGTAGGACTTTTTAGTATCTCCGACGTAGGACTTATTATCACCAACGTAAGACTTAGTATATAAGACTTATGTAAGATTCAATAAGTCTTACGTAGGACATACTAAGTCTTACGTAAAAGATATTAAGACTTATGTAGGAGAAACAAGTCTTACGTAGGAGATAATAAGTTACATAGGAGATCATAAGTCTTACGTAGGAGATACTAAGTTTTACGTAGAAGATACTGTCTTAAGTAAGAGATATTAAGTCTTACGTAGGAGAAGTAAGTCTTACATAGGAGATAATAAGTCCTACGTAGGAGACACTAAGTTTTACTAAGAAATAAGTCTTATGTAGGAGATAGTAAATCCTACGTAGGCGATAATAAGTAAAATTTTAAGTCACCAGCCTAAAAAACAACCACCTTTTAAAAAAAATTCTAGATCCCCCACTGTTGTAAATATTTATTGCATAATCAAAAGGCATATGAAAGTATTTTTTTTTCATAAAAAAAATTGTCCCCCACTCAGTTTGATTTGCTTCATACACCACTGCCTTAATATTTTATAACAAAATTAGTTACTATCCAGTCTTATATACCCGTTGTTCCGGATCGTATGGACAGTTTCGTGCATTATTTTCGATAAGTAATTTTCTGCTATTGTAGAAGTTTATACTCAACACACCCCCCCCTTTCAAAAATTAGTTTACTCAACACCCCCCCTTTCAAAAATTCCTGGATCCGCCCCTAAAGGCAGGTTTGACTATATTATTCTTCATTTGTATACAATATTACAATGTTATATTTGTTTTTACCTCAAATTTTTGATAATCATATAATTATACATTAAAATCTTCATAGTTTTTATATATCGCTGATCAGGCGAAGTTTCGCCAATCATACCATAAAAAAGACAAATCCGTGTTTTCACTTCGGAAACATTCTAACTTTTATAATTGATCTTTGTCATGCGGAGGCTTGCAACAGGTGCCATATTCCGAAAACAAGAAAATTTTGGTAATTTGGGTTGCAGTATTTATGTTTTTTATGCTGTTTTCCATCGCATTGCATTTTATTTATTTGTTGCACCTTCACAATATTTTATATACAGTTCATGAGATGTGCATGATGATGCGCATTAAAAACTCAATGGACATTTTGTCAAGAGCAATCGCCTTTCTTTATCTCGCTCAAGACGTCAAGTCTTTGTCATCTGAAAGTTGACCAAGTTGAAGTTCAAGAAGTCGGACTTCTGTCTGACCATTGTCTGTGGTCATATTTACCTAATACCAACCATTATGTTATTTCCCATTTTTCGTGTTGTATAAACACTGACGAGTGTTTAGATATGCGATGGCATTTGTAAATAAAAAATTAAAATCAGGAATTGTTGTATAACCTCCTTGATACCGTAATTAATGCATATGTAACTTTGAAAGAAGTAACACATTACCCACTGCTGATTAAAGTAATTAACGACAGCAGCATAATCTACTGAAAACCAGAACTACCTCCAAACAACCAGCGGTATATAATAAAGCATAGACAACTAAGCATGTTAACATAAACACTGTAAAATAAAATTATGCATCAGTGTATACATGAACATGTACTGATGTAGAAGAAGGTACTGCAGCCTCACTAAAATTAAGTCAATATAGTAGTCAGAGCATAGTTGAGGAACAGCAGAACCAATAAGGTCAAACTTCACTCCTGGCCAGCAAACCAGAAATTTTACTCAGGAACTTTTCTTATATATTCCAGTAAGAAAAATCCACTGGAAACTATCAGTAATTTTCTAAGTTCACGTCATTTATATATAAAAAAGTTATTGACCTTTTTGTGCCGAGTCAGGAGGTTTATACGATTTTTACTCTAAAACAGACTACAATTACCAGTTTCTTTTCGACAGACCGAAATACTGCCCACAATTACTGGCGCAAGATACAAATGATCGTCAGACAAAACACCTATAGTCTTTATTTATATGTTTGTCCGAAAATGTACTCTCGACTTTTGTAACATAATGTAAGTATAATTATGGGTTAATTCCTAATAGGAAATTGACTGTCCTCCCGTCAAACACTAGGCCGACCGACACAGACCACTTAAGATACAATTAAAATCGAAACAAGTTCGGCCTACCGACCAGTATTTTTAACCAAGGTAATTTAACTTGTGTGTTTTGGTCTGTTGTTTCAGGGATTTATTCGTTAGGAAAATTTAATCAATACAGTTCTACATAAGTCAGTTTTACAAAATACCAAATTGGTTGGTTGCTTAAAGCGCATAAATAATTATAGTTAAACAAACTTTTGTATCTTGCTGGTATGTGGGTCATTAAAATGCCAAAATCTTGGTGTTTGCGAGTGTGGTCGCATTGTAGCGCTGTATTGTCAACTTTTCTGTGTCTTATTCCAGTGACACTGTAGTGTGTTTCGGTCATTTATAGACTCTTAGCCGCTCGGACGATTTGGAAAGTACAATTACTGAAACAATTAATCCATAAATAGCAAGATACTCGTAGTATATATATAAAAGTATTTTTACATAATTACATTATGGGTTTTTAATAAACAACCGTCAACATACAATTACAACACCTGTTTTGTATCTTGGTCTTGTTTCAGGGATTTATTCTAATTAATTTAAGTGTGTTCAAAATACATTTTGTAATTCATTAATTCAAGTATCTGTATTCAGTAAAATGCCTTTCGGTGTGTACTGATTGTTTTCATTAACACACTCTTGCTTTGTACATGACATTAGGTTTTTGATTCAAAACATGCTAATTGCCATTTATGTTTGCACTAACATTTTGTCTGTTTAGTAATTCCCTGTAAATCACTTAATTGTTTACACATGCAGTAGAAAGTCTGCATGGATAAAAAATATATGACACATTTTTTATCATAAAGTCATTTAATAAAATAATAATTTTGTGTAAATCATATACTGGTCATGAGTAGTGACCTTAAAAAGAAGATTGGTAAACATCTTGACTCACTTTACCAGTGCTTGAAAAATATGCAGTTAATTTATTAGTAATTTGCATCAAATTTTATGGGTTTTTTTGTTTAAACAATGTTTCAGTATGCCACACTCAGTAATTTTTCAGTTATATGATGGTGGCCTGTTTTTTAATGGTGGAAGAGAGAACTGGGATCACAAAGATAACAATGTACAGACGAAACTGGATATATTGAAACCGAAGGGGAATGATTGGCCCGAATGCATTTTTCTTTCAAATAAACAGGGTTGTCAAAATAACTGGGTAATAATGGTAATAAAGAAATTTGTCCTTGGAATCCAAATCATTACAAATTAAGTGGGATTTCAATGTAACAGGGTTCGCTATAAGTGATTTCCACTGTACATATACCTGGGAAGAGACCACAGGTCAGCAGGGGTTGCGCTGGGCTTCACCAATGTCGCAAATGGCGATTTTTTTTATTTCAACTGGAGACAAAAAATTGCTTCTGGCGATTTTACTGGAATGGAATGTATGGAAGATCTAATCCATATAGGTTACATAAGTCATTTATATCGTCCAAACGGTCAGCAGGAACAGGGACTAATAACCCTGTTTATTAATTAATTATGTCAATAAACCACACAGAGGGGTAATTATTGGACGAGTGCTGGGGGTAATTACACAATGACCTGTAGTGGTCAGGTACATGATTGTACAGATATAAAAGTGATTAGATCTAACCTGTATATTTAAACTTCCTCACCTATAATCACTATCTATATGTTTTGTCTACAAAGCAGACTTAAAATATCAACATCACAATTGCTACATGTATGTTAAATTCATGCAGCTTGTATATCAATCCTGAATGATTTTAATCAAAATATTTAACTGAGAAACATGGAAGCGAGATCGTGGTGTCTTCTACGATGTCTGCACTTCACACCATTAACCTATACAGTGTTATGGATGCATATTAGAATTGTGATGATTTCAATACAAAAACGATGTCTCATTTCAATTACATAATATTTTGAACACAAGACACTAATATCTTAATGTAACTCATTGAATTGAATTAAATAAATTGACAGTAATGGCAGTCAACACATTTATATAACCTCGATAATCTTTTTTTTCTATTGACTTTGAATCTGGCTCCAAAAATTGGAAACTGACAACAGATTTTGACAACTGGTGATTTTTTTTTTTTTGGCGACACAAATTCTTCCATCAGCGCAACCCCTGGGTCTGTCACAAATAAACTGGCACACTTTCTCACAAAAACAGTCTGGGTACCATTATGACTTGAAATTAAACCTTCGCTGACCAGAGGTGAGAGACTTATCTTCATGGTTTGCATCCCTGTAAAATGAACTAATTGAAGTCGTCATAAAATTTAGGCTAGGTACAAGACATGTTTTCTGCAATGTGAAAATTATGCAACTCCATTTGTATTTTTAGCTGCAGATCATATTGTGGGATCACAAAATTTTGATAGTAATCTTGATTTTGATTCTAGGTCAAAATTTCAATTTTGTTGTTAGTATATGTACATGTACATTGTATGTTGCATTTGACATAGTTGCTGAAGGTATTTTCGGCAAAGAAGTTTCCTTGATGGTCCACATTTTTTATTTTATAAACTTTCAAAATCACATACATGTAAGTAGCATTTTCATTGGTCGAACTTAACACACATACGAGGTCACTCACATGTAACCCCATCATAGTTTTCATTAGATCTCCAATGCCACATATCAGGAAAAGGGACCAATAAGATATAGTTTTTTCATTAGATTAGTAATAAAATAGAAACTTTATAATTGTGCTTTATGCTATATAATTATAAAGTATTTTGACTTTTTTCAGATTATTCAAGAAATGGAAAGTGAAGAAGAGTTGGTAGTTGACGGTTTCGCCTCACAGATTAGTAAAACTCTGTACCAGTATCAACAGCAGCGTTATCTCTGCGATGTTGTAATTATCACCTCAAATGGATATGTACCTGCTCACAGGGTTGTTTTGGTTGCAAGCAGCATATATTTCAGTGAAATTGAATCAAGTAGGAATTACCTACTTTCGGCAGATTCGAACTTCTACCTCGGGGAGGATAAAGATGACGTACAAGTAATATTAAAGCTTTTGTACACAGGAAGGTTTTCAGTTACTCGCTACAATATTCATCGTCTTTTTAAAATTTGTTCATTTCTGAAATTAGATGATGCCTTGGAAGTATGTGAAGAGTACATGAACAAAGTGGGTCTGCCTATTCCAGGACGAGTTACCCCGCCCTTTCTGACCTCGAGCAATTCTTTTGATTCAGGTCAGCATGCAGATCCAGGTCATGTTACAGACAATCGAAAGAAACCTATGATAACTGAAAAGTCAAAGAATGCACACACTGCGAGTGACCCGAGCATCACAGCTTCAGTAAATAATAACGTGGATACAACACAAAAGAAATTAGGAGAACAGGAAAATGAAAAACACGATGACATAAAAGAAAATAACAGTTATTCTGATACAGACGATGGCTTAGATGGAGAAAGCTCAAATGATGATGCATCCGACACTCAAAAATCGTCAACAGATGATCAGAAACCGGTTGTCGAGAAAATACGATTTCCCTTAAACTGGAAAATGAGGATAGCACAGACACCAAGTTCGCAAGATTCGACTTCGCTGCCTGCTCCAGAGGAAAAAGACTGTGCTTCTGATGAAGATTATGATAATCAGAACAGGAATGACAATAGTATGGAGACTGATAGTGCACTGTACACAGCGATAAGTACGGAGATACAACAAATGCTTGATGATACTACAGCAAAACGACTGAATTGTAGAAAGTGTAAGCTTGTGTTTAAAGACCGCGAAGAACTCATCGATCATCGAAAAGAAAAGCATCCGGGTAACCTCAAGAAAGAGAAGTACACCTGTGACATCTGCCACAGTAAACAAAATTCGTGGTTGACTTTAGTTGATCATAAATTCAAACGACATAATGTGCCATATGATATGGAGAGATATAAACTCTATAAGTGTGAATTTGATGTAAGTAAACCATAAAGTGTATATTTTTATGCCCCTGAGATTAAAGACGGAAGGGGATGGGCATATTGTTTTTAGTCCATCTGTTAATGTACACGTTTCCAAGGTTATGGGTTCCCTCAACAAGTCACAAAATAACAAAAATCATTGTAACTCATTTAGATGACTATAATCCGTAGGTATCGGTTATGATAGGAAAAGTGGAAATTTGAAATGAAATTTATCAAAAACAAAAATGAGGTTACATGATTTGTGTTTGTCGTAACCTCCATATGACCTGAACGATCGCTCCTGTATTATTTGGTGGTCTGCTCAAATAACTTGTGTTTAGTTCCCAGAGGTGTTGCATTTCTCAAATACATGTAATGTTGCATTTGTTGTAGAATAATTTGTTTGTACAAAGATGTACAATGGAATCTGTCTTGAGAGTCCAAGTATCTGACACTGAACTGTTATCTTACAAGTCAGTTAAACATTGGTGTCTCAAAAGATGTTTTATCTAAAGGATTATTGAATTTATTGGTTTTCAGAATGTGATCTCTGGAAGACAGAACTGAGGTTTGTCTTTCAAGACAGCTTCTGCTGTATCTATCAGTATGATTTCCCATGCAGCTCCTTTTGCACACCTTTGCACCATAATAGACCATTTCACGATAACAGCATTCCTAATACCTGTACAGTGTAATTTCACCTGCGTACAAGTAGTTTCATGCCCAAAACATTTCATACCCAAGACAAATAATACCCAATTAAAGACAAATTGTTCCCTGTTTGTATTTCATTGGGTATGATTTGTATTGAGTATGAAACTTCTTGATGCCACTCGGAAGTGATAAGTGGGCATGTTAGATAACAGGCCTTTTTCTATAGTTTCCATTGGGCCAAATTTGACCCCATTCCCAATGCAAAATACACATATTTTTTCCCCAATTTGATAAAAAAAATTCTTATTTGGTGTTAAGGCCAGGACCGAAATTAAAAAAAAAATATTATGTAAGGGGGAAATGTGTTTAAAAAAGATTCCATTACATCTAGATTTTCATTTGTGCAAACAATTTTTCCCAATTTGACAACGATTTCATGTTAGAATTCCCAATTGTGTTGCCAGTGGCATTTTCCCAAAATTGACAGAAAAAGGCCTGGATAGCATGTAGTTGGAATGCAGATATTGTGAAAGGCTCTATTGTTATGCATTTTTATAAACAATGCAATCGTTGACATTATTTAGTTTAAAAAAAACTTTAACATTTGAATAAACAAAAACATGATTTTATTCTGTGGAAGGACAGAACTTTTAGCAGGAGAAAATCATCATGAAAAAACTAAATAATAAAAAACTACATTTAAACATGTTAAATACAAAATGATTTTAAAAATATTATTTCTTTATCTTTCTATGTCCAAATCTTCTCTAAATAGTTAACACGATTTTACATTTTGATAGACATTTGAAACTTGTTATCTTGAAATTCATGGGACTATCCCTATTACATGTACTTCGAGTTATCCAGAATTCCATATAAACAAAATTTTGAAATATTATTATTTTCTACATGTACATGTACCCATAAAAATTTGGACTGGTCATTCAACTTTGACATATCCAGAATTTCGATCCATCCGATTTCAATATTAAAAAAATCATTAGTTTGATGTGCCCCGATCAGTGGGTCTGTCGGTAAACAAAGTTATTTTTTTTATTTCTCTTTAATTTTGATATGTAAATTGGATAAAAGTTCAGATTTTTGATAAGAAAATAATAAGTGGGCAAAATCACTTAGTTTATCAATAAAGTTTGGGTCAGGGCTTTTTAGGTGGGTAGGACAATATTTAAAAATATTTGGTCCTATAATGTATTTTCTGAACTATATTCTTCTGTAGGATTGTGAATTTACCTCCATCGTACACTATAAGTACAAAGAACATGTCGACAGTGTCCATGGCAACAAAGAGATGTACGTTTGTGAGATATGTGGTAAAGAATGCAGGACTAAAGCACAAATTAAATATCACAAACGATCACACTCGGACAAGCCGGAGGAGAGTGCAGTTTGCAGCATATGTGGCAAAACTTGTACATCTCTACAGAATTTGAAGGTATGGTATAAAGTCTTATGATCGCGCGAACATGTAGAAATTTAACGAAACTTTGTGTAAACTTCTAAAACTTAAAATCAACAAAATTTGGCACTAATGAATGGATATAAGCAGAGCTTATTGATTGTACATGTATATTTATAAAATTTATTTTCAGAGACACGTGAAGTCTATTCACTACAAAAATGGTAAAAAGTACCTGTGTCACTTGTGCCCATACAGTTGTCAAGGAAATGGGGATCTCAACAATCACCTCCTGAAGATACACAATGTACCTCTTCCAAAAAAGTGTAAAATGTAAGTAAAAATTCTAGATTCTTTTTGGATGGATGGATGTTTGTTTGAAGAGGAGAAAATCAGGTCATAATGTTTTCCAGGAAAATACCATTAACTCCTGCATATTGACAAAACTAATAGAATCTTACATGGGTGTTTCATAGTGAATAAGGAAATCTCCTCCCGAGAGGTAAGAAGCTGGTTGTTCAATACGAGGTTTTCCCAAAGATTGGACTTTCACATTCTTACCACGAGGGTTGAGTTTAATCGCTTTTGACTCAACACATTCATATTTATTTTTCTCCTATGCTTCCAATATATTTTTTGTATGCAAAAGAAAACCTCTAGCAACATTATATGCACTGTGTTCTCATTATATAGAAGCCCCATGTCATTACATTATATTTTGATGTCATATCACATGTAGCTTGTCTACATCAAAGGGTGTGGACAGAGAAATTCTGACCTGACAAAATTGTAGATAAATGTACGCCTGTCCAAGGTGGGAGAAAATTTGTTCTCTTATAATCAGTTAATAATACAGTGAGTTTCAAAACTGATCTGGCAAAAGGTTTATAAAATTGTTGTTGAAAATACAATGTTTTGACCTGTTAGCCATTGAGTTCCCATTTAAAGATTAATCTATTGTAAGAGAAAAAATATAAATACTGTTTATGTATTATTTTTAGCTGTAAGTGGTCTCAGAAGGTTATATAGTGGGTACCTTCATCACAGTGGTCTGCACTGAAAGACACCACTATGTTTAACACTTCATCGTGAAACTATTTCACTTTTTGTGTCCTGACCCAGGTTTCTTTAAATGAGTCAGTCGATACTTTTATTTAACTTTCTCTTTTAAGCTCATGTTGCTTGGTATTACAGTGTGTTACAAAATTATCTTACAGATACAGGTGTGATACATAAATGTAAATGTTACCTACATGTAGATATGGTATTACAGTGTGTTACAAAATTCTCTTACAGATACAGGTGTGATACAGAAATGTAAATGTTACCTAGATACGGTATAACAGTGTGTTACAAAATTCTCTTACAGATATAGGTGTGATAAATGTGATTACTACACGCTGAACAGATCATGTTATACAAGGCACGAGATGCTGCATGAAGGTAATTAATTAGAAGCTCATTTGAATCACGAAGTGAAAAGTATCTTCTTTGATTATTATTTATTTGTCGTATATTCTTGTCTCCTGTTGAATTTCTATGTTGGACCAGATTGAAAAATCAAATGATGGTGTATGAACTGATAATGTCTACCCATCTCTCTGTCTGTCTGTCTGCAGAACAGATTGGTTTAGCTGCTGTGTTTAGGTCTATTGTGGGATAACCATTTAGAGTATCATTATGTAGCTTATCATTGCATATCTCTAGCTTTTCTGACCCAAAGGGCAAAGTGAGCTATTGCAATGGTAAAATGTCCGGCGTCGTGTCCGTATGTCAACTTTTCCATTTAAATGAATGACTTCTTCTCAAGTCCTACTGGACAGATTTAATCAAACTTGGCTTGGAGCTTGGTCCTAAATATTCGAAGGAGAGTCAAGTTTGCAAACGAAAAAGGCATACTAGTACCTATATGGGACCAAAAAGGGTTTAAAACTTGGTACTGGATCAGATGAGACCAAATATTGCAGACATAACAATATCCTAATTATGACTTTGGCTAAATGATGTTTTCCTCTTAAAAGCATTGGAACTTTAAAAAGTAGCAAATCTTAAGTGTTTTTGTCAGTATACAGAAATTTGTAGATTTTAATTACTCTATAGCAGGGCTTTTTCTACAATATCCATGGGGCCCAAATTCGACCCCATTCCCAATGCAAAATGCATGTTTTTTTTCCCAATTTGATGAAAAAATTCCAAATTTTATGTTGAGCTCATGACTGTAATGAACCAAAAAGAATAATAATATAAGGGGAAATGGGGAAATGCATTTAGATTTCCATGTGTGCACACAATTTTTCCCAGTATGACACAAATTCACATTTAATTTCCCAATTTTGTTGCCAATGACATTTTCCCACAATTGACACCTGTATAGTTACTAAAACACTTTTTTTTTGTTTTCATACACAGGAACAGAGAGAATTTTCAAATGTTCTGTGTGCGGGAAAGGATTTTACAATCAGCATAATGTTAAAGCTCATGAAAAGCGGCATCGTAAGTACTCAGTATTTCTTTTTAGTTATTCACTTTGTCCATCATTTGTTTTTTATGCCCCCGCCACCAGGGGAAAGCGGCAATAAGTGTTACACTTGACAGTCCATCTGTCTGATATTCATTTCCACTCACTAACTTTAGTTTGCCTCATCCAAAATTTATTAAACTCAGATACAGTAGTAAGAACTACAAGACACAGAGATTGAATTTTGGCAATGAGTCGTTTACCATTCAAGAGTTATGCCCCTTTATAATTTGGTAAATTGCAAATATATTTTTATTTCCATGCTCATATCAAATGCTCTCAAAAATACAGTAAAATCTGCTTTAGTGACCACCTGTGTATTTAGACCACCTGGTCACAAAGACTGATCCCCAGTAGTACCATTTGTGTACAAATCAACCTCAATATAAAGACCACCTCCTCATAAAGACCGGTTTTCTTGTGTCCCTAAGGAGATTGTTATACTGTTTTTTCACTGTATTTTAAAGTTAAACAAGCCAGCTTGAGCGGGGGGCATTTGTGTCTTCAGACAAATTCTTCTTTTATTATTGATCTTGATTCTGTCAGTTAAAAACACAAATACAGTGAAACTTGTATATAACAACCCCATTAGGGACACAACAAAACCAGTCTTTATACAGAGGTGGTCTTTATATAGAGGTTGATTTGTACACAATTAGTACTATTAGAGACAGCAAAAAAAAAAAAAGGTCTTTATAACCAGGTGGTCTTTATACACAGTTGGTCGCTAAAGCAAGTTTTACTGTAGTCGGGACTCTTGCACATTGTTTTTTATATTGGGGAGGCTATTCAAATTGGGAAAATTAGCCACACTTTTCTTTATATTTGGAAAATTGCATCTTACTTGTGTATGCATAAAATACATGTATAAAGAAGCTTTAATTCTGGATTTTAAATTGTGCACCTCAATGATACAGAGATAATGATTGTGTTTACCTTATGTATGATTTAGAATCAAAACTTTATAATATGAACTTGTTCACTCCTGAATTATGACAGTAAACCATACTATTTATTTATTTGGGCGAGTCTAAATGTGACCCCAGGGGTTATTGAGTTTTTATATGCTCATCTATAACAGTAATCCTAACAATTCCAAATAAATTATGCACACCGTCTAATTCTAGACGATCTCAATATTTGATTTTTAAATTTTGTATGACTTTTAAATATATATATATATATATATATATATATATATATGTATATATATATATATATATATATATTATTATATATATATATATATATGTATATATATGTAGTTAAAGCAAGTTTTAATTTTCCATAAAGTTGCAGAGACGATGACGTGCCCATTTGAAGGTTGTGACTATTTTACCAAATTTAAACACCTGATGAAGAACCATGTTACTGGAATGCATACTAATGTGGTAAGATTTTGTTTGAAATTTCAACTTCCTCATTCCTAATGTTTTTATCAGTTTAGTGAAATTACAATGTTCAAATTAAAACTTTTACATTAGAGTTATTGGGACCTGTTGAGTGTTTAGAGCTTCACATTTTGAACTATGACTCACCTCTAGTCAAGGATGGCTTGAAGTTCATTTTGTGCAAAAAAAAATTCCTGGATACTTTGTAACCAGGTTCTCTGTACCACCATTAAAATCCAGCTGCCACCATATAAGCTTAACAGAATTTTTTTGTGTTGAGTAAAAAATATTGATTTAAACAAAGGGTAAGAAAAAACAAAAAGTTTGACAAGAAGACTAAAAGGGCTGTATTTTGGTTTTTTTTGTATTATTATTTTTTTTTGGTGTCTGTCCTTTTACATTAGAGTTTCTTTTTTTTAAAAAATTTTAAACTATTTGTAACCAGGTTCTCTGTACCACCATTAAAATCTAGCTGCCACCATATAAGCTTAACAGAATTTTTTTGTGTTGAGTAAATCACCATCTAAACAAAATAAAGAAAAAACAAAAAGTTTGACAATAAGACTAAAAGGGCCTCTTTTACTACTTAGGCATTTATACTTAGGCATAGAAATTCTTAAATTCCGATACATGTTGTAAAAATTGGTTGAGAAACCCAGTTTGGCAATTATTCACTTGCAAGTGATTAATTCAACCTTACTATTTGTATATGCATACCACACTGGACCTGATCTTATTTTCACTAAATATATAGGAAAACTCAGTTAATGCCCCTTTAAGCTGTTTGATTTAATTTCTAGGTAGGTATCGTGTGATTTTTCTTATTTTATTTATTTATTTTTTTTTTTTGTACAGAATTTTAAGCCGTACAAGTGTCATGTGTGTGACTACAGCTGTAAATTAAAAGGAAATTTGAACAAGCATCTTATCAACAAACATGGGTTAGAGGTCATGACACAGGTCAAACAGCGTAGAATGGCCATGGAAACAGGAAGTGGGTTCAAACAACTCTTGAAAACATGCGCTAAGTCTAGAATTCAAGCAGACTTGCCAAACTATGACGATGAAGATGATAATCGGTTTCGTGTTCAGACTGTGCCAGGGGAGGAAGGAATTGTAATGGACGTTGCACATCTCGATAGCTTTGAAAGAGATCATCCTTATTCTGACTTGCAAGAGGAGGACTGTGGGAAATATTCAGTTCAGAATTTGGATAAAGTTGAACCCTCAGATTGTGTCAAAGAATTGGATTTGAGTGCCATGGCAACTGATCAGTGTAATGAAAAGTTAGTCATGTGATCAAATTGGCTCTTGTAAACTTGTCAGAGATGGCAAAACCAGCATTTTTCCTGGAAAATAGTGTTCATTTCTTTTTCTTTTTTTTTTCTTTTTTTTTGTCACCAGGCATTTGTAATTTGCTATTTGACAAGAATTAAAACTGTCATCTAATTTTGTACATACCATGCATACACCTCTTGCCGATTACCAATCATAAGTACAATAGATTACAGTTTCATGAACTGAATTTGCATTGGAGGAGTAGATGAAATAACTGTTTTTTTCTGGTCATTAAATATATGCAACTTAAAAGTTGTTTTTTTTCCAAATTTGTAGATCCAATTTAAGATTTTGTGGTTGTTGTTTTTTTTTTGTTTTTTTTTTTTTTTTGCAGTTATTCATCTGATTCATTGTTATTCTTCCCGTGGTTAGAAAACTATCTAAATACTAGGTGATGTGATCATTTTGGATCATATACAACACCTACCCTGGGTGATGTGATCTTTGTTGGTGAGATATACAGCACCTACCCTGGGTGATGTGATCTCTTTGGATCATATACAGCACCTACCCTGGGTGATGTGATCTTTTTGGATCATATACAGCACCTACCCTGGGTGATGTGATCTTTGTTGGTGAGATATACAGCACCTACCCTGGGTGATGTGATCTTTGTTGGTGAGATATACAGCACCTACCCTGGGTGATGTGATCTTTGTTTGTTAGATATATAAAACCTACCCTGGGTGATGTGATCTTTTTGGATCATATACAGCACCTACCCTGGGTGATGTGATCTTTTTGGATCATATACAGTACCTACCCTGGGTGATGTGATCTTTGTGGATCAGATACAGCACCTACCCTGGGTGATGTGATCTTTTTGGATCATATACAGCACCTACCCTGGGTGATGTGATCTTTTTGTTGGTGAGTGATATTTTGTGGATCAGATACAGCATCTACCCTGGGTGATGTGATCTTTTTGGATCATATACAGCACCTACCCTGGGTGATGTGATCTTTGTTGGTCAGATATACAGCACCTACCCTGGGTGATGTGATCTTTTTGGATCATATACAGCACCTACCCTGGGTGATGTGATCTTTTTGGATCATATACAGTACCTACCCTGGGTGATGTGATCTTTTTGGATCATATACAGCACCTACCCTGGGTGATGTGATCTTTTTGGATCATATACAGTACCTACCCTGGGTGATGTGATCTTTGTGGATCAGATACAGCACCTACCCTGGGTGATGTGATCTTTTTGGATCATATACAGTGGGTGATGTGATCTTTTTGGATCATATACAGCACCTACCCTGGGTGATGTGATCTTTGTTGGTCAGATATACAGCACCTACCGTGGGTGATGTGATCTTTTTGGATCATTTACAGCACCTACCCTGGGTGATGTGATCTTTTTGGATCATATACAGCACCTACCCTGAGTTATGTGATCTTTGTGGGTCAGATATACAGCACCTACCCTGGGTGATGTGATCTTTGTGGGTCAGATATACAGCACCTACCCTGGGTGATGTAATCTTTGTTGGTCAAATATACCGTACAGCACTTACATATTCCCTAGACTGATTCATACAGGGTTACAATTCACATGTCCACATGTCACAAGATGATAAATCTGAAGAACTTCTGATGACCTACCTATGGCTGATCGAAACTAGCATCAACCTAATCATGCACTGTTGTCTAAAGAAGAGCAGATAACTCAGAACCAGTATATTACAATTATTAATTCCTGAGTATTCATAGCATAGTGGTTAGTACACTCCTTTTGTCGTCAGCAGGCCAGTGTAACTGGGGTTAAAATAATCCTCATATTGAACAGGGGAGCATGTGTGATGATGCCTTGAATGCTGGCGGCTCAGACAAGTGGGTTTCCTCTTATTACTCCAGTTTCCTCTGATTGTAAGCATGCCAACATCAGAGCCAATGAGAGACATTTATGGGAGTTCCATAAATTTGTGTTATAATAATATGAAATGAATAAATACAGTGAAGCCTGTCTTGAGAGATCACTCTCATGAGACCATCTGTCTTGAGAAGCCACTTTCTGAGAACCACTCGGTTAAATAATCCTTCAAATAAAATCTCTCTTAAGGGACTTAGCGTCTTGAGAGACCACATTTGAGTGACAGATGAAGTGGTCTCTCAAGATGGGTTTCACTGTAGTATGAAGTTTTTTTTTAACAAAAAGACTATTTTGGATCCATTTCCTCCTTGCCACATGATATTGTACCAGTAGATTTTTTTTTGTAAATTTTTATGTAAAAAGTCAGAAATGATGTAAATAACTTGGAACTACATCATTCATTATGAAGCACCATTAGTTTCTGAGAAAAAGTGTATACCATACCTCTTTCTAGAATAGAGAAAAATCTGGACAAGTACCACACTAATGATTTTGCTAGCTGATCTTGACATTCTTAGTTTCATGTCTCTCTCTCTCTCTCTCTCTTTCTCTCTCTCTCTCTCTCTCTCTCTCTCTCTCTCTCTCTCTCTCTCTCTCTCTCTCATTCATGTTCGGCTTTGGGATGTAAGTAATCTTTATTTACATAAAGATATATAGATCTACCAAGGTAAAGTGGCACATCAGGTTTCTGTCAAAAACCAAAATAATATGGTCTTTTTTTTTAGAAAAATAAAATGGTTGTATATATTATAGATAATTTTTGTGTGGCCAGGTAGACTGTCACAGTTGTTATGATTTAATTTAGACTTGTTGTGTTTGTATACATGTGCCAGTTTACCTCGGTAGACCTATACTTCTCATTACCTTTCGAATATTTTTAATCCAACCAATTTTGTTTATACCGGATCTTGTGTTTATTCAAAAAATGATATTTTAGTAGGGTCCAATTTGTACAGTAGTACAGTATTTGTAATTCTAGTATTGTTCAAGTATAAAACACGTGATGAAAATGTAATTTTGAAGATCTTCATATTTTTTTTTTACATGCATGTAAAATATTGTAGGTAATATATTCATACTTTGTTCATATTCAACATTTGTCATGTTGTAGATTATTTACTTTGTATAACATGTATAAATACAATTTTCTTGTAAACAAATTAAATCAAATATCGGTGGCCACTGTGGCTGAGTGGTTACAGTATCAACGCTTTAAATCATGAAGTCTCTTATCTCTTGTCAGCACGGGTTTGAGGTGCTATTTAACAACGTATTTAATAGTGAATGTATGTTTTGATTTTTAAATGAATTTTCAAGGAAGTGTTCAACTTCAATAATATTGTAGAACCTAGGACTACAAGACTACACAGATAGGGTGCTTAACATGGGTTACAGACACACTGGCACTTGTCTCGGTGCTGCAATGTTCCAGAAGTCAATAATAAACATGACTGACAATATGCATTTTTTATTCTGAAAATTTATTATTTTTGTTTCTGGTCCATTTTTGAGCAATGATTTATTCTTATTTTTTTTTTTTTTGGCAGTGTCTTCCATAATAGTTCTGTTTAAAATCATGGGAAGGAACCCATCTCAGCAGGTGCCAGTCCATATACCTAGGACATGTTACCATTCATTAAATTGACTGGTACTCACTGGTCTGTTTCTGTCAGTGGTAAGATCCCATAGTCTGTATCCTTATTGCATGGAGAAGGACACTTATTTAGGCAAAACAACAAAATATATCTAGTTCTCAGACAATCCCTTGTCATTCAAATTTTGGACTGTGTTGTCTTTAATGCTGTATAATGATAAAAAAAAATAACACCCACTTACCAATGTTTTAGAAAAATAAATTCCCTCCTTATGATACCAGTGGGTTTTTTTTTTTTTTGGTCACCTATCAAAATTTTAAAATTTTAAAAATTGCATTGTGCGACATTTTTTAAGCCCAATGCAACCCCTTAATACAAATGTGTTTAATATATTGATACTCGGAGGCAGGCAATCAATTATAAAGGTAAATTAGCTGAGAACATATTTATTTTCAGTAATAATATTGATCAAAGGCCAAATAAAAAAAGGATTTCCATAGTTTTTGGTGTAGTCTTAATTTGACTTTGGACACCGTTGAACAAAGATGTATGCAGTCATTCAATGGAAATTTTAATGTATAAATGAAGTTGTGCAGAACAAAATCCATCAGAAGAAAACATGAAAACCTTACTACAGAATTAGAAGTAAAAAAAAAAAATACCTACCTACATGTACTGTTCCACATTTTCAAAATCAGAACCAAATAATATATATTTTTAAAATGACCTTACTTTCTGAAACATACATTATTAGTGTGCTGTTGTTGGGGTTTAGAGAAATGTTAAGGGGTTGAAGTCTATTGTATACATCTGAAAATTCTCACCTCTGATAATATTTTCACCTTTTTACGACAGAAAACATACTTTTACTTTTTCCGTCTTAAATTCACCCTAATCCAACATGGTCTCATGAATGGCATATAACCATATATGTCTGTGCTTCAGTTATTTACCTTCAAAAATTTGCTTTCATTTTAAATTCGCCTTCTTATCTAAGGGCGAAAATTTCCCAGTATACAGTATTTCTTTTATACAATGTATATAAATACAACACCTGTATAGTTCATACTCTTTATATAGATCTACATTTATATAGTAATTACTGTTTATTATCATATACCCTACTTTGTAGATCATATACAAAAACGTTTAGCGATATCTTATACAGAAACGTGTAGTGATATTATGGTTTTTTTGTAAAGTTACTCGGTTTATGTTGCTTTACATCTTACAGTAATTAACTTTCAGTTTGTCATAGAATGTATCACTTCTTTATATATATATATATATGTTATAAACTGTTCATTTTGTAATGAAATGTACAATAAACTGTAATTAAATGATCTATGTATTGACCAAGTTTTTTATAAGTACCGTATTCGACCCATTAAGCGTCCAGAGTGCTACAAAAATAGGAAAATGGGGTGAACATTTATTGGGACAAGTTAATAGTCCAATTGATGTAAAACATTTAATTTTGGACATCAAAGTCTCAATGGTCAAGTTGTTGTAGTTATTACTGAAGACACCTATTGACATTCCACTGTTTTTCTTGACCACAACTCATCAACCGGCAAGAAAACATACTCGAAAAAAGGTGAGTAAATCTGAATTATATGGGGAGAGGGCGCTTATAGGGACACAAGTGCTTATTGGGTCAAATACGGTAATTGAGATGCTCATCCGCAAAGCCTACAGCAGTTGGTGTTGATTGCCAGTGCTGACTGAGTGAATAGTTTGGGGATTTCATATTACTCTGTGTTGGTACACATGTACATGTATGAGGTTTTACTTATGATGCCAGTAGTGATACACAAAGCTCGCCCTCGTCTATGAGTGAATAACAAAGACATTCCATTTTACATTCACAACAAGAAGTCAAACCTTCCTGTTTGAAGCTAGATCTCGGTACAGTGGAACATGTATTGAAAGACTTACTCTCATGAAAGACTGCCCAACTTCTGAGATCACATTCTGAAAAACCACTTGTTTAAATAAACCTTTGAATAAAACCTCTTTTGAGAGACTACATTTTAGTGACAGCTGGCTCATGAAATTTGTACTGCCCAAGTCTTCCTTTTTTTCTTCTTCTGAGATCACATTCTGAAAAAGTCCACTTGTACTCTGTGTTGCCTTGCTAAGGGCCAGTAGTCTCTTCCAAATTATGTTATCTCTATTATCCCTCCTCCAGCATTGACAACTTGTTATCTTGGATTCCTGGTAACTCACTTGGGAAGTATCCTTGGATTAGACAGGGAAGTATGTGAGATGGTATGGCGGTTGCCAAGTCGAACACGTGGGTTTTTTTTACGGGTACTCTGGTTTCCTCCCACACCAAGGAACCTCACATACCAGCATCAGAACCAACATGAGACATTAATATAAGTTGACATACCTAGTTTATTTAAAATCGTTGTAAAATAAATGAAGTTTAAACTTTTTTGTATTAAATCACACTGTCAACTTATGTACCACAACTGTTAAATCAGGTGAGCAAATTAGGCCCACTTCAGTATCATTATTTATTATGTCCTTGGGTAATCTTCTTTTTATTATGTGTCTGTGTTTTAGATTTGGAGTTGATGCTTTTATTTATTATTATTATTATTATTATTATTATTATTTTATGGGTCTTACCGGTATTAATTTTGTTTTGTTATTTTTTATGTTTTTTGGGGGGGGGGGTATTTTATTATTATTTTTTTTTTTATTGTTGTTTTTATTATTATTATTATTATTATTATTATTGTTGTTGTTTAATCATTTTCCGTCTTTTTATTTTCATACTTCCGTTAAAATTAAGTTGCAAGCGAAAATTACATGATTAAAATATGAGATTAACTTCGAAAAGTCGATTTAAGGTAGATAACTCTACAACAACCCAAAACTCTTCAGCGTGGAGATACAATTAGTCCATATCCGCATACCGACGAAAAGTTGTTGTTTCTGTAGCAACATTTATGCATTTACAAGAAGAATTTCTGTCGTATCGGAAAGATGAATAGGAATGGGAATGAATCCACAGGACAGTATGTATCACACTGAAATTTATTAAAAATGTGAAATGTATGCAAATAGGATGCATTTATTTTGGCGGTCTCTATACTGTAAATGTTACGTCTGCACAGACTTGTGTTGTCAATTTTATGCATGGATAATTCCATGTGGCTGCATTTATTGGGGTAAACGCCCATAATGCATGGTCAATGTAATAAAATACATAGCATGTATTTTTATGCATTGCTCAATCTCTCAAGTGTGGTTGAAAATTGACTCGTGGGCATTTAGATTCACAAATGCACATCATTTTGGCTTGCTCTTGAATTAATGATTTTACTGATTCAGTAGCTGTAGGGCTAGTGCACTAATGCCACATGTGCTACGCCTATAGCGTTGTATAGGCCTACTGCTGCAGATTATATCTTAGATTTTGTTTTGGGTAAAATTTGTATTATTTTCATTTATATATTAAGCCTGTAAAATATAGTCCTAACAAGTCTGATATGGCCAATTCGTTTTCATTTGGACAATAGGCCTACAATAAATGATAACAAATTGCCCAAATCAGACTTGTCAGACTACTAAAATACAATGTATTACAGTTTAATTTTATATTTAAAACACCCTCAATAGCAACTAGTGGCACTACATCATATTTACATGTAGTTATGTTTCATTTGTTTTTATTTAAAAATCAACATTTATCAGTTTGTGTATTTCTGAATTTCTCTATTTGATAAGACCTGGCACATGCTACTCTTGATGTTTTCGTGGTCTAAGTAGAGTTGTGATCATTTTAGAGTCTCATACATATGTAAAGTTAAGATACAATGTATAGTGACCAGTTATCCCTTTGGGAATTAAGCGACCAGCAGAATCCCCTCCTTCCTCATCTGGGGCCTATTGGATATTGTATTATCATTAGGTATACAATGTATTTTTGCATCAACCTACACAGACTTCAGAATTGCATTTGGTCTATTTTTTACTTGCTGATTGTTGTGTTATTGTTATTATATTAATTTCTAATCCACATGGTCACACATCTTTGAGTTTTGCTAACATTTCACTTTCAGATCTATACACTACCAACATGACAACAAACAAAAGAAAAAGTACAAATATATAATAATTAACCCCCTCCCTACCACTTGAATAGAACTCTAACCGTACATAAACTTCTTATAAACGTATGTCGCATTAATATTATAGTTTATACCCAAATGATAATGTTAGAAATACTAAAAGTTTTTTATAGATACTCAAATGAACACAAGTATACTTAGAAATCTAGATCAAATTGCATATAGGCTAGCTAGATATATACATTTGTCACCCTTCTGAATAGAAACTTCTTGTTTTCATTGGTCATTCAACAAAACATATATCTAACCATAGGTCCTTGATCAGTGGTATATATCTCCCGCATCTACTGCCTGATGCGCATTCACTAAATTTTTTACGACACTGTAATATGATTGTAAATGTGTAATGGCCTAAAGTACTGACACTGAATTAAGGGGGTTTGTCTGTGGCAGTGAAAGGGTTGATGAAGTTACTGGAACTATAATCTTTAGGCATGCTTCTATGATTTTCTGTTGAATGCTCAAAAAGGTGACAAATTCGTTATTCACATTGTCATATGAATGAAGCAGTTTCAAATCACATGCTAGAGTTTTGTCTGGCTCGAGAAATATGGGAACCGTATCACTGGTATGACAATGTAGATAACTAATTATATGATACTGTGTAATACTTTTCTATTTGAGAATAAATTTTTATACATTTGTTCACAAAATTGGTTTATTATTGATAACTAAGAATTCAAAGTGACAAAAATGTTGATCATGCTTTCAAAATTTTTGAGGAATATTTGTAGATTATTTTCTTTAAAGAAAGTAAAATAGCTTTCATTCTTTTTCTAGAATATTTCCTTACCAGAATTTCATCATCATATCTAATATTATAATATTCAAAATCATTTTGTACAAAGATTAATATCATTAACATGTGGTTCCTGTAAAAGGCCCCATTCCCAATGCAAAATCTGATATATTTTTCCCAATTTTGAGCAAAAATTTCCCAATTATGTTTACCTTGTAGCTCACTTTTGGTATAAAAACAAAAGAAAAATTTTCAAATTAAAGCACTGCTAAATTAAAACCTCCATGTCTTCAGATGAAATCCATGTTGTCTGTTTGAAAAAAAAAGTTAGATGAATCACAGGTTTTGTATGATCTTTATTTCTATTAGTAAAAATAGACCATAGTTACTTTTTATTTAACCAAATTTAGCTCATTGCGACATAAAATCCCCAATTGAAATAGGACCCTGTCCCAAAAAGGGTCTATCAATCCCTGGTACATGTTGTACACATATGTTGAATACATATACATTTGTACCAATATATAAATAGAACTATACACAAGCCATTCTAGTTTAAATCATGAATGTATTTTCATAATGAATTTTGTCTCAACTAAAGGAGTGATGACCATGATTGGTTTACAACGACAAACCTGAGGTAAGTTAACGTAAGATATGAAGAAATGGTTGTTATGCTTCAACAATAATGCTAACAAAACTTTCTTACAGGATTTTTTGTGTTATGTTTTTCATCATGAGATCAAATATAGACCAATCATCGTGTACACAAGAGTTCCCTTAATGATAAAGGAAAAAATTGCTACAATTGAAATCAGGTTCTCTCCTCTGTCATCTAAAAACTGGCTGCCACCATATAAAAAGTTGGTGTGAAACATTTTTGGAATCTAGCCTTTTTCTATAGTATCTACGGGACTGAAATTTGGCCTCATCCCCAATGCAAAATACATACATGTTTTTTCCCAACTTGATGAAAAAAAATCCTAATTTGGTGTTGAGGCCACAATTAAAATGAAAATAAATAAATAAATGCAAGAGAAAGAGATTGCATAACATTTAGATTTCTATGTGTGCAAAATATTTTTCCCCAGTTTGAAACAAATTCATATTGAAATTTTAAATTATGTCACCAATGGTATTTTCCCAAATCGACAGTAAAAGGCCTGTGAAATTTAATATATGATCACCTTTAAATTCAGTCATTTTATAAGACATATGATCATAATTTTTTTTTTTTTTTTTTTGGATTTTTTTTAATAATATTGATATAAAATTAAATTTGATTTTTTTCATTGGCTTAACTCCAAGCACTCAGCATGCATATAGGTCAAGGGTCTCTTTGATTTTAAGACCTGTCACCTTAATCTGGGCGCACTTTGTACAAGTAGAAGATTCTGTCCAGAGAATCAAATTTTAAAAAGTCAGGTCTGAAAAAAAGAAGATAGGAATTTCTTGTCTTCCCAGTAACAACCTTTTCTCATAATGTAAGTATAATAACACTGATATGTATATATCAAGCTTTAGTGCAACAGCACTGGTACATGTACACATCTTTCATACATGTATACTGACATATTAGCCTTAATTCATGATGTTGTAATAATTTAATATAGTTACTTCTAACTTGTAGTATATACTAGGTAAATGTATATTCCTCACACACTTAAATGTATTTATAATACAACTTTCTTTTCTGTGTAGACTTTCCTCTTAATGAATACAAATCAAAAATCTACAGAAATTAATTCACATTCAAATATATTTCACAAACATATATTTATATTTTTGCACAAGTCTCAGTTACATGTAGTTTCTTTTCTGTCGTTTCGAAATTTTGAATTTCATCAAAGATTCTACATATCATATGTACATGTGCATATCTGTATGTACGCTTCTGCTGAATACAATTGTATTAATATGGCTTCTGCTGGAGGGTTCATGGATTGGCATTTCATTTTTCTCTTCCATGAGCAAATCTTTTTTTTTCTTCTACATGTACACTGCACATTGATACATGTACCTGTAATTAATTAAAGGTAGTGAGTTACCTTTAATTATCTCGTCTTTTATTTCACAAAACAGAACAGGTTCAAGCCATCATGTAATGTATATATCACACTCTACTGGCTAAATCTCGACTAAATCTATTACTGATGAATCTTTGGGTTTTGTCCTCGTCTGACAGCCTGTCAGTCTTGTCAGGTTTATGTTTTTAGTTAAAATTTTGTAATTGTTACCATTCACATAATAAAGGTTTTTCAGATAAGGGAAGATGTTTTGATTCATCATTATATCATATATACTCAGCATTTTTGTTTACCATTGTCTCACAGGTGAGGTAGCTAGGGGACATGTATTGATTCATCAATACTCTCGGAATGCCAAGGGGAGGGAACTCTAGTATAGGTTTTATCTGCATCTGATAGTCCATCAGGTTAAGGTTATAACTTTGTAATTGCTCACCATTCACTTCACCCATCGACCCCAGAAAAACAATGGACTCTTCTGTAAATCATTTATTTAGGTCAGTCCAAATGTATAGGGTAAATGAGTTAATAATGGTTTCACAGGTAGGCGAGTCCCTGACAGGGACATGTATGATCTAGATTCATCAAAGCCCTCAGAACGCCAAAGGGAGCTAAGACTATAGGTTTTGTATTTGAGGTCATCAGGTTCATGTTTTGATTAAAGTTTTGTAATTGTTCAACATTCATTTAATAATGGTTTTACAGGTTGGAGACATGTACATTGTACATTGTATTTATTTGTCAATACTCTCAGAATGCTTGTTCCTACTTGCTTTCAAATTACATGGTACCTTTTGGAATCTGATATAGGCTGCTCTACATGATAATTTTTACTTTTCAAATCTTCTATAATTAACACTTCCTTTATTTCTTGTAGACACAACTCACCATATATTATGTATTTCAAATCTTCGTCACATTTACAACATTTTAATGAATAAATATATGTTGATTTTGATAACCTATCTCCGATATATTGCATGTACTATGGATCCATTGATTTGAAATCTTAGTCATCTCATTAGAGATCTATATGTAAGAGATGTTATTTATAAACTCACCTGTCCATTTGATTGATATTATTATCTCAATATTTACAACATATTGTATTTTTCGAACATCCACTTAACAGGGATTTTCCACACCCTTTTTGGGAATGGGGCCTGGGCCTTTTGATTTGGGAATTTTAGCAACATTTTATTGAAATTGGGAAAAATAAAAAAAAACTATTTGGAAATACAATAATTTCTTCGAATTAATCGTCATTTGACTTCAGTTGGGAAAATTCAACTGCAATTTTGTGAAAAATGCATTTTTTTCATTGGGAAAGGGGCCTTATGTTGGCCCCCTATGATAGCGTTGAAAATCCCTATAACAAAATTCTGCAAAAAATACAAGGAAAAAAAATCAATAAAAAATGCCTGTAGATAAAGTTTATGATTAATTCTGCAGTGTAATTAAATATTAATGGATTTTCATTTTGATCATTTTGATACACATACATATGAATTATATATGTGGAACTTGATTATTTTATGAATATTAATGATTTAAGAATTTTCCTCTAGTACATTAAGGTAACAATTGCTTTTTCTATGAATTATTTTCACATACAAATGTACTCATAAATTTCATATATATATATATATATATATAAATGAAATCAAGCACCAGCAAGAATTTCAGACCCTTCATGTACCTATATATGTATCTATCTTACTGCCAAATACTTTACAATAAAATGTACATATGTAATGTATTTAATTGTAAAAATTATTGACTCTGAAATAGTAGAAACACATTGTCGCAATAAAGAATGAAATTATATTGCTTTTTAAGTAAACAATTCAAAATTGTTGTCGTACATTACTGGTATTTACATATACATGTATGTATGTATGTATGTATAGAGGTAACTTTAAAGAAAAAGAGAGATTATTTTCTTTCACAATGAAATGTTATACAACTTCAAGGAGTGATGATGATTTTTTTTTATCTTTCTTATGATTATAAATTTGTAATCCTTTCACACAATGATTCATTATTGAACAAGGGTACATACATGTATTTCTATTTTTATAAGTCAATACAGTGTTGTTCATTCTGATTTATAGAAACTGTATCTAGGTCGATTTCACTTTGTTATGTCAACAACACAATCTTTAGGTCTGTACAGTTTAGACTTTAAAAAGCCATGAATATGTGTTTAAAGAAATAATAACATGTACCTTACCAATTTTAAAAATATCTGAAATCAGTATGGAATTTTAAAAAGGAGGAAAGTTAACATAACCATGATAATAAGATTAAAATTTTCTAGATGTTTGTAAAACAGAAAACAAATTTTACAAATAGAAATGTTCAAAAGGGAGATACTGGTTACTAGGCCACAGACACTTGTTTCTATCGGGATAGAAACAAGTGCCTGTGTACTAGACCTATTACTTACCAATTCAAATACTTTAAGGATATAATCAAGGGAGATAAATCAGTAATTACCCATTCAAATAGGGGCATTTTAGGGTATAATATTATAGCCAAGTATACTGTAATATACAAAATTGTTTACTGGCATCTGCTGAACAAGCACTAGTTACTAGAGCTCTCACACCATATTTTTTAATGGGGCCAGGGTGAGTCAGATCAGGAAAATAAGTGACCTTTTTTTCTTATGTTCTGATGTTTGGGAAAACACTTATCATGCTAATGAATAGTGTATGCTTTAGATTTAAAGAATCTTCAACTCAATTTTGTATTATGCATCTAGATGATAGAAACTGTGTGTCCATTTTTTTTTTTTTTTTTTTTTTTTTCTCAATTTTTTTTTTTTTTTTTTTTTTTTTTTTTTATTTTGCACCATATACGGTATTAGAAAGTGCATTGGGAAAAAATACAGTTTTCAGAGAGGAAAAGGTAACTTTTTTGGATTGGAAACTGGGCTTTTGAATGACCTATATTAGAGAGAATTAAGAGGTCAGGACATATCATTTCATAAAAAGTCGTACATTGGTAATCGGTAGACTTACCATACAAACATAAAAATAGTTTACCGATAAGTGATTTATGATATTTTATGAAACACTGCCCTGATCACCAAAGAGTCGTACTGTATCAATATTGATTCCCTCAAATCTAAAATATGACAAAATGATATCTGCAACTTTTGTATTATATCTTAAAATTTATGTTTGTTTTATGTTGATGTTTGGTAGATCTGCATTCATATCATACGTCTTCTTTGCTCTTCAGTGAGATGAACCTCACAATAGGACAAATAGCGTAAGTCGTATACGATCACTTGATACATGTATATTTCACCCTTTTATAATCATGCTCACACACTAGCAGAATCTGTAGAGAGACATAGTTATGATAATGTCAAACTTGTCTATAAAGGTCACTCTGATAGGGGAACAGGCAAATAGGAACCATTATAGACAGGTGGCCATTATAAAGGGGTAGCCTTTAAATGCAAGTTTGACTGCAGATATATATCGTGATATAGATTCATTTGAATAGTGAAATTTCCATGTACACGTATAACATGAACGTTACAAACCAGCAAAGTGTGTTTTGATATTTACATTTAATACAAAAAGTTCAATATAGCAAGTGCTTGAATTTCACTATGGTATAATATGAAGATAGAATGTGTACAATCTCCCTGCGGTATATTTAACTATGTCTTTCTCAGATCTCAACCAATAGCATTGCACATGTATTATTGTTGTTTGGTCCTCTTTAATAGGCAATTATAATTATCTGCTATCTGTTGTACTTGTATTACAACTCTCAAATTTTCAATAATTATGCTACATTCTTATCATCTCACATCTTATACGTGTAGTCTGGACAGTGCAGGTTCCAGTCTCGCTGGAACCAGAGCTAATTTTTGTGAGAAAGTATGCCAGTTTACTTGCAGAAGGTCAATGGTCTTTTCCCGGCTACATTGTAAAAGGGTTCTCTCCTCCACCAATAAAAAACTGGCCACCACCATATAACTGAAAAATTCAAATTCAAATTCAAATTTTTATATGTTGTACATTGTTCATCAGGAGTTCTGTCTTGATTATTTATTTTACTGTATACCTGGACGTTTTTGCCATTTTCGTCCTTAGGTGAGAGGATGAATTTAAAATGGAAGTGAACTTAATCGAGCTAAATAACTGAAGCACAAACATGTATGGCAACCATGACACCACGGTGAGTTAGGCCGAATTTAAGACAGGTGGAATATGTTTCTCTGTCATAAAAGGATGAAAATAATCAGGGGAGACAATTTCGAAGTGTATGCAGTAATTTTATCATGTTATGGTTGCGTATATTGACTGCTCAGTGTTGTTTATCAAATACAACATTTACCTTTAAATTCATGTTCATCATTGACTACGTCAATCAGCGCAGGTTCGAGTCCCGCAGGAACCTAAGCTAATTTTATAAAGAAAGATTGCCAGTTTACTTGCTGGAGGCTGGATATATGTACACTGTAGCCATGTTCTCTCCCCCACCAATAAAAAAAAACTGGCCGCTACCAATTAACTGAAAAAATAATGAATATGGCATAAAAGAACATTCAAACAAATAAACGAAATTGACAACTGATGAATGGATCAGTGACTACATTTTCATCATTGATTTTATTTTGTTCATCATTGACTACCAGTACATGTATATATGTCTGTGTTGTTCATCATTGACTATGTTGTTTATCCCTATCTACATGTTGTTCATCATTGACTGTGTTGTTTATCCCTATCTACATGTTGTTTATCAGTGACTTCAAGTTGTTCATCCCTATCTACATGTTGTTCATCATTGACTATGTTGTTTATCCCTATCTACATGTTTTTAATCATTGACTATGTTGTTCATCCGTATCTACATGTTGTTTATCATTAACTTCAAGTTGTTCATCCCTATCTACATGTTGTTTATCAGTAACTTCAAGTTGTTCATTCCTAGCTACATGTACTTCCTCTGTGACTTCAAATGTACCTCCCTAATTACATGTTGTTCATCCTTACATTGTTCATCATTGACTTCAGTGGCTTTATGTTGTTCATCAGTGATTTCAGTGGCATTATGTTGTTCATCAGTGATTTCAGTGGCTTTATGTTGTGCATCAGTGATTTCAGTGGCTTTATGTTGTGCATCAGTGATTTCAGTGGCTTTATGTTGTTCATCCATAACTACGGTACATATATGTTCTTCTTCACTTTCTTTATGTTGTTCATCTCTAACTTAACATGTGTGTTGTTCATCCCTAACTTTACATGAATGTTGTTCATCATTGACTTAATAGTGTTGTTCATCACTTTTTTATGTTGTTCATCATTGACTGTATTTTGCATATCATCACGGTATATATATATCATCACATACATGTACAATATATCACAGGTGTATATCAGCTTTATCAATATACATATGTTCTAAGATTACTAAACTTATAGTTCTGGTGCAAGGGAATATAGATCAATAAATATATATATATATATATATATATATATATATATATATATATATATATATATATATATATATATATATATATATATATATATATATATATATATATATCTAAATTGTAATTAACTAATACATGTACTTTGAAACCAATGATAAAAACAACAATAAAGATGTGTGTGTGAGAGAGAGAGGAGAGAGAGAGAGAGAAGGCTTAAAGATGTAGAACATGTGTAATAATTTAAATGTATATATTGAATGCGACGTTATGTAAACATAGACAGATATTTTGCTTGTACATATTCAGAGATGCCCTAAAATTTGGGGAACAAGTCTTATTTTTACATGGGGAAACCGACCAAGATGAACTCTCCATTATAACTGAAAATCAGTGATGTAGTGATAGACATATATGTTTCATGACTATCATTTTGTTTCACGCTTAATATTTTGATTTTATCATATCTATGGTCACAATTTGATAAGATAGTAGAAGTCTCTTCATAAACCTTTTTCCTTTGAATTATAATGTCTGTGTACATCGACATAAGCTTACGTTAATTATTAACCTGTTTACAATCAATCATGTAATAATAACATGAGCTCATCCCCGTTGCTATGGATGCTTACAGTTTTGTTTACATACAGATCTGAATCAATGACATGCTTTGTTTACATGTTGCTATCCTAACTACAGATGTCTTGCTCTCACTCAGTTCTAATTATGCCACAAGGTGTTGAAAACAAAATTAAACAGGAGGCAAAATATAGTGAAACTTGTATATAACGACCTCCTTAGGGACACAAGAAAATCAGTCTTTATAAGGAGGTGGTCTTTATATAGAGGTTGATTTGTACACAAAGGGTACTATTTGGGACAGCAAAAAAAAAAACCAGTTTTTTATACACAAGTAGTCACTAAAGCAGGTTTTACTGTGTGTGTGTGTGTGTGTGTGTGTGTTTATATGTGTGTGTGTGTGTATATATATATATATATATATATATATATATATATATATATATATATATATATATATATATATATAGTAGATTCCTCTTAATTGCATGGCCAAAATGTTGGAGGAGAAAATTATGCAAATAACAGGAATAGAGTATTTTAGTGAACAATGATGATTTATGTTCAATTAGTCCTTTCAGTTCTGTGTATAATAGTATTATAAACATCCTAGGTACACTAGTAATGGAATCTCCTTTAGCATTAGGGTAAAATAATAAAATAAAAGCAAAATTGTAATAAAACTTAGTTTGGTATGTTCTCATTTTTGTGAAAATAGTATGTCCACACATAACTTTTTACCATAATCAGTACATTTCCCCCCATTTTTGGAAAATTTTATGCATATATATACATTTGTGTATATATATCAGTCATTGTACTTGATTTTTCACCAACACATACAGAAGTCTGTAGACTCAATAAAAAATCTTTGAAACAAATGTTAACAGGCTTAAAGACTTTGTAGCTTAGATACCATTTATAACCATATATGTACATATCTTTACTATATTTTTTGAAAAATTTATGTGAAGTTTTCTTGTTATTTAATATTATACGCCAAAATTAAAGATGGGGGTAAATTGTTATTTATTTGTATACAGTAAAACCTGTTTATAATGCCCTTCATTTCATTTGCCACCTGACCTCACTTTACACCACAATTTTTTAACCCTTTCAACCTTAAGTTTCTAGATAGTATGGTCTTTTTTATTGTTTAGACTTGTCCATTATGATCTGTAGGGTTGTAAGGGTTCAAGTCCAATTTTCCAATTTTCTCTACAATTTCATTAAAGGTTTCCCTCAACCTAATGCCAAGACCCATTATAATCCCAAATTTGGGATGAGCAAATGGTGGCAATATAACAAGGTTTTACTGAATATTATATTATTAAAAATGCACATTTCACAGAATTCAAAAATGTATTTACATGAACATTGTTAAGATGTTCTACATTGAAATATAGAGCCAATTTTGAAAAGTGGAAAGTGTGTCTGATCAAGTGAATTCATTTTTCAACCTCATTAACAAATAATTTTATTTTAGCGTTTTGACAAAATGAATCATTGTTTTATATTAACCAGAACTGAATTTGATTAATTTACAGGTAAAATAGGTCTTATATTAATGTATTAGGTATAGCGGGTACATGTTATACATGCACAGAAGCCTTTGGACAAATGGAATCATTGTATAATTAAACCAGAAAATTACTAATTTTTTTTTAGTTTATAGGTAAATCAGGTCATAGTTATACATTGTAAGCTTAAAGAGAATTCAAAGATATAATCTCATTATACCCAGCGTTACATTAATATAAAGGCTACAGGTTATAAATTATGTTTATTAAATACAGGTATGACTTTGTTGTATCTAGCAACTACAGGGTGTTTCAAAAAAAAAAATGTACTCATGTTTTGACTCCTAATAACTCACTGAATTTATCCATTTTGCATTTAACTGTAAATCTTTAAAAAAAAAAAAAACAAGACATTTTATTGGTCAGATTGTGAATACTTATGTATGTGTTGGCAGTGACTGTCAATACCTCAGTGTATGTATTGGCAGTGACTGTCAATATCTGTGCGTGTATTGGAAGTGACTGTCAATACCTGTGTATGTATTGGCAGTGACTGTCAATACCTGTGTATGTATTAACAGTGACTGCAAATACCTGTGTATGTATTGGCAGTGACTGAACTGTTGCGTTTAGTGCTATTGTGAGAAAACTGTTTAGTGTAGGGTATCATGTTGTAACTTCATATGATGATAGACCATGATGACATTAGTTGTCCATGACCTTGACCCTTGAAATACAATGCCTTACAATTCCGCCATACTACCTTTAGCGGTTTCTCCTCATTTTAAGTGTTAGGACGTTTTTGTGTACTTGTAAATTTGTAAGTGTGTGTCATTACAGTGTTTCCAAATCTATAAAAGTACATTTATTGTCATTTAAAGTGAGTACAGTTTTGGCAACACTCTGTATATCACAACAGACAGAAGTACCTATAATATACATATATATATATATATATATATATATATATATATATATATATATATATATACATACACTATACACCATACATACACTATACAGTGGAATCTCATTATCTCGAAATTCACAGAACCATCACTATTATTTCGAGATATCCAAAATTTTTTAATTACCGTAACACATTTTTTCTTTCCATAAAAATCCAGACTGCCATTCAACTTTGACATTACTGAAATTTCGACTCCTCCGATTTCAACATAACACAATTCCACTGTATATAAATATATAATATACATGTACAAGCAGCTTACACCCTGCTGATGTTTACCTGCACAGCGGACAGTGAAGTTTTCGTATGATAGATGTTTTTTCCTAATTGTTTTTATTTATGTTGTGGTGGGAAGCTTTGGTGATGGAATTAAGATATATTACCTTTCGTCTTATACATGTTATTTTTATCATTTTCTACCTGGCTTATTACAGGTATCATAGTCAACACACCATAAAGGTTAATTAAGATTTATTTTGATGTTACAGGCATGTCAACTTTAACATAAAATTTTAAGTACAACATTTGAGTGTTAAAATTAAGTACCGTACATGTAATATGTACCCTGTGGATAAACCTGGGGGTTGCTATAGGTTCTGTCTATAGTTAACATTTTGGTTAAAATTTTGTAAATTTTGTATCTATATATATTCTATAGTCAGGGAATATAGGTTGTATTTGTGTCCTCTATCCATCGGTCCATCTGTCACTCCATCTATAGTTAAAGTTTTGGTAAAAGTTTTGTAATTTCTCACCATACACCATAGACCTATATGTAATAGGTATTAATTGATTATAGGTCTATGCATGTACACTTAATGATATTATGGTTTCACATGTACTGGACATGTATGAATTCATCAGTATTCTTAGAATGTTTTTTATACAAGCGTTTTATTGAGGATTGAAATCCTAGTCCTAGACCTAAGGTCTAAAATTTTTCTGTAATTCTTGACCCAGTTCTCTTACTGTACATATCACTGTTACGATCATCAGTGTGTATCGACTGCTTACAACAATCAAAGGGTACCTGTAAAGGCTAGCAAGCAGAAGGTCATTGGTTTGAATCTCTGTTCAGGCATACATGAAAAAGGTAACTGTTCCTTCACCAAGTATGCTCGCAGTGATATGGATAGAAAACATGAAGTATTGTATTTTTAAAAAGTTTTGTTGATATCATAATCCCATTTTTTGTGTAAAACAATGTTGCCTTTACTCTGAAATGGATCTACCATATTCGACCCATTAAGCGCCCATGTCCCTATAAGCGCCCCTATTGCACTCGAACAAGAATCTTTTCTAGCTAGTTGACAAGGAGATGTGGACCTGAAAAAAATGTAAGTAACAGTTTATCTGAAGCCTCCAGCAACAGAAGAATGTTGATAGGTGTCTACAGTAAAACTACAACAACTTTACCATTGTGCCTTATAAAAATACATTAACTGCATGTTTTGCGTCAGTTTGATTATTAATTGGTCCCATTAATTGCCCACCCCTTTTTCATGATTTTTGTAGCACCGTGGGCGCTTAATAGATCAAATATGGTATTTTGACTTAATGTTTATATCATTCATACAGCTGTGTAAAATACCATTTTTATTGCCACTCATGTTAGGTCAAAATCTTGGCTTGACATTTGTCTAAAACCAAAGAAAACCACAAGATTGCTGATTACTGGTGAACAACAGTAATTGCACATTTAATATTTCTATCTACATTTTCTGCTATATGTTTTGATATTCATAGTTTGACTGTTTTTAGGGAAAACCAAGCAAAGTTCTGTCAGCGACGAGTGGCCGATGCAGAGAAACATCTTGGTTTATTTTGCGAAACGATGGGATCAATCACTCGGAAAACAGCTCGACTACGGGACAAAGGTGAGGATTTTTACATTGACAATTAGAGCTGTTATTGTGATTGAGATTAGCATTGTGCTATTGGCGAATTTTGTCAATATCATCGAGATAATATCACGATATTCCACAAAAATAAATTCAGTATTATTCTTGCCACCTATGCCAATTAAGTAGTGTTTATTTGTTGTTTATTACATGCATAATATTCCCTCAGTCTGACAGACACTTACAGTGATAAATGTAAAAAAAAAAAACTTTGTTTTTTAGGAGTTCACAACAATGTATGTGATTAGTGTATGTTTAGTGCAATCTTGAATTCGTACAATTAATTTCATTAGCTTTGTCATTTATACAGAATGAGAGGATGAATAATTTTTAGCGCTGTCCTTGAATTAACTCAATGACTTGAGGGCGAAAGGCGCTAATATTAGAATACCGCTTAAATAAATACAAGTACAGTAGCTCAACTACATATTGAGTTTCCTTTTTGTTTATGATATCATTGTCAGGTTTTCAGTATCGTGGAATTATGGAATTGTGATTAACTGGGGTAATAGGTGTGTCACCATAAAAGCACATAAAAGTTGTTTGAGGAAGTTGTGTAACCAACACCAACACCACTGAGTGACATAAGATCTCTGGGGAGGTGGAGGGGATTACAACTACTTTATAGTTGCTTTTATTCTGGAAGGGATATAATTTCGCTATATTCGTGGTCAAAGAAAATGCCACAAAATTAAATACCATTACCCTGTACCATGTTAGAAAGGCAATACGCGACCAATCAAAATTATGAATGTTATTGCCAGTCGAAATTTCTTCATATATAATCAGACATCTTATACACGAATCACAAGTGTTTATAAGCTTTAATCCCTTACTCCCCACAGCAATAGAGCAATAATGCATGGGATCATCATTTGAATGGAAAACAAGAGAGATAACTCCTATTACACATCTGTTTTGGAAACGGTCATGTGCAAAATTTGATATCTTTGAATAAGTTCTTTAGGAAAAATGTGAATTTTAATACTCATGTAATTAAACAACTATACAGTTCTGTTTCATGGCAAGCACTTTATGACCTTTGTTATTTATTTGTAATTTCAGGAGATATTCTGTGCAAACATTTATTGGAATATGCTAAGATTGAGGACACAAGTCATTCAATGCGTGGAGGCCTGAAGACCTGCGCAGAAAGTCTGTCTACAATTCAAGATTACCGACAGGCACAGATACAAAGATTAGAATCCAAAGTAGTTCGACCTCTCAGTGACTATGGCAATATCTGTAAACAAATAAAGGTAAATATAAATTGTTTGTATGTATGTATATATATATATATATATATATATGCTATATGTATATATTCTTCTTGCAACTGATATGTTTAAACATTTATATGTTATTCTTTAATTTTGGGCCTGGATTGTGAAATAAATACCAGTTTATGAATTGATGATTGCTGGCTGGATGGCTGGCTGGCTGGCTGGCTGTCTGTCTGTCTGTCTGCCTGCCTGCCTGTCTGTCTCTCTGTCTGTCTGTCTGCCTGCCTGCATATAAACAATTTGGTTTAATCTGTTGTGTTCAGCTGTATTGTGAGAAAACCTTCTAGTGTATCATGTTGTAACTTAACATGATGATAGACCACAGCATTAGTTGACTATGACCTTCATTTCTGACCTCGACCTCCAAAATGCAGTGCTTTGCAATTTGGCCATATCATCTTTATCTGTATCTTGTTCTAAGGTAGACATTTTTTTTTATTTTTTTTTTTTGAGGTTGGGGCTTAGTACTATACATATGGAAGAGTTTTTCATGTATCTTAACTACTTATTTTTTTCTGCTTGCAGACGAGTGTAAAAAATGAATTAAATGCCGTAAAGAAAGAAGAAAAATCAAAACAGCAGTTACAGAAAGTTCGGTCAAAAAATCCCGGAGATGAAAGTCAAATTGTATCCTTGGTTCATGTGAATACGATCACTTTATGAAAGTAGTGTCATCGATCCAAATTTCAATCTTTTCCCCCAAAACATTTTAAGAATTATTCCCATTCAAGTCATTAACTCATAAATCCCTGAAAAACAATAGACTCTTGTGTAAAATAATGACTTAGACCAGTTCAAATATGTCTAAACTCAATCACCCCTAAAGACACATTTAGATTGGTCCAAGTCATTGATTTACAGAGGGGTCCATTGTTTTTCAGGGGCTGATGAATTTCGGGGTGAATGAGTTCAATGAATCTTCACCAAAATTGTGATTTTGTAGATTCAGCTTAATGAAAAAATCGGATAAAACTGTTTAATGAACTGCCATTTTTTTCAGATATTAGCACTAAGTTATGTAATTATGTGAATCAATATCCGTGATAATTCCAAAAGTTTCAGAAAAAGTTGATAAAATTCCCATTTACATTACCATCGACTGTTTTCCCAAAGGGAGGAAAAAGCCAATTTTTACAGAGAAATACAAATATCTCTGCGTTGTGGGATACACAGTTTTGATGTATATATTATTGCTAATGTCATTGTTATAATGCATTATACAGAACATCAAAACCTGCCTTGGTTATCAGACATACAGTATCTGATCCAATAAACCCTCTTGTCCCTATAAGCTCCCCTCCCCCTTTAGATCAGTTTTACCCACTTTTTTTTGCACTATCCCCTCAGCAACAGAAAAATATTGAATTAGAAAGTAAACTGTTTAATGTCAGTTTGACTCTTAATTGGTTCCAATAAGTGCACACCCCTTTTTCCCATTTTTAGCACCCAGGCAGAAATGTTGAAAAGTGTCAGTCCTGTCAGCAAGACCAGCTTTTTCTGTTGTGACAATAAAAAGGTTAGTACTTGCCAGTCTGATTGATAGGCTATAGTTAGTTCATACAGTTCATACATTTGACTGTTCTCTGATCAAAATTTGTAAGCTTCTTTTCAGTATTAAATCCATATCATTTTAAATAACATGTCCCAGCTACTTCAAAAGCATTTCTATTTTTTTTTTTTTTTTTTACAAAAATGATGAATTTTAGTTCATGTTTGGATGTTTTTTCTTGGACTGGCATATTTTCATCCGGATTGGCAGATCCTCACTAACTGCCAATCTCAGTGACCTGTTACCTTAAAAAGATTTCAACATCCCTGCCCTGGGCGTTTATAGGGTGAAATACAGTATGTATCATTTGGTCAACTTCAACATTATCTAACACATTCAGCCAATATTATCTTCATTAAAGTTTCCTTAACCATCATCTCAGAGTCGGGTAAGTGGAAATTTTTGGATTTAAAGAAGACAAAGGAAATTATCTGTATTAAAAGCAGTATCTGCAGTGATTATAAACATGATGAATAAAATTTATATACACAGGCATATCTATATGTAGCAAAAATCAATGAAACTCATACATTAGGATGAGCTGAAAGCAAACCGATATCTTTTTTGTCTATTTTATATGGTTTCTTCATGCAAATAGTGTATACATCATTACATTACTGTCATCAGGAGGTGTATAGATTTAACTGATTGGGATTGCTGCTTTGAGGCTAAATTTTTAATCTTGGGAGTATTACATATAACAGTATCGTTGATTGAAATTGAGGGGAATGCATTTCATAATATCATTAGAATTAAAAATCATCATGTTATTGAAATGCATTGTATTGCATAGCGTACAAACTATTGTGTACTATTTACTTACTATTCTGCACACCAGTAAGCGCCTAAGTAAGACATAAGAATTAAATATAGGTGTATTGCTTTCTTAATCCTCTTCATACCAAAGGGCACATAATACAGCACAAATATAGGTGTACTACTATCCACTTCAATCCAAAAGGCACATAATACAATGTACACACGACTATAGGTGTAATACTATCCACTTCAATCCAAAGGGCACATAATACAGTACAAATATAGGTGTAATACTATCCACTTCAATCCAAAGGTAACATAATACAGCACAAATATAGGTGTAATACTATCCACTTCAATCCAAAGGGCACATAATACAGCACAAATATAGGTGTAATACTATACTCTTAACAGTACCAAAGGTAACATCCAATACAGATAAACACAAATATAGGTGTAATACTATCCACTTCAATCCAAAGGTAACATAATACAGCACAAATATAGGTGTAATACTATCCACTTCAATCCAAAGGGCACATAATACAGCACAAATATAGGTGTAATACTATCCACTTCAATCCAAAGGGCATATAATACAGCACAAATATAGGTGTAATACTATCCTCTTCAATACAAAGGGCAGATAATACAGCACAAATATAGGTGTAATACTATCCACTTCAATCCAAAGGGCAGATAATACAGCACAAATATAGGTGTAATACTATACTCTTCAATCCAAAGAGCATATAATACAGCACAAGTATAGGTGTAATACTATCCACTTCAATACAAAGGGCACATAATACAGCACAAATATAGGTGTAATACTATACTTTTCAATACAAAGAGCATATAATACAGCACAAATATAGGTGTAATACTATCCACTTCAATCCAAAGGGCAGATAATACAACACAAATATAGGTGTAATACTATACTCTTCAATCCAAAGGGCACATAATACAGCACAAGTATAGGTGTAATACTATACTCTTCAATACAAAGGGCACATAATACACACAAGTATAGGTGTAATCCATATACTATCCTCTTCAATCCTAAAGGGGCATAATAATACACACAAATATAGGTGTAATACTATACTCTTCAATCCAAAGGGTTCATAATACAGCACAAATATAGGTGTAGTACTATACTTTTCAATACAAAGGACACATAATACAGCACAAATATAGGTGTAATCTTCAAGCTAAGTGGTGCAAAAGACAGCATACATATATGTGTAAAACTATCCTCATCAAGCCAAAGGGTGTAAAAGATAGCAGATATATACATGATATATTTGTAATAATATCCTCTTCAAGCAAATATGCATATAAGGCAGTATTAATACTTACAGTGGTACATAAATCATTTCAGGCACAAAGTGAAGTTGAAAGAGCAAGAGAAGATGCCTCTATAGGCAGTAGACATTTAGAGGAACAAATGTTAAAATTTGAGAAACGTAGACTTCATGACTTAAAGGTAGGGCTGTTGTTGTTGTTGTTGTTGTTGTTGTTGTTGTTGTTGTTGTTGTCATTGTTGTGAGCTGGTCTTGTTCAATAGAGCATATATTTATCTAGATTCTGATGTTTAAAAAAAACATCTTTTATCTTCTGTAATTTTTGTAACAGATACATACATATGTATTCAAAGATAAAATTTCTATATTTGGAGGATCTCTTATAAATTAATAAAATTGACAGATATGTCTCTTTCAAAATGTCGATTTCAAAATATTATGTATAGCCTACTGTCAGACTATTACATTATCAATGTTAAAAGTAAAGAATGTAAAACACAGTGAAAAAAGAGATATGATATTTTGTTTGTGTTTTCAGAGTTCCATGCAAGATTTCTTCCAAATTCAGTTAATGTTTCATGCTAAAGCATTAGAGTATTATTCTAAATGTCTAGAGAGTGTCTCTATGGTCGACGAGGAAAACGATCTACAGGTACGCACATGTAGGGGTTTACATACTGCATTGTGCCTCTCAGTTACATATTTTTCTTTCATAAAACTATAAACTAAAATATATTTTTCATGATTTTGAAATAACATACACAATTAAGATACGTAGGGCTGGGATAGAGCTACAGAATTTAAGATGCTTTGTGAGTTCTTCATATGAATTTGTAATACATGCAGAAAAATGCCAAATTGTAAGCTCTTTAGTTATTTTGTATTACATTTATTTTAATCCTAAACAGGGGCCCGTTTTATCAAGAAGTTTTAAGTCCCAAGTCGTAAATCTTGAAGTTATTTGATTCTAAGACTTAACCAAATAAGGACCGTTTTATCAACGCTACCCTAAAACGAGTCTTAATGTATATATTCACGTTTTTTTTTATTCAAATAAGATTGTGATAACTAATACTTTTACCTGCGGCATTCGCAAAGATAAATTACGACACATATAAGAATAACTTAAGTCTACGCATTGCCTCCGGATAGTCATAAAAACCTGATCTGATTTGGTCATACGTCACAAGTCCTTATTCTTTGTAAAACAGTCGTAAGTGTGGTCCTAAGACTTAAAACTTTTAAAAAAAAAAAACCATCTTGTGAGAAAGTTTACCAGTTTACTTTCAGAAGGCTGGTGCGGTCTCTTCCTGGGTACATTGTAACCAGGTTCGCTCCTCCACCATTAAAAACTGGCCGCCACCATAGAACTGAAAAATTGTTGAGTGTGGCATAAAACTCCTTTTAAAAAAGAATAAAGATGTTACAGTATCACCTGAGAGTCATTGAATTTTTCGGTGAATTTTGAATTCATATTAACTAATTAGATAGCCAAACCAAGTAAATTTTTTAAATTTAAGTAAATCATTAATCTTTATTGTCCTGCAGCATTCTTTTTGTCTCATATAATACCAATCTTGTCTTTCTTTAAATTTTTTCAAGGATTTTCAAAGAAAACTATCAATGTCTAGAGGACCCCCAGGTCAGGAGGAGATAAATCGGGCACTACACACCATGTCAAGCACCAACGGTTACTCAGACACACTAGCCAGTAGCACCACGGCAACTTCACCATATTCATCAACTTACGAGTCCACCGCATCTGAGCCACGAAGAGTACGCATCAGTAATACAGTAAGTAACTTTGAACATCTAGCTTGTTCAGCATGGTTGTATCACATTTAGTACATTAGAGCCTGTCTTGAGAGACCACTGTCTTAGAAGACCATCAGTCTTTTAAGACAAAATAGTAATGAAAAAAACTTAAATGAAATCTCTTTCAAAAGACTTCCTGCCTAGAATGATCTCATTTCAGTCCCTTTTTGTTCGGTCTCTCAAGGCAGATTTCACTATAGTATAAAATCAATGGATGAGTATCACATGATTACATGTATCACATGGGCATTATATTTATTCCTTATATAGAAAACTTGTATTGGAATGATAAACCAAAAATCACTGTTTTTGTTGTGAATGAAAGAAAAAAAAATTCTTTTTCAGCCATATTCATGAGTTTACAAATAATCTTATAGTCAGAAATAATAGAATAAAATGTGAACTTGAGTGTTGAGTAATTTGATGACTCGGGGGCCCTGATCTGAACTTCTCATTGACATAGCTAGCCTAGTGTTAAAAGTGTAGGTGCATATTATCATGGATAAGAGTCTGACTAGGCCCCAGATTGCGCATGTTAGAACCTGGACAGGAGGAATTAAGGGATGAAGTCTAATGAAGAATCATGTCTTTCAGCAATTACCAAAAAATAGTTCCACATTTGAGGACAGAAGTAAGAGGAAAATGCATGCATAATATTTTGTTCCTAACTAAACTCTGCATGTTTCCATTTAAAACAAATACCAGATTAATATTATTCATTGATAGAATTTCACAAATATCCATGCTGTATGTCACATTACTGAAGCCCACCTTGGCTCTAATTGACAGTTGAGGAATGAGAAAATATCTTCAAGAGTAACTCATCAACCCCTGTGGTCACATTTAGACTCTCCCAAATCAATAAACAGTATGGTCTACCGTCATAATTTAGGAGTGAACAAGTTCATATTGCATGTAAAATCATTATAAGAGTTTGATTCTAAATCATATGCCCCTGAATTTTGACGGTGGACTTAACCATTCTTTGAAATGGGCAGGTCCTAATTTGACTTCAGGGATTGATGAGTTAACATGCTTTCTTCATGTATAGAATCCCTATTGAATATTTTTGTCTTTGATAATCTTGTCTGTTTTTTATTAATTTATTTTTCTCTATGGATTTTTTTTAATTCATAACAGACCATTATAATAATAATATCTTGTCGATTTAGCGATTCTCTTACATGTAACTCATTCACCTCTAACAACATATTTGGACTGGTCTAGGTCATTAATTTAATGAAGAGTCCATTGTTTTTCAGGGGTTTACAAGTTAATTACTATGATAATTTTAGTTCAGGTAATACAGCCAGTGGAAGTTGTTTACCTGTGTTAAATAGATCACTAAGATCAATGCATGTCAATAATCATCATAAATTGTGCATTAAAAAAATTATTACTCAAGATATTTTTTTTTTACAGCAATATGATTACTTTGTTCTCCATCTCAAGTATATCTTGTTTCCCTGTAACAGCTTTATCGATTTTTCTACTTTTTATTAATTCAGGGAAAGACAACTGAGGTATATCTGGCAGTAAGCCATATAATACTAGCTTTGCTGTGCTTTATCCAATATTATATTTTAATATTATTTGTATATCATTTGTATACACATTTAAAATATATATTTACAACCTAAAGCACTTCATTTTCTTGTTGAAATATTCTTGAATGGATGACGCTTCTTCAAGGAAACTTTTGAAAATCATACAGAGAAACCGTTCTTTAGGATGAATGATCAGAGTTTGAAATCACACCAAGAATACTTTACTTACATGTATAACATTTTATTATTGGGGAATCTCTTATTCTGATTGCGTAAAAAAAAACCTCACTGAGTTTAATCCTGGTAATATGAAATGGACACACCTTCTCCTTATAAATATTCAACAAGTATGAATGATTTCAGGCAAATGAAATGACGGGTAAAAAAATGCATAGCGATTCTGGACTGTGTTTTTACGATGATGCACTGCACGATGACATTGTAAACAATCAGCTAGAGTTATCTCTTTTACGTCTATTGACCACTGTATAATGGCAGCTGGTGTCACATGCTTTTCAAAACTAGCAGCAGACAAGAGAGAGAGAAAGAGAAAAAAAACCTAATTAATTTGAAGGAGCCCATCAGAAGCAGGCTTAATGTAGAACAGAATCATTTTTGTATCCGTACCGAAAAAAACCAAAAAAAAAACCTTTGATAATGTTTTGAAAGATAATTAGAAGTTATATTCTTCAGGGAGATCCTGATCAGAATATAATATTGAGTCACTTTCTGTCTTTACTCAAAACTGACAGCTTCTCAGGAAGAAAATAATAATCGAGTCTAGACCTGTATTTGGTAATAGTGTAGTGACTGTGCAATTGTTTCATGCTGAGGTATCTGGTAAGTCGTGGGAAAAACTGTTACCTGAGACCGCTAAGCTGGAGGTAACAGTTTTCTAGTGACTTCACTGATGACAGGGGACAATATTTTTAATGTTCCCCCCAAATCCATTAGATAACTGTTTTATTATGCAATGATGAAATAAATCAAATGTCAAAATATGTTTAAAACAAACACTGCGACTACCAAAATCACTCATGTATATAACACTGCTGTAATAACAATAATTGCTGCCCTACATGCCAGTAGCTTTAAGGGCAATAAGTAAGTACCAGTAAGTAATAACAATGATTAATTCTGTATGAAAAGACAATTAGTATTATGTGTGGGTTTGTGGAAATTGTTAAATATGTACATGAAGTATGCAAAACATTTGCTTCATTATCTTGAGAAATGTAAGAATTCTAAGTTGGGTCCCATATTTTGTTAGTACATGTACTACCAAATATATATATGTTCCTGAGTTGTGAAACTCTGCTTTAAACTCATTCACCCCTAAAGACACATTTGGACTGGTCTAAGTCATCGATTTACAGAAGAGTCCATTGTCTTTCAGGAGTGGATGAGTTAAGCTTTTTAAGTAATGTTATGGTACATGCAGGCTTAGTGTGTTGATGAATACTCTCAACACTTGCCTCAGTCCAAAGCAAGTGTTTAAATTTTTGACATATTTCTTGTCCCTGCCAACAACTCTATGTGCATGAAGGTGAATAATTCTTGGCAGGATTTTTGAAACAAGAAATTCACAAAGGGAATTCCCAAGGACAAGGTTTCATCCATGTGCTTGATTCTGAAGTGGTCTGCCGGGCCATTTATTCATAAAATCATAATACTTTTGATTTCAGAAACACCACGCTCTTATATAAAATGTTTTCTTTGTTTATCATTTCACTATCTTTTTATTTATTTACAAACACATAATTATGTAAATATCAGATATTTTAGTCACATACAGTCGACACTGTCTTAAGTGACTTTCAAAGGGAGTCATTTCATTAGCACATTTAAAGGGACTCTAGTTGTGTTCTTTTTAAAGATAATTCTTTCTTTTTTAATTTACTTAGATTAATAAAAAAAAAAACGCATAAAATTTCTGAAATTCCTATATATTTTGTGAAAATTGCTTGAGATACCCAGATTGGCAGTTATTCATTAGTATTGATTTATTCGACCTTACTACATTGTACATGTATTTGTATATTCATACAACATTGAACCTGACCTTATTTTCACAAAATACATATTCGTATTAGAATTTTTATGCCTGTGTATATCTCTTATTTGTTATTGTACATCAATTTAAGTACCATAGTAAAAAAACAAACTATTTTTTTTTATTTTGGAAAACATGTAGCTAATGTCCTTTAATGTTGTGACCACAGGAACCTGAAATTCTGTCCGTATATTGATAAACAAGTCATTTATATAGCCCGTCCTCTGTAATGAGGGCAGAAAAAAGGGAAGGGGTGCAACACATTTTTTGGGTCACGACCGACTCAGGCTGTAGTTTGACGTTTATCTACGCATTTTCACTTCAGGAACAGTTGGTACAACTTGTAAAATGATTATTCTAAGTATAAATAGTCTTTTTGCATTTATTAATTAAACAAGTACCAGCCTCAATCTTTTCATTTTTTTCTCTGAGTTTTACAGAGCTTGACATACATCTGCACTCCTGACATGTTTTATAATTACCGGTACCTATTTTATTAATAAATATCCTTTTGGGAACTTTTGGTATCCTTTTAGGGTTTTCCTCTTTGTCCATTTGGGTGAATCAACACACTATGAGAAACCTCTTTCTGCTAGACCGGAAGTAAAACATGTCAGGAGTTCGGATGTATGTCAAGCTCAGAGAAAAACAAAAAGATAGAGTCTGGTACTTGTTTAATAATTGCAAAAAGGCCGTATATACTTAAAATAATCATTTTACAAGCTGTACTAACTGTTCGTTTGGTGAAAATGTGTAAACGACAAACTACAGCCCGAGTCGGCTGTGACCCCAAAACCACATTGCACTCCTTCCCTTTTACTTCTCTTTACCACCAAGGACGAGCTACATAAATGACTTATTTATCATTATACAGACAGAATTTCAGGTTCCTGTGGTTGCGACCTTTTCTGTTTGCACGTATAGAGTTGTTCTCAGCTTTCAAAAAATTAACGCGTAGAAGTGGTGGCATTTTTCTTTTCTTTTTTTTTATGCCCAATAACTATCAGTCCAGCTGCATATTGTTTTTTATGAGTTATATCTGTCCCATCAAGGTAATAAATTGGTTTCCACACGACTCATCCTACAGTTTTGAAGATAGAAACTTTTCCGGTAAGATGATTGGTTGAGGTCACGTTTACCTGTTTCAACTGCTCATGCATTAACTAAACTTGTATGGCAAAGGGCCTTACATATGACGTCTTACGATCCTTAGAACATACTAGGTGTATGGGATACATAGTCATGTATCGTTTACAAAAATAACCCTTTTTTGGATTTTTTTTAATCTTTAATTCGGTGAACTGTGTTATCTGATTTTTGATAAATAAAATTTTGGTGTTTAAAAAAATTTCTGTGATTTTTGTACTTTTTTAAGCTCACCTGAACAGAAATTTTTTGAATCGCAAACTTTGTAGATATTGACTACCGGTAGATTTTTATATAGTTAAATAATTGACCACATTTGCTAATTGAGCTATATTGCTATGGCCCAATGTCTGTCTTCCATCCATTAAATTTTTCCATTTAAACAACTTTTCAAGAACAACTGGACAGATTTCAACCAAATTTGGCAGAGCTTGATCCAAGTTTCAAGTTTATTATCAAAAATCAGCTAGTACCCATAGGGGTTTCAAAAGGAGCTACAAAGGTTAGATACTTGGTACTTGTACCAACAAAATCTTCTCATGAATCAATGATCAGTTTTCTTTCAAATTTTGTATGTATGATTGCTAAGTCAATATCTACAAAGTTTGCAAATGAGAACTAAATCTTTTCATAAATGATCCATGAGGGAGCGCTTCAAATGACATAGGGTATAGTTTTATACAAATGGCATATTAACTCAAAACTGATTGACTTTTTGTATACAAAGAAATATATGAGAAAGTTGTGACAATTAGGTTTTAAAGTGATGGGTCAGAAGTCAAAGTTACAGACACCTCAGTAAATGGAAAATATCAGTTGTTCCTCAACTTTTAGACATTTGATTTTTTAAATTCAAAGATATAAGAATTCTAAGAATTGCATATAGTTGCATAGTTGTCCAAATTTGTCAGGTGAGAGCCATAAGGCCCCTTGGGCTTCCTGTTTTCATGTAACATAAGTGTAACAAAATTTATTTATTTCAAGACAAGGGTTTCTGTAAGGTGGGAGATTCATGTCACCAATCTGTTCCATTTAGCATCTACATGTAGTTAAACCAGTAAGCATATCAGGAAAGACATTTACCAGTCAGTGTTCTGTTGACTTCATATGTGTACCTATTTCAAAATGATATCATGTATCATATGTCCTATTGATTTGTCCAGCTTACCTGTAATTTAGATTTTGACCATTGATTTAATATTAAGCTCGTATACTGGACATGTCCCATAGCAACATCACTCCTGTTTTAATAAGGCTTAAACAATCACATCATTCAAATGTTAACACAAACTCAATGTGAAATACCTTACCTTATAGAATTGCAATGATATGATAGTTCATTTAAAGTTCAATTTGTATTTGAATTTTACTTTATGCCACACTTGACAATTTTTCAGTTATATGGGGGTCACCAATTTTTAGTGGTAGAGGATAGAACCTTGAATTCCAATGTATCTGGGAAGAGACCACCAACCTTCTGCAAATAAACTGTCAAACTTTCTCACAAAATCAGCTTAGGTTCCAATGGGACTCGAACTCGTGCTGACTAGGGGTTAGAGTCTTCATTGTTTAAAGCGCGATGCTCTAACCACTCATTTAAAGTTCATAAAGTACCACAATTTTTTTGTTATGGAATTTACAGCTCATCACAGGATGTTCTACCCCCACACCACCTCTAGGGACGAGTGGTTAAAGTATAACATTTTAATTCATCAACCCCTGAAAAACAATGGACTCTTCTGTAAATCTATGGTTTAGGCCAGTCTAAATGTGTCTTTAGGGATGAATGAGTTAAAGCCATGAAGTCTCTCACACCTAGTCTGTGCAGGTTTGAGTCCCACTGGAACCTTAGCTGATTTTGTGAGAAGGTTTGCCAGTTTACTTGCCGAAGGTGTATCCTCTCCTCCCATGTACATTGTTACCAGGTTCTCTCCTCCACCGTTAAAAAAATGGCCGCCACCATATAACTGAAAAGTTGTTGCCTTTGGTGTAAACACCATTCAAACAAAACAACCGTCAAAGTAAACAAAACTCTTTTAGAAATTAAATAAATAACACATTTAACTTCATGTATTTGTTGCACTCACTATACAGTGGAACCTCGCTATTAAGACCACCTATCTGACTGACTCAAAGTGGTCTGATTAGTGAGGTGGTCTTTTAAGTGAGGTTCTATACTTCTTAGATATTTATCAAGAGACTGAAAACTTGTGATCTGAAATGCGAGGTGGTCTCCTAAACGTGGTGGTCTTTAGGCGAGGTTCCACTGTATTTTATATCTTTAAAGATAACTTACATGTACTGTAGCTTCTAATCAATTTTTGTCACAAACCAGTAAATTTGACTGTAACACCTTTTTTTTAACGCTTTATCAGTTATAGTGACAGGTTATTTGTAACTTTTAAAAATTAGAAAATTAATTTAAAAAGTCTGTGTGATGTATCTGCTAAATTACAGGTATTAGTGGTGTGGGCATAATAAGTGAAGATTTAATCATGGAGAACAGGAAGTGTAAATATATTGTGAAAATAGATATTTTTAGTTCATGTTAATAGATTGTAGTTTTAAGGTGTGTTCTCGGTAAATTTAGAAAAAAAAAACTTGTTATTCTAAGACTAAAAGTGCATTATAATCAATAACATGGAAAAATTTCATAAAATTCAAAATGAATGCATGTTAGAATGGAAAAAATCAACTGCATTATTCAGAGTTATCTACATGTAAATGAAAGTGTTCTGAATTCAGCTTGGATTATCATTTTCATTCAGTGAAATATTGAATAGTGGGATTTTGTTCAACATTTCTCAGAACATAAAATATTTTATTCAGTTTATACTGCAAACAAAATTATACTAAGATTTTTACAACCATTTAATCTTTAGTCCCCTGCTGGTAAATCCTGGGGAGGAACAATAAGTTTTGTCCACATTGGACCATTTAGTTGAAATAAAATTCTAGGTCCTCCAAAGGGAAGTATGGTTATGTGAAAAAACAGTAAAACACTCAATATTCACAAATTTTCGGCCCCATGGCCTTTATCAAGTGAAATATGACAATATCCATATTAGTTACATAGTATTATGTCTGCACAATACACAGCTACATCGCAAATGTTTGGAAAAAAGTTAAAAACATTTCCTCATTGGCAAAAAACATCTGCAATGAAGCAGTGTATTGTGCAGACTTAATACTATGTAATTAATATAGATATTGTCGTCTTTCACTTGATAAAGCCCAAGGTGTCGAACATTGGTGAATATTGTGTGTTTTACTGTTTTTTCGCATTTAGTTGAAAGTTTTGTAACAGCTGATTTTTCACTAAATTAAGGTAGGAGGTGTAGTGATTCATCAGTACTCTCAAAATGCTTTAGAGGTAGGGATCTGTATTGATTCATCCGAGTACTCTCAGAATGCTTCAGAGGTAGGGGACATGTTTGCATTCACTAATACCCTCAGAATGCTTCAGAGGTAGGGGTGTGAATTGATTCAGCATATTCTCAGAATGTGACTGTCATAGGTAGGGGATCTGCATTGATTCATCGGAGTACTCTCAGTATGCTTCAGAGGTAGGGGTGTGAATTGATTCAGCAATATTCTCAGAATGTGACTGTCATAGGTAGAGGATATGTATATTGATTCATCAGAATGCTCGTTCCACAGACAGAGGACATGTAGGCTATTGATGTATCAAAACTTACATGATCTCACTGGTAACTGGTAAGGTATATGTTAGTCAAACTCAAACTTTTCTTCCAAAATAACCCGTTTTGAAAAAAAATTGGATATCCAGTTTTCATCCACATTGTAATATGTATATTTAAAGAAATCGAGTTTACATATGAGGTGGGTCATGATACAAAATACTGGATGATGTCAAAATTAATTTTATATACAGTGAAACTTGTATATAAAGACTGCCTTAGGGACACAACGAAATCGGTCTTTATAGGGAGGTGGTCTTTACATAGAGGTTGATTTGTACACATCTTTATGACCAGGTGGTCATTGAATCAGGTTTTACTGTATGTATATATATATTTTTTTTGCCTATGTTACCGATATCCGAAACATTCAAAGTAACTAATGGTGTATAGTAGTGTAATAGTGGAATATTTTAATCTTATTTAAGTTACATGTATAGCATTGTATTTCAGAAAATATTTCTAGTGTGGTGTTGCTTGCATTGATTTCAATTATATAGCTTAAGGCTATGTTACCCAAACATGTATATATAGTTGACTTGTATTGGTCATTGATTTTACATATTCTCGATAACTATTGGTTGAAATAGTTCCCGCCGAGATTCTTTTGTAATAAACAGGAGAACGAGAAGAAGGCTGACACATCGTCTATAGTCTTACCATTTTATATATATATATCATACATATCACTCTACAGCATTCATATAATTTACCATCTGACATCATGACAAAGTGACCGTACATGTATATATGTGACATCTTACCATATGAATAAAACATAAAGTGTTCTGTGTGGACCTTGATCCATAATCAGGGTTCATATTAACAGAATTACTATTATCAGATGTGAAATATAGATATATATGGTAGAAGTATATGGAATAAATATTATTGAACCTGAGACACAGGCGTTATTCTTACTGTATTGCCGGTGTCACAGTATCTTTATTTTCAGAAATCCTAATGCACTATATCATCGCTATGATTGCAGTCATGTTTTTTGTTTTTTTCCAAAAGATATCTAATGTCACAAAACTGTCATTAGTTAAACATGTACAGTGCAATCTCGTTATCTCGAAAGTCACGGGACTGCCCCTATTACTTCAAGATATCCGGAATTCGAGATAACCAAAATTTTTACCGTAATTGATAAATTGTTGTATCCATAAAAATTGGGACAGGCCTTTCAATTTTAACATATCCAGAATTTTGACTCGTCCAATCTTGACATAACAAAATAACATTGTATATCAAAACAATGAAAATCATTATGTCTTGAGATACAGTAGGATACCAATGTAATTTTTATTATCATCTTAATATTAGTATCAAGACTGCTGGTTCCACAACACATTTTAAATTTATAATTTCACAAATTTAGTTATGGTACTGAGTTCTGTAGACAGTTTTATATGTAAAATTTCTATTTTTATTTGGTAGGACGAAATGGAAGGTACTTATACACATTTATCTTTTTACTGTCACTTTGAAGTCTGCTAAGTACTTTTTCTGTCACTGTAGATTTTGGTTTTTTGCGATGGCAGTGTGGTATATTGCAATTTATATGAACACACATACTATGTGAACGATTGTACTTTGACTTTGTGATTTTAAAACACATAAGTGAATTGTCATTAAATCTCACTTATTGGCTATACATTCACTTGTGTCACATGAATACATAATTACAGGAATTGAAGTACCAGAACAATGCACATTTACCAGAGTGAATTTAATCAGGGTCTGACATTAACTCCAGTTGGGCAGGTGATTTAAAATTTTACTTACCCTTACTCAAAAACAAACTTCCACTAACTATATGTTGATATATTTTAGGTTTTTATTTTCCGGGGGGGAGATAGGGGGGATGTTGTTGGTTTTGTTCTTCTGCTTTTGAGACTAAAACCTGTACTTGAACAAGCCCACTAAATCAATGTATATTGTTTACTTTCTCAATAGCAGGCACAGTAAATAGCTTTCCATGCTAGAGCCTAGAAGTAGGGCTGAAGACTTAATGATTTATTTACCATTCGGATTCCTCTCATTATTTTGGCCACATCGATTGGTCAAAAGTAATGCAACCGTAACATTTAATTAGAAATTGAAAATCGAAAATTTTAAAAGTGAGAAAACAGCAATTATACTTTTTGGAGGGGGGGGGATTAACTTGCCTGGTTGGATGACAAGTTTCTGTAATCAGTTGCCCTGTCCCATTTTCCACATGTCCTGGCCATGCAGGCAGACAACCATTAATGTTGGACCCTGCTCTAACTCATCAACCCCTGAGGTCACTTTTAGACTCACCTAAATGAATAAATAGTATGGTCTGCTGTCATAATTTGGGAGTGAAAAAGTTCATATTGCATGTAAATTTATTATAAAATTTTGATATAAATCATACACCCCTAAATTCTGACAGTGGACTTAACCATTCTTTAAAATGGACAAGTCCAAATGTGACCTCAGGGATTGATGAGTTAATACTTGTTGCATTGTTGGCAATTTAATTTCAAAGTTCTTTTAGACACATACACACATTACGTAAATGATGCCATTATTCTGCTGTCGCTGATGCTGTAATGTGTTACATTGTCAATTCATTTAAATGAATTGTGGGAGACTTAACTTGAAGAAATAGTTCTTGCTATCGATTTGTATAAGTTTGCTGCTACTAACAGCAGTCTAGAGATTTCTTCTCTTTCCTAGTTTCTACTTGTAGTTTATTTTGACTTTTTCTCTGTTCATACTGTCCTTCAGTATTTCATGGTTAATTCTGATTGTACATGTAAGTGTAGTCAAGTATTTTAGTTTTGTTTTGGTACAAAATTCTACATTGGTCTACAAAATTCTACATTTGTTCTACATTGGTCTACATAATTCTACATTTGTTCTACATAATTCTACATTTGTTCTACATAATTCTACACTAGTTCTACATAAATCTACATTTGTTCTACATAATTCTACACTAGTTCTACATAAATCTACATTTGTTCTACATTGGTCTACATAAATCTACATTTGTTCTACATAATTCTACACTAGTTCTACATAAATCTACACCAGTTCTACATAAATTACACCAGTTCTACATAAATCTACATTTGTTCTACATAATTCTACACTAGTTCTACATAAATCTACATTTGTTCTACATAATTCTACATTAGTTCTACATAAATCTACATTTGTTCTACATAATTCTACATTAGTTCTACATAAATCTACATTTGTTCTACATAATTCTACATTAGTACTACATAAATCTACACCAGTTCTACATAAATCTACATTTGTTCTACATGTTCTAGTTCATAATTCTACATTAGTTCTACATAAATCTACATTTGTTCTACATAATTCTACATTAGTTCTACTTAAATCTACATTTGTTCTACATAATTCTACATTAGTTCTACTTAATTCTACATTAGTTCTACAATAATGATCCCTAGCTACTTTTGTGTGTAGTTTACTATTAGCAGTTTATCAATGTTTCCCAATTACCTGCCCCTGTCACTTCTGTGTTTTGGAGTTACAAAATGGTCCCTATCTACATCTGTGTGTAGTTTACTATTAGCAGTTTAACAGTGTTTCCTGATTATCTGTCTCTATCACTTTGATCTGTGTTTTAGAGTTATTTAATGGTCCCTAGCTACATCTGTGTATAGTTTACTGTTAGCAGTTTAACAGTGTTTCCCGATTATCTGCCCCTGTCATTTCTCTGTTTTAGAGTTACTAAATGGTCCCTAGCTACATGTACATCTGTGTGTAGTTCTAAAAAATGGTCCCTAGCTACTTCTGTGTGTAGTTTACTATTACCAGATAAGTAATGTTTCCCAATTATCTATCCCTATCACTTCTGTGTTTTGGAGTTACTAAATGATCCCTATCTATACTTCTGTGTGTAGTTTACTATTAGCAGATTAGCAGTGTTTTCTGATAATCTGTCCTTATCACTTCTGTAATTTGGAGTAACTAAATGGTCTCTATAATTTACATCTACGTGTATGCAATGTTTACCATGTACAATTTATTTACATAGCACTTTACAGTATTACCCTTTAAACCCTTTCAACACTACAGAGCATAATAGACCGGTCTAAGACAGTAGAAAGAGCATACCATGTAGATACTTAGGGTGAGGTGTAAAAAATTGCAATATGCCACAAGGCTCTCTGTTTTAGCATAGTGAGAGATAAAGCATTAAATGATATGAGTGAATACAATAGAGCCAGGCTTTGAAATCTTACAGATGAAATGTGTGTTATTGATGTTGTTATTTATTTTCCATGTAAACAATAGAAGTATGTAGTTACCAAGCATATGAGCTAAATGCCAGTGTAATGATACAAATGCTACTGTATAGTTGCTTTTATTCCCTAAGGGATTTAATTTCGCTATCTTCACGGTCAAAGAAAATACCGTGAAATTAAAAACCTGTGAATATAATACCTTATACTTATGAATTATCAGAAAGACAATACAATAATGATCAAAATTTAAAAAAACGTTATTTCCTAGTTATTTCCTATCAAAATTGAATTCATATATAAACAGACATCATATACACAAATCTAAAGCTTTACTTCAACTCCCATTACGCTTCTGTTTTGGAAACGGTCTTGCGCGAAATTTAATACCCGTGAATAAGATCCTTTCAGAAAAAAATGCGAAATTTTCTCCCCGTGAAATTAAACAACTATACGTTAGTTCAAAATTACAATTTATTTTTTTTTTAGCTGTAGTTTTGGTTTTTTACTTCAAGTTTTAGTCCTCTACGATGAAAATGGGGGACTATATGTTTCATTTGCAGCTGTCTGTGTGTTAGTCTGTCCATCAATCGGTCCATCCGATTACGATTTTGGTAAAATTTTTGTAACTAGCTCATCATTCACTTATAAATGGTTTCACATGATGGGGACATTATAAATCTTCAATACTCAAAAAATTCTTGTTTATTTTCACTATGAGTTAAATGGTTCGTAAGAGACAATATCAGTTCTATTAAAAAAAAAATTCTAAATACATTTTCTTAACTCATTAAAGACAAATTTGGACAGGTCTAAGTCATTGATTTACAGAAAAGTCCATTGTTTTTCAGGAGTTAATCAGTTAAAACTGTACCTTTATAGAATTTCATAATATTCTATTTATTGTTGTGAGAAAGTTTGCCAATATGCCTTGCAGAGGACAGGTGGTCTCTACCTGGGTACATTGTAACCGGCTTCTCTCCTCCACCATTAAAAACTGGCCACCATCATATAAATGAAAAATTGTTGAGTGTGCAGGGTTCAGCATTAAGGTTTGTCCGGTTGTCCGGGACAAGTCCATTTTGTGTTCGGACAAGTACATGTTAGTTCTCTCTTGTCCAAATGGACAATTAAGTGAAATTGTTGAAGACAAAAATTAATTCAATAAAGATTATTTTTGTTAAACACAAAATAATATCTTTAAATGTTGCACTTGATTTTCGGACAAGTAGATTTCAATGCTAACACTATTCAAACAAACAAAATCAGTTGTTGAACATGAAAAAACTTTTTATGTTTCTTCTCTTTCCTGAAACGATGGTGTTTTTTTTTTCTTTTAATTAGCCGGAATCAGGAGTAGCTTAAAATTACATCAGATCTTGCAAATATTGCCCAAAATATATTACATATATATATTTATATATAGTTTTAACAAATCAATTTTATTATATCTTATATTAATTGATTTATCAACACTATAAATATAGCGAATGTTATCACTGCTAATTATTTTCCTGCGTACTGTATAGGTTCATTATTATACTAAGACCCTTCTGTATAAGTTATCAACAGTCCAAGAAACAAAATTTTGGCCGTATTGGTGTTAATTTGGTAAATTTAGTGTTTCATTGAAAAATACCAGTACCTGTAAATTTTCTTACATGTCACAAAAAATCAAGTTATTATTTAATATTACAAAACTTGATTTTTTTTTTTTCATTCAGAAATTCGAAATTTTTGTGTGTTTGTTTCAAATTATTGTACTTATTTCTCAAATACTGGTTCAACCTTTTTTCTTTACAGTCGATGATGTATGGTGATGAGGATGATGATGATGATGATGATTATGAAGATGATGATGATGACTATGACCTTTCAACAGCAAGATAAAAGAATTGTAAAACTGCGCAAATCATGTTAGGACAGATAAACTAAAGGAAGAATTTGTGTTAGGCTAGCATTCTACCTCTGTTTTGGATAACTTAGCCGTATTTCATTCATTAAAGCATAATATCATGCATGTACATGTACCACTTTCAGTCGTATTAATATACCAAACCACCTCACACATTATGTTTGCAAGCCTACAAACACTACACATAGAAGATGTCTGATATGTAAAGTAAATTTGTTAACCACTTTACAAATGGTGAAAGATTTACAGTTGATTGTTAACTTGTATGTAAAGTCAATCTATACCACTTTACAAATCTTGACAACACTGTCAGTCCACTGAATGGCAGTGGTGATATATATGTGATGCACCATAAAGTGAATTTTAACCAGTTTACAGATCAAGTCTGTAAAATGAGAGTAAACCAGTTAACAGATCTAGCTCGTAAAGTCAGAGTAAACCAGTTTACAGATCTAGCACTTAAAGATTTAAGTGAGATTAAACCAGTTTACAGACCAAGCCCATTAAGTGAGTTTAAATCAGTTTACAGTTTACAAAGTAACCCGTAAAATGAGTTTAAATCAGTTTACAGATCAAGCCTGTACAGTGAGTTTTTATCAGTTTACAGATAAAGAAAAATATATAAAAAAGGGTTTGATAACTTCTGCAGTAATACATTGTAATAATAATTATGTCACGACTAATCCACACTTTAAAGTATTTCTGCTGCAACCCCCATTGAAAATGTCTTTTTAAGATAAAAAGTAAATTTTTGTACATGTATAAGAACTAAGAACTCCTTTACTGTTTACTTATAAATTTTACTCGTAACTGTAACCCTTTTAACACTACAAATCATGGTAGACTGGTAAGAATTGAAAAGAACATATCATTTGTGTACTAAAGGGTGAAAGGGTCCAAATACATTTTTATCTCCTACATTATATTTAGATGGCAAGCTTTTAGTACAACCATTAAAATTTTATATTTGTTTACATTGTTTATTGTTATTTGGCGTCACCCGCAACAGATTTTCAGTCAATACGATCAATGGTGGCCACATTTTTTGTAGAAAAAAATCTGTTACAACGCACTCGCGGAAAAGACTATCGACGTTCCACAAGTAAAGTGGCAAACTTTCCCAAATTATCATATTATGTTCCAGCAAGGCTCGAAGGTTCAAGCCCCACACGGCATGGTTTAAAGCACGATGCTCTGTGCCTTATACTTGTGATCTTAATCACCGTAATCAATATAATATTTATGTGAGTGATGAAAACATATTAGTTAAATTTTACAGAATATGATACAAAGCTGGGATATATATTGCTTTTAAACTAAAGCTTTAATTACTTTATTTTAGCCAAAGTCAAATTAAATGTTTCTATATAAACAGTAGATATAAGTGAAATGTAAATCTTAAGTATAATGTAGGTATACCCATGCTAAAATGTATTTTATCGTTTTTAAGACATATACATTGTCGAAAATTTTCCAAAGTTTCGCTTTTCATCTAAAATGTTTGTAATCTGTTTCATATGCTCAGAACAACGAAAGAATGTGCATGTAGTTATGATTATGGTGTTGATAAAAATGCTGTTGATTTTTTAACCAAATTTAGATAGTTTGTTGATTGATATACATATGTACATGTATTCTTTGTTTTGCATTTATATATGTAACGAAAGTGTTTTCATAATATCTATGTTTTTTATTTTTAATTTATTTTTAGTCCTAAAATGTTTTAGTATGTTTATTCATGAAAAGGGGGAAAAAAGGATCAAATAAAAATATTCTACATGTATAGTGATAAATATAATTTGTATATATATATATATATATATATATATATATATATATATATATATATATATATATATAGACATACCTAATAACCCAAACTAGTCCTTTGCAGTTTTTTATGACCTATTTGCACTAATATCAAGGTTAGCAAATAGTTACGTCAAGGTCATACTCAGAAAATGGCTATATACTGATAGTGTAGTGTTTTGCTGAATAATGTGTATAATCATTTGTATTTTATGTGTTTTCAAATGGTTTCTGTGGCATTGTTTTTTCATCATTCATGAAAGCCCCATGACAGCCCGTTTATGATTGACTGCCCATATACAAATGGCCGCCATTATGCTCAGTCAGGGTGTTGCTTTTGTTTTTAATAATGATGTACTATACATCATGCTTACAAAAATATAAAATGTTCCGAAGAATTATATTTCTGTATGTTGCTTTGTTTGTGAGTAATACTAGTGTGACAGTAATAAACAGCTTTCAGTGGGGACCCCACTATAATATTCGTACTTGTATCAATGCAAATAAAGCAACATATGGCGATACAGTGGAATCTGTCATGAGAGACCACCCCAACAGCCACTGAAATGTGGTCTCTCAAGACAGGTGATCTCTCTCAAAAAGGGATTTATCTAAAGGATTATTTAACCAAGTGATTTTTAAAATGTTCTCTTAAAAGACAGATGGTCTTTCATAATAGTGGTCTCTCAAGACAGGTTCTACTGCATAATATATGAGGTCATTTTATTTTGATATGGGCATGATGGACAGTACACTATTAGTTATTTTTAAAACAAAATTGACACCTTAACTGAGCATAAATAGCTGGTCATGGGGTTTTAAGTAAGTCACATGTTAAAATGTGCATTATCAATTACTTAAGGTTAATTACAGAACCTGATCCTTTTTAATTTTATTTCTATCACATTCTAGGGTTCAATATCACAGACAAAATTCCAAAATTTTATTGTAGGCCGTACCCCTCAGAATATTTGTTACACTTGCATTTCAGGGCCCTTTTTACAAAAGGTAGGACCAAACTTATGACTTACAACCAAATAATGACTAGCATGAGGCAGTGCATATACAGTAATACCTGCTATAGCGACCACCTCTACATAAGGATTATCTGTTTATAAAGGCCAGTTTATTCAAGTCCCTTGACTGCATACTTCAACTAAATTGAACCTGTGTATAAGGGTCACCTGCACATAAAGGTAAATATTTTCTGGTCCCTTGGGTGGCCCCTATATACAGGTTTCACTGTACTTAAGTTATGGTTGTGTTATATTCTATCTTTGTAAATGTAGCAGGTATAAATATCCTTAAGTTTTGTCTGAAGGTTAGACTTACCACTTACATGACTTAGAACTTGCAACTTGTTGATAAAACGAGCCCCAGTAGTTTCAAACTGATATTTCAGGTACAGATGTACTTTGTTTTTAGCTCAACTAGAACATCTTTATCGATTTACTGAATTTCTTCTGTTTTTAATATCATTACGTAAATGATAGCGTCTCACATTTTTACATGACAAAAGTTTTTGTTTCTCTCAGTCGATATATTTTACTTTTTGTTGATGTATGATGTAATCTATTAATTGAAGTCTGTGATGGAAACGTGGGCATCAACTGACAGATGTATACACATTTTCTTTGTATACATGTATTGATATGTGATAATTTATTTACATTTATAGATATATTTAAGCTTTGAATGTCCGTGTTTTGTAGATATTTTTTAATATTAATATTTATTATTACATAGATTTTAGTAAGAGATTTTTACATCCTCTATAACCGTCCATTCTGTTGTCAGTTATTAATCAAGATTCCTTACAAATAAATGTAATCAATACAGTTTTAAAATGCTTGTTATAAGATTCTCGTTGTATTTTTTTTTACTTTTGGAATATTTTATATTTCATGTACCAACTTGATGCACACTGAAATACATGAAGTTGGCCTTAAAGGGGCATTTATAGCTGTGTTTACAAACAAAAATTACAGTGGAGTCTCGTTATCTCGAAACTCACAGGACCGCCCCTATTACTTCGAGATATCCGGAATTCGAGAAAACAAAAATTTTAATTGATATATTATTATATCTATAAAAATCAAACTTTCAACTTTGACATATCTGGAATTTCGACTCAATCGATTTTGCCATAACGAGATTCCACTGTATTTTAATTTTTTTTTTTACTTTTACTACATGTACTTGATGGACAGTAATGATTAAGAACTATACATAGGCATAAAAAATCTTATATTCCTATATATTTTGTGAAAATAAGGTCAGGTCCAGTGTATTCATATACAAATAGTAAGGTTAAGTTAATCAATTTGTTTGACAATTAAAGTGCCAAACCTGGGTTTCTCAAACAATTTTCACAAAATATACAGGAATTTAAGAATTTTTATGCCTGTGTATATCTCTTTTTGTTATTGTATATGTATCAATCTAAGTAGTAAAAAGGGTGAAAATTGAAAAAAAAAAATCACAGATAATGCCCCTTTAAAAAAATTAAGTTTAGTAGAGCATACTGAACCTGTATTTTATTTATGTTATTTGAAATGGATTACCCTCACTTCTCAGGTGAGCAAAGACTGTATTTCAGGAATTATTTCCTTTAACTTTGACACTTCTTTTTTTTTTTTCATCTGTCTCAGTTCTGTTTCTAGTCTATACCAGTATATATATTGACATCATTTTAATCTATTTTGGCAGTTAATTGGTAACTAATTATGCAGTTGGTGATAAAAGATAATTGGCTTGATGTATTTATTGCTAAAACTGACAAAATATATTTATGATGTTACATGTCATGTCATAAAGGAAGGTGTTAAAAACATAACGTTTAATGGTAGATCCTTGTCTCATGCATCACTGAATTAGAATGTTTCAACATTTAATATTCATATCATCTTCAGTAATGCTGTTATCTATGTACATTTATAACACTAAAATATCGGTTTCCTTTTGCCAATGTATACATATAATGTAAGCCTACCTTGAAATTTTCACTCACATTTAATTTTCGCCCTTAGATAAGAGGGCAAATTTAAATTGAAAGCAAAATTTTCGAGCTAAATATTTGAAGCATGGACATATACGCCGTCTACAAGACTGGTGATTAAGGGCAAATTTAAGACAGTGTGCATTTGTTTTCTGTCGTAAAATGGCGAAGATATAGAGGGGTGAACATTTCCAGGTATACAGTATTTAATGTTTTTTTCAAAGCTCCTTTAATCCTTTCATCCCTACAGACCGCAATAGACTGGTCTTAAACAATAGAAAAGAATATACCACTCAGAAACTTAGGGGTGAAAGGGTTAAAATCCCCAGAAGTGAAAGTTTGTGTCCATTACTTTGGAGTGAAAAAAATATGTTTGCAAGATCCATAGCATAAACATGACATCATTTCTACATTTTTTATGAGAGTATTCCATTTTCACTTGAAGGGAAGAGGTAGATCAGGCTATTGCCTGCGTTTTGCTTTAATTATCAAAATATTTTCAACTGTAACAGAAGTCCCATGTACATGTAAGTGATTCACCCCTAAAGACACAAGTGGGCTGGGCCAACACATTAATGCAGGGTAAAGTCTATTGTTTTTCAGGGATGGACACATTGAATGATATGATTTTTCCTATTAAGACCATAATAGACAGAAAAGAATATACTTTTTAAGATAATTGGATGGGGGGTTAATAGGGTGGGTGAAAGTGTAACCTTGATATTAGCGGAAGATCCTGTTTGCCTTATAAAATGCAATACAATTTCCATCATATCTGATTTGCTATATGTAATAAAAGTGTTATTACATATTACACTGCTGATGTAATTACCAGACAAATTCATACCTCTAGGAGCATGAATTACATGCTTACATGTTCTGTATAATGTTACATGAACAGAACTAACTATTCCAGCAATAACCACCAAAGTTAGCATAATGGTTTACTGATAATGATGTGAACAACAGTAACAAGTAGGTCAAGGCATTATACCCGTACACAATATCCATGTATATTTTACCTCTGTAACTGAAAGGTTGTCTAGATGTGATCTGGTGCACATGCATCAAACATAAAATTGATATTTCATTTCAAACAGTTTTTTTTTCTAGTCTTAGATGTTTTATTTCGAGCCTCTAGGGAGGGGACAAAAACTACTTACATTTCATGAAAAGAAATGAAAATTCTTTTGAGAATATAATTTTCAAATTGTTCTTTTCTTGCATCACATACAGTATTTTTTTTTTTTATTCAAAACAAAATTGACACATTTATCTGGGGAAAAATAATACCATAGTTGTTTTCACGAGATGCAGGTAAGAATATTGTTTAAATGTACCTACTGGTAATTGGGCTTCACTCACCTTTTTTTTAATATGATAAAGCATAAAGCTAAAATAAGTCATTTGAATGTGATTTTCTGGATTTTATTGTTTACATTTTTTTTTATGTATGTATTTATTTTTCTAGGAATCTATTACAATATTCCAGAACACATCAACATGGTATCTGCCTCATTGTGATTTGTCAGGGTTCAATTAATTTTACATTTAGATATGGGACAGTTCATTTGGAAATAGGTGACACCATAACTTTAGTTTTGATATTTAAAAACATTCTCTAAGCTTTCTAAAAATTTTAGTACAAAAGAATCTTATCTGCTAATTTGTAAACCTTTCAACCCCACATGTCATAATTGAATGGTCCAACACAATATAAAAGAGAATAACCCATAAGATAATAATAAGGTTGAAAGGTTTAAACAGATTTTTTTCTAACTCCTGTTAATGAAGAGTTGTCTCCCTGTAAGTTAATTTTGATTTTTTTATTTGTTTCTATAAATAGATGAAATTGATGCAGACTTTTATTTTACATGCAGTTGTAGTAGCCTACCATTATTTTGGTTAAGTTTGTTGAATCGAACTATGAATTAGGACAGATCTGCTAATTAATTAGACTAATTACTGTATAATTACAACATTAGTTCAGTAAAGGTGCTTGTTTGTCGTTAGTAGGTCAGTCAACACAATAAAATATCACTAAATAAATAATAACACAAACATTCTTGTTTTTGTTGTTGTTGATGTCTGCCATGTCTGTTTTTTTTTAATCATCTTGAGACTATGTTACATAACATCTACATGTAAGCTACATCTGTATCTCAGCCTGGGATCCTGGCACGCTGATGCTAACACTATGCCTACATGTATATCCACGAAGTATGATTGGGCCAGAATCCCAGGCTAATCTATATCTGGGTACACCACCATTAAATTCTTAAACTGAGAACCAATCAGATTTCAGAATGTTCTGAATTTGAGTAAAACTCAAGTTATTTTTAGGGGCTAGAAAAGTGATTATATATACATGTATATATATTTTTATATATATATATATATATATATATATATAGCATGGGCGTCGGAAGCAAATTGAAAGTGGGGGGGCTAAACTAACTTAAAACACACACACGCCAGAAACGTCTGGGGGCTAAGCCCCAATTTTTGACACCTATGTCTATCTTTGCAAAAAAAGTGGGGGGGGGGGGCTAAGCCCCCCTAGCCCCCCGGTTCCGACGCCTATGTATATATATATGCAGGTGAAGCTACATTTTCTTTTTAGAACTGGTAATGCAAATGATATGATAAGTAGGCCCAGCGTTATATAAAGCTGGTAGGCCTAACAAGCAAATGTTTTTATTTATGAAATTTAGCATTAAAACATACTAAAATGTTGAGTTCATTTTTACAGGAAAATCATAACACTGACACAAAAATTTATTTAGATCTGTATACATGTGTGTCAGTGTGAATGATGAAAATGATACATGTAATATGTTTTGACCTAATCAATCAAAGCAATTAAACATTTTACAAATGATTTAAATTTATAGTGAAAATAATTATAAAGCTTTATATATCGCTGATATCTCTGATAAAATTGAGCTTCAGTATTTCGTAAATCTGGTGACTTTAGGCCCAGGTCCTTTAGTACTTAAGCGACATAGGGACACAATTTCAGGCTCCTGTGAATTTTAAAATTGTTCAAGCTAATGCGTATGCATATATGATCTCTCTCTCTCTCTCTCAATGGCGGCAATACGCGTATAGGCCTACTGTGTTGTGTTCGTTGTCATGAGCACTTGATAAGTTCCATTTTAAAAATTAGAATTATTGGAAAATAAGTATATATTTTCATGACCATACTGATATAATGACACCGTGTAGTCATTATACCAATTCATTCCAAAACATGTGTGACATAATTCTTTTTAAATGCCTATCCCGCTTGTGACGGCAAGCTATGAAAGGATTATGTAGCAACTCCTACGACGTGACGTAATTACAGTAAATACCAAATAGACGTTCATATATCGTTGCCGCCTTGTAGATAACTAATCGATTTGAATAGCAGTTGACCTACATGTTTAGTTGCCTGGGGTTAAAGCTGAACGTAAGGTCAAGGAGGAAGAGAAAATTGAAATAGTTATGAATCAACTAGCATTAAACTTAGTTTTTCTTTTACCAGTTGTGTAGCGACAAATACTTATTTTCGTTTAAAGGTACGCGAAGAGTCACGGAAATTAACATATACTTTTTCTTCTATAATTTCGTTGTATACATTTAAAAAATGATAATGGCAAAGTATTACCACTTCAAACCTCTCCCCCATGTGATATTTTTGAGGTAGAAAATGTGCATTTAGTAACCTTATAATCTCCCCCTTGTGATGACGTCATTGACTACATGGAAAGAAATCATTGTGATAGGCCTATAATGAGATTTTACCGATTCCCACACGAAATGGACTCTGACAGGGTCATAGAAGACCTAAAATACATACTTTCGAAATGTGCGGCTTCACTCGAACCCTATAATCAGAAGGCCCACAGGTATGCTTGAGCCTGAGCCAGGAAATTGGCGTTCAAAGAGAGAAAGGAGCGATACAGAAAGTGAATCCGACAGTGACAGTCAGGTATATTTGGACCCAGAAGGCGAAGACGATGGGGGGCCCTAAACCTGATACATGATTAGTCATGATCATATCAGGTTAAGATATTTTATTAAGCATGTCAAAAAGTCCAAAAGATTATAAAACAACACGGAACCTAAATTGATCAGAGGCAAAATCTAAACACCTGTTTATTCTGTTCTTCTGTTATATTCAAATACAAAATGAATATTCCAGTCTCGGATATGAGCACCTCTTACGTCGTAACGAGTACACTTATAAATCCAGGTGCAAATCGAATCGGCACCGAGAGATTTCGGCATTCCGAAAAAGATCAATTCGGCACATATTCTGGTTAGATCGGCACTTGGTAATATTTATTTCGGCACTTTTTAACATTTAGAATCTCCTTCTCAATTTTAAAATGTCCATATCGCCACAGCGAAGATTTGTTTCAACGGGCTTTTCAAAAGTAATGTATGTGTTTATTGAAATAAGCGATCCTGATCATTTAAGTCCCAAATCAAGGTGCCAATTTGGCCAAATGACTACGTGCCTATTACACCAGGTGCTGATGTAACTATAGAATTCATTGACCCCCACCCTAATCATGAGGGATTTTTTTTACACAGGATTTATAGGCAATTAGGTATGGGGCAAGATCAACTGTAGCTAGTGAGACAAAGTGACTCAAAGTTTTTGTGTATGATAACGTTTTAACATGAAGTTACTGTTTTCAAAAGTTAATGTTCTCATAGGTCATGCTTATGATTTGTGTACATAGTCACAGAAAGTGAATCAGTGTTCTCAAAGTTAATGTTCTCATAGTTAATGTTCTCATAGTTCATGCTTTAGTATTGTACATAGTCACAGAAGTGAATCAGTATTCTCATAATTAATGTTCTGATAGTTAATGTTCTTCTCATAGTCATGATTATGTATTGTACATAGTCACAGAGTGGACGGCCCTAATCCTCTGTCGACTATCTAAAAAGTTTTTTTAGCGGGGCATTAAACTTATTAAAATTGAATCTGGTGTTTGTGTATTTATGACTAAAATGGTGTATACGTTTAGAGTACACTTAGGAGTTTAAACCTACTGGGGTATAAGGTGTACACTAAGAGTACACTTAAGAGTCCTGCTCTAAGTATCTACCAGGTAGACCATAAAGGAGTAATGTAAAAATCAAAACTTTGAGCAGAAGGAGAATCAAGAGTAAAAGTGTAGACAACTCAGAGTAGAAGAGATACACAGAGAAAGAGATACAGAATAAGGGTATTACAAAAGGATCTTGCTCTAAGTCAGTCGTATAGGTTTCTTTTCGTAAAAGTTAGGTGGCCCTGAAAAGGGCCGTTGTGTTTTAAGGCTTTACAGGCCATGGCATAAAAAGCATTTTTGTCCGTTTTCTCTGCCGTCTTTCTCTTTTTTCTTTTTTCAAGCTTCACGAGCTCAATCCCATTCGTCGATATTCGATTAACCAGCCCACCTTTCTTCCCACTGTATCGGGCACATATCAGCCATTCTTCTTTGTCTTGTACTTCGCCCCACATGGTTACACAGTCAGCCAATGATCAAACCAATGACTATAGAGACTCTCGAGACATACTCGGCCAGGTGTGTGACGTCACACGTCGCCGTGAGCGTTTTCTTATTCTCCTCTTGTTGAACATCGCTTAGTGAAAAAAAAACCAAAACCAAAATGGAAGAGTATCTATTACAGAAGCTATTTACAAAATTATTCTGTTACAACAGAAGACCAAGTGGGCGTACCATGAAGTGTAATCGTTACTATCAGAGTCCTACTGACAAAACTGAATTGAGGATATGGAGGCAACTGAAACATCAGCAAACCTCGCAGAGCAAAGTCAAAGATGATTTCGATAGGCAGTACCGACAGGGCTTAGAGTATTTGACAGCTCAGTATGTTTCTACTAGAAACAGATTAGAGCTAGTTTTCGTCAACAACCAATTACCGATCATCATGACGATCAAGAGAAAGACAGATGATCTACTGGAAGCAGGAACGCCGGTTTACCTCTGAAAAAAGAGAAGATGTTACTATCAATATTAGTAACCTAAACTAACGGCCCTTTTCAGGGTGCCACCCAAACTCATTAGAAAAGTAATCTAAACTGTATTGAGATATGCTACATCTACTACTACTACTACTACTCTATAAAAACATTAGACCTATACTCATTTTATTGTGTCATAAACCCTATAACTCATATTCTTGTCTCATAAACCCCTATAACTCATTTTATTATATACACTGCACATTCAGGTTTAAGGTTTCTTCTCGTAAGATAATAAGTGGTATATACAAGAATATAATATAAAATTAATACAGATATCTATTTTCACTATCTGATAACTTTGATACTTGTTGAAACGATGTAAGTGAACAACTTCATACTTTACACTTTACTACTTGTATCACTTTGTCACTTTGAGACTTCATAAACTTAGAACGTTGCACACGTTGCAAACTTTGAAACATGAGAACGGTACACACTTGATCACTTTGACAAACTTTGAGAACGACACAAACACTTTGACTCACTTTGACAAACTTTGAAACATAGAGAACGGTACAACACTTGATCACTTTTGACAAACTTTGAGTACGTTACACACTTTCATGTTCTATGGTCTCTCACGTGAGATTGTCAGTCCCATGATTCCTATACCAAGATGGCTACCCTTCCTATACTTTCTGATTTCGCTACCCCACCCACCCTCCCTCTCATGGTTTACGTGTATACACCCCATATAGAGTCATCGACCCTTTTGTTCCATCCCTATAGTCTATACAGAGTAATCGCCCTTTGCTTCATGTAATACAGTCTATACAGAGTGATCTCCCTTTGCCCCATCTCTATAGTCTATCTCAGAGTAATCTCCCTTGTTTTCACCTATACAGGCTATACAGAGTGAATGTATAACCTATAGTGAGTTTATAACAGAGTAATCTCCCTTGTGTTTCACCTATACAGTCTATACAGAGTGATCTCCCTTTAGTCCTACTCATACAAGCTATACAGAGTAATCTCCCTTTGTTTTCACCTGTAAAGTTCTATACAGAGTGATATCTCCCTTTGTACATACTCGTCACTCTACAAGCCTTAGTACAAGTCTTATGATTCACTCTCAGCTCAAAAAACTGGAAAAACCCAAGTTTTCCGGTTCTAAAAATAGATTCACTCTCAGCTCAAAACTGGAAAAACCCATCTTTCTTCCTTCCCGTTGACCTTCTCGTTCACGTGACCTCTCAACTCTCGTGACCCCAACCTCTTGTAACGAAGGCTTCTCATTGGCTCCTTAGCCAAGAAGGGCCGTCCCCACAACCTTCTACTGTCCGGTCATTAATAGCCTATTACTACTCCCCACCCCTAATCATGAGGGATTTTTTTTACACAGGATTTATAGGCAATTAGGTATATATGATAATAGACCAAGAACATTTACAAGGGGGATATAATAATCATTCATAGCAATATCCGATATTAGTATCATGTTCCGTTTTATTTACGAGGGGATTTTACCAAAAGGTTCTTACAAAAAAACAAAATATTAGAAATTGCAAATTGGCAACATTCACAATGAAGTACAAGAATTGATTCGATTTTAAAATAAAAAATATGGAATAAATTCCACAACGACTCACCAAATAGTGAATCTTACAATCACCCCAAAAATAGGCTTATACAAAATTAAATCTAATTAAGTATTAATACAAATATATTGCTGTTGCGTCCATTATTGTATTTTATTCGTTTTGTTTTTTAATACAAAATCGTATAGCAGGTTCGGTGATTTATGTGGGGATTTACGGTAATATAAAAAATTCCATGTAAACAACACGTGGCTAATTATACTAATTCTTTTTTACGCATGCGTCAGCGGAAATAGTGGATCGAATTTTCAGTAGTAAAAGCCTAGGGGACATCATACAGCGATAGAACATGAGGATCAACTCTCCATTTATTCTATATTCACTTTTTCGTTCCGATGTACCAGAATGAACAAAGAGAAGAGAGGAAACAAATTTATTAATCAGAGGAAATATAAAAGCGAAAGTAGAGATTTTTATTAAAATGGGGAGTAAAACAAGTGGTTTTATTTGGAACGCTTTGTTCCCTCTCATATCGGTCAGCTGTTTTTTGATATTGGGGATACCCACGGGGTGTTCAGCAGCCGAAGCTGGCCATCATGATAGTAATACAACAGAACGATACCAACTGGTTGTATTTGATTTTGAAAGAGTTGAACTGCCGTATGTTATATGTCTATGGATTTTAATTGTCGCCTTAGCCAAAATAGGTAAGTAACGTATGTAAATTCACCATAGCCTATCTTTTTTTTCTTCTTTTCACCAATGTTAAATTGTCCATATCGTTTGTGATACTACAGGTTCACTTAATATGTATAACCCTAAAGAGCCTAGATGTTAAAATCAAACTAATTGGGTCCGTTTTATTCATGTTCAAGTTCTTTATTTGTTTAACACAACTTTCTAGTGTCTTTGTACTCTATATCGGTGTGTTACTGGTAAAACCTACATTATACAATATTGTACATGTAGATTGATCATGCCCTAGGTGTGATATTTGTAGGACCTATCAGTGATTTGTGTCAACAACATATAGGGTTAGAAAATAGATACAGGGAAGAGCAAATTCTTATCACCTGTTTAACCAGTATTTTGATAAAGAAAAAGTATATCGCTGTTGGGCCATGTGGACTTATTGATTCTTCCTCCTTTCATATCATGATTTTTACATTGTAGATCTATATGTCCTCTTCCTCCTTTTCTTGTTTCTTGTTTAACTATCTTTAACGTGTCATTTTTATTTTGTTGTTGATACCCTAGGGCACAATGAATGTTTGTTTGTATTTGTTTATTATATAACATATAATTCTTGTTTGTTCTTTTATTATAATGCCTTCATATACATGTACATGTTGACTTGTAGGCTTACATGTACATTGTATATACATGTGTATATAGAATAAAACTCTGTATCACTTACGTGTTTATACAGAGAAATTCTCACCTAAAGACAACCGCGATCAAGAGACCACCTCACAATTTAAAAGACCATAGATATTTAATCTCTTGGAAATGTCTTGATATATTAGTTAAATCCAGACCCTCACTTACATTTATAGAAGATCGGCTTTAGAGACGTTTCGACCATACTTTCACTTTGTCCATAGATCATTTCGGCCACGGTGCCATATTGGCCATAATTAGACCTCTATGATCATGAGTCAGTCAGTTAGGTTTCACTGTATTGTATACATTTACATATATATGTATTATGTATGGTAGTTCTGTGCATTGCAGTACATTTAATGTGGAGATGGTATGTTTTGGAATGAAATGTCACATACCCAACAAAATATACCAGTACAAGTATGAAATATTGCGACATTTGAAAATATAATGATCAATAGAAAATGAGTTGTGTCTTTTTGTATTGTACTACATATATATATGTAAGCTTGGGATATCAATCTGACAAACACAGCCGATAGATTGAAGACAATTAAACTGTAATAGGAGTTTCGTGGATCCGCAATAACTATGTAGTCATGAAGATTGTAAAGTATTGTTGACCTTTTCTGATATGGCTATTGTGATAACACATCAACTGTGTACAGGTACAAACATTTTTTAAGAGTTTAAACGTGGACTGACTACACCATGTAGGCCTACCTGTAAATACACAGTGAAGTGAGTAAACGTGTAGGTTAACAATCTATGTGTATGATGCAGTGTTCCAGCAACAGGGATTGAGCAGTTGTAGTAGTGGGTTCTGCTCTGCTCTGAGTTTTGCCTGCCCTGTCTCACTTTTCTGTCCTTGTTCAAAGAATCAGGGCAAGATTCTTTGGTGTTTAGCCCTCAGTAAAAGTCATTTAACATTTAAAACATTTATTTGTATATATGTACATGTAAATATGGAGTTTCAATTCATATGTTCCGTTGATTCTTCCCAATGTTTGCTAAGTAGTCAATACACATTTGCAAAAAATTACTAGTTGACAAAGAAAGAACAAAGCTACATGTACATACAACTTGTTTTATTGTGTAACATATACATTTGTATACCTGCAGTTAACTATTCACAAACACATACATTGTACAAAAATGTATAGTCTATAGGTCTAAAAATAAATCCTTTACGCGCGCCCGCACACACACATACACACACACATGCACATGCACACCTTTTAGATCTAGACCTACCGGTACACACCTTTCAAACCTACATGTACAAACACAATGTTTCCCATGTACATACACACCTTTCAAACCTACAAACACATGTGGAGTATTCCATATAGATGTACACATACATGTACACACACACACACTTGTCAGACCTACAGACACCATGCACATGTATCCCATGTACACACACCTTTCAGAATTACAAACACCGTGTTTCCCATGTACACACACCTTTCAGAATTACAAACACCGTGTTTCCCATGTACACACACCTTTCAGAATTACAAACACCGTGTTTCCCATGTACACACACCTTTCAGAATTACAAACACCGTGTTTCCCATGTACACACACTTTTCAGACCTACAAACGCCATGCACATGTATCCCATGTACACACACCTTTCAGAACTACACACACTGTGTTTCCCATGTACACACACACTTTTCAGAACTACAAACACCGTGTTTCCCATGTACAGCTTTCAAAATTAAATCTACAAACACACTTGTGCACAGTATCCCATGTGCATTGTACAAACACACACACCTTTCAAATCTACAAAGATAGTACATTGTATAATATCCCATATGCATGTAATATAGTACATTGTATAATATCCCATATGCATGTACATGTATATGTACATACATACACACCTTTCAGACCTACAAACACACTGTAGCCTATATCCTACATGCACATGTCGTTTATTCTTTGTGAACTTTCATGTTAAACATGAAACACTAGTACTCTCTGACCTTCAATGTTAATTTATTTTTTCCCCATGATCAATCCTACCTAGTTCTGACTGTCTTCTGTAACGCGGTAGTAATACCCTTGTAGTTCTAAATCAAAGGTAGGAATTCTGATATGTAAAAGAGATATTAGTATATTGGTGTGTCTAAAATACCCTTTGTGTGTAAGGGTAAAAATATGTGTACATCTCAGTATTTTCTTGGCGCTTGTATAATACTCGTGTACACAAGAAACAGAATTTATGAATACTATTTTAGATTAAAATGACACTTCTTACAGAGCATTCATTTACATGATAATCCTTTTGAAGTGTTCAGCATATTATGAATGTTTGATTTGACAATTAATTCTGTAGTGGGTGAATGTAGTGTCTTTCTTTGGTCTAAATTGAGATTATAATACAGTTGACAATAGCACAAAACTAAACATGGGACTTTCCTCTATATCGCTCTACCATTTGTAAACCATTTGCAAAATCAATCAAATTTTTTTTCCAATTTGTAGTCGAAATTTCCCAGCTGAAGTCAAATGACAATGAATTTAAAGAGAATTCTTGTATTTTCAAATAGTTTTGTGAATTTCTGGATTTCCCAATTTCAATGAAATGTTGCTAAAATTCCCAACTCAGAATTGATCAAAGGTCCAGGCCCCATTCCCAAATAGAGGATGGAAAACCATAGTTGTATCCAGGTTCTGGCTTCCATCATTAAAAACCGGCTGAGTAAAATTCTATTCAAACAAAAAACTTATATATCACACCACATTGACTATCAGGGTGAGAAAAATGTACCCGTCCTGGACGAGTGAAAATGACTTGCCGTTGGGGACGAGTAGTTAGGTGTGGGTATTCGTCCCCAATCAGAATGAGGAGTACCGATAATTTTTCCTCTACATGTACATGTAGATGTATAACATCTTACTTTTTAGCCTCTTAAACTTCCCATGAACGTCGTCACAAATCTTTCAAAATCCTTTACTGACATTTTAATCAGTTATAAGCATGAGAACTCCATGGATATCAGGGAAATTAAAGAATAGATAGTCTTAATGGTTCCATAAAAGTTTATAAAAAATTTGGATAAATTGACTGTGTCTAAGGACGAATCACCAAGGATGAGTGATTTTTCAAATTTTTTTCTCACCCTGACAATGAATATGTTGTTTATCATAGAAATGATATGATGAAAATTTATTCATATTCTGAGCCACTGTCAAAAAATTCATTTGAAAAAAAAAAGATGAAATTAACTATAAAGAAAGTTCTTCCAAAATCCTCTTTTATGAAATCAGTATATAATTGAGCCAGCGGCTGATAAAAAGGTCCTTATGAATATCCAATGAAAGACGAAAAGACAAGGAATTCTGTCCGACATTTTATATCCAATTTTGTAGAAGTTTTGCAATGCATACAAAAAGAGTTGCTCTCACCTGCGCTCATTCTCATATTGTATATCTTTTTAAATTCACATATGTTCAAGGTTCTAAAAACATAAAAAAATCACTAGTTCCCCCAAAATGTCCTTAAAAATTTTGATAAGCATATATGTATCCATGCAGGATTAATTTATTTTCTCTGCCATCTGATTGCTTTTTTTTTAAATCTCAGTTAAATTACTGACAAGTGACTAACACTCTGAAAGTGATGCCAATCTTATTTTGTCAACTCACTGGCAAGAAACATAATCTCGGACTTGTAAAACAAATACGGTAAAATTCTTTGTGTCTTACATGAAATGAACATGTACAGCATTTCCTTTAATATCTTCAAATCTACGTGTTACAAAAAGTTTACAAGTTCATTATAATGTCAGATCAATATCTTTATGGAAATTTTTTTTTTTTAATTTGTAACAGTAATATATTGGATAAATTATAATAAAATTGATGAAATGATATTTCATAATATTTATTTGTACAACACATACACTTAGTTTTAATTCTCCATTTTTTTATCGTTAGTTTAAGGACATTGACCTTTTCAACTGTTGGGGGATAATAAATTGCAAGAACATGTGTGTTGTGAAATGTTTGAAGGATATTGTTAGTAATGTTACTGTTATACATAATACAACTGTACTGTATATGTATGTGCGGAAGTTCATTGTGCTTCATGGGTTGTGACGTAATTGATTACTTAAACACATATTCTAGGTTGTATGTACATGTAAAATGTAATTAAAATCATCAGATTTTTTTTTAGTGTTTATTTATAAACCAATCAGGTTATAATTTATTGGCTGTTCACAATTTGGGTTCACCTAAGGTTTACATTTACGACATACATGTATCCAGATCCTTGAGTTGTGAAGGTACATTACATGTAATATAATGTACATAAAATGTACATGTACATTTACAAATGATCTACATGTATTGTAGGCCTGTTGTATTAACTCTTGTTATATAATGTCTACAATATATTTACCATGCATATAATTTTATAGAGCTTATATAACAAATGCTAGAGTATATTCGCGATTTAATATTAGCCTATTAAACAGTGAAATTTCAAATATATAAAGTTACATACAAATGTTAGGTCATATGTCGAGTAGCATTATGTTAAATATCATTTTGCCAACAATCATTGACATAGATAGAGTAAGATCGGTGTGTGAAAATTATTCCTTACATCGTATAAAAAGAACTCCTTCAGGTATTGAGGTCAATATTTTATTTTCTCATAAATGTATGTTTGAATACCCCATTATAAAACCTTTGACTCTTAAATACCCACAAACTTACCTGAGAATACTAACTTACATGTAAGAGTTATGTCCCTTTAAAGAATGAACGAAAAAATATGTGTTTTGAAAGAGACGAATATACAATGTACATGTATTTGAATGAGATGTGTATACTACTTGTACATGTATAACTGTTAAATTTGTTTTGAAGTGCCAATATTTTTGACATTTTACAGAAATGTTACATTACAGACATTCAGATACATGTACATGTAGGCTACACATGAACATATACATGTTTCCTGATCTTATGTGTGACACACATGTTATAGTCAGTGAGAAAGGTATCTCACTGTTTAGTGTAACAAGGGCAGATAATGCCTTAGTTACTCTCACTGTTTAATGAGTTGGACATCACCTTTGGCCTTTGGTATCTACATATACATGTACCGGGTAACTGTTCTGTTTAATGAGTATGTACATGTATAATAAATGTAGGAAAACACCTTTGCCCTCTGGTATCCACAGGTTCAGGGTGGCCTATTGCTGTCGTCTGCTGTCTTCCATGTGTAGATAACTTTTAATGGATTATATATTATTAGCCTACAATGTAAATATGTACATGTAGACATGTATGCCTAGTCAGTCTAAAACATGTTTTCCATAGTCAAATTTTATCACTGCCCCTGTGACTTAATCAGGTTCACCACACCCACTGTGAAATAATTCTAATGACATTATGAATATATATGATATTGTAATTGGTGTACCGTATCCGATCCATTAAATTCCCCTCCACCTTTTAACATACAATCAAGAATCTTTTCTACATGTACAAATGTACATGTAGGTGGTTGACAAGGAGATGTGGACCTGAAAAACTATAAGTAACAATTTATTTGTAGCCTCTCCCCCCCCTCCCCCCAGCAACTGAAGAATGTTGACAGTTGACCTCAGTAATAAGTACAACAACTTTACCAATGTGCCTTGGAAAAAATTAACTGTTTTACGCCAATTTGACTATTACAATGTAATTGGTCCCATTAAATGCCCATCCCTTTTTCCTTATTTTTGTAGCATCCTGGGTGCTTAATGGGTTGAATACGGTATTGTATTTTTATTAGTAATAAATAGATAGACATACATGTAAGTAAATGCGTATATACATGTGTATGAAATAAATATGACTAACCAACAGGATTTCAGACACCTTACGTACAAAATGTACATTCATGTTGTCATCAATTTCAACACTATCAGCCAATCAATCATTCCAGCTGTCAAGTTGCATGACACATTTTGTGGGTACAGGAAGTTGTCTTCTGGGTATATATATGTACCTTAATCCATCTGACATTTTTATGTACGTGTTGCATGTGCTTGTTTAATGTTACATAACTGCTGGGCGCAGGATAATGTGAGGTATATGTATTGTTTAAGTAACATCAGTGTGTCTGCTGTCTTGACTCCAAACATTTACATGTAATATAAGCTTTTACATTCATCTTAACTCATCAGCCCCTGAAAAATAATGAACTCTTCTATAAATCAATGACTTAGGCAAGTCCAAATGTGTTTTTAGGGATGAAGAAATTAATGTACATATACTTGATAGCAGTGCTACATTTTTGGTTTACTCATATAAAGTGACCCTCTTCCCAAAACATACATGTACATGTACATGGTCATCAGCTAATATACAAATGTAATATCCACACCTACATGTACATGTCAATGTATCATTAATATCAGTTTTTCTATTATTACGCACAAACGCACACCAGGGGTGTGGAAATAGGAAATTCATGCATGCACACTTGTCCCCGAGCAAGTAAAAAACAAAAAAATAGATTTTTACTTGTCCAATATTTACTGTATTTTTTTTATATATATAAAAAATACTTTGAACTCTAGATTTATTTTTTTTTTTTCTTTATAAATGCACTTGTCCACGGGCAACCAAACTAAAAAAAATTGACTTGTCCAGACAGTAAACGTAACGGGTCGGGCAAGTCTGGCATTGGATTTCCTCACCCCTGCACACATGTACGATGTACATTTGTATGCATTTGTATACAGCTGTATTTACATGTACTTTGATTTCTCAAATACACATCCACGTAAATGTGTAAATATGTTTTTAAAGTATTGTAAAATCCATATAACCTGGAGGGATGGAGTCGTATGAACCCTTTCTTGACCTGGACGAGTTTAAATTTTAGGTAATAAAGCATAATATTAAAATTACAATGACTTAAGAGTAATCGTACCTACTTGTCACCAAACATTTTCCCCATGCAGCTTTAGCTTGTTATGCATATTACAGAAAAGTGAGTAGAATCATTGGTATGGTAATCATAGGGTTACTCTGAGTCTGCCCTGCCATCTTATGTGAATCGGACAATAGAACCAGTGTCATGAAACACCACCCCATCTGACATGGAAATTTGGTCTCTCAAGACAGGTGGTCTCTTATACATGTAAGAGGTTTTACGTGTATCTCAATGATACATGTACTTACATTATGTACAGTATACATGCATAATTATTCATTAATTTTTGGAAACTACAATGTACATGTAATATTGAAATTCATCAGAGAATTTTTATTTATATCCCATAATTACAGTGTACATGTACATATATAGACTGGTTAAGCTTGTACATGTGATGACTTAAAATGAAAAATGTAGGCTACATGTAGAGTGTCTGTGCAATGTATAATCAGTGCATGTAAACGGTACATTGAGATAAAATAGGCGGTGATCAAGGCATGTACAAGTACATATTTGTGTACCGAGCATGTTAAGAACATTGGGTTTTATACTATAGAAGTACTAAGTGCCGAATTAAGTTTTTTCTTTTCACTCAGTTCAGTGGGTACAGCCATGTAAACTTTGTTGACTTTCTCCAACAAGAGCAAATACAAGTTGTTCTGATAATGTGTAAGCTGCTAATGCTAATCTATCTTGTGTTATAATATCATACAATGTATGTACATGTATATGTAGGCTATGTAACTTTACAATCACACATGCCTCATACATCTTAGTAATAAGTACAGTAAAACCTCTTTTTAATGCCACTCATTTCATTTGCCACCTTGCTTTATGCCACAGTTATTGAGAGTCCACTTTTCCAATTTTCCAGTATTAATTCATTTAAGCTTTTGCTCAACCTATTGCCAAACCCCCGTATAATGTGGAATATGGACTAAACAAATGGTTGCAGTATAACAAGGTTTTACTGTAAATTGTACATGTACAATGTAGCTAATGATAAGAGTAAGTTTATTGATACATGTACACGTAGCATGCATTGAAGCATGGTTTTTGCTTGCTGTACCATTGATTCACTTTGTTTTTACAATGGAACCTGTCTTGAGGATCCACTGTCGTAAAAGACCACATGTCTTAAAAGATTGATTAAACACTTCTTTCATCGAGACCTTTCTTGAGGGACCATCTGACTTGAGTGACCAAATTTTCATGGCAGATTGGGTGGTCTCTTAAGAGTAAGACAAGTTCCAGTGCATTATGGTTCATGTTTTGATGGAACAAATGGTTTGTCTAGGGAGTGTGAATTATCTCCCTTGAATGTCAATTTATGTACATGTAACTCATCAGTTACTCCCTGAAAAACAATGAACTCTTCCATAAATAAATGACTTAGATTTGCATGGAACGTGTTCGTTTCACTGTCCAGGACATTCCAGACAAGTGGAACACCAATCAAATGCTCTGGAACACTGTCCTGGACAAGTTCTAACTGTGCCAGCCGAAAAGGTGGCGCAGCTGGAACAGTGACATCACTAACATGGCGGAAGTTAGAAAAGTGGGTGATGGCAGCTGCAGTAGTTTTTATTATAAATGCCCCTTCAGCATTTATTTCACAGCTATCCAAAGGGTGTTGCAGTACAAAAGTGCTGGAGCAAAAGTTAAATTACAATTTGTACAATTTGTCTTGGCAATTTAGCCATAAACATTAAACTTACTGGAATTATGTGAATTTAATTTTATCGCAATCTTTGAAATAACTACTTCCTGCCCTGGTACATTCAATTGCAACATGTTCTGAGACTGTGCTGGAAAAGTACTCTTGCGCTAAATCGAGTGTAGTCCAAATGTTTCTTTAGGGGTGAATGAGTTAAGCCTATGATTTTATGTCAATACATGTGTACTACACGTTTCACTTCCTCTACATACATGCATGCATGTCTGAAGGTAGTATACATTGTAATTAAACCTACAGCTATATTTAATTCTGTTTTAAGGCCATCAAATTGACACATAAAGCCCTCACTTAAATCCATTTACCTGTTGAAAGGCGGTCATTACATTGTGATTCTGACCTTTGAGATCAGTGACCCAGATTTTGGAATTACTGGGTAAGCCTGATCTGCTGATATATAAGTGTAAATTTCCTCAGATTTACATGTGCTTACCAATAAGGCCTACAATTGTACATGCACGGTCAAACTTGTCTATAAAGGCCACTCAAGGGAACTGGCCAAAGTACATGTAGCCATCTATAAAGAAGTTTGTGATCAATCATACAAAATTGACAAAGGTTATGTTTGAATGTCCTTTATAGTCAAATGCCCTTAATACAGAGGTGGTCTTTAATGCAAGTTTGACTGTACTTGTATATACATGTACATGTATATATTGACACAAAAAAAAAACTGCTGCAGACAGATTTTTGAATATACATGTATTGTATAATAAATTTAATTGTGCCAAACTTAACAATTTTTTAGTGTTAGTGTGACAGACAGTTTTTTAATGGTGCACTATAACGTACATGTGCAATATACTGGGAGTTTGGCGGTGGGAGTTTGGGGGAGGTTCTAAGACCTCTGGCCTTTCAAAAATATACTGGCAAGCTTGCTAAGATAATCAGCTTAGGTTCCTGCTCCTAGTCTGACCAGAGGTACAGTGTACATGGTAGCTATAGAGACTGTGTTTTAAAGCCTGATGCTCTTGCAGTATACATGTATTTTGAATAGTGTTTTATGCCACACGACAATTTTTCAGTTATATGGTGGCAGTCAGTTTTTTTGTCAATGGTGGAGGAGAGAACCCAGTTACACAGGAAGGGACCACTGGCCTTCTGCAAGTAAACTGGCAAACTTTCTCACAAAAATCAACTTAGGTTCCAGTGGAACTCTCACAGTATTACACATGGACATGGGTCCATGCATACTTTTTTTACAAATAAAAACCTTACATTCAGCTGTATGTAGTATGTACTGTATTTATGACTTGCATATAAATTTGTATATCATCTTTCAATTGTTTTTATTGATAATAAATACATCTGTATCACGGTACAATATCCGCGTAGTAAATACCTCAGATAATCTGATTACATCAAGATATATAATATGATAACGGATATACGTAGTATGATAAAGCAAAATGTAAGATTGATAATTATATATTAACGTAATAAGAGATTTATACAAAAATCTCCACAGTTATTAACATTACGGCAGAATTACATATATACATGTACATGTAAATATATACCAATGTAATGGTGAACTACCATAATATTAATAATAATACGTCACAAGTCTTTTGTACTTGTATATATATATATATATGTCTGCTTCATTTAATTATTAAAATTCCAAAGTCATTATTACCGTGTAGTTATGATTCAAAAATCCTCTAATGTCACCATGAATCATTATTCTTTGGTTGTCTCTAAATTTCCCTGAAAATTCTTGATGTATTGATTCAAGCCAGTGGCACTAGCATGGAGTTTGAAGCCCAGGCAATAGGCATTGGCATAGGTCTAAACTTTATGTATTTCATCTGAGGCTGGTTGAGTTGATGGATATTTACATGCATGTTCATTTTCATTTCATTTTTCATTTAATTGCTTGTTTTGTTTTTGACAGGGTGAGTATCACCTGTTCACATCTCATTTAATTTCAAATGATAAAACATTTTAAATATCATATTGACCCATTTTAGACAATACACAAAACTTCAAACTATTTTTCATTTTCATATGAATAAAAATACACCTAGGTATATATTGGGAACGATGAGGTAGGTTTATCCTTACATGACGCCCAGGTGTATAAATTTATATCAAATACATGTAAGCCAAAGGAAAGAAGAATGTATTTATGTAAACACGGCTGTTCTTGTTTACGTGAACCTTGTAAAATAAAAACATGCAGATTCTAAAAATACCTAACTTTCCACACAGATTGGCTTTCACATTAAACACGCTGCATGATTTTGGGAAAAAGAATGATATTTATAAATAAAAGGATAGGAATTTAGGTCAAATTATTGTGAAATTCTTCAAAATTAATCTTTTGTGTCAGTGTTGTTGTGTCTTGGATTTATTGTTTTTTTACACCTGTTATCTGATATGTACGTTACCTTGACCTAGAACTTTGCTGAAGACAGGTATCAGATTTGGTGTAGTTTAGTATGTCATGATGGCAACATCATTTATCTTCGTTGTCATGGTTTGGGTTTAAATCTAATGTTGCTTGTAAGTAAGCATAGAAATTGCATGTACATTGTAAATATATTTTTTTCCCATGCCCATATTATTTCTAAAATGATATTGTATGTAGACTGTCAGGTACATTTACCATTTATCTTTACATTCTACCATAACTGGTGTTATTACACCAATCTCAAAGAGTTGTTTAAATGAGGCTTTGATTGATTAACATTACATGTATATACATGTATATAATATGTAAAAGACCAATAGTGTTGGTTAAATATTCCAAGCTTTTTTATTGGCTGAGAAATTAAACTTTGACCCTGAGCTACTAATGAATAAAATACATGTAACTGACTCAAAAAAAAAGTGCATCAAGGTGCATCAGGCCTTTTGCCTGTGGTCAAAGTCGGTGATGTTAGGGGAGAGGGGATTGTTATTGAAATCTATATTGGGTTTCCTACCTTTGACATAAAATGCATTAAAAAATATGCAAATTTATTATAATATTTCTGTGTTTTATTGTGTATTTTACTATCTGAAGATTAAAAAAAAGATAATTACAAGGAAAACATGGTTTATTTGAACAAATTGAACAATTAGAATAAAATATAATATACAAGAACATGAAGGAAAACAAATGGAAAATCTTGGAAATTGAAATGGATTGATACTAAAAAAATGTATCAATTATCATATTAAATCAATTTGTTTTTTCGATACAATGGTATTGAGTCTATCAATAACAGCCCTAGTCTAGACATGATGTACATGTAATGTTCAATACTACACAAGTTTTCAGTTCTGGGCTATACTCGGGGTTTTGCACCCAGAGTTAAATACATGTACAATGTACAATATGTCCATGTACCCTTAATGCCAACAACATTTGTACCTACAAGAAATATTTCCAATAGTTATCGACATGTACATTGTTACTCAACTATCAAAAAAAAAAAATCAATTTTCAATATCAAGATTAAAACTTCTATTTTTAAAGACACACATAATGTCTATAGACGGCCATGCATGTGCACATGTACATGTATATTGCATGAAGCAGTCGTGGTTCAGGGATTTTTCATTGGACTATGATATATAAACATATATATATATATACATGTATAAACAAACATGTATACCGTAGATATACAGGTATCCTACACGCTGTTTGATTTAACTTAACAATATAAAAAGTATTATACTCTGATATGTCAGAACAGACTTGAACCACCACGTGATCCATCCCAAACATCCATCAAAGCATTATCAGCCGTCATTTTTTCAAAATTGTCGAATTAATTCTAAACTATTTTGACAGTATAAAAAATATCTCTGAATATGAAATTACCTGCAATTATCGTGATTTAAATATAGTTTTCTTTTACGTTTTACTTGCTCCAACTGCCTATATACATGTACATTGTACATGTATATCAATGATCGTTGTGTGGTATTAGAGCTGTTTTCATATATCATCATCGCGATAAATCCCGATACTGAAAAACCTGACGATGATGATATCGTGAAAATATATAAGCATGACAATATCGCTGACTACAATAGAAAAGAAAGTCTGTCTATTTCTTATATACTTGAGCTACCCGAACAAACACAAATCACATACATTGTTGTGAAACTCCTCAAAAATTTTTTTTTTTTTACATTTATTATGTGTCTGTCAAACTGAGGACATATTATGCATGAAATAAACAACAAACAAACACTGCTTTATTGGCATACATGTAGTTACAAAAATGTAGCAAGAATACTTCTGAATTTAATTCTGTGGACGATATCGGCAAAATTTGCCGATATCGTGGTGCTAATCTCAATCACAATTACAGCTTTATGCGGTACATGTACATATGTGCATATACATGTGTACATGTATGTATGTCTTTATATGATTCTTAGCAGATGCTATGCTACAGATGCTGAATTATTCTCATAAGTTACATGTGCTTTAATGTAAAATATTTTACACAAAATTGACCCTGTTTTGGACGTACAAGGTGGTGTATTTTCAATGCTGTGGATAAGATTAAGAAGATTGGTTGAGGTCAGTTTAATTCAGAGAAATTTAAGATATTTTGGTGCGACATGAACTCGGTGATCTCTGATTACCGTACTAGTCTTATGTTGACAAGAAGTGTTGATGAATAACAAGTAAACAAGAGTATGAATGTAAACAACCTAAAGGGGGCCTCCGTGGTCAAGTGGTTACAGTATCACACTTCTCTCACCTGTAATCAGCTTGAATCCCACTGGAACCTAAGCTGATTTTGTGGAAAGTTTGCCAATTTAGTTGCAGAAGACTGGGTACATTGTAACCAGGTTCTCTCCTGCAAGATTAAAAACTACGTGTACATGTGGTTGCAACAACATGGCTGAAAAATGATTGAGTATGGCGTTAAACGCCAATAAAACATCAAAAAACAGCCTGGTTACAGTGTAGAATTGTTTAAAATGAATAAAATAAGTAATACATGTAGGAGTACAGGTAAATAGCCTGGTTACAGTTTAGAAGTGTTATAAAATAAATAAAAAGTAACAAGAGTACAAAATATGGAAGAAATGACCACCCACATATAATGTACATGTATTGCTTTTGAAAAATCATTTTATGTAAGAGTTTATGCAATATTTGAAGAATTTTTTTATTTTAAATTTTTTATTGTATTAATTATAAGTTAAAAAAAAGAACATGAACACTGTTGGTATAGTTACAATTTTTGTACTTATGAAATGTCTGCCATTTTTTGATGATCATAGCTACAATGTAGTGACAGTCGGTGGTTTATGTAATTTTACTTCCTCCCATGACACGAGTCAAGTCGGCAAGTCATTGGTTATACAGTCTTACCTAATTTTTCTTCTTCCTGATTACTGCATGTAGTCAAGATAACTTTCATGCATCAACTTTATAATGTTTTCAGATTTTATCTGGTACTTTGACATGTATAGGGGCAATATTAGTATATATAGTACTGTTTTTATTTGTAGATCAGAAATTGATATTTTTATATTCCCATGATATCAATTTGTAGATCTACATGTGTGTTCATTCATATTTTTATAACTGTTCATTGTCTAGGCAGAATAACCAGACACAAAAATGCCCTTAGGTACCAATGTTTTACTTCATGTGTTACTAACACATTTATTTCATCTTTGACGATATTACATTTAGTGTAGTAGATAAAAAAAATTAACCTTCACTGTGACTTCATCCAAGGTATACTGCCACCCAATCTACCTGACACTGCCTCTTATGACTAAACTGCCACCATACCTACATTGTACCAATTACACTGCCACTCAATCTGTCTCTCAACATGTCATACACTGCCACCCAACATCTTATTTTGTCATTAAATCTGCATTTCACTGTCACTCAACATACCTTGTACTGCCACACAACCCACCTTACACTGCCACTCAGCCTACCTTACACTGCCATTTAACCTGCCTTACACTGCCACTCACCCTACCTTAAACTGCCACTCAATGTGCCTTACACTGCTACTCATCTGCCTTACACTGCCACTCAGCCTACCTTATACTGCCACTCAGCCTACCTTACACTGCCATTTAACCTGCCTTACACTGCCACTCACCCTACCTTAAACTGCCACTCACCCTACCTTACACTGCCACTCAATGTGCCTTACACTGCTACTCATCTGCCTTACACTGCCACTCACCCTACCTTACACTGCCACTCACCCTACCTTACACTGCCACTCACCCTACCTTACACTGCCACTCACCCTACCTTACACTGCCACTCACCCTACCTTACACTGCCACTCACCCTACCTTACACTGCCACTCAATGTGCCTTACACTGCCACTTAACCTGCCTTACAGTGCCACTCAACCTTCCTTACATTGCCACTCAACCTTCCATTGAAAATTATCTTTCAAACCAGGTGGTCTTTTAAAGCAGGCTTCATTTAAAGGACGTAGTTGGTATTGACTTTATTTTGTATGCTTTATCCTTTGAACACTACGGACTATAATAGACTCCTAAAAAAATAGTAGAACAAAGCACACCATTAAGATACGTTGGGGCGAAATGGTTAATGTTTATTTATGCACTAGCTTGTTTAACTCATCAACCCCTGAAAAACAATGGACTCTTCTGTAAATCAATGACTTAGACTAGTCCAAATGTGTCTTTAGGGGTGAATGAGTTAACATGTAAGAAAAGGATGTACACGAACATGTATGTCCATTTTCATGAAAAAAAATTTTCAGTTCTAAAACTCAACCAATTGATTGAGCTAATGTCATGCTTTAGGTTTTGTTTCCTCCACGCACATGCACTCTTTGATCAACTTCCTGTTTACTTCCCATTGTCCTTATCAGATTACTGCCCAACAGACATATCACTGCATTGTGACCACAAAACAACATATATATTCTGTTAAATTTTTGTTGTTCTTAGAAACACAGTGTGGGTCATTAACATTCATTTACGATATATATCCTGTTTACAATCAATCTTTTGTGTACATGTAGGTATGTATGCATTCATTTGTTGAAAGTTACCACCCTTCATTATTTAGTGTTACATGTAAATCCAGAATCTTAAAAACAGGAAAACATAATTTTTCAATAAAGGACATAATTTGTGAGAAAGGAGCACAATTTTTTAAAAAGGGGCAAAGATGTACATGTATAATTCTATGTTTGAAATCAGAAAATAATGGAAAAGGTGCAATTTGGTGACAGAAAAGCGTAACGTGCTGAAAAAAAGGGCCAAGTGTCATAGAACGGGGGTGTGGCTTTGCCACATGCTAGTTCTGTTAGATATCATTATATTTAGAATTTAGATTGGTTGATTGTATTGTTGTTTAATGTCCGACTCAAGAATCTTTCACTTATATGGAGACGTCACCAATGCCGATGAAGGGCTTCAAAGATTGGCCTATGGTTGGCACTTATGGCCTTTGAGCATTGAGGATTGTTTATCATGCGGACACCTACTGTGACCACGGTTTTTATTGTTTCATCCGAAGGACAAGAATCTGACCTGCCACCATCTGGACTCCAACTCACGACCTCATTATCAAGAGTCGAGCGCACTACCGACTGAGTCAGGCCGGCTCTAGAATTTAGGTAATATGTGTTGCTGACTCTGTTTAGCACATTTACCCCTAACGACACAATTGGACTTGTCTGAGTAACAGATTTGCAGAAGAGTCCATTGTTTTTCAGGGATTGACAAGTTAAATGAATGCCGTCTTTGAGAGCAGTATTTGTTGTACATGTATATGCCTGGTAATTGATTGTTTTCATATTTTAAATTGTTAACCTTTCCCTCATTTTGCGGTATGGATTGTACAAGAAATACTTCATTTTTATTTTTAATTCATTCAGATTTTGTGTTAATGAATCTATGTTATGACCTTTTTTTGCCCTACTTTGTACACTTGACCTGACCTGATAGAAATGTCAACGTAACCTACATGTATGAATTAATTAGGAATATTTGTTAATTATAAATGTGTGTCATTGATGAAACTTAATGTATAATTACTCCATACAGAATTTCTAATTAGAAAATAGATTATTAAAGTGTCTTACTCTTAAATATGTACATAATTTGACAGATATTGAATATTCATCAAATTCAAATGATTTTGATCTGACAAAATTAAAAGGTCGCCAAAATGCTTGACTTCATTGTCACTCGTATAATTTTGAGGTCATCAGTGTGAATCAGATGACATATATATATATTGCGATCCACTTTTGTCCATCATTGCATGACGTGTAGCATGCATCCTTGGTAAAAAATTAAACAAATTCATCTACTTCAACTACACAAACATGGCAACTCTATGGTAACCAAAAAAAAAAAAGGTTTTCAATTCTCTTGCCCCAATGTCAAGGGGTTTGTAGTAAGGGCAGGGAAATTGTAGACCAGTTAGTGTCTTCTGTATGCAGAAGATGTCTTATATATAATATATTTGGCATATACATCCCAAATCCAATCACTTATAGCCCTGCTGAGTCCAGATGTCATGACCTTTGATACTATTACTATAAATACTTTGTTCACGAAGCAGGTTGCACACACAGCATGTAGAGAGGGGGTTAGTTTCTTACCAATTATTTATCTAATTATTCTTATTTATATGTTTATATATCTATATTTTCTGACATACAATACTTATACTGTATATTGCACATCTCGACAAAGGACTTCACTCAATATTTCGGATTTTACCGGTACATGTTTCTCTCTGCGGGTACAGTCATGAAGAATTAATGCCGATTGATTTCGCCAATTTTTATTCTACATGTACATGTATATATAATATTGGTTGTGAGGGCTAGTTTCTATTCAGAAAACAAAACAAATAGAATCTGTGCCTGCCAACTGGAATCTTTTGCAACTGTTTTTGTCTCCATTTTAAACTTGTCGACATCGATCATATGAATAAAAAGTTGTTGAGTGTGGTGTAAATTTATGCTATTCAATTCAAATTCCAATCGAACATTTGTATGTCATAGATGCTTTTACATTGATTGTTCCTAAAATAATAAAAAGTATATAAACTTAAAAGTGCATGTACATTACCATACAGTAGGTGTTTTACAATTTGTAAAAAATGCTTTAAGTATTTACTCTACAAGACTACAATTAGACTTCACATTACTAATAATATACATGTACAGTAAAACCTGTATATAGGGGCCACCCAAGGGACCAGAGAATATTGACCTTTATGTGCAGGTGATCCTTATACACAGGTTCAATTTAGTTGAAGTATGCAGTCAAGGGACTTTTCAAAACTGGCCTTTATAGACAGGTGATCCTTATATAGAGGTGGCCTCTATAGCAGGTTTTACGGTACATGTAAGTTAACGTTACAATGTCTATCATTTTTTTTAAACTTGGGACAAAATAATGGAGTATTAGGAGAAATTTAAATTTGCAGTTGATAGACAAAAGAGACATCTGAGAACAGCTGCACTTAAGTTATAAAGATGTAAGACCAACCATTACAGATTAGGACTTTTTTATGACAAACAATAAATACAAAATTGTACATGACTGTATGGATCCCAGTTACCACAGAATATTCTGAATCAGGCAGTAAAATTGATGAGACATTTATTTGTGTGTTACTATGCCACTATCATCTTAAGGGGGCATTTGCGGTTTTTTTTTCTCCAAAAAAATGTCTTTCTTTTTTTGCTACTGAGATTGACGCACAAAACCGAAAAAAAAAAAAAAAAGGTATACACTGGTATAAAAACTTGTGAATTCCCTTTTATTTTGTGAAAATTGCATGAGAAACCCAGTGTATATATCCCTTATTTGTTATTTATATCAGTATAACTAATATAAGTTCAGTGGAACCTCGCCTAAAGACCACCTCACTTAGAAGACCACCTTGAATTTCAGACCACAAATTTTCAGTCTCGTGATAAATATTCAATGAGTACAGAACCTCACTTAAGAGATTACCTCACTAATCAGACCACTTTGAGTCAGTCAGTTAGGTGGTATCAATAGTGAGGTTCTACAGTAGTAAAAAAAAAAGAAATATTTAAAACAAAAAAAAACAAAAAAAAACACTTGTAATGCCCTTTTTTTAATAAATACATGTAGATCTATTGTGTTGCTGTAGTCTGACCACAATCTCCATATTGTGACAAATTCCTGAAATGAATGCAGATATACATACATGTACATACATGTACATATACATGTATACATGCACAGTACATGTATTATTTCAGACATTTTCCTAATTTATATTAACATGTCAAAGTCATACTTCAAGATATTTCAATAGAAATTAACATTTTCCATTTTATTATTCAATGATTTTTGCATTATAAACTCTGTATGATACACGTACCGCTCCCTCATGTCAGGTATCTAAATTGCAGTTTGTTTGTTTTAATGGTGATTTAAACCACAACTTACGATCGAAGAAACGGAAAAAAAAATGGAGACCAGGAAATACAATAAAATATCCATGAACTATTGATGTGAACAAAAATGATCATTTAGATGTATTAGAGTGTACGACACCTTAAAGCTTATAGATTTGTCCTTTTCTCGACTTGAACATGTGTAAATATCCAGCCATCTGGCGACACAGAATTACATGTCATATTACGTAGAGCATTGATTACCCATTCTGTCGAGATATAATAATTTGTACTTGGGCCGAAAGTGATTTTGGTTTACATTTGTTTTAAATATGTGGATATTCAGATTGGTTGCAATGATGTATTTTTGAAAGTTTGTACAGTGAAACCTCCCTTAAGAGACCACCTGTGTTGTGGTATCACCTGTCTTGTGAGACCACCTATCTTGTGAGACCACATTCTGAGAGTCTCTCAATTAAATTATCCTTTAGATAAAAACCTCCTTTATGGTACCACCCATCTCAATGAGAGACATATTTTTTTGATCTGCAAATAGGGACTGGGTGGTCTTACAAGACAGGCTGTAATGTAATTTAATTGTCTTGAGAGACCACTCTCATGAAAGACCACCTGTCTTTTGATTCCACATTCAGAAAACCACATGGTTAAATAAAACCTGTTTTGAGAGACCACATTTATGTACACAGCAGCAGATGGAGTGGTCTCTCAAGATAGATTCCACGGTAGTACATTGTATAATTTGTTGTATTTTAAAGTTTTTTCTATTCCAGTGTAAAGATATATGAAAGTAATTGCCAGGTCCAAAATTCATCCATGTACATGTGCCATACTCACATTATTAGCTCCCCGGGTGGTGTGATTTTGTAATTAGTGACTTTATAATATGATAACCATTTTGCCATCGTCACTGTAAAAATGCAGTGTTGTTGTTACATACACTTGTATGTGTACATATATTAACTTTTCACAGTTTAATCTTCGACATTGGATTTTGTCAGCGTTATTTATTTGTGCAAGTCAGCATTGTTTCCTGTGGTCCTCCTCTTTGTTTGTTCCAGAGAGTGAGAAGTGTATACAGGTACTTCAACTGAGGTGTTAAATAAGTGGGGATTTCCTGTCACACCTACCGGTATTCCAAATCTAGTGATGTGTTGTAGAGGATATAGAATCTACGTGTACAGGTACATACTAATTATACCCAGGAAGATCATGCATTTACATGTATATGCGGTTCCTACATGTTGTAGTTGCTCAGATTTAGTTTTATGTGTAACTAGGTCATACTATCAGTTGAACATTTTGAGTCTGTTTTTAAGTATCTTTCAGGTCACCTGATATTACGTTTGTGGGCCTACATCTCTCAACTGCAAACTGACATTGTTCATAACCTTTTTTTTTTTGTTTAAATCTATTGAGAAAAAAATATCAATTACAAGACAAATCAAGCATTCCCAGAGCATTGCTGAATTAATGTTTTTTCCCTTACTTGACTGTTGAAACCATTTTGAGAGCATTGCTGAATCAATGTATTGTCCCTTACTTGACTGGTGAAACCATTTCTGAGAGCATTGCTGAATCAATGTATTGTCCCTTACTTGACTGGTGAAACCATTTCTGAGAGCATTGCTGAATCAATGTATTGTCCCTTACTTGACTGGTGAAACCATTTTGAGAGCATCACTGAATCAATGTATTGTACCTTACTTGACTGGTGAAACCATTTTGAGAGCATCGCTGAATCAATGTATTGTCCCTAAACTTGACGGGTGAAACCATTTTGAAAGCATCGCTGAATCAATGTATTGTCCCTTATTTGACTGATGAAACCATTCTGAGAGCATTGATGAATCAATACATGTACAATGTCCATTATTGGTGAAACCATTCTGAGAGCAGTGATGAATCAATACATGTACAATGTCCCTTATTGGTGAAACCATTCTGAGAGTATTGATGAATCAATACATGTACAATGTTCCTTATTGGTGAAACCATTCTGAGAGCAGTGATGAATCAATACATGTACAATGTCCCTTATTGGTGAAACCATTCTGAGAGTATTGATGAATCAATACATGTACAATGTCCCTTATTGGTGAAACCATTCTGAGAGTATTGATGAATCAATACATGTACAATGTCCCTTATTGGTGAAACCATTCTGAGAGCAGTGATGAATCAATACATGTACAATGTCCCTTATTGGTGAAAACCATTCTGAGAGTATTGATGAATCAATACATGTACAATGTCCCTTATTGGTGAAACCATTCTGAGAGTAGTGATGAATCAATACATGTACAATGTCCCTTATTGGTGAAACCATTCTGAGAGTATTGATGAATCAATACATGTACAATGTCCCTTATTGGTGAAACCATTCTGAGAGTATTGATGAATCAATACATGTACAATGTCCCTTATTGGTGAAACCATTCTGAGAGTATTGATGAATCAGTACCACTAAATGCAATTGTCCCTAACTCGTGAAACCATTCTGAGAGCATTCAATACTGATCATGGATCAATACACTGTCCCTTACTAGTGAAGCCATTCTGAGAGCATTGCTGAATCAACACATTGTCCCTTACTAGTGAAGCCATTCTGAGAGCATTGCTAAATCAACACATTTTCCCTTACTGGTGAAACCATTCTGAGAGCATTGCTGAATCAACACATTGTCCCTTACTAGTGAAGCCATTCTGAGAGCATTTACAGCTGAATCAACACATTGTCCCTTACTAGTGAAGCCATTTTGAGAGCATTCAATGCTGATCATCAATCAATATATTGTCCCGTACTATTGAAACCATTCTGAGATTTTTAAAAATTTTCAATGTTGTTTTACGCCACACTTCAAAATTTTTCAGTCAGCCAGATTATAATGATGGAGGAGAGATTCCATTTGCAATGTACTCTGGAATACATCTCTGAACTTCCAGCAACATTGAACAATACATGTACATGTATATAAATGTTTATCAAAACATAAATTGAGCTTGAACCCTGAAGCTAAGCAGTATGTGTATATTTTGAAGGTACATGTTCATTGTACATTCTACAGATGCATAAATTACACGTATCCATACATGTATTCTGACTTCTGTATCCTATGATATACATGTAACAAATTAATATTTGTTTTGTTGATATTTCTAGAAACACCTATAGCTAAGCAATTACAGAGAAGCCATTAGATATCTGAGCAAATTCAAAAAAAGAGTGTCAATTTTTTAGGATGTTGTTAATGATGTGAATATATACTACATACAGATTTTACAGCCATTAAATTCTTTAAAAGTAAGATAAATATCGCCATAGTGATGTAAGTGATTGGTTTGAAAATGTCAAAATAATATATTTTTTTAATATATCATTATTTTATGATGCTTACGTCGTTTGGATAAGATTTATGTATTTCATATATAATAGTTGTTTCACGTGGTTCTGCAGGTGTTGGCATTTTTGATTCTCTGATAATAATGTGTTTGGCTCCTGTCATAGTAAACACCCTTACTTGCCTAATTACATACAACCTTGTGCACCTGTTTCTGCTAGAAGTACATGTACATGTACATACGATGTGCTGATGTGCCGACACATCACTTTCCTTACAGATGCAAATCTAAGCACTCATTTACTGTACAGTGTATTTTTGTGTTTTTGTAAATTATTGATATAAGAAGGCATACCAGTCACACATTGATGTCTGCAATCTAGACACCGTAACATCAGACCTCCACTTGATATAGAACTCCAGCAATATTGTGTTGTATCTCAACATACACGTGCTGTACAGTGGGAAAATAATTTGCGGCATTAATATTCGCTATATTCACAGTGTTGATAAATCTGCGAATGTAAGAAACAGTGAATAAGTTCTTGATGTAAAATATTTTCACTGTCTTTACAGTACCTGATGTTGTTTTAACTCATTCACCCCTAAAAACACATTTGGACTGGTCTAAGCTATTGATTTACAGAAGAGTCCATTGTCTTTCAGGGGTTGATGAGTTAAGCTATTTGCAATCTGTGAAATAAAAAAAAAATGTGATTGTTTCAGGAGAAGGGATAAAACATCAAAATTACAGCCCTAGGAATAAAACCCCTGTAGAGTATAAATATCAGTTTACATATATGTATGTAAATCTGTAGAAAAGGACATTTTGTACAGAGGATACTGGTCTGGAGGGACCAACCCATCTGCAGTGGAATGGTGATTTCATAAAACAAAGAGTCTCTCACATTTATAATTGAAGAATCATTTAACCAAATACGATTTATGTTATTTTCTAGCTACGGTTATTCAAAATGTAAACTCAATAAGTCTACATTAAATCATAACAGGGGTGGCAGGATGGTACATGTGTATCATTCAGTATAGCAACCACCTGTGTATAAAGACCACCTGGTCACAAAGACCATTTTTGTTGTCCCCCAATAGTATCATTTGTGTACAAATCAACCTCTATATAAAGACCACCCCCCTATAAAGACCAGTTTTCTTGTGTCCCTAAGTGGGTCATTATATACAAGCTTCACTGTAGACTATTACTTGTATTTATTTTTTAAATGTACAACCTGGATATGTTTATTTCTCTTGAAATGGTTGCACTGCAGCAGAACTAGTAAAATTTATTATAAAAGAAATATCAGTTTCTAAATCATGCTATTTACATGCATCATTATGATTTACAATTTTGCTTTGTGATAGAAACTTTCTTTGTTTTACCCTGATTTCCTGTCGTATTTTCTTTAACTTTTGGAAAAAAAGATCATTAGATAGACTGTTCCTTTCATCTGGTCTTTAGATGGAGGAGTTTTTATCAGACTTCCACTGTGTTCCTTTGTACAATGTACAATGTATGCCTGTCTGTGAGTAGAAATGTATAACCTTAAGGCAGTACTAATGAAGGTGGGGTCAAAGTGACTAAATTAAACATGTTATGATGAAGTCTCACATGCTACAAGTGTTATGAAACACTAGATCTTCCCCATTATATCAGTAAAGTAAACAAACATGAACAACAAGACCAATTGTGATTAATTGATAGACATAAAAAGTGTTTGAAATAATTATTTTGTTTACATTTATGACCATATGTTCGAGATATGACATATGCGTACATGCTATTTACTTTAGATCAAAACATGTTTACAGTTTAAGCTTTCAAATTAAGAATTGTGTTTTGTGCATTGAGGGGCATAGTGTTTTTTTTTTTCAAACACATCTTTATTTTTAGCTTGCTAGGACGAAACTCAGGGGAGGTAATGCCATACCCATGGTCCTCTTCATTGTCATTGTTGTAGGTATCCTTGAACAAAACTTTAACCTGGCTTACATGGTACATGTATATCTTTGTAACTGCAAGGGACATGCTATTTCACATATACATTTAGATTCTTTATGACCAGAGCTTTCATTTGGTACCATGACTTTTGACCTTGTGACCTTGACTTTGGACATTTTACCAACTTTTTAAAAACAATAACCCTTGCCCATATCTTTTAAACCATGAGGGATAGGGCTTTGATATTTCACATATAGATTTTTTATAACCAGAGCTTTCATTTAGTGTCTTGACTTTTGACCTAGTAATGTTGACCTCAGAATTTTACCTACTTTTGAAAAACTTTAACCTTGGCTATATATTTTAAATCCATTAGGGATAGGCCTTTGGGTAAGACTTCCTTTTGCACCCCCCACTCAAGTATTTCCAAAAACATTAAATAAATACTTAAACATCCAATATTTAATTTCTGGATATATTTCATTGCTGTCATTCAAGAAATTTTCAAACAATATTATACATTTTAATGTCATCTAAATTTTATAATGTTCTGGGTAATATTTGAGTAGGGGTGCAAAAGGAAGTCTTTCTGGCCTTTGATATTTTACATATAAATTTCTTATGACAGGAGCTTTCATTTGGTACAAATGTACATGTACCTTGACTTTTGACCTAGTGACCTTGGACTTTGACCTACATGTACTTTTTTAAAAAAACCATTAACCTTGGCTATATCTTTTAAACTGTGAGGGGTGGGGCTTTGATATTTCACATATAGATTTCTTATGACCAGAGCTTTCATTTGGTGTCTTGACTTTTGATCTAGTGACCTTGACCTCAGAATTTGACCAACTTTTGAAAAACTTTAACCTTGGCTATATCTTTTAAACCTTGAGGGATAACACTTTGGTATTTCATATATAGATTCCTTATGGCCAGAGCTTTCATTTGGTACCTTGACTTTTGACCTAGTGGCCTTGGACTTTGACCTACTTTTCAAAAATTTTAGCCTTAGCAGAAGGAATCAAAATATTAACCGTACCATGACCTTAAAACCTGACAGCTGTAGGTCAAACACCTATTTTGAAAATTTACACCCATTTCCGGTGAGCTTTGTTGTTGTAGGACAACTCTTGTTAACAAGGTGTGCGTACCTAAAAAAAAAACCTGCACTGTATACGTCATCAATGTCATAGTCACATGCAAGTTCATTTGTGTTTTTAAGGTTGAGAAGGTTAATACAAGGCAACTCTAGTTTTTATCTGAGAGAGACTTTGTGACAGTGATTAGAGCATCACAGTTTAAATCATGGAATCCCTCATGATCACCTGTACTCGGTACAAGTGAGAGTACAGCTGGAACACAATCTACATGTACATTTGTGAGAATGTTTGCCAGTTTACCTGCGGAAGGGCGATGGTTATTTTTTGACCAGTGAGCTTGTAGTCAGGGATTAATTTTCCTCCCCAATTAAAAATTGGCAACTACATGTACCATACATCATATTACATGTATATTTGAAAAAATTTCCACTAAAAACTACCAGGCCATTCCTGTTCAAATTGTATTAACTCTATTTGCAGCATTACCGGAGAAGCCATGTAGATGTACATGTATATCAAAACTGTGTACTTTATGAGCTCTTTTGTCTTAGCTGTAGGGCCCCATTAATCATGCTCAAAATTAAAAAGAAAATTGAAATATCTACAAATCTTCTTTGCTTCAGAATATGCAGCAAATAAAAAGTATCAAGCAAGAAAGCTTATATATAATAAAAAAAGTTAGATACATTACCTCAGCAGGATCAAGGATTTTATTAATAAAATGAGGATTTAAAAGACCCTTTCATTGTAGTCTCATATGTACCGTACAGAGATTTTTAAAGTCAGTATTTTAGACAAGAAATCTTATTTTAACAACGGTGATAAAAATTGCGTAAGTTGATAACGTTTCTTGAAATATCTTGTGTAATTCTGACTTGATGGCTATTGCTTTTATAAATAGAAAATTGAAATAAAAGGGCAACGATCTCTAACCTCTTCTTTGTAAAAGCTTCTTACACACCTGCTGTTAATGATTAAGAGCTTTTTAAGGGTGGAATGCAATCAATTTGATATTTATTTCGCTATCATCAGCTCCATAGTTTGTTAGATAAAAGTAAAATGCACAAAGTTTATAGACATCCAGCTATTTCCCAACCGATAATTACAGATCTAGGATATATTTATGTAATAACAGCATTCTGCTTTGAGTCCTTTCACTCACATTGCCAGGTTACAGTGTGTTTCGAATTTTAGTGTACACGCTGTGTATGCATTTCCTTTGAATTTATAGTTGTATATAATGTACATGTGTATTGTATCATGATTGAACCACTCAGTGGACTCCCGTCTTTGAATTTCATCTTGGTGTGAGTGCCACCTTCAGTCAAAAACATTTGCAGCAAAAAGAAAAAAAATATGACACCAATTGGAATAAAATTGTGAATGTGAAAACATTAATTTTGCTCTTACTAATAGTTAATTTCTTTTTTCACTGCAGATACGGTATATTGAGTTTACCTCCATGCATTTTCTGTTTCTAACGTTTCCTTTATTAAAACTCATCAACCCCTGTGTTCACATTTAGACTCACCCAAATCAACAAATAGTATGGTCTACCGTCATAATTCAGGTGTGAACGAGTTGATAATGCATGAAAAATTATTGTAAAATTTTGATTCTAAATCATACACCCCTGAATTTTGACAGTGGACTTAACCATTCTTTGAAATGGGCAGATCCAAATGTGACTTCAGGGGTTGATGAGTTACCTGGTACATGTACATGTTAAGCTGCTGATGAAATATTTATATACAACACTTTACTTTTGCTTTCTAGATTTGATACCAAAGTCTTCGTTTATTAGATTTTTGTTTAACATCTGACTAAGAACTTTTCATTTACATTGTATACATGTATGGAAATGTCACCAGCTAAAGGTGTAGCTCCGAAATTTTTGACCTGTGTTTTGGACTGACAGTCAATACAGTAAAAGTTCTGCGATGCTTGCTGTTACACTGGATCTCATCCCAAAGACCTGTGACTTTCACTTCAACCGCAGGGCATATTTGTCAAAGGAATACTCGCTGCCATTTTAAAAAGTGTTCAGTACAGTGAATCGACCCATTTATTAGATCATCCAAACGACTTAATATACATGTATCATGCGCTACTCTCACAATTCTCCTCAAATTTGGTTTGTTGTAACTAGGATTAGGTTAATTCTTCAACTCCTGAAAAAAACAATTGATTCTCCTGTAAATCAATTACATTGTACTTAAGACTAGTCCAAAATTGTCTTTAGGGGTGATTGGGTTAACAAAAAATTATGAATTTCATCACCCCAGGGTCAGTGGTGATGTGATTGGGCAGAAACTGAGGTTAACAGTTAGGTCACTTGATCCTCATTTCTGTTTTTGGAAGGCGTTAGATTACTCAAGTTCAGTGAAAAGTAGATGAATTTAATTTAGACAAAAACATGATTAATTTATGAATTATAACGGTTTATTATTTTTAATGGGTTTTTTATAACCAATGGTTATGGATTATGAATTATAATGAACTGCTGTGACACTAATGTGAATCGTTTGTATGATAAATACACTACAAAAACTAACCAACATACCTACATTGTACATGTACATTTTATATATAAATGTCTAGATATCTATTGTTTTACATTGTTCTGCTTTAGTGGCTGCAATAAGTTGTAAATTATTTAATTCCATAGTAGTTGTACATAATTAAACTGACATTAATTATAAATGTTTTCCCCCTGAATTTTCAAATTTATCATTTGTCAAATTTTGTTGTACAATATGTACCGTTAATCTGATAAGAAAAATTGATATGTTCATTCCTAACTATGTGTCAGTTCATTTGTTTGTTTCCTTAGTCAATGTGTTTGTTTGATTAATTTAGACTCATTTATTTGTTGTTTTTTCGGAGTTTTTTTTGTTTGTTTTTTTTTTCATTTGTTTGTTTTTGATTTTTGTTTTTTTTTTTTGGGGGGAGGGGTTGGTTTGCCAAGCAGATCTACATGTACATTGTATATATACATGTAGATCTACCAAGATTAAAAACCAAAACAATAGTCTTTTTTCCAAAATAAGCGTGTACAGGTAAAATAGGTGTGTACAGGTAAAATAGGTGTGTACGGGTAAAACAAGAGAATACAGGTAAAATAGGGAGTGTTCAATAACAGCAGCAAGTGTCTGTGATTGAAGGTCATTTTTTTATGAAGGATAAAAGTGGGTCACAATGTAAACAAGATTACTCCAATAATCTTCCATAATTAACCTGGCAAACTTTTCCTCATACATATAGTCAGGTCAGGTTCCAGCAGGGCTCAAACCCACGCCAATAAGAGATGTAAGGCAGTGTGCAGTGGAACCTGTCTTGAAAGACCACCTGTCTTTTAAGACCATTATTCTGAAAACAACTTGGTTAAATAATCCTTTCAATAAAACTTCTTTTTAGAGACCACCTGTCTTGAGAGACCACACTTTAGTGGCAGATGGGGTGGTCTCTAAAGACAGTTTCACTGTGTTAGCCCTTTCAATATCACAGCCCATATATAGTTACATGTAACTCATCAACCCCTGAAAAACAATGGACTCTTCTGTAAATCAATGACTTAGACCAGTTCAAATGTGTCTTTAGGGGTGAATGGGTTACAGTAGGATGTGATGAGGATGTCACTGATTCCCCAGCCACTGGGCTGTGGTTGCTGTGGTTACTGTGTACGTGTATATTCATAATTGTTTATGGATGCAGTACATATGCCCTATCAGAGCATTGAATTGTGTCCCACGGTCATTGATGTTTTGGACAGATTTATTTAAATCTGTAAGTAGATTTGTATATAATAAAATAATCTGTCAGTTTACCAAAACTACTAGAAAAGGTCATACAAGTTCAATGTTAATTGGGTTTATTTCTATGCCAGGATTATTTGATCTTGTTAATACACACAAATGTCTAAGAAGAAATGTCCCATGGCAGATTTATTGAAAGGTATGACACATTGCTGATAGCTTTATTTCCACTTCATTTTCTGTGTAAAAATTACAGGTTGTTTCTGTATTTTCAAATTGTATCTGTGATTTATTTATTTATTTATTTATTTATTTATTTATGCACTATGACCTCTGCATGTTGTACTACTTACAGTATACATGTACATGCATTATAAAAGGACTCCTAGGGTTTTTAAAAGTCGTTAAATAACAACTGGAATGCTTAGGGATTTCTATAAATAGCAACATGGGTTGACAATTAACAGAGCCAAAAATGATTACTTGTTGGCAATTATATGTTGGGGAAAATGTTGGTGTTACATGAAAGCCTTGAGATGAATATGTATTTTATATTAGCCATGCGTTGCACACCTGAATTGCGTGTGATGTATGAAAAGGTGCATCAAAGGTCATTTATTTTTTGCATGCTGTAATATGCTTGTAAAAACACTAGCATACATGTACATTTTGTACATGTGATGAATACTGAAGAGTACCTGTATATATGACAGATTGCCAGGGTTTTATCAAGTCATTTCATGTGCCAGAAATCATTCTTTAGCACATTTTCTTTCCACAAATTTCTTGAGAAATACAGTGATGTTGCCACCTGGAAATAACTGGCACCACATTACTGAGTGGTATCCTCAACCACTATGGCCGGTTGTTTAAAGCATATACAGTATCTCACCCCTTTGTCAGCCATGCTGGTACCTACTGTATGCTGATTTTGTGAGAAAGTTTGCCAGTATTCTAGAGGAAAACCAGTGATCTCTTCTTGGGTACATTGTGACCAGGTTCTCCTACTTTGTAACTGAAAAATCGTTGCACATGGTGTAAAACAACATATAATCTATTTACACTTTTTTCACATGAAGTCAACATGGCTTTGAGTCTCACTAGAATGTTAGCTACTTTACGTAGTGAAGTTTGCCATTTTATTCACAAAAGACTGATCATGGTCTTATCCAGAAAAGAAACAAATTTGACCAAAATTGGAAAATATAGGATAGCGTGTGCGGAAGTTGAAACTTAATTTTTTTAACCAGTGGCAATTTTTTTCTACTGGAGGTAGCAAACCTTTATCCACGCATAGCCACAATGAGCAGGATTGAAATATAGGGATTTCCTGTTGAAGGGCACTTAAGAGTATCCCTTGTGAATTGTTAAAATCTAAAGCTATTAAAAACAAATGTGCAATGCAGACATTTAATCCAAATTGTCCCCAAAAGCATAGAAACAGACTGTTTAACCTGATTCTGTGGAACCTGTCTTTAGAGACCACCCTTTCTGCCACTAAAAGGTGGTCCCTACAGACAGGTGGTCCCTCAATAGAGGTTTTATTTATAGAGATATATCTAATGTTACTGATTAGTTTTCAAATTGGCATCTGAAAAGACAGAATTATTGGTTCTACAGACAGGTTCAGCTGTAGCAATATGAAAATTTCAGGTAGAAAATTTGCTCCATGTTTCCATTAATTTTGAATCCTTGATCATGAATAGGTACATACGTACTTGTGATACATATGTCTTTGTAGATGGCCGAAATTGACAAAATGTCAGACATCAGATCCAGTGAATTGCTGGTTCATTTTCACTTTGCAATATATTCAAAGCAGTTTACCTTATGATGTTTTTACTATGGTACCTGTACATGTGTATTTAGATCTAGGTATGTAATTTACTACCTAATATTTAGATCTAAGTGTAGATCTTATATACACATAATTATGTAGAGAAAACTTGGCTTTGTTTTTGTCTGTGATATATTTTTAGAAGGGTCGGAGAGTTTGAAATGTCACGTTTTCGAAAAAATGGGTTGAGAACCTGATTGCCAACAGATAAATGTGAAGATAAATAGAGAAGTGTCGTAATCTTACAATGGACAATCTTCAACTAGTTGTCAGTACTTGGAAACCAAAATATTTGGCACTAGGCCTAACTCAGAATGACCAATAAGTCGGGTCAGTGACAGGGAAATGTGGCAAGTTAGTTAATTCCCTGATGGTGATCGACCTTATAACCTACATGTACATTGTACTATACAACCCATTTTGTTGTTTAGAAAATGTGGACAAACATAGATAAGATTGTTTGATATTTTTCCTCGTCTTGGAAGTTGGGCCAGTCTGTGTGGCAGTGAGATCAGCAGTTACTTCCCTTTGAAATTTATATTTCTTTTTCTAAAAGTTAATATATATACTGGTCAGGGACCAGTAGCTGGCTACATATATGGTGTGATTTTCTCATTATTATATACCAGGACAGTATTTTTTTTTTCCTTCTGTTTGAGAAAAATATCCAACAGCTGATGACTGATCTAAAAAAAATTCATGTTCTATAAAGTCGAAATCATGTGATAGCCCAGTTACTGGTCCCTGACCAGAACATGTAGATGTAAAATTTTGTGTTGATGTAAAGTTGATAATTCAGTGACAAGAACCATACAATACAATTCAATGTAGAGAACCTTACAATACATGTACAGCAAACATGAACATGTTAGAGATGCAGAAGGTAGAAAAAATCAGAAATTGCACTGATACATTTTGTACATCTATATTGTATACTATAGCTGAAATTAATATTCTAATATTCAAGAATCACCCCAAACCATATACATGTATTTTCTTGTTTCTTCTGTTTCTTCTACCAAATCCAAGTTTAGCACAAACATGTAGCAGAAATCCCTAACGGTAATTGTAGGTCCCACCCTTTCAAAAGTGGTCGTTTCTTAAAACCTATTGAAATCTAAATCTCTCTCTCTCTCTCTCTCTCTCTCTCTCTCTCTCTCTCTCTCTCTCTCTCTCTCTCTCTCTCTCTCTCTCTCTCTCTCTCTCTCTCTCTCTCTCTCTCTCTCTCTCTCTCTCTCTCTCTCTCTCTCTCTCACACACACACACACACACAAAAGTCACCTCTGTATAAAGGGCACCTGCCTATAATGGCCAATCAAACATAACACATGTTTTCTATTTAATAATGAGTAAACCTCTTTGTAAAGGTCAGTTGTCAATCTAGAGGGAATAATAAATGCAGATCTACAAATGTATGAAATTAAAGTTAGATGCTGCTGTACACTGTGTACAGTGAAACTTATATATAAGGATTTCCTTAGGGACACAAGAAAATCAGTCTTTATAGGGAGGGAGGTGGTCTTTATATAGAGGTTGATCTGTACACAAATGGTACTATTGGGGACAGCAAAAAATGGTCTTTATGTGACCAGGTGGTATTAATACACAGGTGGTTGCTAATGCAGGTTTTACTATATCATAATTGATGTACAGCTGTTACATTCCTTTATTTATCTTTATAAACATTACATTCATGTATATGTAAGCTTTTTTATTAATATGGTAGATGAACAGATGTAGGCAACTTTATAGAAGTCTTTTTTTTTAAATCTTCGGTTCCATCTTTCAGGAAAGATCAATGAAATGCATTAAGATTATTATGTTCCCTTGGCTTTATGGAGAGGACTCATCATTTTCATAATTCAAGTACTGTATTTTAAAAGTGTTTGATCAATCATCTCTGAACATATTGAAACTAAATAATGGCAAGGTAAACACTCCAAGACTAAACCAGGTCAATTTCGTCCTCTTCACAGGTGAAACAGTCATGATATATTCACTTTTGTTTAAAAAGAAATGAATTCAGTGCTGAGGCTTTTTGTATAAAATTTCTCAAAACAAATAAAAAAAAAATAGGACATGAGAACGAAAATATCTGATATCATTTGAATCAATCATCAATTTCAGCTAGGTTAAGAATGAAATTGTTCATTCAGACAATACATGTAGATGCAGTTGTAGATATCAAATGGCATGCTATACAATGTATACCATAAGTGTCCAACACTAAATTGCTATATAAAGAGTTCACTTAGAGAAACCTATACCATAAGGTTAAAACTATACTGCACATTTATGCCCATGATATCAGAGGGGGGGGGGGGGGGGACAAATGATGATTTGAGACATGATCATCATTCTTTAGACAAATAATTAAGAATTCTATATTTCATGTGCAAGTTTACTGTTGTTTTTCTTCTTTTGTTCTTTAAAGTACAAATTCATAATAATATACATGTATGTAAAGAATTTTCTGAAGTCTCAATGTGTCAGGGCCAAAATATATATGTATACCGGTAAAATACACAAATGTATCCACAAAAAAAATTAAAGTGTAGCGTAATGAACTCAGAAACAAATTACATTATGATATATTTATAAATTTAACAGAGTTAATATCAGTGGTATTAAAAATGTGTTAATAGAAGAAATATTGTTTGTTGAATTTGACATTTAAAGGAGTTTGTAGATCATAAAAATAGATAGAGTGAATGGTAATTACGTGTAGATGTGTTTTTTTTATCTGTATACGGTAATTAAGTATTTTTGGTGTGGCTGTAATTATAGTTTACAAAAAAAAGTGTATCCTGTGTTAAGTCATACTTCTGTGCTGAGGCAGACATCTAATTAGCCAATGGATAAAGCATCACACATTGAACCATGAAGTCGATCTAATCCAAGTCAGTGTGTGTGTGTGTGTGTGTTTGTGTTTGAGCTTCCCTAGAGCCTATGTACTGTTTATCATTTAACTCAATCCACCCCCTGAGAAACAATGGACTCTTCTGTTAATCAATGACTTAGATCAGTCCAGATGTGTCTTTAGGGGTGAATGAGTTAATTGTTGCAAACAGCCTTGCATGCCTCCATGGCCGAATGTTTTTAGTATTTGAATTTGAATTTTGAATAGTGTTTGACGCCACAATCAACAATTTTTCAGTTATAAGGTGGCGGCCAGTTTTTAATGGTGGAGGAGAGATCCCAGTTACAGTGTATCCGGGAAGAGACCACCATCCTCTGGATGATTAGAGTATCACAGTTTAAACTTTGCAGTTTCTCACCTTTTTCCGCACTGGGAACCTATAGCTTCATTGGTACCTGGTAGACTGATTTTTGTGAGAAAATTTGCCAGTTTACTTACAGAAGGCCGGTGATCTCTTTCTGCGCGGGTACATTCTACATGTACGGTACAAATGTTATCAGGTTCTTTCCTCCACCATTTAAAACTGATTGTCGCCACCATACATGTATACATGTGCATATGCATGTAACTGAAAAATAGTTGAGTGTGGCGTACCGATACAATGTAAATTACCATTCAAACAAACAAACAAACAGCAAAAGGCTGTTGGTCTCTTTCTGTTTTCTCCACCATTAGAAACAAGCCAACCCTTTGAAACTGAGTGTAGACTGGAACACCTATAAAACAAGGTAATATCTACATTGTAACATTTAAACCAACTTCTACAATAATCACTCAAAACCTAGTGGAACTGACATGTAAAACTAATTGTTGGTATTACAAACAAAATGTTCACCAACAAAGTTGTAGGCAAACCCAGAAGCCAGTAGATGCTTGATAAACCAGGAGTGTTTGTGTTGATGTACATGTATGTATGACCTTCATACAATATAAAATTGTTGCTCTTTACAAATTTGCACACACTCGCTTTGCTAACATTTATTTGTAAAAACATGAATGTTAAAGTATACCTAAAGGAAGAAGAAAAGTATAAAAAAAAATTTATAGTGATACATACGTGTAATGTTGATTTGCTGTAGCAGTTCTGTTAAACCTGACACAGAAATATTTTATAATGCAGTCGATTTTGTCATTTTACCCCTTCATCTTTTGAAGAAAAAAGGAAAATCTGTTTATTTAGATCTGGTTTGACGTCCCTTCTTTTTTGAAGCCTTTAAGTTAACTCACTCACCCCTAAAGACACATTTGGATTTGACTAAAGTCATTAATTTATAGAAGAGTCCATTGAATCTCAGGGGTTGATAAGTAAAGAAAAGTAATACCCCCATGGATTTCAGTACAGTGGAACCATGACTTGAAAGACCACCCCATCTGCCATTGAAATGTGGTATCTCGAGACAGGTGATCTCCCAAAAGAGGTTTTTTTTTTTTATATTCCAAGGATTATTTAACTGAGAGGTTTGCAGAATGTGGTCTTAAAAGAAATGTGGTCTTTGATGAGAGTGGTCTTTCAAGATTGGTTTCACTGTGTTTTACACATGAACATATAGCTTACATGTATGGCAAGACTTTATAAATTATTCAAATTTTCATTAAAGACTTCATGATTCCATACAAGTTTGTCTTACCTAAAATTGTTTACACTTGGACCTGTTTGTGATTTCAAATAAAATTCCAAACAATTGGGACAATATGCATGTTGACTCAAGACCAAGATGACTCCCATTTATTCAACAAAGCCATACCTATACTAACATGTGTCATAAAAGTACATATTGACATTTTTAGTCATAAACTCCTGGGAATGTATACAGTGAAACCTGCCTTAACTCATCAACCCCTGAAAAACAATGGACTCTTCTGTAAATCTATGACTTAGACCAGTCCAAATGTGTCTCTAGAGGTGGAAGAGTTAAAAGAGACCATCCTTTCTGCCACTGAAACTTTGTGTTTTGAGACAGGTGGTTTCTCAAGAGAATTTTTATTTATAGAGACATTTAATTAAATGGTTTTCAAATTGTGGTCTCAGAAGACAGTTGGTCTTTCATGACAGTGATTTCTCAAAACAGGTTCAAGTGTATTTACCTATAAACATGTACATTTTGTAAAGGCCCATAGGCCAACACTTAAATAGATCCCTTACACAGACACTCTTACACACACACACTTACATGTACATGTAGATACATGTGTTCTCTAACATTGAGACAAATAGTTGCAGACACTTACAGACAGGCAGACATTCTCATAGAGAGAGAGAGAGAGAGAGAGAGAGAGAGAGAGAGAGAGACGTGCATACATGTACCTATAGATAAACACAGTGACACTCTTAACAGACACACCTGGACACAAACACTTTCTTACACACAAAAACATGCTCATACAGATGTACATTTTACAGACATGCTACTACAAATAGACAGACACACAAAATTAAAATATATACACTGACAATAAAACAAACATGCAACACATTTAACTCATTCACCTCTAAAACACATTTGGACTGGTCTAAATCATTGATTTATGGAAGAGTCCATTGTTTTTTCAGGGGTTGATGAGTTCAAGCTTGTCTATATGATCAGTCTTTCACTTGAGTCACATTGCTGGTTGATCTTACTGCCTGGGGATACAGTGTTTACTCTAGATCATCAGTAACATAAAATGTTATAGATGCTATTTAAAAAAAGAAACAAAAACACATGTTTTGTAGACAGTTATTTTAGATGAGAAATAATCTACTGATTTAAGAAAGAAAAAACGATAAGCTTGTTAGGCCATACACACTTGTATCATTGAATGATTTATTATGTGAACACTCTCTCTCATTATTGTATGGCCTATGATGTGAACACTAATCATTGTATGCCAATTATGATGTGAACACTCTCATTATTATGGGGCCTATTATGTGAACACTCTCATAATTATGTGGTCTATGATGTGAACACTCATTATTATCTGGCCTATGATGTGAACAATCTCTCATTATTATCTGGCCTATGATGTGAACACTCTCTCATTATCATATGGTCTATGGTGTGAACACTCATTATTGTATGCCCTATGATGTGAACACTCATTATTATGGGGCCTATTATGTGAACACTCTCTCATTATCATATGGTCTATGGTGTGAACACTCATCATTGTATGCCCTATGATGTGAACACTCATTATTATGGGGCCTATTATGTGAACACTCTCATAATTATGTGGTCTATGATGTGAACACTCTCATTATTATCTGGCCTATGATGTGAACAATCTCTCATTATTATCTGGCCTATGATGTGAACACTCTCTCATTATCATATGGTCTATGGTGTGAACACTCATTATTGTATGGCATATAATGTGAGTATATTCTCTCATTATTCTATGACATACGATATAAATGCTTTCTTTCACTATTGTATGGCGTACGATGTAAACCTACTCTCGCAATACTCTATGACATAATTTCTTATGAAATGCTTTTAATAGGAAGTCTTATAAAATATTAAAAAATCATAAACAGCAATTCATGCACGATACATCTGTATACGTCTGTGCATGTATCATATGTTAGAATGCAAGTACTTCGATCATATACTTGTGAATTGTAAGCAGTTAAGGAAAATCAATGTTGTATCATGATAATTGAACATGATACACTAATATACATGTTTGATCTATTCTCTCTCGGTGAACTTTTGTATGTCAAACAAGGTTAATGTCTTCAGTTTCATCCGAAATTGAAATTTTCTCCATATTTACCATGTTCTCTCCAAAATTCAGATCGTTATTGTCGTAATGAATGAAACTGTACATCCTCGGGAGAGTTTGAACTTCTTAGAAGATGGGTTTAGCATACTTGTATATATACACTCACACACCATGTAACGATACCTACTTCTTAATCAATAATTTGTTGTTGTGTTGGTAAACTTAAAATTTGAACATATACATGTACATACATCAGGACAAGATACATGTATATCTCAAGATTTTCATGAAATTGTATTTATTCATCCTTATTTTTATTTAAAAAATATTTCTTTTAACTGATAAAATGTTGTCCATTAAATTGTCTCCAATTTAAGAATGCAAGCAAGGTGAAAAAAAGGTGTTATACATGTAGTGTTGGAATTTTCCATATGAACTGTATAAAACCCATGTGAAAAATGTCGCCATTTTCAGCACGGTGGTTTGATTCATGATAGATTGAACCTCCCAATGATATTTGAATCCCCTTTGCATTTGTGCCATGATTTTGATAGCTTTAGATTGTACAGTGGAACTGTTATGAGAGACCACCTTATCTGCCACTGAAATATGGTCTAACAAGACAGGTGTTCTTATCTAAAGGAACATATAACCAGGTGGTTTTCAAAATGTGGTCTCAAAAAGACAGGTGGTCTTTTATCAGAGCGGTCTCTCATTTAGGCAGGTTCCATTCTAGTACTCCCATTATCTGGGATCATACATGTATCACTACATGTGCTCCCAATGTCTGGGATCACATCATATTCATAGATTGTAGTACTCTTGATACATGTATATGCCATTATGTCATAGATGTATTGTCGTGATGTGCTACTCTCATTAACTGGGATCATATCAAAGATGTCTTACAGTACTGCTCTAAAAACAGGGTTCATATCATGGACGTTTTGTCATGTACATTTGTACCTTTCTTAGTATCTGGTATCAATTCATCCATGTAGGTGTATTATCGTGTTTTTTTTTTTCTTTGACATGAAATCCTATCATAACCTAGCCTACAGTTTTATGATCAGAGATCTGAAGTTTATTGAACCCTTTGGTTGAATGAAAGTTTGCTGTATCCTTGGTCATCAGAGTGAATGATAACATGATTTTGTAGTTCATCTGCCTTCATTTGCATTGTTGCTTCCAATTCATTAATCTTCCTGAGGATGAGAAATACAGCACTATAATTTATCAGGAAATTTAATACACAACACCCTAGTAATTTTTACCTTTGCTAAGAAATGCCAATCCAGCATGTTTGTTAAATCAGGCATCAAGTTAACTGAAGATGAATAGAACTCAAACTTATGGTCTACTCTGTAGTTAGATTTTAAGTAAAGTGAAAGTGAATATGACTCAAACTTTTGATTGAGTCAGTAATTGGGGTCACACTAAAGTCTTGGTACATGTATAGATGGCTCAGATATGTGGTCAGTATTCAGCCCTTTATAAAGGATACATGTACATGTACATGTACACTTTCACAAATTGACATGTTAAGGGTCATAATTTTATTTTTGATTAAACTTTTTTTTATGTATTTTTGTTATAACATTACCCTTTCACCCCTACGTAATCTAAATGATATGTTCTTTTCTATTGCTTTGGACTAGTCTTTTATGGTTTGTAATTGTAGTGTTGACAGGGTTGATGAGTTGAATATAGTTACTTGTACTTAAAAACAACATATACAAGACAATGTAGACACGTTCCCTACCTGTGAAACTTTTAACTCATTAACCTCTGAAAAACAATGGAGTCTTCTATAAATGACTACCGGTAGTCCAAATGTGTCTTTAGGGGTGAATGAGTTAAGCAAATGGTAAGCAATTAGAAAACCATGACCAGGAGGCATGATATTTCCAGATACAATCTATAGCACCGCCTTCCCCTTGTCTCCCCCCACCCCCAAGTTTCACTGATAGGCCTAGGAGACTTATAATGGTTTTATCTGAGCCTGTTACATATTCAACTTTTATTGCTGTCTGCTGTGAGCACTGTATGATAATTCAAGTCCACACTGCATATATATATATATATATATATATATATATATATATATATATATATATATATATATAAAATATAAAAGTGTACTCTTCACAGCTTTGTGATGTTGGTGTCAATATGAATAGTGAACATTTAATGTTTACACCACTATAATCTAAATATTTCATAACATGACACTTACAAGACCTACCTGAATACCCTTACTGGCCTTAGTATAAAAGTATTGTTGGTCCTTGTTATAGAGTGGAAGAGTCAGTATTTTGTTTTCAGGGATAATCATACGTAAACAGACTGACAGATGACATACATTTTCATTCTGATTTTTGGCATGGTTCCCTATTGTATTGAGTAATATGACTGGCATATAATACATACTTGTATCTTAGCTTATACAATTTGCTGGCAACAGTATTCAAAGCCAAGAAACTTCACAGCTATTCTTTAGATGTTATCAATAAAATTCAGTAAATCTGAGAGATAAACAAACTGTGATTTGAGATGCACTCTGGATCTTGACAGATTTGCATTAAATCTTCAACTAAAAAATTCTACCATTGGCACATTGATGAAATATACGTGATCAATATGACCTTGAGTCGTACATGTATCTTAGTATATCTTGCCAAGGTCAGTCTTGTTCCATTTAGTCAGAGGTGCAAGCTTTCCAGATTTTCATAGATACATCATAAAGTGTCACTCTCTACTGAAGAAAAATATCATTAATTGCACATGCACTGTTTAAAAAAATATATATATGCATCCCAAATTATCACGTACATGTACTACATTTTGTAGGGTGAACTTAGTTGTAATCTTCATCTAGAACTTTTGGTAAGGTCCTCACAGAAAGTACATAAGACCGTGGCAGAAAATTGTGGAAGCTGAGATACAATACACGTACATGTACATGTACGTGTAGTTATTTTAGCGGTATTCTAATTTTAGTGATTTTCACGCTCATTAAGTCATTTTGCTTATTCAAGGGCAGCGCTAAAATCTCTCAATCCTGTCATTCTGTATACATGACACATTAAAGCTAATGAAATTAATTGCACGAATTCAAGATTGCCCTAATATTAGGATATACCCTTCAGAGCACTAAAATATGAGTGTGCTAATTTAAATACACATACAGTATTTAGTTCTTTATACTGTTTCAAGTCAGTGTTAAATTTTCCTTTTGTTTCAATGTTGTTTTACGCCACACTCATCAAGTTGTGAACCTTATGGTGGGGCCAGGTTTTAATGGTGGAGGAGAGAAATCAGTCCACTATCATATCTATAACTTCAAGTCGGAAAGTTTGGTGTGAAAAAAAAAACTGACAGTTTGCTTCGTACAATGTACATGTACAAGTACTATTTATACTACGTAATCAAATGTCGCTGTGATTGATTTTTTTTTCCCATGCTAAGATATAGTCATTCGTGTTTAACACATTTTCTTAATTTTTTACTTTTTCATTTCAGCATTCCATATTAACCCAACGCTACCAACTGTGATCCCAGAGAGTTGTCTGCTCATTGTTCTCGGCCTCATTGTCGGAGCCTTATTACACTACTCACATGTTGCAACTACCAACGAATATGTCCTTGATGCAGACGTCTTTTTCATTTATTTACTTCCACCAATCATATTCGATGCGGGCTACTTTATGCCAGTCCGGGCATTTTTTGATAACATCGGTACCATTCTGTTGCTGGCATTTGTGAACACATGTATCAGTGCTGGATTGATTGGAATTTCATTATATGGAGTATCACTGCTCGGATGGTTCGGGCAAACGATTAGTATCCTCGACTGCTTCATCTTTAGTAGCCTCATTTCAGCGGTGGATCCTGTTGCTGTCTTATCCGTTTTCGAAGAAGTCCATGTCAATCAGATGCTTTATATCATCGTATTTGGGGAGTCATTGTTAAACGATGGAGTTACTGTGGTAAGAAATTTCAACAAAAATATTTTTTATGTCTGTGTAATGGAAGACTAATGACCTACTGTATGCCTGGAAATTTTCACTCCCGTTTAATTTTCCGACATTTTTTTGCCCTCAGATGAGAGTGCAAATTCAACATTAAAATGAAATTTTCAAGCTAAATGATTGAAGCTTGGACATTCATGTCATCCATCAGTTAGAGGCTATAGTGATTTAGGGCTAATTTAAGATGGAGTGAATATGTTTTCTGTCATGAAAGGGCAAAAATTTTCAGGTATACAGTACAGAGTTTTGGTTTGTCTGGATGTTCTTTGTCTGATTGCTGCATTTTCATTTCTGTCAAATAACTAAAGTTTCTTCCAACAATTTTAATCAAAGTTAATTTGGTAAGTTGCTTTACATCTAAGACATCTTTGACAAGTTGGATGATCTCCAAATGTTTGACAATATTTGTCAGAGTTATGAGACCTTAAAATCTTCATGAATGCCTTACTTTCGATGGACAGAGTGTTTCTCAAAATCATATTTTGTTTATTACAGAATTTGAGTACTATTTTTTCTGTATTTTTCAGTACAAAATGATGTTTTATGAATGAATCAATTTTAAAAATGATTACATGTACAAAATGTACATGTACTCTATCAATATTCAGAAAATTATTAACCAGTACTTTAAAAAATAACGGCAAAAATGAAATGACGTCCGTATCATTTAATGATTAAAAGATTAGTTTAGCGAGCCGATATTGTTGTGGATCATGATCAGATATTGGTAGTATTGCAGACATTTTGAAATAAAAAAAAATTACTGGTCTACCAGACCAGTGAATTAAGGAATTTCACTGAGCAAAGAAAATTTTTTACTGATCTGTATATACATGTATATATACACAATTGAAATGAAATGGAAAATTACTGGTCATTTGGACCAGTTATCAGATAGATTTCATCGGACTTTTGGAAATTGTAAGACCTGAGTGAACTTCAAAAACTCTGGTATTGTATGTACAAAATTTTGTCATTCACAGATTAGTTTCGGGAGTAGTTATTATAGTAGGTAAAACTTTTTGTAGTATTGTTTGTACAGAATATTATGTCATTTATAGCTTAGTTAAGGGAGCAGTTATTTTTGTAGGTCCAATTTTTTGTAGTATTGTATGTACAAAATGATGTCATTCAGTGGCAGATTCAAGGAAGGCGTAAGGGGCATACGTCCCCCCTTCTTTGGACACCAAAGTATAGATGTTGGTACAGTAAAAATTAACACAAAACCTCAGAAGTTAACAAAAATGTTTAAAACCTATATATTTTTATAAAGAGTTGGAAAATTTTCTAGATATTACCAAAATTTTCAGGCCTCGCTATGCTGGGCAAAACCAATTTTATACTCTTCCTTCCACGGGCATGAAGGTGCAAAATCAATAATTTTTTCTATAAAGTCAGAAAATTAAAAACAAATTTCCAAAATGTTTCATGCCTCGCTCCACTCGCTGAATTTATTTTAAATTTCACCCTCAAACTTTAAATCCTCACTGTACTTTGATGAGGTGTGCATAGACACTTTCACAATAACTGCGGTCCTGTAACTTTGGGTGGCAAAATGATACAGATTCCCGGAAAATGACATCAAGAAACAATCAGTTAATACTATAACAACATCTATGTTTTGGCAAGTATCGGTATCATTTTGCCCCCCAAAGTCACAGGACCGCAGTTAACCTGAAAGGGTCTATTGCATAAACAGTTTTATAAAAGACAAACCTTACCCACTTTTAAAAAATTTCTAGATCTGCCACTGTTGTATATGTTTATTGCATATAATTTTTTTTATCGAGAAAAAGATTTTCATAAAAAGATTTGCCCCCACCAATTTTGATTTCCTTACTACTCTACTGCATAAAGAACATCATTTTTACACACCATTGTCACATGTATGGAATCTGGTGAGCCCCCCCCCCAAAAAAAAAAAAAAGAAGAAGCCATTACTTTTGAAAATTCCTGGATCTGCCCCTGTCATGCACAGACTAGTTTAGGGAGCAATTATTATTAATTGTACGTCATATTTTGGTAGTATTGTATGTACATGTACATAAACATGTATGAAATGACCTTATTCACAGATAATTTTAGTAAGGAGTAGTTAGTTAGTTTTGTAAGTTATATTGGTAATATTAAACATGCTTTGATGTTGTTTTCTCAATTATAGTTCAGTTCATGGGAGTGTCCTAGAAACCGTTTAAAGATTAATTATTAAGGTGCTAATGTGTTAGATTAATCTGAGAACAATAAGATATTTTTAAACTAAATGTTATATTAAAAGTTACGTGTATTATGTACAGTACAAGTATATTGTTTAGGAAAGAAAGAGGAGGTAGTTGCACTTGTGTATAGCGAATATAGTGAGTTTAAAATTTTCATCTTTCATCTACATTGTCTTGTGATTTTTCCCCATGATCAAAGACGGGGTGGGGATTTTATATTGTTTTTTGGTTTGTCTGTTTGCAACATTTTTGGATTTATTTTTTTTTTTTTTTTTTTTTGTCAAATATTAGCATAATTTTTGTTTCTCAAACTATAACCAAATTTGGTACATGTATGTGGCTTTATTACTATGAGATTGCAGATGAGTTAGATTATGGCCAACATTCGGTAACAATACCAAATTTCTTGAACTTAAATATTTTTTCATTTCTTTTTCATCCATTCAAGGTTCTTTATCATATGATGGAGGGTTTTATAGAAATCGGAGAGAAAGAAATCATTCCTATTGATGTCGTGACGGGCATCAGCTCATTTTTTATCATCGCCATAGGAGGAACTCTAATTGGTGTGCTGTTCGGGTTCTTTGGCGGTTTCATTACCAAGTACACGGAACATGTGAAGGTCATAGAACCAATGTTTGTCTTTGTGTTTGGATATCTGATGTACCTGACTGCGGAGATGTGTCATTTATCTAGTATTTTAGCGTAAGTATCTCATTTGTATAGGGAAGGAAAGAAATGTTTTAATTATATTAACGCTATACAAATGCATTTTGTATTTATCAGTACATGTACAAATGTATTGACACTTTCTGGAAGCCATTCTATCATCAATCAAATTTGTAATTTGTAAGCAGATTTTTGCTTTTGAGATTCTGAACACCATAGCATGAGAGATTTACTCTAGTTCTAGTCTAAGAATTTAACTCAACATTGGATTCTTAATAAATCACATTTTAAGATTATCAGAGATTGAGACAAAGTCTCAAATTAAAATTTAACTTTAATGGTTTTGGGGCCAGGGCCTTGTATTGCAAAATGAAATCTCTTTTTCATAGTTTAATCAATAGAACTTTGGTTTCATATTTTGCAGTTTAGGATCTGAAAAAAGTTGAAAAATTGATTTTTTTTCTGAATCACAGATTTTCTTTTTAAAAAAAATTGTTATTTAATCAGTCAGGTGATTGTGTCTTCCCATTTGTATTATGATGTAATTAATTTTGTTGAATAATAACATTTTGACTCAATATACCTTTACAACTGCTAAGTTAACTTATTAAATCATCAACCCCTGAAAAACAATGGACTCTTCTGTAAATCAATGATTCAAGACAGTCCAAATGTGTCTTTAGGGGAAAATGAGTTAACCCCTGAAACCACATTTATGTTAACTCATTTATATTGATGGAAAAGTCCACCGCCAGGATTTAGGGGTGCATCTGTCAAGAACTAATTTTTACAGTAATTGAACTTGAAATAATAATTAGATTACCCCTGTTTTGTGAAAGTGGACCATATTAATAATTGATATTAACAAGTCTAAATTTAATTTTAGGGGTTGATGGTTAACAGGAAAATTACCGAGACATCTAGTGCATTATTACTGATTTTGTTTTCCAGAAATAAGGAAAAAGATATTAAAAAAAGAAATCTATAAATTCTTTTTTTCCTTGATCTACTGATCTAGGTCACAGCTAAGACCATATATTCACTTCCTGTATTACAGTATTGGGATTTAATTCCACAGGTCATAAATTTTACATTTTTCTCACTCCAGAAACAATCACCGTTTTTTGAATTCGCGGATTGGGAATACTGGTAGCTTAAAATAATCAACATCAGATCAAGCAAATACAGTCCATAATATATTATGTATAAATGTATTATTTTATTAAAGACATATTCACCCTTTCTTAAAATTGCAGGTTTATCAATTACATGTATGATGATTATACATGTATATCTCGAATATTAAAACTGCAAGTTGTTTTCCCCGTACAGTATTCCTGTCTTTCCAGCATTATATTAACTCTTGCTTTCATTTGAAAAATTTAAACATTCAAGATTATCTTCAGTTTGTTTTTCATAGTCTAATATCTCATTCTTTATTATTCTTTCCAGACTGTCATTTGGCGGCATCGTTCTGCGGCATTATTTGGAAGCTAACGTTTCAAGGAGCACGAGGACGAGCATCAAATTCTTCATGAAGATGTTATCGAATATAAGCGAAACCATTATCTTTATGTTTCTTGGTTTGTCCACCATGGTGGATACGCTGGACTGGAATTTCACCTTCATCTTTTGTGCTCTGCTGTTTTGTCTGATTTTCAGAGGACTAGGTAAGATGATGATTTATTTGTTTTTATAGAAAAGTGCAGTAGAATCTCGCCTAAAGACCACCTCATAATTAAGACCATAAATATATTTTTTATAGATGCATTGCACATATTACATAAATCCAGACCCCCACTGAAGAGACCACCTCGCTAAATGACCGTTTTAATTTGAGTTAGTCAGTTAGGTAATTTGATTCGTGAGGTTCTACTGTATTATTATCACGATTATATCGTTACCAGTTTATTTGTGAATCATGTTAGATACAGCAAATTATGACTATAGAGAACACAGCATATTACCTTCAAACACGGGAATTTAAAGATTTCTGTTTCTCTTTTTGCGATGTGCATCATATATACAGGAAAACCTGCTTTACTGACCACCTGCGTATAAAGACCACCTGGTCATAAAGACCGTTTTTTGCTGTCCCCAACAGTACCATTTGTGTACAAATCAACCTCTATGTAAAGACCACCTCCCTATTAGACTGGTTTTGTTGTGTCCCTAAGGTGGTCTTTATATACAAGTTTCACTGTAGTTTTTTGGTACATTTTCCTCTTCCCAAAAAGCACACTGAGAACAATTCTTTTCATATACTTTATGTAGCTTGTCTATGGCTGGAGACTTGATTCTCGCCAGAGTTACGGTTGACGGCAAATTTTGCCTTTGTGACTGGTATTTCACTTACATGTATACTTTACACAGGCATGTTGAGTAAATATCTTTTTTCATCAAATGATTATGCGTCCTGAAATATTGTCATCAAACCATGGTGCTGGTAGGAATTGATTCTTTGTGAGAATTGCTCACCTGCTAGTAGAGTAAGGCCCTGGTTGAAAATGTACACGAATACTAAAGTCTATGGGCTCAGTGATAGGGGGGGAACTTGAAGGAACAGTAAGACTCTTTGGCCCTATGTTTACAGACAGAGATCCAGAAATGTGAAATTTCATGCATAGAATGAAGTAATATGTGAAATTAATCTTTTTAGTATTATTAACTTACCTGAATGGAAGTTCCACTCCAAATATTATTAGCTTACCTGAACCAAAGCTCTGATCCCAAAGAGCATTGTAATAATTTGAAAATTGAGATTCCCATCCTAAAATCATATATTTGTAAAATACCAACATAGCTTCATGGGTGCTTGAGGGCATATGGTACAAATAAAAGGTGATTATTAAAAAAAAAAAAAACAGGGTTTTGTGCTGATGATATAGAGGAGTATGCCATGAGAGGGCAAAGACGGTGGGACCTGTCCTCAAGCACCTGTTCACATTTCAGATGAGCGATGTAGCCCATGAGCCACTTGTACTTAAATGAAGTAATACATGTATGTGAAATTGATTTTTTTAAACATTATACATAGGTACATGTCATGTATGTGGTTATATCAGATATAAATTAATTGATAAATGCCCAACTTCATTTTTAGCAGCATTTTCGCTTTTTTTTAATATAAATCTGATACAAGTCCAATTTTTCTCTCTTAAATTAAGTCCTTCAGACACTGCCATGCATCAAACAATCATTTTTTTTACTATGTGAGCATTACATGATAATCATCTAAAGGTGATTTACTTCCACTTCTGCAGGTGTGATGTTTCTGTCGTGGATATTAAATCGGCGTCGACTGGTGAAGCTGACTGGCATAGACCAGTTTATCATGGCTTACGGAGGACTGAGAGGAGGAATTGCGTTTTGTCTTGCGTTGTCGCTAGATGAGAGGCTGGTACCAGAGAAAAAGCTCTTTGTAACTGCCACCATCGTAATAGTATTCTTCACAGTATTTGTACAGGTAAATTGAACATTTATAGACATCTAATTAGTGCCGTAAACATTTACAGGTAAATTGAACATTTAGACATCTACATTGTAATTAGTGTGCATGTATAGGTAAACGAGTGATCAAAATAGATTTATATATGTCTGTTGCACAAGTTAATGGAAATAGTTACAAAATCTCATTTCATTTCTACAGTGTTCATCATTTGATAAAAAATATGTTGAAATTCTATCTAAGTAAATCCAACTTAAGGTCTAATTTGATCTGGTGTTAATACGCATTTGTGTTAGGAGAAGTATGAATTGTTTTAAATCTTTTGTCCACAAATGTAGGTGAAGAAGCCATTAAATAAAAACTGGACCCCTTGCAGATTTTCTGTTGTAGAGGGTCGGCCTGACAGGGTATTTTGGTTCCTGGATGGAATCCAGAATGGTTCTATTATTGGCAGTCTTGTATGAGACTCTTGTCAAGGGAGTACTTGTTGTAGTCCTTATATGTATGGCAAATACCTGGACACACTGTATTTGCCGTAGTTTAGAGGTCACAGATCTATTGAATCAATGGCACATGACATGATACTGTGAAAGTGGAAATATACGCTAAATATGTAATGAAGCATTTTTTGTGTAAATTACCCCTCACGTACTCATCTCACAGTTTTGTTAAGAAATATTGTTTGATACAGGACTGCCACAGTAAGTTATGACATTGAATAAAAATTCCCCATGCGTATGCTTTGCATGAGAAAATCACATAATTAACAACACGCGGAAATATCTGTGTTTACAGTAAATAATACTTTCTACACTGGCAAAAGCTTAAAGCATTGGTCTTCATTTGTGGTATTCTACACACACAGCTTGTTTGGGAAAATGCATGTACTATGTGACTGGATATTTTTGCCCATGTAATTTTTCACCCACAAATTGTCAAAGGCAAATCTAAAATCAGAGCAAAAATTATGACTTCATTTTAAAAAGAACATAATAAAAAAAAAAAAAACAACTTTAGAAACAAAATTGGGGCATATTTAATATTGGGTAAATCTGTTTTTTAAGATGTTTAACTACCAAAATAACCTAGAGGGAAATATTTCAGATGTACATATGATAGAGTGTGAAAAGTGTTTTTATATTCTTATTTCAGGGGATATCCATTAAACCTGTAGTGAATGCTTTAAAGGTCAAGAAACAACAGCACGTTGAAGCCACAATGAATGAGAAGATACATGAAGCTGTAAGTCTCTTGTAATGTCAACAGAAACTGGAATTTGATTTGGATTAAATTTTTGTTTTATGCCACACTCAACATTTTTCTGTTATGTGGTGGCGGCCAGTTTTTAATGGTGGAGGGGAGAACCCGGTTATAGTGTACCAAGGAAGAGACCACCAGCCTTCCACAAGTAAACTGGCAAACTATCTCACAAAGACCAGCTTAGGTTCCAGAGGGCCATGGAGGCCCCAAAAACGAGAGATATGTGTGTTGTCACTTACTGAGGAAACTAGGGGAGAAAAAGGGGTGGGGGTTGTCCATCAGTCAGTCTATTTTTCAGTGCTGTGGTGGAGAAGATTGATTGAGGTCGGGTAAATTGGGGGATGTATAATACATTTATATTGGTGTGAGGTGAACATTTTGTGATCTTTGATTTTTCTATGTTAACCTGTGTTTTTTCAGATATACATTGGGCTGTTGGTACACTTGCAAATTTCTTTGTTTTAGTTTTGGTTGCATTGACAGTATAAGTAGAAATGTATCATAAAAAATCGTCAAATTGCTTAAGGTTAATTACAAAACTGTTGATCTGAAAAGTTTACACCAAGATTACCTGTTGATGAACAGGTCACAAATTTGAAATCCGTTGACATTTGAGAACTGACGTATACCGTCTGATAGATGTGTTGTACAAAGTATATACGTGTAGTCTGACTGATGTCGGCTACATATACAGTAAAACCTTGTTGTACTGCCACCATTTGTTCAGCCCAAATTTGGCATTATAAGTGGGGTCTGGCAAGAGGTTGAGGGAAAACTTACATGACATTATAGGGAAAATTTGAAAAGTGGACTTTCAAAAATTGTGGTGTTAAGCATGGGGGGTCCTTATAAAGAGGTTTTACTATATTCTGATGTTTTGTAATTGTTTATTTTTCAGTTTATAGACCACTTGATGGCAGGTTTTGAAGGCATCACACAAAGATCTAGTCACAACTTGATGAGAATCAAGTAAGATTTGTTTTTTTGCATAATTAAGGGTTACCATGGTAACCCTATTCTAATGCCAGCACATTTTAAACTATCGTTTTAATGACAGAAACGACATGAAAGATTGACTTATGCTGGCTCCTACCTTTATCTATGACCAAATTACTTTGTTGAGTACATTGTTGTGCTTAAACATAGCTACTGATTTATCATATGGATTTGTTAATTTTGATACCGATTTAGTAATACAATATAGTTTTTTGTTTCATATTTTAAACAAGGAACTCTAGACAATGAAAAAATGTTTAATGTACATTGTTTTACAAAATATGTAAACAGTAAAGTCCAGCAAGTGCATCTAAGTCGGTCAGCAGAACTTTGTGCAACGTCATATATAAAAACTAGCAGTGAAATGTGAATCGCCTGCAAGTTTTCAGTGTCACTGACCAATGAAATAACGCGAACTAAACAGAGTGTATTAAAATTTCATGTTCACCATACTCTTCTGAAAACAGGAAGACATTTTTTAACCCCACCTGGTGTCATATACATGTGTACCTTAACTTATTCACTCCTAAAGACACATTTTGACTGGCGTAAATCAATGATTTATAGAAGAGTTCATTGTTTCTCAGGGGTTGATAAGTTAATATTAAACAATGCCATCTGTTGAGGTAATTTCCGAAATGATTAACAGATAATTCGGTAATTTGAGGACATCATTTCACCGTCGTGTCTATCGCTATAGAAATTGAACACTGACTATCAAGTACATATTAGACAGAAAATCTGTGTTTACATCAATCAGTACTTTGAAGTACTATTTTTTCTTTCATTCTCTGTAGATCCTATATTTGACTATGTTAGTGTACCACAAATGTGTTGCTGAGATAATTTTAAATCAATGTACATGATCTACAGTGTCCTACAAATAACAGGTGCCTTGTCACCTCAGAAAGTCACTGAACTGTGAATGTTATTTATGTGTGAAAGTCGCAAATTTAACATGCAGATGAGCTTGATGATGTGAATTAGATATCTCGTTTTACAAAGGAGCAGCTCGGTATTTACCTGAAGGTTTATAATTGTTTGTTCTTTTACCTGTTTACCTCATTTTCAAGTGTTTGGTAGGTATGTCTCTTGATTTGTTTTTGTTTTGTTAAGTTTAAAATCTTTTGTACATATCGAGATTTTTATTATATATATCATGGTATTTATTGCTGTTATTATGATTTTATTGGAATTATCATAATTAATATGTATTTATTGTTGTTGTTGTCATCACTGTCATTATCATGATTAATAATTAATTATGATGCAGAAGCCCTGTAGGATTTATGTTGTCTGTTTATAAATCCGTCCATCCGTCTGCCGAGCTGCGTGTCCTTTTGTACACGGTTGTAAACACAATAACTTGAGGAGATCTCAACATATAGCATTCATATTTCATACATACATGTAGATTCAGGATGATGAGAGAAAGATACCTATACAGTTTGGGGTGAAAAGGTCATAGGTCAAGGTCACATCTTTAAGGTTAAAGTTAATATTAACCTTGACCAGAAATTTTCAACCACAGGGGATAGAGGTTTTATATTTGACATAGATAGTCCTCTAATAAATGAAACCCTTTTGATTGACAGCAAGGTCAATGACCAAGTGTAACCTTTACCTTGACCTTTATACTAACAATAGCTTTTTTTTTAGACATATTGCCATAACTTTTGGACCATAAGAGATAGAGGCTCCATATTTCAATTATGCAACCTTTGTAAATGGTATCTGACCTTGACCTTAACATTAAAAATAGCTTTTGGTTTTGTTTATTGTCATAACTTTTGAATCATTGGTGCAGGCTTTGTATTTGGCATGCATACTTGCCTCATATTGTGTTGACAAGTGACCTCTGCAATAGCTTTTCTTATTTTTGCCATAACTTTTGAACCAAAAGAGATAGAGGCTCCAAGATACTTGGACCCAAAGTCACTAAATGTACTCAATACTCAAACTTATCTAACTTTAGATAGATTTAAGGTAAAAACTCACAAAATTAATGCTGCAACTGGACATGTATGTATACTGTTGGCATACAATTGTGAATAATGGTGAAAATTATTTAAAGGAAACTAATTTAGATTTTAAGTACCGTACTCAATGTATTTATTCATTTTGACAGGAAAATCATAAGTGCGACCCAAAATGTTTATATGAATGCTGAAAACTACTCATGTGTTTCCTTGCCAGGCCAAGAAGCTTTAGAAACGACAATATAGTCAAAATAATGAAATAAATAAATGTAGCTTGAGTATTGAGTCAATTTTTGGAGCTTAAGCATGTTGAGTATTGAGTCAATTTTTGTAGCTTGAGGACATGTATTGAGTCGACATTGTTCATAAAAAATGATGCTGCAGGCTTTGATTATGCTTTTTTTCATCTTTTTTAATGAGATAACTTAATCCACTTACAAATTATTTGATTCCTTCCAGAAATAAAACCATTTTGTTAAATACTCCTTCTGCTATTAAATCTTCAGGGAGAACCCACTTGTCTTGCAAGACCACATTTTCCTGGCAATTGGGGTGGTCTCTCAAGATTGGCTCTACTGTACAATGTATCCCTGCTTATCAGGATGTACATGTACATGTAGTCTGTTATTTCTGTTTCAATATTAACTCATCCACCCCTAAAGACACTTTTGGACTGGTCTGTGTTATTGATTTTCTGAAGAGTCCATTAATTTCAGGGGTCGATGAGTTAAATTGCCCTTTGTGAAGAGCAAACTGGACCACTTACAGGAATTTATTTTCATTCAATACTCAGCTCTCTTGATTTATCAATGAAAAACAGTAACCATCAACCCCCTGAAAAACAATGGACTCTTCTGTAAATCAATGACTTGGACAAGTTCAAATGTGTCTTTAGGGGTGAATGGATTAAAGATTTCATGCTCAATTCGTAAACACTGGTTTACACATGTAGGACTTTGTTGGCCTTTTATACTTATCTGTAAATCATTGACATAGACCAGTCCAATTGTGCCTTAAGGGTAGAATGGGTTAAAGAAAAAGATGCACCTGTAGGATATTGTTAGCCTATTGTACGGTGCTAAATTTTTGCGACCCAGTATTACAGTTTTGGGTCTATATTTGTGTTTTGTAACGAGGTATAAAGTTACGAAACATAAAATATTAATCTCTACAAGCTGACAGATATTATCATTAAGATCATAAATTGTGCCTGCTTTCTCCTATTGCAAATATTTTTATACGAGCTGATTGGCAAAGAGGGAGTCAAGTAACATACATAAAAAGATCAAAATTTTCCGTTTTATTCCAAAATAGAAACTAATTATAATATAATCTATATGAATATTGTGACTGGCACAGTTTTGGTAAATAACATATGTCGGTAGAAATACTTTAATAATATATAAAAATTATGTAAGATATTGGGTACTACTATAAAAATATATATATATATATATATATATATATATATATAAATATAGCAGTTGTTTTAGCAAAATGTAGGGTGATATGTGTCTGGTTAAGTCTATACAGGTAATCAGGTACTCATACCTTGTCAGCTCCTTCAGTACAATAAAAGCAAATCGGGATCTCGATAGTTTAAAGATAAGAGATATAAATTATTTGAATTTTGATACTCGAGGCTGGATAATTACTTTGATAAGGGAATTTCCTGATTACCTAATCTCAGAGTGTCCAGAGTCAACTTAGGGGAACTTGACATGTCTGGAAGTTTTACTTGTATACAAACTTATACAGTGTAGGTAGGCAAACACTGATTAAATGGACTCTCGAAAAGCTTACGAAATTGCTGGTAAATTAGATATCTAATTGATCTATTTTTGATGCAAAAAATTTTGGGACATTAGTTTGGTTGATCAGAAGTCTTCTTGGTTGATTCATGATAATTAGAGTGTGACTATTGTATGTTTGTGTATGTATGTATATATATATATATATATATATATATATATATATATATATATATATATATATATATTTGTGTGTCTGTTGAGATGGATTTTTGGTCAATGCTCAGTGCCACCTTAACTGCCTGCTTCAAAATGAATTTTAAGTTATATAAATACTTGAATCTTTTTTTTCAAATTCAAATTTTGATCACAAATTTTCATTTCACTTTTTAGATTTCATTTTTTTTTAATAACAATTATTTTTAATCATTTTAATTTTATCATTTTCAGATTTCGACATTTTAATCACAAATACTTGACACCTCTGTTCAACAAGGAGAAGCCGAAAACCAAAACAAAAAAGGTTCTTGATGTATTTCATACGATAAGCATGGCCGATGCCCTCAACCAAGTGGATGAGAAAACAAACTTTACAGTCAAAGATAAATCACCTCTCATACAAAATACGTAAGTCTGCAGTGCATTATTACCTGCTGTGCATATTACCTGTATTATAAAGACAAGATACTTTTAGTCTGTAAAACCTTGAGTGCAAATTAAAAAAACATTTTCAAATTGACATATCACTTAATACAAAGTGTGGTAGTGTAAATGTTTTGAGGAACGAAATAAGGGAAGTCCATATCGCTTTAAGTGAAAAACGTGCAAGTCCATATTGCTTTTCATTACAAAAAATATGTGGTATGTCTACATTGCCCTTAAGTTAGATATTTGAACAAGTTACAGTCAGTACTGCATCTATTGCACAAAATGATTTTGATATACAACATGTAAATATATTTATCATTTTTGTTTGTTTGTAACACATTTTCCTTACTGTGATAAAGATGTGTCCTATTAAAAATTTAGATTTTAAACTAAACATGCTAAAGGTTGTACTAAAAGTCTTGTCTGTAATCACTTTAATTGCAGTACTGTAACATTGAATGGCAAAATGATACAGATTCCTAAGTTGGGACAATCAGTCACCATGACAACTCTAATAAATTTATCGGAAAATGTATCATTATCCAAAGTTACCAAACCGCAGTGTCTAACTGTGCCTTTGTATTGTTTCTCTCTCTCTCAGGGAACAGGGATTCCATAATCTGTATTTGACTGCTTGAAAACCATATGCGACTAATATTTAGTGCTAAAATTAACTTAATCGTCAAAACTCATGAAATTGAATTAATTGTTAATGAGAAGGAAAAAAATTGCCACAAAGCAATTTCATACAATTTTAAATTTTAACATAGAATGATTTGTAAGAATTTTCAATGTCTTTATAGAAATGAGCCCAAACATTTATTCAAAGATGCAGAGAAATTTGACTCATAAAAGATTGAATTATAAATTGTTTATAAGAAGTGTAAAACATCTATAAATTTGACTCAATGAAGTTCTACTCGACGAAGTTCTACTATACATATTTGTTTTTGTAATTCTAGTGCCAATGGGTTCAAACCCTCGCCATCAGGAATTACCAATCGGGGATTTGCATCTCGAGAGGATCTGCACACGCTAAATGTAAATGAACTAGATGATGGCAGTGACCAAAGCTACTCTCACACACAGGTAAGTGTAAATCAGTTGATGAGAGATATGCGCATATTGCACCTCAGCGCAATACATTGTATTCAGTATAAAAAAAAATATGAATTTAGAGGGACAAAATATCTGAATTGGCCATATTACTTAAAACAAATTACAATGATATCAGTTTAAATGCTAAATTACATCTGAAAAATACCCATTAATGGCACAGTCTATTGACAGGCAATATCAATAGATTATAGTTGATAGTATACCTGTATAAGCAAACATTTCAACTCAGAAGTAGTATTTGGAACAAATTTAAGAATCATGTGTATTATAGATGTAAAAACAAGTAAATATGATACACTATTACAATGTATCGGTTGTCTTATGTTAGCAAGTGCTCATGGAACACTCATTTTATAGCCTTATCTTTGGGAGGTGTGGCTTTTTCCATATTTGTTTAATTTGCTTAATCTGTATGGATATTTCACTAGGTCAGACCTAGTCTTTAAGTCAGATTCTGTTCTGATAAAATGTTCTCAAGAGACTGAAATCTTGTGGTCTGAAATGCAAGGTGGTGTCCTAAGCGAGGTGGTCTTTACACGAGGTGTCACCGTAACAGAAAAAATGTTAAGTGTGGTGTAACATTACATTTTAACAAAACAAAATCAACACCTTTCATTGTTTCAAATACACATGCTGTAATTTTAAACTTCAGCGCTTGCCAAGCAGTGATGCTCATAAATACAACGAAGAATCTTCCAGTACTGATTTTATCCCTGTGGCCTATAAATGTATTGAGGATCCTGTTGTCCAGGAAACGGTGGTCAGAGAGAGGCTAAGATCAAGACCTCCGGAAGGAGGCGGAGGAGACCTCCAAAGTCAGACTGATGGAAAAACGGTCACAGGTAAGCTGTTAAATACCGTAATCAGGCATGTATAATCCGTGAAACTACATAATTGGAATCATGGATACAAAACTACAATATGCTACATCTGGCTCTTCCAGTTAACTCCCTCATTTACAATTACAATATGGCTGTACGCTTCATCATTCACAAGCATAAAATAATCATTAGAATTCTTGTTGAGATTTTTCATATTTCAATAATAACATAAAACTCTACGAGAAAGGTTACATCCCAAACAGGTATAGTTGCTATTCTGTTTCCCATGGATATTCTACAAATAAAGTCATGCCTGGTTACCAATCAGAGGATTTCATTCGCCAACTCGCAAACTATCACAACTAGGCTAGCCAGTCTATTTGTAAATTGAAATACACACAAATTGAAGACAACAAGATTCATTTATCCGACATTTATTCACTTTCACGGTAAACACATTACACACATATAGAAAGCAATGAAGAAATTCATTGACTCAAACATCGTAATTACAAAAAATTTCGTCAGATTATCATTCATCGTCGAATCTCCTGCAGTACTCCCACGAAACAAAAAAATGCCCCAAGAACCTGTTGTACTGTATCATTATTCGCACCCCCATTCCTGAGACAAATTTTAGAGTGAAAAGAGTGCAGATTACGCATGACTGATAACGGTATTGACATCAATGAAATAAATTCTGTTTCTTAAGTTATACATTAATTTTAGTCATATGTTGACTATATATGTTGTAAAACAAATTAAGACATCAATCTAAATTGTTTTTATTATATATTTCTTTGTCAAAAAAAATTCAGTATATGAGGCTGATCTCTGTGGCCTGCTGTTAGAGGTGCTAGGTTAAGAACTGGAACTTTTGTACATATGGATACAAATTACTGTTATGCTTGTTTGAAGATAACTTTAGAAAATTGAAAAAAAAAAAGTTTTAATAATTGTCTACATAAAAAAAGATATATCTATAACAGTAGAACCTGTCCCGTGAGACCACTCCCATATGCCACTGAATTGCGGGCTTTCAAGAAAAGCGGATCTTTCAAAAGAGGTTTTATCATCTAAAGGATTATCCAACCGTGTGATTTTCAGAATGTGGTTTCAATTGACAGGTGGTCTTACATGAAAGTGGTCTTTCAAGACAGGTTCCACTGTACTAAAAATGACTATTTCAAATTCATGTAGTTCCACCTTCACAATATTTCCTTATCTATTTATAGACACAAAAGAAGACACTAACGTAGAAGATGAGCTTGATCATGTGACACTAACGTTTAAAACAGAAGAAAATGGTAAATAGCATGTGATTGGATGTTAAACTAAACACTAATGCTTCGTAATATTACACTAATTACTCATCTGCGGGAACTTTGGCATGCTCTGTACTAACTTGTGCATACCTTAGCCTGGTGAACTTGTGTGTTATAATTACCATCGGGGGCTGTGTCAAAAGTATTGTGAATGTTTGTATTAGCTTAACTGGTTGAGTGTAATTGTGTTTTTTGTTGGTTTTTTTTTTTTTTCATTTTATCATTATTTCTATTGTGTTGACATACATGTATAGAATTCTATTACTATAGCAACCACAATCTATGCTCACTTATTGTTTATAGTCATAAAATTTCATACTCTTGATATGTAGTCCAAATTAATAGATGTTCACTTCGCCCAGTGACAAGTTTTAAAATCAATGTTGTCAGAAGGTTAAAGGTCGAGTTCAAGGTTACTTAACATTCTGTTTTTTCAGCAGGAATTAGTTTTTATACTGCAAAATAATTTTCCATGAATAGATGGTAGTTAAGGGGAAAATAATCTTACAAACTTTGGAGTCAGTATGTCAATGGACAAGGTCACTGTTACTGAAAATAACATTTCAAAAAGATTTTGCTTTCCCCACTGCAAGACAAGGATTTTCAAACATGGATATTGATAAACATACTAACAAAAGAGGGAAACCTGAAAGCCCATCTTTTAAAGAAAAAAAGGTCCTCAACTGCTAAAGATAAGTGCCGCTAGTCATACAATGTTGATTTTTGCCTTTTTGCTTTCGTTTAATTGGTATTGTATGCCACAAACAACAACTTTTCAGTTATATGGTGGCAACCACTTTTTAATGGTGGAGAAGAGAACCCATTTACAATGTATCCACTAGGTTTTTGCAAGTAAACTGGTCAACTTTCTAACTAAATCTGTTTAGTAGTTTCCAGTGCAGCTCAACTCACACTGACTAGAGGTGGGAGAGACCTTTAAGATGAGAACCACATGGACTGTTTAGCTTTATGTAATTTTGTGTATTTCACACAATGTCTGATTGTAAGATAAGGTCTATAACTGTTAACCCATTGACCTCTAAAGACACATTTGTACATTGATTTACAGAAGAGTCCATTGTTTTTCAGGGGTCAGTGAGTTAACTTTTATTTATTCCCCTTGGGCAGTCATCTGTTGTAGATTTTAACTGTATCATTGTAAGTCGTAAGCAAATCAGATACCGGTCATGCAGAAAAAAAGTATCTTTAACATAAAATTTAAAACAATTTCATTGCAAAATTATAGTTTAAGGATATCTTTTCCAGTTATTTATCTCTCAAATTCAAATATAACCATGTGAAAGTCTTCATAAGGGTTACGTTTTAGTTCATTGTTAGTTTTCACAATAACTGATGCTTGGAAAAGGGAAATAACTCTTTGTATCTTTGAATAAACAATATTAGACACTGTATTTGTATTTAGATTAGCACATTTAGTCATTGAAGAAATTTGTGAAGGTCTGGGTGCTCTTATACACCAAGATATATACACAGATACTGAAATAGGTATATATTTACCTTATTTATACATATTCACACATACACACAAACACACACACACACACACACAGATGCATACAGATACACACTCATATATACACACAAACACAGAGATATACACCCACACACACTGTACACACACAAACAAACACAGACACACACACAAAAACATAATTGCAATACATGCAATAGCACCATATATCTTATAAACATCATCACAATCAGCTAAAATAACTACAGATACGGTACCTTACTAATGCATTCATTTTATTTATAGATTTTTGTAATTTGAGCTTCAGTTTTGCTCTTTATTTTACATTCTCTTTTGTTGCTGTGTATTTTGTGCATGATTGTAATTACTAATGATATAACCTGTTGTGTGATTGTGTATGTGTACATTATATATATACTGGGTATTCAGTAAAACCTGCTTTAGCAACCACCTGTGTATAAAGACCACCTGGTCACAAAGACCATTTTTTTGCTGTCCCCAATAGTACCATATGTGTACAAATTAACCCCTACATAAAGGCCATCTCCCTATAAAGAACAGTTTTCTTGTGTCCTTAAGGATGCCGTTATGTACAAGTTCCACTGTATATCTTTTGAACAAATACTGTTTTACTTGGATAAGTAAATATAAAGATGTGATATATACTTTTTGCCACTCCCAATATGTAATTTACTGGCAATTAGCGGTAGATACAATAATTATCATGTAACTCATACTACCCAGGAATTTTATTTGACTTATAGATATATTATCATATATTATAGATATATTATCATATATTATAGATATATTATCATATATTATAGATATTACTATATATTAAAGATATATTATTATATATTATAGATATATTATCATATGTTATAGATATATTATCGTATCATATAGATATATTATAAATATATATATTATAGATATATCATCATATATTTGAAATATATATGATCATATATTATAAATAAATTATCATGTAGATAAATATGATAATATATTACAGATATATTAAATATTTAGTTAGGTAGTTAGGATCACTGTTCACATTTAGACTCTGGGTCTGACATAAACAGTGTAGAGTTTATTCATGCTAATTGACAAATTTTATGTTTAGTGTATTTAGTTCATCTATACACTTAATGAGATACCATTTAATTAATATTTAGTCCTTAAAAGAAATTAAAACATCAAATTCTCGTTTACAAAATAATGCCTCTTTTGTACATCGATACATTGTCTCCATTAGTTCGTTTATTTACTGGTTGTCCCAGTGTTCTAAATTTTGAAAATGGCTAATATTTTACTTCATAATTTGTCTTTGCTAAGTTTATCTTTTTCAAACAGATCCAAAAGAATTTTATTATTGTCTTAGATCAACTAATACAAACATATAATTAACAGAACACTGTTGTTCATCATTAAATAGATTGCTCTTACACGTAGCAAATAGCATATACATGTATTGTCCGATTCACATAAGATGGCGGAGCGGAGTATTCTTTTGATCATTATATGGATTATTCTACTCACTTTTTGGTTATGACAAGCTACACGGGAAAAATGTTTTATTCCTAACTGGATACTCTCTTATGTATGTTGACAAGTAGGAACGATTACCGGTACTCTAGTCAGCGTAATTTTAATGTGATGCTTTATTACCTAAGATTTAAACTTTCCCAGATCAAGAAAGAGTTCACAAGACTCCAACCCGCCAGGTTATATGGATTTTACTGTAGTATAGCAATTGGCTATTCTTAAATATAAAGTAATCTATTTTTTACTTGTGCACCAGTACATGTTTACAATGTGGCTTGATTAAATGTACTTATCTATGTAAAATTATCATAATTTTGTTTGCACCTGTAGTCTGTATAAGATATTATATTATTTACACCTGTTTAAACAAGAAGAATTATATCTATATATATATATATATATCTATATCTATATGTATCAAATTTTATATTTTACATATTTATACTTATGTAATTTATAAAACAATGTACACGAGAGAGAAAAATATATAATAATAAATAAGATTTAAAAATTATAAATCTGATATTGTTTTTTGTGAATTTAGTCAGTAAATTTTTGTGGTTTCAATTTTGTTCACATCAAGATTAAATCCTGTTTCACTTTCTTGTCACTAGCTTCTGTGGAGGAGGAACCGGCACAAAAACAGGAAGTAACCGCATCAGAGTCATTTTTGCCTTGGAAGTCATTTTCGTCTCAGGACCCAGTACCATTTCTGGCTTCAATGAATTGTGTGAACGAGGAGCCACTTACTGCTGAAGCACCCACCTGGGTGAATAATTTAGCGTACAATCACCTGAAAGAATCAGGGTCACCATATGCATCCCCTGATGTCACATTCATTCCTAAACAGGAGCAAAAGCATGTGTCTTTGTTTGATATATTTGACACGCAGGCTAAAGGAGAAACGCAAGATGATTCAGTCCAAGAAGAGAGTAAACAGAAAAAAGACAGCAGTGATATGAATGTAACTATTCCCCCTCCGTGGAGTTGTTATAACACAGACGATCATGAAGAAATGCCAGTTACCTCCCCTTCTGCATTAGATCGTTTTGGTGATAAAAATAGTATTCTCATTTCCACTCACACATCTACTCCGCCATCTCACCATGTCATTTTACCCACAGTGCACCACACTGATGGCTCCATTTCTCAAGAACATAGCGATGAAGCCGAACATGTTAAACCTTTGAAAACTCTTCCAGGCTCAGCTTCAGCTCCAGATTTGCCAAAACATTGGCAGCCATTTGAGCCTATGAGCAGATCCAGAATGCATTCGGAATCCGTTCTGGAAACACTGGATCTTCATCAGGAAGCTGTATCTCGAGTCCAAGACTGGTTACAGTCACAAGTATCGGGTGATTTGACTCAGGATACCATTCCACTAAACGAAGATGAGGGAATCATCATTCCCATACGAGATCATACTCCAGAACTTTTAAGTGATAACGATGCTGATGTCAGTGATCTAGATGATGACGACAATGATAAATTCAATGATTTATGATGATACTTAATTCTTAGTTTTCCCCCAAAATTTTAATTTCAAATTTTGATATTTTATGATTAACAAATTGAATTGGGTATTAATTAATTGATTATTTAACTTAAAATGTGAATTGCTAAATGTCTTTCATTAAAATATGCATTGAAGTAAATAATGACAGCATATGGATCACTCGTTTTATCATAAGTGATATTTGTATATTTTGTCCACGTATTGAGATGACCTCTTCTCAATTATTCAGTTTTCCATAACTTGAGTAATTATCTCCGGGATGGTATTCCTCGAGACCAACCCATATCTCCGGGATGGTATTCCTGGAGACCAACCCATTGTATATACATGTATTAGCATTTTTTTTGTTTTTATGAATATGTATATAATATGCCATTAGTTTAAAGGTCAGAGTTCAAACTTATCTTTCGTGTGGCAAATGTAGGTAGAAACATTAGTACAGATGATGTGTGAAGGTCAGAGTTGAAGTAGACTTTGTCCCACAACCATCCTGGACACCTTTTCTGGGCCCTTGTCCAATGTAATACAAAATCAGCCATATTTTCCAATTTCTGCCACAAATCTCTCAATTTTCTTACCAAAATTTCCAATCTTGTCCTTTCATATATTTTTATTGTCAGAGTATCTGTTGAAAACAATTTTAGATATTTCCAAGGACAAAAGGTAATGGAGTGGTCTCCTAAATCTGTAAAAGGCTTAGCAATTTTGATTTCCCTTTGATTAAATTATTATGAACTTTGTATGAGTTCTTCATTTTCAACATGTGAAAATGACTAAATTCATGGACCCCAGACCCACTATAAAATAGGCAGAAAAGTCCCTGGAAAATATTACTGAGAAATAAATTAGTGAACATGGGTTATTGAAGAATGAGATGTAATTTAGTCAGTATATGTTCATCAGTTGACTCTTTGCTTTTATTTCTTGACACAATTATTATCATAAGTTAAAGATACTTAAGATATTATCAGTTGATGTCTGAAAGATGTTACCTGTAGTCTGTTTTTTTGGTCACTTACTCAAATGTTGAAGTCACAATTTTGTCATGACTTAACTCAGAATTTGTTGATTTTGATGTAACCTCAGCAAATGTACATGAAGGACAAAAGTAGGTGTGGTTAACAGGGGCGTAGCTGCCATTAGGTAATATAGGCCAGGCCTTCACATTTATTTATCAGAAAAATAAATATTGAAGTAAATAATCAGTAAATTTTATGTTTTCATCAAATTAAAAAATTTTGCATCTAGAAATGCTGAAAATAACTTTCTGTCGCCCCAAAAACCCTACTAGGGCTTTGCCCTGAACCCACTGGTGGCCTTAAGCGTCCCCCAGACCCCCTGCCACAACAAGTGCCTACAGTTAATTTCAGGTCTAGCTACGCCCTTGGTTAACCGTACAGAATTAGAAATGAAGAAGATCTAAAGAAATCTGAAATTTTACTCCTCGATCTGTAACTTGTTAATGTTTTTATAATGTATTCGGGAAATGCGTCAAAACTTGCGCGAGTGTAAATTTGAGTGTGTGGGTGTTCATTAGTTGTGTGTTATCCAGATTTTAGCTATTCACATTTAAAAATATGCAAATATTGTTTTTAAATCCATATTTTGTCTGTGATACAGCATGTGGGCCTAGCGTTATATAATTCTTAAATTAAACGATATTAATTTGATTCTTAAGATTAAGATCTACAAATAGAATACTGCCATTTATGTTTTGGCAACTAAATCCCACTTTCGTTTTCCAAAGAAATATTTTGTCAATGAAATATTCCAAGGATTTCCAATATCGATTTTTTCGCAAACGATCGAAGCTGTAGAAACCGGAGGTACATGTACAGTGAAATCTCACCTAACGGCCACCTTATTTCGGAGACCAGCTCACATTTAAGATGACAAATATTCAGTCTCTTGAAATTTTCTTTATAGATATTGAGTATTGATACTCACTTAACCACTCTGAGTCAGTCAGGTGGTCTAAATAGCAAGGTTCCACTGTATTATGATTTTTATCATTCTTCATTAGGCCATTCCAAGTTTTTTCTCTGTTTAGGGTCTGCGGATGGATTGGTTTTAAAATCATTAGACAGAAAAAAAAAAACCACAAACATCTAAGGAAAAAATATGGAATATAGCCCTAAAGTGAATGGGTAAACATGAACATTTGTTTACATCCTTGTAAAAATAAAAATTTCATAGGTTATTTGTTACTATGTGCCAAAGAAAGGTTTTTATAAGTGTAATTTTGTTTTCCTTTGTTAACATATTAGAAAATACTTAAATGTCCATAAAATTGCATTTGTACTCATTTTTCTGTCATTTTGTGGGTTTTTTTCTGATAGAAAGATAGGTTTTTGACTTTAGGGTGAATGCTATACATAAAAAAAAACTTGGAATGGCCTTATCGTGAAACAGTTAGTAATACATATTATATTTTTTTCATTACTTCTTTTCTGTTCAGCACAGAATCTGTCTGTGCTTATTTTGAAAATTAGTGAAATTTTTAACTGATGACAACGCACGTAGTCCTGACATACATGTAGCGCATTGTTTGTTTATGATAAAAGTACAGGGGAACCTCGGTATTTAGACCCCCCAACTGACTGACTCAAAAAGTGATCTTATTTGTGAGGTGATACAAAATGTAAGTGAGGGTCTGTTCTTATTTTGACATTAACCCATTTACCCCTTATATTTAAGACACATTTGGTCTGATCTAAGTCATTGATTTAGAGATGAGTCAATTGTTTTTCAGGGTTTGATGAGTTAAAAATGAATACTTATGGACTCCTAAGTGAGGTGGTCTGTAGACTTAAGTTCCCATTCATCACTCAGTACAGTCAGGACAACAATGTTGCCGGCAAAATTATTATGTGAACTATTGACCTCCTAGAAGCAGTCATGATGTGCTTTTTCCAATATTTCTGATAAAAGTGGTTGATTTTTGTGTAGATTATAAGGCAGTGCCAATACTACTCCAACAATGTACGATGTTTAATACAATGAAATACTTTTGATTTGTACCTCCGCATTCATGTCCGATCGTAAAGCGAGCTCTAATATCATTGCAGTATGCCGATACAAGTGTTGGATCAGAATTGATAACCTTTGTATATTGATCAAATTAGTGATACTAAAAGCAGACACTTTTGAAATAGGTAAAAAGATTTCAGTCATTCTAAAAATAGATGTACTCAATGGAATCTGTCACCAACTTTGACCTTGACATTGCAATTCAATCGATTAAGGCCTATTGTCATCAGATTTACTCAGTACTCAAGCTCATCTTTTATTTACTATTCTGGCAATATAGTCATATATAAAACTTCTGGATGTGACCGACAAGGGAACACCGTAAAATCTTTTTTCAATCACGTCGAACACTTTGGGTCAAACTTATGATTTACTCAGAAAAACTGAAAAATAAGTTGAGTATGATACTCAAAATTTGAGCATGTACTCCAAATTCTTTAGATTTCTGAAGTTTTCTCCAAACGAGCAATGTCCAATTGAAGCCTAGATTATGGGTACATTTATCTAATATATCCTAAAAAGTTAGTTGAGCTTGAGTATTTAGTAAATTTGGTGACATTTGGGCCCACTAGATGCATCATTTTATCAAAATAATGTTTGTGCCAATATTATGTGTTCTATTTTTAGCCATTGAAATTGTATATATCATGACCATAATCATTGTGTTAATCCTAGCTAGACAAATATTTGTGTACACATGTGAATGTGTTAATGTGTAGATTCAGGGGTTAAACTTAAAGGTGCTCGTTTACAGATGGGAGTGTGTGTGTAGGGTCAGGATTTTATTTTCACTTAAACTTGTGTTTTGGGTTGTTACTTAATGAGTTGAACAAAAATACCTTGACATAAAACAAATCACGAATAAACTAAAATCCCATAATTCAACATTTTTTGGTCTTGGGAGATCACATTTCAGTGGGAGATGGAGATCATATCGCAAGACAAGTTCCATTATATCTCCTAACTTGAAAAATTACAGTGCCCACTTCCGTTTAAAGTCCTCCAGAGATAATGAAGCTATCATAATGAGCAGAATATAATAAATGAATTGTTCAGGGTTATGTATCTCCTACATGTACCTTTTAATTTGAAATGCAATTTTTTTTTTTTTTAAATTGCATTAAACAATACTTTTGTCATTTGCCAAAAACACTAGATAATAAAAAAAATTATGAAAATTTAGTGAAAGAGCACCAAGATTTGATATCAGGTACATATAATATACATTATACCGGTAGCCTTGTTACAAATTTTTAAATTATCGTAATTTTTTTAAGTTTTAATTATTCAAATATACAGAGTGCAGAGAAATCTCACTACATTATTAACCCTCTTCATCCCTGAGTATCTGAATGGAATGCTTTTTTCTATTTGTTTAAGATCAGTCCATTATGGTTGGTAGGGATGAAGGGTTAAGTATGATATTTTTTTTAAGAACAAATCGGTTGTATAAGTCTCAGGAATGTTTGACATTCAGAACATGTAAAACACTGATGGCATTGAAATATACCTTTTTGTATTTTTATGTTGTTTTTTGAAGGCTGCTTTCTCCCAAAAGCTTAAAATATACATGCGCATATCATTTTATAAATTTGATGAAAGAAATACTTGGATTTCATATAAATTTATGCAATGTTTGACCTACCCTTGGAATCTCTAGTATGTTACAACATTAACAAAAACATTCTTTACATAGACATCTTGTGTCAAACTTAAATATGATGTGTTGATGTTATTCCAATTTTTGAAGTTGTCTCCATCGGATGACTTTGAAAGATAAAATGAAGTCATTTTGAATTAATTACATTTGTATTTTAAGAAAAAGTGTAAAATGTCAATTAAAAGGAATCAGCTACTGATGGCTGGTCACATGTGCTATCAATTATTGAAAATCTGCATGACTACTTACAAATGTTCGAATGATGAAAAGAAAAAGATTTACACTGGTCGAACATAAAAGGACTGGTATACTATTCACTGTTGACCTATCACAAAAGGTCTGACATGACACTGTTTGGCAGACCTTTCCATTATGATGCCACAATTAAATGGCCTGTCAAACGTTTGTGTGATTATGATGTCACGATCAAATTACGCCAAAAACAGACTTTGAGAGCTATGTGTCGGACATTTAGGGATAGGTCAATGTGAAAGGAACGTAAACATTGCTTACTTACAAAGGAAATTATTTAATGCTCAAAACAATTGCACACACAGTTACACACACAAACACACACACAGACGCACACACACAATGTGTGACATGAATATACTTACATGTACATTGCACATGCACACATACACACTCACACACATAAATTTGCACAAACATACACAAACTTGCACACATACATAAACTGGCACACACTTACACAAACTCACACACATACACAAACTGGCACACAAATACACATGCACAAACTTGCACATGCACACACATAAACTCACACACATACACAAACTCACATACATAATCTCACACACACAAACTCTCTCACACACACATAAACTCACACACATACATAAACTCACACACATACACAAACTCACATACATAATCTCACACACATACATAAACTCACACACATACACAAACTCACATACATAATCTCACACACATACATAATCTCACACACACAAACTCTCTCACACACACATACACAAACTCGCACACATAATCTCACACACATAATCTCACACACACAAACTCACACACACACCCATAAACTCACACACATACACAAACTCACATACATAAACTCACACACAAATTATATTTTGATGCAGCAAATTCATTTGTTTCTAATAATAAGCAGTCAATATTAAAGAACAAAAATTCACCCAGTGAAATTGATTACTTGTTTAATGTGCCACATGATTTCCTTATTATTTTGCACAAAAACAAAATGTTATATAAATTCTCATAAATTTTATGTTGATGTTGCCATAGTTACCGTATAACTTTAATTATATGATCTTGAGATTGACTCATTTACAAAACACATAGATTTCATTTGTTAATTTAAGTGACAGTTGTGTTAATTTTTTTCTATTTTTGACTCAAATTTGTATTTTGTTTACATATGTTTAAGGTTTGATTTTGTAACATGCATACAATGAGTTTTTAATTGACTTCTTTATTCAATAAATTTTACTTATACTTAATTAATTTTCTAATTTAATTTTTCTAATTTTAAATGTTCACATATTCAATCAAATTTTGAGTTTATTAGATTTAAAGATTTTATAACTATCAGATTTGAAGATGAGAATGAAGGAGACCATTTTTTTTTCCAGATTATATTTTTAGATTCTTGAAAGTGTTTTTCAAAGCCAAATTAATTTTTATGAAGGGGAAAACAAGATACAGAGATTTAGTATGTAAATTCCATAAACAAAAGTTGACACAAATCACTACAGATAAAGCCCAACATTTCCAACAATTGTGCTCCGCTATCATTTGACAAGAGCATGTACTTTATAGATATACAGCTTTTGGAATTAATTTACTACTAGAAATGTATATGTTTTTGAAATGCAGTGAAATCTGATTATGTTGAAATCTGATCAGATGAAATTCCGGTTATGTCAAAGCTTATACAGTATATTTATACATTTAGTACTTTTCCTTAGGATACCTTCAAATTTTTATCTCAAAATTTTACTCATCTAGGATTATATTTCCATATATGGAGTATAGAAAAAAACATTTGTTATCTCTAGATTACCTTCCAGGATCAATGGTTTATTCTTTGTAAGCAAAAGCATTGTAATTAATTACTTGTTAACCTCCAAAACAACAATAAAAAATTCCCACGAACGAGTCAAGAGGAGAGTGTATTTGATAATCGCTTGGATTAAACAGCTGAGTAGGTCTGTTGTTGATGATTAAGAAGAGAAAAAAGCACTTAGATATTGTCGCAAATAAAGGGTAGGGAACTGTAAAATACTGGTGCTATATGCATTTAAGAATATCGGTATCACTTAAATAACAAGACTGAAAGGAAAGGGAGGTAACCATGAAATACAGGTTCTGTTAAAAGTTTAAGAAAATTGGTATCACTTAAATAACAAGACTGAAAGGAAGGGGAGAGAATTACAAAAATGCAGGTACTGTAAACATTAAGAAAATCTGTATCTCTTATATAACACTTAAATGACAAGAGTCAAAGGAAGGGGAGGTAACTATGATGTATTACACTTAACACAGAAATATGATTTCTGTTTTTCAATTTACATGCAGCCATAATCTTTTAGCATATAATACTTGTCAATGATTTTATTTGTGTCAATTCTAATTAATTTATTTTAAATACGATAATGTCATTGTAAAATATTCATACTGATGTTAAAACAATATTTTGTGAAGGTAGTTAAAATTGTGTCACATGTATGTGTTACTCCGATTTTGTGCAGTTTGATTGATTTTTGTAAAAAAAAAAAACAGGAAAACATCACAACACTTAATACATCACCATCACCATTAGAAGATTAATTTTATATCACCATGGTAACCCTCGACATTAAAAAATCTGATACCATTCTAGTCAATCTGTCGGTGTCATGGTTTCTCTCCTTATTTACTTTATCTTTTAACTATTTATTTACTCATTTTAATCAACATTGTTTTGGGGGTTTTTTTTGGTTTTTTTGTGTGTGTATTTTGTCATTTTAAAGATCCATATTAAGTAGGATACATGGAGGCACAAGTCATTATTTCTTTAACAAAACTGTTTAACCAATTCACCCCCATGGATCATTAAAGATTGTTCTATAGATGCATGGGGGATGAAAGGGTTATTGTAATGTTATAAAAAATCTTGTGCGATTTCATTATAAATTTGTATGACATCATTCAGATTTCAACTTGTATATTTCTTTCATCAACTCATGAAAACTTGTTTCTTGTTTTGCCTCTGAAAATATCATGGATGAATGATTTTTAATGATTCTCAGTACATGCAGTTTGTATGATAAATTTTCTTTCAATGTACAATTTAATATTGTAATTATTGTAATAACATTGCCTGCAACAGTGAAAATGTGCACATACACGTTTCTAGTCAGATTTTCAACTTTTGAGGCATTTAGGTGATTAATGAATGCTTATGCATCAGACAAACTTAAGTTTTACTACAGATACAAAAGAATTGCCACAAAGGTAGATAACTCTGTAACTTATGACATATGAATTGAAAATACAATGTATTACTATGATTTTTATTTACATATTGTAAATTTACATAACTCAGTGAAGTATGAAAAATAAAATTGAACCAGTTTTTAAGAATATATTTTACTGTTGTTTTTCTTCTCTGAATATACATTTGTAGAAGGTATCATTATTTATTTCAGATTCTGTTCCTACTGATCTTCTCCAAAAATCTTAGAAACTGATTGGATAAGAATTCTGATTTAAACTGTTAAATGATACTGTAAACCTAAAAAATTTTGCCCTTGGTTATTTTCACCCCTGGTTATGCCAGAAAACATATTCACTCCGTCTTAAATTCGCCCTAAATCACCATAGTTTCGTGGATGGTATAAATATCAAGTTTCAATCATTTAGCTTGAAAATTTCAACTTTGTTTCAAATTCACCTTCTCAGTTAGGGCGAAAAATTTGTTACATCACCTGGGCCGACATATTTCAGGTTCTGCACTGGTTGCAATTTGTATTACATTGAAAGATGACTTCAATACTACTTTATACATTGAATTGTCAGGCTTGTTAATTTTTGTCGCTTTCGCTATTTAAAGATAAGAGGGCGAATTTGAAATGAAAGTGAAAATGTTCAAGCTGAATAACTGCAGCATGGACAGATATGCTATCCATCAGACCAGGGTGAATTTCAGACATTCTCATATACAACATCAGTACTTCATATGTACAACATTGTAGGGCTGCTAGATACGGAGATCAGCATACCACGATATATTGCAATATTTTAGTTATGTATTGCGATACGTATTGGAATATGTTGCCAGTACCAGAAATAAAACATCTGTAAGGTGACTAAAACAAGTAGTATTCTTTTTAAAATTATTTGCTATCCATATTATAACCGTATTTGATCACTTTATTGAAGTACATGTACTTGGTGTGTATGTATATATATATATAACAGAATGAGTGAACATCGTCCTGACTGTTATGCACTAACATTCAGTACATGTGCTTTGAAATTTGAACACAACAAAACATTTAATTTTAAATTCTACTCTTAATGTACTGCAACAAAACATATCATTCAACAGAAGATTTGTCGTTTCACCACAATACTATGGCATCAGTGATTGTACCTTTTGCATACAGCAACACCTGACACTACTTCTTGTGTTTTACTTGAACGTCACAAAGAAAAAATATTCCCATGTGACACTCTGCTTTTTTATAAGGAATCGACTCCAGATCTGCGATTGCCGCCATTACAGCTGAAACGCAATGTTGTAAAGCACTTATAGTTATATAGTGCTGTATTTTAGTGCACATACAAACGTTCATCTGATCGACACTACTAAGGTTATGAAAGCGAAAGTAATTTGTCAATTGGTGTATATTTTCATGAAAACAATCGAATTGGTTTCATGTTTCAACATTTCCATGAAATTTACTAAACAACAACATTGGAAATGTATTAAAGTACTATAATGTAATTTGGCATTATACTGGTACATATACAACATTGGCGCTGTATCATGGTATTCATATCATGGTACTTCATGTATTGCAACATGTGGTATTTCACACACCGATGTACTTCTGTTTATCGGTACTTCATGGCAACAGCCCTACAGCATTGGTACATCATGTATACAACATTGGTACTTCATGTATACAACATTGGTACTTCACATATACAACATTGGTACTTCATGTATACAACATTGGTACTTCATGTATAAATGTGTACAACATCAGTGTTTCATGTGTACAATATCATTACATCATGTATACAACATTGGTACTTCACATATACAACATTGGTACTTCACATATGTACTTCATGTATTCAACATTGGTACTTCACATATACAACATTGGTACTTCATGTACTATACATATACACATTGGTCATGTATGTCATTGTAGTTACAACAGTGGTATGTCACGTATATACAACATTGTGCAACATTGGTACATGTCTTACAACAGTGGTATGTCATGCATACAACTTTGTTACTTCATGTTTTCACATATATACAACATTGGTACTTCATGTATACAACATTGGTAGTTCATGAACATTGGTTTTTCATGTATACAACATCAGTACTTCATGTGTGCAACATTGGTACTTCTGTCTTCATGTATACAGCATTGGTACTTCATGCATACAACTTTGTTACTTCATGTTTACAGCATCATTACATCATGTATACAAACATTGGTACTTGTTTACAACATCATTCATGTAACAACAGTGGTACTTCATGTATACAACATTGGTACTTCATGTATACAGCATTAGTACTTCATAAATGGAACTTCATGTATAAAATATTGGTACTTCATATATATAAAATTGGTACTCTCTGTTTACAACAACTTTGGTACTTGTTTACAACATCAGTACTTCATGTAAACAACAGTGGTATTCATGTTAACAATATCAGTACTTCATGTTTACAACATTGGTACTTCATGTAAACAACATTGGTACTTAAAGTTTACAACATCAATACTTAATGTAAATGACATTGGTATTCATGTTTACAATATCAGTACTTCATGTTTACAACATCAGTACTTTATGTATACTTCATGTTTTTATAACATTGGTACTTCATGTATACAACATCAGTACTTAAAGTTTACAACATCAGTACTTCATGTATACAACATTAGTACTTAAAGTTTACAACATCAGTACTTCATGTTTACAACATTGGTACTTCATGTTTACAACATCAGTACTTTATGTATACAACATCAGTACTTAAAGTTTACAACATCAGTACTTCATGTTTACAACATCAGTACTTCATGTTTACATCATTGGTACTATATGTTTACAACATTGGTTCCTAATGTATATAACATTGTACTTCATGTATATAACATTGGTACAACATCAGTACTTTATGTATACAACATTGGTACTTCATGTGTACAATATCATTATTTTATGTATATAACATTGGTACTATATGTTTTCAACACAACATCAGTACTTTATGTACACAACATTGGCACTTCATGTGCACAATATCATTATATTATGTATATAACATTGGTTCAGAATACTTTTTTCACGATATTGGTACTTCATGTATATATTATATAACTATATGGTACAACAACATGCATATTGGTACTTTATGTATACAATTGGAACATCATGTATACAACATTTGTACTACATGTTTACAACATTGGTACTTCATGTATATAACATTGGTACAACAGCAGTACTTTATGTAAATGACATTGGTACTTCATGTATACAACACTGGTTTGTAGCATTACTATATGTTTACAAGATTGGTTCTTCATGTTTATAATATTGGTACTTCATGTTTACAACATCAGTACTTCATGTATACAACATTGGTACTTTATGTAAATGACATTGGTACTTCATGTTTACAACATCATTACTTCATGTATACAACACTGGTACTTTATGTAAATGACATTGGTACTTCATGTATACAACACTGGTACTTTATGTAAATGACATTGGTACTTCATGTATACAACACTGGTACTTTATGTAAATGACATTGGTACTTCATGTATACAACACTGGTACTCCATGTATACAATATCAGTACTTTGTGTATACAACATTGGTACTTTACGTTTACAACAAACAACAGAACACATATGGAAAATGAAAAAATAAGACTTTATGTGATAAGTTTCACAAAATGACAGTAAACAAAAACCTCAAATTTTCAAACTAATAACAACACCTATAAGTTTGGTTTCACCCGAACAGGTATGTAAGTTTTTTACAGGTATGTAAGCTTTTTACAGGTATGTAAGCTTTTTTAAAGGTGTGTAAGCTATATTGGGTAACAAATTACCTATAAATAGATTGAAGTCTCAATTTTGTTATACAGCGAGAAGCAGCTGTGATATTAATACTGATAAAGACATTGCTAAGCATGTCTGGCAAATTAAGTATACATATATATATATATATATAAAAAGTAAAATTTTGTGAGAATAAATAGTTATAAATTCTTGTGCAAAAAATAACATGAGTACAAGTGATATTCCTTTACATATGACAGAAGCACTGGATAATAACAATTATATTGATACATGCGTGTAAATTAAATAGAAAAAATTATATAATTATGATAAAAAAAATACTTTTCTCTGAGTAAAATCAGAAATTAAATTTTGATTATTTAAATGGAATAATAAAGTTCAATTTGAAATATAAATTGATAAACATTGTTGGTGTCACAATTTTTAGAGATTCATTAGGGACTTCACTTTTAAAATAGTGTTGATACGGCAAGCAATTCTTTCACACCTCTTCAGTATAATGTATAACCTACTTTTGAACTATGTACAACTACAAAGCCAGAAAACATATCAATTTGTAATTAACCCAATTACCACCAAGGATCTTAATGGTAAACTCCTCCTGTGGTAGTAGACCAGTCCATTATGGTTTGTGGGGTAGAAAGGATAAAAAACTAGTAGTAGACCAGGCCATTATGGTTCTGTGGGATAGAAAGGATAAAAAACTAGTAGTAGACCAGGCCATTATGGTTTTGTGGGGTAGAAAGGATAAAAAACTAGTAGCAGACCAGTCCATTATGGTTTGTGGGGTAGAAAGGATAAAAAACTAGTAGTAGACCAGGCCATTATGGTTTTGTGGGGTAGAAAGGATAAAAAAAAGAAAATCAAGTCTAAAGATGTTACAATGCATTAGGAAAATTACATAAAGTGAAATTTGATTATCTAAGTCACTCAAGGGTAAACACCAAACAAGTATTTTTTTCATAAGGATAAATTTTATCATGGCTGACTGGATCATTGTTGTTTTATTTCTGAATCACTTTGAGTCAGGTCAGACCGTTCCAAAATTTCATCATAATGTAATTCTGTCTTACCACATGTACCTTTGTACACTAACAAACTTATTTTTGACAATAGCTTTTGAATATAGCCTGTACAGCGGTAAATTTTACAGCACAAATTAAGCATGGATCCATGCTCACATGGCTTTTGGATATACCCTGTAAATTTTATAGAAAAGAGTTAACAGGTATCCAGGTACCCAAGGCCTTTTGGGTACAGCCTGTAAATCTTAAAGCACACAAAGAGGTATCCAGGTTCTCATATCACAACACAGACAAAGATTTGCAGTACAGCTGTGAAAAATCACATCTATAACCCTATTACAGAGTTCTCAAAATGTACAACAAATAGTTTGGAAATCAACAGAAACAATTAAAAAAATAAATTCAACTATGTATCACAGATTTATGAAGAACAAACAGACAACAAAGCTCATTACATATAATACTTAAACTCGTTAGAAAAAAAGTCAATAAAAATAAGACGAGACATTTCATATAGATAATGTTCATTTAGTTCTTTTGATTCATTAACATAATTTCAACAATCTTATTACAATCTAGATTCTAATACATAAAAAATATTCAATATAAAAATTGTGTAAATTTTTTCTTTATTTCTTGTTGGACGTATATAAAAAAGTAAAGACTGCTGAGTTCACCATTTAATTAGAATTCTGAAATCATATCCCTAGTGAGAGAGACCTTAATTTTGTTTCTGTAATAAATTACCTAAAACTTTTTTGTTTTAATGACAACATTTGAAAATTCAAGCAAAATGCTGTTTATTAAATAAATTTAAAAGAAAAAATAAAAGATAAAAATATATTCAAATACTGTAAATGTATAGGACTGTGTTTTGTCGTCCATAGCAAGACAGGGAAGCAAATAATCTGGTACACACTACTGATGTTTTTCTGTTTTACTCATTTCACACAAAAAATTTATAACAAACAAAAATCATCCTGAAATAAAGTGATGTCATATTGTATGCAACTCAATTAAGTATAACACAACAATGTAGATTAATGTATCTTATATTTTTAAAAAAAAAATGATACTTCAAACTCTTTAGAAATAGATGATATAGACAGTTTGAATATTCCACATAAAAAATGTATTCAGGATTCAATCCGATTTATGTCAATAGAATTAAAAAAAAAATTCCTGCCTTGATGAAATATTTTATGAATCCCACCATTTAATGCCTCAGTTTATGACTGAAGTTGTAAGAAGCCGGTTGGATTTGGTGCTCCAGAATGGTATCCCAGAGGAGGGGCTCCTGTGGGATAATCTCCAGGAATTGTTTGGTTCAGGGCAGTGTTACCAGGATAGCCTCTATCTTCATCGTAGCTTCTGTCTGGTGGATAAGCGTATGATGGATGACCAGTATAGACAGAGGGTACGACACCCGGCTGAGCTTCCGGAGGAATTTCAATCTTACCATAACCCTGTCCAAAAAAATAAATAAAAGTATTTGATTTGTTTTTGTTTATCATGTTTTAATGTCCTTTTCATCTAATATTACCCTAAAACTACTTTTAATCTTAACTCATTGACCCCTATATTCACAACTGGACTCTCCCATTTCAAATAAACAATAAAGATGTACCACTGTCAGAATTCAGTAGTGTGATTTAAAATCCAAATTTTGCTCACTCCCATATTATGACATTCGACCATACTATTTATTGATTTGGATGAGTCTAAATGTGACAGCAGGGTTGATGAGTTAACTGAAATTACATCATTCCTTACATGAAATGGATTATCTGGGTACAATCAAAGAAATTTGGAAATAAGGGAGACAACTCTGCATTCATCAACTACATGTACTGTCACTCCAAACTGAAAACTATTTCTTAAAAGAAACTGACTATTTGGGTCTGTTAAAAAAAGAAATCCGGAAATAAGGGAAACAACTCTGCATTTTACACAAACTGCTGTCACTTCAAACTGAAAAGTATTCCTTACAAGAAGTCCATTATCTGGGTCTACTAAAAAGAAATCTGAAAATAAGGGAGACAGGTCTGCATTAATAAAACTGATGTCACTCCAAAATGAAAACAATTTCAAACAAGAATTATCTGGGTCTATTAGAAAGAAATCTGAAAATAAGGGAGACAACTCTGCATTCACAAACTACTCTCACCCCAAACTAGGGTTGTCAAATCGATCAATTTCTAATAACTGGTTAACTGAATGTTTTTCCGATCGAGTACTCAGTTACTCTGTCACTTGTGACCCAGATATTATTCAAAATTAAAGGTGCAAGGAGATATATATTTGCAGGTATATTATCTTACATCCGGAAAAATGTTTAATCTTAAATATCTCTGTGGGTCATTCTATAGCTTTTGGACACTACAGAAGGAAGGACCTTTTTGTCTTATCTATATATCATGTTGGTAGCTTTATTAATATTAAAAATGAAAGATTCAGTGGACCTAAGTCGATCAAGGGCCAATTCTAGAAGATTCAGTAATATGCTTCCCGTTGATATTTGAATGTTTTGTTTTTACTGAATTAAGCCAAATCTAAATGGGTTTGATACCCCGGTACCCTATATGTATCGTTTAATTCAATGAAATGTTTTAATATAACTATAAGTTGTTTTCTGAATTTCAGGTGTAAATGGCGGTATTTTCTTAGTTTAACCAGCGATTATGCTTAACATATCTCTTAATGGAATTAAAGACAAAATTATCTTAAAACTAATATAAATTATCAAACTGAAAACAATTACATGCATATATCTCCTAGTTATAAAATACAAACAACTCCCTATGGATTTAGCAAACCAATCGACACATATAAAGAAACTAATTGTTGTATAAACAAATATCTAATAACGATAAACGGTGGGTCAAATCAGTTAGACTTTCATTTTTATTTTTAAATATTTCAAAAATGTAAAATACATGTGATTTTTAAATTACGTTCGAGTAATCCAGTACTGATTTTAGTATTTGATAATCAGACCATCCGACGAGTACTCGGTTAACCAGTTACTCGTTGACAACACTACTACTGAAAACTATTCCTTACAAACAGTTGACTATCTGGCTCTATTAAAAAGAAATCTGAAAATAAGAGAAACAACTCTGCATTCACAAACTAATGTTACTCAAAAATGAAATCTATTCCTTCCAAGAAGTTAATTACCTGGCTCTGTTAAAAAGATATCTGAAAATAAGAGAGACAACTCTGCATTCACAAACTACTGTCGCTCAAAACTGAGAAATATTTTTTAAAAGAATTGTAAATTGTGAACGTTATTTTATGAACAATTTTCATTTATATGGTGGCCCCCAGTTTTTAATGGTGGAGAGGTATTGGTTACAATTTACTTGTGAAGATACCATCAACCTTCCGCAAGTACGGTAAACTGACAAACTTTCTCACAAAAATCAGCTTTGGTTCCAAGGAGGTTCGAACCTGCATTGACCAGAAGGGAGAGACTTCATGGTTCAAAGCCCAATGTTCTAATTATTCGGCCATGGAGGCCCCCTTCCTTAAGAGAAGTTGACTGTCTGGGTCTGTTAAAAGAATAAGGAAGACAACTCAACATATAGAAACTATGGTAACTACCGAACACCTGATGTTACTGAAAACACTTAACAATATAATGATATAAGTTTTATAAGCAATGTTACACAAACCGGAATTTGGGTTGCTTGTTGTTCTACACAGCCATACAAGTGTGGTACGAGGGGTCGTGCTTGGGTGTAAAGACCACCTAAAGCAGCGTATCCTTGGTGTCCACCAGCAGCAACATGATCAGCAACATAGGATCCCACCTAGCAGATGGAAAAAAAGAATTACGATAAAATATAAATTATTAAAAAACTCATATAAATATCCAGTAGTTTTCAAAGCATGAATATTGATTATTTTTATTTGAAAAAGGCAAGAAACAACAAAGAACTTGTCAGCAATTCTCTTTTTTGTTTTTGTTTTTTTTGTCGTATAGGCTACTATTTCCAACGAGGATCTACATCGCAGAACAGCAACGGTACTACTGTCCATCGAAGTACAGGGCAGAAGGTGGCAGTAGATCAGACATGTACTCTGCATGGAGGACTCCACCATTTCAAAGGTTGCTATGTGATAGACCCCTATGAGGAAAGAAAGAGAGGTCGACAGAAAGAGACACGGAGACGATCGGTGGAAAAAGAGATGAAACAGAACAACTGGACCTGGGATCAGATAAAGCGTGGGCGAATGACAGGTCATAATGGAAATCTCTGGTGTCGGCCTTATGCACAATCCAGGGTCAGCAAATAACAACTCACTCATTCACAACTACTGAATGCTGGGAAGTATATATATTTTCTTGAGTACTCACTGTTCTGAGAATATGCATTGCCTTTAATTTATCTGTTTCAAAAGGAAAGGCACTGAGGATGTATTCTTCGCCAAGTTTGGACTGATAATCTGATAATACCCTGAAATGAAAATTTAGAATTGGTCAAAATGTTTATGTGAAGTGAAACAATGTATGGTACCACAAAAACAACAATGAAAAAATCAGGCCATTTTTTCTGTTAATTTTAGGAAAATGTCCATTGGCGACACCATTGGGAATGTTAATGTGCATTTGCTTCAAATTGGGATAAATCATTTGCACACATGGAAATCTAAATGTAATGGAATCTCTTTTAAATATATATTTTCCCTTGTGTTAAAAAAATTTTCACTAAGGTTATGGCCTCAACACCAAAATGGAATTTTTTTTTTCACCAAATTGAGAAATAAAAAATTGTATTGTGCATTGGGAATGGGGCCAAAGTTTGGCTCCGTGGAAACTATTGAAACTGGCCTGCAAACTGTTATATTTAAAAGATTTTTATTTCAATCAACCACACAGATCATAATAGACTGGTGTAAGACAATAGAAAAGAGTATACCACTTTGATACTTTGGGGTGAAATATTTAATCCATACATCTATCAAAGACAACCAACGTTACTTTCCTACCTTTAAAACATTCATACTTTTTTAGCTAGCTCTCTCTCTCTCTCTCTCTCTCTCTCTCTCTCAAAAAAAAAAAAAAAAAAAAAAAAAAAAAGCATTTTCAAAATTTTCATAAATATTCATTTAAACATTTTTATTTTTTACTTACCTTTTGATGCTATCCAAAGCTATCAGTTTATCGTTGTGCACCGTGATTGCATTAATTATATCTCTCCCATCCTTACAAGACATTTGACAAAGTCGCTGAAATTTAAGAATGTGGCAATTTTTAGTGACGGAAAAAATTACAAAGGAAGATACAACCAATATTAAATGAATGCCTGAATTGTTTTCTTATTTGAATTCTGAAGCTTTATAGACTATTTTCATGCACATTTTGAGTTTTAAACATTTCAACAATTTTTGGTTTATTCACCTTATCCAATCCACATATTCCTTTATCCATACTCTCTGATTCCCAAAAATAACTGTATCATTTATTGAACATAAAATACATTTGGTCTCTTTTCATCTAAATTCCTTCTTTGAAAATCTTCCGAATTTACCTTTGATTAATATTACTTACTGGCTCTAAGATCCGTAAACATCTTATTTTATCAGCTGGGCTGGCATATGCGTAAAGAAGTCTTGAAGCCTAAAAAGAAATACCATCTGTAAGTTCTACAAGTCTATCATAAAATACTTGTGACAGTCATTTAACTCATCACCCCTATGGTCACATTTAGACTCACCCAGATCAATAAATAGTACAGTCTACTGTCATAATTCAGGAGTGAACAAGTTCATTTTGCATGTAAGATTATTAATATGAATTCGGATTCTAAATCATACACCCCTGAATTCTGATGGTGGTCTTAACCATTCTTAGAAATGGTCCGGTCCAAATGTGACAAATGTTGACGAGTTTACTGTGATTCAAAGTTGACCAGATTTAACCAATATAATCAAGGCTGATAACATTCTCTATAATTTCTGGTTAGTCATTTCTATCAAGTGCTAATTATAAACTACTCTTGGATGTAATAATTTACAAAAGATTTCAGACATATACAGTCAAACCCACTTATATTAAACCCTGTTACAGTGAAATTCTGCTTAATTTGAAATGATTTGGATACCTGGCCAAATTTCTCTATTACCATTATAGCCTGGTTATTTTGAAACCCTCGTTCTTTTTTTAAAGAAAAATTCATTCCCCTTTGATTTCAATATATCTGGGTTTGAGTACTTTGACTATACATGTACATGTACAGTGACATGCCAAAACTGATGCAACTTTTTGATTTTCTCAATATATTTCATGTAAAACCACAATTTTTGAAAAAAGCTATTACAAAGCCATTTTCAATTCAATTTCAATGCAATTTCCCCAATTAACCATTAATGTTTTGTAGTTTATGTGTTTGTTTTGTTATAAATCATCATTGCTTTGTTGTAAAGTACTGGTGAGTTTTTGCAGGATACAAACGTTTAATATCTCTTTTTAACATGTGTTTAATTTTCTGTTAAGATTCCTGAATCTTAAAAACAGAAAAATTGAACATAGTGAGCAATACAAAATGAAACTGTTAGATATTGAGTTTTATGATGTAAGTTTTGTCAAAGTTGTTGTAGAAATGACTTCCCATAAGTGTTTTGAACAATTTTGAATTTTTATGAAATATATAGAGAAATATAAAAAGTTGTATCAATTTTGGCACATCCCTGTAGAGACATTCTATACAAATACTAGGTTCAGCTTACCTGTTCTGCATTAAAAAATCCTCTTGAACTGTAAAGAATTTCCACTTTTTTCTCAGAATATGAGGTCTCCTAGATAAAAAGAACAAACTTGTTATTAACTCATCAACCCCTGTAAAATATTGGACTCTTCTATAAATCAATGACTTAGACCAGTCCTAATGCATCTTTAGGGGTAAATGAGTTAGTTTTAATGTAAGAGGCAGCGGTATCAATAAAAATCCCAAGAGTAAGACTGTAGGGGGCAATTTTACAAAAGGTCTTTAGTCTTAGACCACATGTATGACTTTGGACAATTTTACATAGAATTAGGACTTATGACTTACGAACAAATCCAGTCTTGTCTTCATGACTACCAGTACTCTGAAGTAGTGCACAGACCTAGTTAAGTTATTGTCATATGTGTCATTAGTTATCTTTGTAAGTGTAGCAGGTCTTGCAATTAATTCTTCTTGAAAATATCAATATTTTGTTTGAAATATAAAAAATCTCAGATACCAAGGTATAAATCATTAGGATGTCCAGGATATAGGTACAAATCTGGTAAAAAAAAAAATGGACAAACACGGACCTCTTGAAATCAGAAGTGGGATCAGGTGCCATGGAGTCGACCAGTCACACCCGCTGTGAGTCCACAGTCAAATCAAAATGAAATATGTCAGGAACAAATCATAATTGGTACAGACTTCTCAACAATTGCCATCGAACAGGTAACTCAACATTTCACAGAGTAGTCGCAAACAAGACTATTATACCGACCATAAAATTTGCAGAATGTGCAAACATGCTGCCATTATTGTTAAACCATGGCCCAGAATTGCTATGCTCTTTCCAACTCATGGTTTCATGTGCCTAAAATCACTTGTGAATATTTTTATTATTCATGAAGCCACAGCCAATGTGAGTAACGGGAGCTTGCATTTGTCAACTAATCTGATCAAAGCCTTCAACACATTTCAGAATTGTATGTGATCAACAGAGTACACAATAACTTCCATTGCTGTTCACAACTACTGTGATTGGATAAATTGGACACACCTACTCCTTATACATGTAAATATTACATTAGCAACAAATTATTTCGGGCACATCCTAAGTTTAGATTTGAGATCAAATAAATTAAGTCAAGAATCAGGATTTACAACTTATTGATAAAATGGACCCAAAATTTTTTTGAATTATTTGATATATGTATATGTGAATTTAATCTGATATTTTGTGTCACAAAGTAAAGAGGAAGCTGTCTTGAAAGAATGCTGTAATGAGACCACCAGTCTTTAGAAACTTCCTGTGCCTATACATGTAAACCATCTGTCATGAGAGATCACCTGTCATGAGAGATCACCTGTCATGAGAGACCACCTGTCTTTAGAGACCACCTTCTTTAGACACGTCTTGTCATGAGACCTCCTGTCTTTAGAGACCACTTGTCATGAGAAGCCACCTATATTTAGAGACCTCCTGTCATGAGAGACCACCTATTCCAATTTTCAACAGGTACATGTATAATATACTATCAGTTGCAAAAGCAATCTGAGCAGACTACTCGAATGAACAGCGAAAATAATGAAATAAGTTAAATTATTTATAAATCATGTTTATAAAGATTGACAGAATATTTTAAACACGAAGTATGAGTGATGAATAAATAATGATAAAAAATTGTCATCTGGCACTGCCCTCTTAACTTATTGACATGTAGATATTGGATGCTTGGTTTTAAAAATCGAAAAGTTTAGTGCTACATTTAATTATTACAAACTTTATTAGCTGGGAAGAAGTGAAACCTCTGTCATAGATGACATAAAAGAACTGTGGATGATTTTCCATTTTCCGAACTGAGCTGCATGGACAGTAGGGTGCACAGATAATCTTACATTATTTCTTTATCTATCAAAATAGATTTATTGTGATGTCAATGATTATCTTATGAGAACATGTCACAAGAAGACCAACTAATACCAGTATGATTTCTATTGAATCGTCAAGTGAATATCAAGTAAAAATAAATGAATATTCAATGACTCATAGGATGCCTGTCAGCCCTTATTTTTCCCAACACATTTTGTGAATGGTGAAATAGAAACAGAGGTAAGAAGTATGACCTCAATGTTTCAATAAAAATTAATGCCAGGCACTGAACACTTTTCATAGGAAAACACAGGATTTATTGATGCAACCATTGTTCATTTACAGAAATTATGTGTAACTTTATCATGCCTAGTCTGGCTAGAGTTTGATTGCATTTGACATTTTAGCCAATTTTAGATTTACAAAAAAAGGTTTATTTTCCCCGAGTAACTACTGTTTGATTTCATCTCTTTTTTTTAAAGTTGGGGCAAAATTTCGTACCTACAAACAAGCACTTCAAGGCTGAAAATCAAATACAAACAACATTATAATTTAAAACCCCGTGGCTGTAAACATAAACACTTTCGACACCAGTAAGTTGAGTAACAAGGGGATTTGGTTGTTTACCATAGAAACGTATGTCCTTTTCGCAGATTACAAACCTGATTTATCCGGCCAACTAATTTCTGAAATGTCTCGTCATCAATACATTCCTTTGCCATCTTGTTTGCTTTAATATGAGCAAGATAAATCAAAATGACACAAAACAAACTGAGACCCGACAGCTGCAGACCAAGGCTTCCTGGCAACCCCGAAACCGGATATGAAATTACACATGCGCGAAAATTGGTTGAGTGTAAAAAGAGGGTATGCTTACACCTAATACACTGGCCGGTTAGCTGGAATACATTAGGACCCAATTACTGAGTTAGGTCTGTCACGTACCGCTTATTATTTTTGGGTTACCTTTTAGATAAACAGAGTGCTGAAAATTTGACTTCTGTTTTATTACTTTTAATTCCACTCAGTAGCAACTGTATATTAAAGGTCGAGATTTACACGGGTAGATCAACTGTAGACCTCTGTAAAGAGGAATGCCATTAGGCATTACAACTTTGGCTTTATTCATTTTCGACTAAAAGACCCTACAGAAATTTCAACACCATTTGCTTACTTCAATTTACGATCCTTTAGCGTGCATATAGCTATTTGGAATCTTCGTCGAGACTTGTTTTAGAGCGATCAAGTTTTATGCATAAATATAAAATATATTATAATAAAAGCGGAAACAAACAGCTTTCGCTTTGACCTACTGTGACCGAACACCAGAGAATAACCATGAGTAGGTTTACGTTTTACTATTACCCGACTTCATATAATTCACAGAAGGTAAGTATGTTATAATATCTAGTAATAGAAGCAGATATTTTCCAATATTTAGATCAACTGCAGATCCAGGTAGATCTCTGTCTATACCTATAATACATGTACCAAGTAGATTCTAGCAAACAAGCCTATTATTGTAAAAATAACATACACAAACATGTCTTTAGATAATCACAAAAAGTCGATTTATGTCTCCGTTAAAATGATTTCATTTCGTCTCCAAGGACGGAGATCTAGATGTAAAAATCAATGCTATGTGTAAAGAAAGATAACTCTTCTAGAGTTATTATATATTATCATACCGATTAATCCCCTTGATTATAAACCTCGTTAGTATCCGAGAGTCAACTGTCTGGTAGCCTAGTCATAAGATCGCATTATCATTTGCAATCACGTGTAAATTAATTCAGATGGCACAATTTTCTCTTCTGATGACAACAATTTCTTTTAAGGGGAAGAAGGATACCCTGGGATTTACAAAAAACTTATCATCATTTTTTCTTATTTTTTGCATACTTATTCATAATGAATGTATGAATTAATAGAATGAATAATCTGGCACATTTGTGGATATATAAGGGATATTTACATATGCAAGAGTTATGCCCCTTTCCAGAATTTTGATTCTTTCATCAACTGTCCTATTCATTTATTTACAAAACTCATATTGTTCTAGCTAACTTGGTAAAATTTGATCAGATGCCATGGTATCAATGTATTTTATGCTTTTATTAGAGCTGGTGGATAAAGAGGACGAAAGATTGAAAGCTGTGACCCCCAAAATACCAAATTTTTATAACACTTAAATCTTAAATTCGGTCACTGTAAAAAATTTAGTCATCAAATTCTTTTTATTTTTTCTGTAAATGGTCAATTCAGAATGGTTAACAATTATTTAGAGTCAATAAAACAAGTTGGGTATATAGCAAAGAAATAACACCTTGAAGTATGCCGAAATTGAGTATTTTTTTTTTACAAAAAATTCTTTAAGAGAAGACTTTATTACATTTTTTTAATAAGATTTTTCAATGAAATAAATGCTTTATTTTTCACTGTTATGTTTCACTGTTATTTTTCTTTGATTTTTTAACTTTTACATGCAACTCAATGCAAAGTAAATGGAAATCCTGTATTTCATTTTTAGCCAATCAAAATACTTTAAATATTTTTCTCTTTTGGGACTACTTTTTCTTCTTTTATTAGAGTTATTTCCCTTACACTGTCCTAACAAGCTGTCTTCTGCTAGCAGTGACACTAACTAGCACACCGTTTGCTATTATATATATTATCTCACTATTACATGAATTAAAATATTTATTATTTATAATAAATCTTTGATTATCCGTTTGTTTGTCTCATGTTTTTAACTTTTTAACCTATATTTCCCCACATTTCAATGTACTATTTCTTAGTAGCGGAGTGATATATTTCATGCCTCGAAGATTATAGACTCTATCTAGACATAGCTACAAAACGCCAGGTAACAAAACATGACTCAAAAATTCTTTGTTTAGATTACCAACATCAGTTCCAGTTTATATTACTATATTGACATTCTGGTCACGTGACCAGGTGTCCTTCTTTCCCTTAAAGCTCTCCCACAAGATTGTTTTAGTACGACAAGTCCGATCTCAATGATAACAACAGAAGGGAAAATCGTATACATTTTGATACAATGCAAATTTTGTTTTCAAATAAATTTTCATATCCATAGATCTACAAGCTGAGAAAACGCAAACGAATCAATTTTCCAACATCTATACATTGGCGTCCAAAGGAGGGGCGAACGCCCTTTACGCGTAAGCCTACCTTTACCGTTGGATCATTCAGTGTAGACTACGATTGATATGCAAATAATTGTTCCTGGATTTTTTTTTTCATTTTTTAAAAAACGTTATAATTCAGAGTTAGTCTTTATATTCTTTCAAAAATGTTATTTTCAATAGTATGGTACAAGTAACTTACCCCATAGAAAAGTGCCGGTTGCATAACTCAACTCGGGGGCTGCGGCCCACGTAAAATTATGCGTCCGTCCATGGTGTATCACAACATAACCAACACATTTCTATGGGGTAACTAATGCTCCCAGAACAAGACTTGTAGAACTATGGTTTGTTATACGTAGGATCAAAATTTTATTTTCATGTCAAGTTATGTTTTTGGTAATTATTTAATGAGATTAATATAACTACATAAAGTCTTAAATACTAAATGAAAATACAAGAACCTATAATTCAATTTCTGCATGAATTTTACAGAGTTAATGGTATATGAGCTGTCAGCGACTGCACTGCATATTTTTGAAAATGGCTTATAAACCATTTTAATACAATTCAAAATATCACTGAACACGAAATTACCTACATCTATTGTGCTTTAAAAAACCCGTAAACTTAGTTTTTCATGCACGAAATAATCTTTGTCTTGCAGCACGACATTTCTCTGACGTAATCAACATGTCTGCAAGTGAACTCTAGCTTAAACACTGGGAGGACCTTTATTGCACATTTTGAGAACTCTCAAAGCGTTTATTGCACATTTTGAGAACTCTCAAAGCGTTTTAAGCCGAAATATACCTAAACAGAGCTCTCTTTTCCACCTGTTTCACCATTTTGTCAGTTTAATAAAAAGTTAAATGAATTACAAGCTTTGTATTTTTATTTTTATTAGTAAAATGACCATAGTTACTTTTTATTTTACCAAGATTATCCCATTGTGACGTAAACTTCCCAGTTGAAACAGTACAGAACCCTGTATATACAATATGATTAGCCGGAAGTGATGATGCCCTACTTTTTTTTTTAAATTGCATACTATTATGACGAACGGAAACAGTACAACACCCTATCATAGACATTTTTCATGACGTAGGACAACTCGGAAATGCATGATAAAAGAATTGACTCGCATGGAACTGGTTCTTACCATACTATAGTGACTTCCTACTAAGTCATCTAACGTTAATATTTCTACATAAATAGATGGCTTTATATTATATAGGCCTACCCATTTCCAAAATAAATAGTTAACTTAGAAAAATGATCCATTACTAATGCTGTGGAATTTTTGCTTGGTTTAAAAAAAATCTTCGCATTGGCATTTATGTACATACTCTAGACCGAAATTCTGCCCTGATTTTAAATTTCATTTTTGATAAAAGTTTCATTTTTTTTATAAAATGAGGTGATTGAACCTAGAATCGGGACAGAATTTTGACCTATAAGTACTCGCGCGCATCTGCTTAGTGTATGTCGAAAAATTCTTGCCATTCAATACTTTTCTCAGATGGCTATTGGAATCTGATTAACAACAACAACAACGTACACATAGTCTATAAAAGAATCAACAACATACAAATGGTAATTTCACATTTGATTCCCAATTTCATGACATTACAGATCTTAGTAAAATATATTTAAAATTGGAGCTCAACTGATGAAGTCTAATTGACTTAGTAAACCTAGTACCTGGTATATCTATACCAGCTGATAATCTTATACTAAAGTAATATTTGACACTGATAGCACATTTAAATATCTAAATTCTTCTAAAGCTAGGATAGCCATCTTTTTACAGTGGTTACTCTTAGACGGATTTTGATTATACGTTTAGATTCATTATTTGGCCTTGTCTGATACCACTTTCTCTTTAGAAAATCTATTTAAAATTGGAGCTCAACTGATGAAGTCTAATTGACAGAAACGATCGTCTTGAACATTATAACTTTGGTATTATGTTTATAATATTTATAACCAAAATCGTTGAACAATTATCAGACAGTGCAATGGGATGGAAGTGGAGCGAAATCAGTGCTTAATTAGTTTTCCGAAAGCAGGTAAAATCGCTCACGTTGGAGGTCAATAGCTCCAGAACGCGTACACCGATTTTGATAGGGTTTTCGACGTTGTTCTTAGAATGACGAGTTCTATAAATACATGTACAGATATTTTCATTTTTCACTCGATGCGCTCAAGATGCTAAATCATGAAAAGTTGCCTTTGTGGAATTGCATATTCAGGTTCTTATGAGACAATCGCCGGGGCTCTTTTCTTTTTCAGGTGTATTTAGCTCTTCTGGAAAAGGAAGCAAATTTCAATACAGTGATCGTCAACATACATGGAGGAGAACAGTTAGAAGCATGGTACATGAGAATTAATCCAAACGGGGACGTTCCAACATTACTAGATGGAAGCAAAGTGATATTTGATTCAGAGAAAATGATAGAGTACATTGACAGTCATGTTACAGGTAAAATTGACAGATTATTCAAAGTTGTTAATTTAGAGACAAGTAGCAGGTGTAATATACATCTATGGGTCTACCAAAATAAATTTGTTCATATTTAAAAACACAAGGAGTCTAAATGAAACCATTATAGGGGTGACAAACTTGTTTTCAGCAACAAAAATATTACAGCTACATTTTAAAATACCTGTACATGGAGTCACATTTTACCTGTGAATCCTATTTTTGCAAATTAAACCATATTGTTTTATTTTTTATAGAACCTGGATGAGCCACTTTACTTTGGTAGACTACAACAACGGTTTTGCTACCGTAAATCACGTTTATTTCGTGTGAGATTAATTTTTGTGTAAATTCATGAATGACCATGTTCCCGAATTCAAATATCAAATGTAATGTATTATAGTTAATAATTATAATAAAAACCTTTTTTTCTCTTAAATGTATATAGTTATATATATTGTTTTATATCTCAAAGATATTTCAATATGTCAGAACGTGTTCAACGTATGAACATTTCATATACAGAGGCAAACTATTTACTGATAAGTTCTTCTCAAGGATATCAGGAATAACGTTTAATGTCAACATTTCTCAAATTTTATGGTCGTAAAAGGGCGAAAATAACCAGGAGCGAAAATGTCCAGGTTTGTTTGTTTTTGTTTTACGCCATACTCAACAATTTTTCAGTCATATGATGGCGTCCAGTTTTTATTGGTGGAGGAGAAACCCCGGTCACCCGGGTAAAGACCACCGACCTTCCGCAAGAAAACTTTTCTCAAATTTTATGGTCGTAAAAGGGCGAAAATAACCAGGAGCGAAAATGTCCAGGTTTGTTTGTTTTTGTTTTACGCCATACTCAACAATTTTTCAGTCATATGATGGCGTCCAGTTTTTATTTGGAGGAGAAGGTTACCCGGGTAAAGACCACCGACCTTCCGCAAGAAAACTAGCAAACTTTCCCACTTAATTCGAAATGACCCTGGCGGGATTCGAACCAGAGGTGAGAGGTCTTGTGATTTAAAGCGCAATGCTCTAACCACTTGGCCACGGAGGCCCCCAAAAAATGTCCAGGTATACAGTAGTCAAAATGAATATAAAAAAGTGATGACAGAAATGTCTCATCATACATGTTAGATTTGTTTATTTATGGCTTATTTGTTTAATTACTTGCAGGTACAACTCTAGTGCCACATCTGGAAAGCACCATCGGTCAGCAAGTAAACGCTGTCCGTGAAACATTGGACAAAATAAATATTGATTTGATCACTTTTGGCGTGCTTTGTCACCCACAGCTTACGGACAGCAAAATACAGGTGCCCCCATTTGACCTAGTAAATCAAGAAGGTAATTGATTAGTAAAGTTACATTCCGGGGACGTTATTGTAATTTTCAGGACATACTGTATTTTTGACATTTTCATTAGAAAACGACTCCTAACCGACGAAAATGAAAAGATTTCAAAAACTTTGATGTATTAATGGAGTTATTTGGGGGGATTCCGTAGGAATTCTTAAATTTACCCTGGTGTACGAGTGATATTAAAGGGTGTGCTTGATTCACCACGAAAGTACTATTCCGGCACAGTCTCAGCACATGTTGCAATCGAATGTACCAGGACAGGAAGTAGTTATTTCAAAGATGTCGATAATAATTTTTAAAAATCACGCAAGTTTATGGTTAAATTGCTTGCCCAGGACAGTGTTCCAGAGCATTTGATTGGTGTTCTAGTTGTCTGAGTTGTCCTGGACAGTGAAACGAACCCACTCAGTAGAGCTTCATCACGTGACCGGCAACGCCTTACCAGTTATAAATAGATCAATGTGTTCGGTGTTTCCCACGATTGATTAACTAATTAGTTGGAATAGGGCTTTAAAAATACGACGAAAGTTCATGCGAATACGCATTAAGAGAGTACAGAAAAGTTTATTTATGAACATTAACCCCCGGAATGTGGCTTTAAGTTGTTGATAATCTAATTTTGACAGAAAAACATTTTGGCATGTTTCTATCTTCATCATCTTTTTAGTTTGTTTGCTTGTTTGTTGTTGTTGGTGTTTTTGTTAATTTTTTTCTAATGTTTTCAAGGGTTGAAGACAAACTTATATATACGTCGGAACCCCCCCCCCCTTTTTTTCACATAGGTGTTTTGGGGCTTAGCCCCCCAGACGATTCTGGCGTGTGTATAATTTAAAGTTGGTTTAGCCCCCCCCCCCCCCCCCCCCCACTTTCAATTTGCTTCCGACGCTAATGTTATAATTTAGACATCCTACATTAAAATTTGGATTCGATTTATTATGCTTTGGTCAACATACGGATGTAAACACTCACTTCCAAATAATATCAAGTAAAACTGTATTTAAGAATAAGACAGATTAGACCTGGTACAAACAGTAGAATTTTTCTTACCCTCGAAAAGAAGTTCAGGTAGAATCTTAGGTCAGTTAACTATAGTATTGCAGTATAGTATCAGTTTAATGAGATTTTCATAGGCGTTTTATCAAACACTGAACAGATTTTCATTTATTTTGGGTTGTTATGTAATAACACCCTATTATGGGTTTACTTCGACTTTTCATCGAGTGCTATCCTGTTAGCAATGAAGAGGTCATGGAGTTTGCATTCACAAAATATAGTCCAACTCAAGAATTCAACTGTTACAGAAAAGTCAAATATTTTGGTGTAAATGAAATTAAATCTAGTTTGAATAATCATTAAATGAAATACCACATGATTCTGCCTTTCGAAATTATGTAATACGATTTGTAGTTAGTTTCAACCGAACGTCATCGATCTATTTATAAATATGGAATTCCACTGTATATACAAGATTCCAGTGATGTTGAGCCTGTATTACTCCACCATTCATCATATTGATATTGACAGGTAGTGAGCTTCAAGCATACAGCGATGTAAATAGAAATAATTACATATCGCTAATACCAACATGAAGCTAAATCAATTTCTATTGAACTCTCAAGAATATGTATGTTTTCTAGTCCATGGAAAAATGAAAATAAAAGCAGAATAGAGGGGATAGCATCGAGTAGGAGGTGCTACTTATGCAACTGGCGCGTGAAAGTTCCTGTCCATTTTGAAAACTATCAAATTAACGTGTTTGTCAACTAATCGCTATAAATAACCTGCCTTAATGAGATTCCCGTCCATATTCCCTTTATTTATACACCCTATATGGTGACCACATGCCTTACATAACCAGCGTCAGCTCAATTTCAGCGGACGGTCACTTATATACTGTATGTATTGATATCGCAAAGGGAGGTAACATTGAATGTTACACTTTCCAGTTCTCGTTCCCACGGAAGTTGGGGGAAACCGCTATGTCCATTGTCGGATGTTTACACAACAATTATCACAACTTCTGAAGTTAATCACAATTAGATTGGGCTGTATAAACTTTTTTGTGTAATCGGTCTGTTCACAATGGATTTCAAACAGAAATGATGTCTTCAACAGAAAACAGAAAAAAACGACGTTTTATCCATTGCTGAAAGCGTTGATGTCTATAAGTGAAATTGGTGATAGATTGTTTTGCTAAATCGCGACTTTAGGCCCGTATTATGTTGATGAAAAATTATTTATTTAACAATAAACATGGGGTAAACTGTCTGTTTCACCCCGTACAGTTATTTATATTAATTAATACAAGATAGAGAACATTGGTGCGACTACTCTGTTTCACTAAGTGAAATGTTTTCGTTGGCGGTTGTTGAGACGTCTGTACCAATTGTGACGAGGATACACTCCTCACGTGTTTCATTGGACTTGACTGTGACCTCACGACGGGTGTGACTGGTCGACAGGGGATGCTTACTCCTCCATGGCACCTGATCCCACCTCTTGGTTTCCAGAGGTCCGTGTTTGTCCATTTTTACCGGATTTGTATCTATGTCCTGGACATTCTATCGATTTATACTTTGGTATCTGAAATTTTTTACTTTTGATATCCACTGTCCCCAGAGTGGCTGAATACTTGTAAAAAAAACTGGAGCCCTGCCTTGTGTAGAGGATAGCGACATTGTGGTTTAATCATGTTTAAGTTCACCGCTTTAGCTACTCACTCTTTGAGGTTCAATGTAATGAATAACTGTATAAACGCTCAATGTCAATTAAGATCTTCTAACAGACTAACGGAAGTGGTCTGATTAGTACGGTTGTCTCTTAAGTGGGAGTTTGGATTTAATGCATTAAAGGGACATTAGCTGTGGGTTTTTTTTTTCAAAAATTTTCCTTCTTTTATGCTACTTAGAATGATATACAATATATACAGGCATAAAAAATCTTAAATCCCTATGTATTTCGTGAAAATTGGTTGTGAAACCTAGGTTTGACACTTTTTCCACTTGCAATCGATTAACTCAACTTACTATTTGTATATGAATACCAGACTGGACCTGACCTTATTTTCACGACAAATATCGGAATATAAGATTTTTTATGCCTAAGTATAGCCCTTTTTTGTTATTGTACATCAAGTATAAATAGTAAAAGTAGAAAAAAATCGAAATATTTTTTTTTTTTTGGGGGGGGGGGGGTAAACACAGCTAATGCCCCTCTAAAAAATTTCAAGATTAAGTATGTTATTAATAATACTAAAGTTAGAGTTTTAGAACGGAGACCAAAAGAAATGCTCAAGACGACCGTTTCTGTCAATAAGACGTCATCAGTTGAGCTCGAATTTAATATAGCTATATTTTCAAAAGACAAAGTGTACCACACAAGGCCAAATTATAAATCTAAATGTGTAGCTTTTTAGAAGTTTGGAATTTAAATTGTGGTATCTGAGCGAAATATTACTTTTGTGTAAAATAATCGGCTGGTTTATGATCTTAAATTTCAGATAGTCTGATAAATAGGGTGGTCTTTGGGCGAGGTTACACGGTATATATTTTTTGTATTGATGCAAAGTATCCATGAAAAATATATCTTGAACCACTGAAATTCAACTCTTTTTGTTTACAATATATGTATTATTCTGCAGTTATTAGAGAATTGATAGAAAGTAATGCCACAAAAGCAGAACAATTAGCTGAGAAACATGCCGATTTACGAGAAGCATATCTTTCGACACACGGGAAGCTCAAGGGACAGCTGGAACAGTATATGAGTAAGGATACAGTCACCAAACATCTAGATGACCTGGAAAATGTGTTTGATAAAATGGAAGCCCAAGTGGGAAAATCAAATGAAAGTAAGTTTATTCAAAGTAAAACGGAAACTAAAACATTGAATTTATTTGTTTATTTAATTCATGGTTTTTTATGTTCAACCAATATTTCTTCACTTGTGTTAGCTACAAATGAAGTACCAGATGATTACACTAATGCTATGGATGTATGACATATTTCACGAGTGCTAGTGTTACATGGACGGAATATGTTACAATGAAATAATTCTGTCCATGTGTAACATTAGCAAAGCTTATATGGAATAAAGAGGAAGATTGTTACTAATGTTACTTTTTTGCTAGTGTTACTATTGTTGGACGGAAAATTTCAATATTTATTACAATATCATTGCTTGCGATCAATGTTCCTTCAGTCACGAAATTAGCGTCTTTAGAGTCGCCATTTGCAAAGAGCATACTGCATTCTGGCTAAATATTCACGGATGTAGTAAAAACACAGTTAAATACCGTTGCTAGTGTTACATGTTTTGAAGACGGAAAATTGTGTAACATTAGGAACGGAATAAAAAAACCGCCAGGTCAACTGTTTTCTGGCAAACTTGACTTCAAATCAACTCTAGCGATTTCAGAACTGCAATCTCATACTGCTTATGTCACAGTTATAACCCCAGGCCCCTACGAAAGACAAATTATAGGACATGCTAACTGCTAATGTTATGCATGATAAACAGGACGGAAAATGGCCATTGTGACATCATTGATAAAAATGTTATATATAAATTTCTAAAATAAAAGACAAAAACATGTAAGGTACTCATTTTAAATCAATTTTGGATACAATTAGGAAAAAGAAAACCATTCAGTTTCTCACAATAGATTTTTTTTAAAAAAAACACCTGAAAAAAGGACATCAGAAGTGGAATTTCTTCCGTCCTATTTTGGGCTCAATTGTTAAATAAACAGTAAAAGACAGTGAAGTAACATAGGTCATTTTATTTGAATATGTATCAGTTTGATGTAATATTACACAAAATATCATATTCATGCATAAAAAAGTAAGATAGTTAGTTCATGTTATTAATTCAGTTAATTTTTGTATTTCCGTCCATGTAACACTAGCACTCGTGAAATCTGCCGTATGTCAATGTATGATCAACCTACATGTCAAGGACCAGTAGCCGGTTATGGTGGGATTTCATCTTTAGTATGTACCACAACAATATTTGTTTCCTTTTGTTTGAAGAAATCGTCCAACAGCTGATGATTTATCTTTAAAAAAAATTCACAAAATCATGTTCTATATCAATAGCCAAATCACACCATAGCCGGATACTGGCCCAAGCCGGCTACTGATCCCCCACCAGTGTGTGTTTTTAGAATAAACTTTTCAAACATAACCTATTGTAACTATTAATATGAATCTGCCTTTGCAAATTAAATTTTGTTACTTTTTCCAGAGGATAACAGTGTCCATGAAGCACGCGTCATTTGCTTGTGTTTATTTTATATCTATATGCCTAAAATTATAATCATACGTGAATATGGAACGTACCTTCTGACCGTGTTATCCGACATTGCTTCAGCTTCAACAAATATTTGAACATTCATTATCAAAGGTCCTCTGAGTGTTTGACCTAAAGGTCACTTGCATATAACAATTACGTGAGAGAAATACTATACTGAAAATGCATGGTAAAGGTCCTCTGAGTGTTTGACCTAAAGGTCACTTGCATATAACAATTACGTGAGAGAAATACTGTATTGAAAATGCATGGTAAAGGTCCTCTGAGTGTTTGACCTAGAGGTCACTTGCATATTACAATTACGTGAAAGGACGTTTTTACACTTACAGATGCGCTTTAGAGAACTGGTTAAGTATATAATTTTACTCATCTCACATTTTTACACTGGTTAAATGCATCATTTTACTCATCTGACATTTTTACCACTTACAGATGCCGGATTAGAGAACTGGTTGTTTGGACCGAGGTTTACAGCTGCCGATATCTCATTTACTATTTTGCTTGATAGAATTGTTCTGTTGGGATTAGAGGAACGTTATTTTCCTATTGAAAAACGGCCACATATATTTGCTTACAAACAAAAACTGGGAAACCGTAAAACTGTACAAAAAGTGAGAGAAATGGTGAAATCTTTACCTTGGGTGACCCTCAAATGTAAAGCTAAAAAGGTCATGCCTTATGTGGGATGTATCGCTGCAGTCAGTTTAGCTGTTGGCTTCGCTATTGTGAAGATAAAAAAGTAACGTCACTGATTTTGATGTTGACCAACGTTTTCAATCATGCTACTAAAAATATTCCGTAGATTGCTTTGAATTCACACATCCATCCATGCTATAAACGTTTTATATAGATATGAAAGCAAAAATTCTAGAAAAAAAATGTTGCCTTTACCAGAGTCCAACATCATATTTTAAAAAAAATATTCTACATCTAATTCTTAAATCTGATTGGCTGAGTAAGTCTAAATGTCTGTCGGTTTTCCGAATAATAATAAGGTATCTGTAATTTTATATTCTGCAAATAATAACTAATGTTTTACAATTGTAAGAGTGTTACTGGTCAACAAAGATTGCGTCTATTTTTTTTAAAGCATGATCATATTTTGCAATCATGGCAACCAGTTTTTTATCAGCATGTTTGATTTCCAAATGGTTGTAAGTTGTGTTTTAATTTTTTTTTTTTTGCTACAAAATGTTTGGGAATATATTTTTGCAACTGCAGATTCAAAAATATTGAAGATGTCAGGGGAGTCGTGGTGTTTTGTAAAAATAATAAATCATGTTGTCCATATCATAATATAATGGAGTGTTCCAAAAATAATGTCATCTGTACATTTGCTTGGATAGATTGATCACTAAAGCATAACGCAAATAAAAATCTTGCTCACAAGTACACTGACATTTGGACGGTGTACATCAATTTGTAGCGTATTCATTACACTATATACAAAATGATTGATAAAAGAGCAGAAAATGTGCTCGAAATTAGGACCTACTTGAAAGGTAGATCGCTACTCGGCGTAAAACATAGATATTTACAGTGAAGTGTGCGACATTGATGGGAAGCGTCAAATGTCTCAGGGGTCTATTTGTTGGTGGTTAGCTAAATTTAGGGTTGGACAGCTTCTTGCCCAAGTCATCCTGCAACAACTACAGCTAAAAGCAACATCGAAAATTCCACAATATCTGTAAAAAGATGCCCGATACACCGTGAGTCAATTAGCCCTGTTAACAAACTCATCGTGCATGATATTCTCTCGAAGCATCTTAAATTTAGAACCCCATGTTGAAAATGTACCTTAAATATATTAATAAAAAGCTTTCAACAATTTAGTGACTGGTGATGAGATCGAGGTTTACTATTTTGAGCCAAAACAGAGTTCCAACCGAATTAAGGCCACCAAAAATATGAGACGCCCAAGTATTGTCAAGCGATTACGCACGGTGAACAAGGTTTTGCATGTAATTTTCTTCAATAACACGGGTCTTGTCATGCAAATTCATGGAAATTTTTATGAAAGCGTTGTTCTGGAAAAATTAAAGAACTACAACAAAATTCGCCTCCCGAAAACGGGACTCCGACAAGGCACCCATTGTGGCCGAATATTTGCAGTCGGAGAAGATTACGGTCTTCGCACATACTTCGTATTCATCAGATTTGGCCGCTGCGACTATTTTCTGTTTCCCAAACTCAAATATCATCTATCTTGAAAGAGATACAATTCAAGAAATGCCCTTGGATCTGCTGTTCATCAGTGTCTGAATAGTGTCTCCATTGACGAGTATGAATTGTGCTTCCAAAAATGAACTGACCGGCTTAAATGGTGTTTTCAGGTAGATGGAGAGCATTTTGAAAGACGGAGTAAGTTTAAAATGATCAAAACATTTGTAGTATAGGAGAAGTAATGCAAGTGACATTATTTTTGGAACACTCCTCGTACATGTACATGTACACATATTTAAGTAATTAGTCCCCATTGGTTCTGGGGACTGTACGTTTGTGTTGGGCCTTTTGCTTTGTCTGGGCCATTATACCACTCATTTTGTAAACTAGACTCTCATATTAATTAGTTTAATAGTCTAGAGTTATTCAACTTTATAGATTGAGTGATATTTATCGATATATAAATATAATTATACTAGTATACTGAAGGTATGCCCCAATTCTTTAAACCTGCTTTGTTTATATTTGTTAAGTTTGTTGTTATTTTTTTTTTTTTGGACAAATTTGCCCAATAGCGTCCTAGTCATGTTTTAATTTTTTTATTTTAGCGATTGAAGAATTCATAATAGATTTGAAATTTGCTCATGTTTTTTGCATGCCAATCTATGCAGTATTAACTACTAAGTACCCTATGGAATGTCCATTTCACGACCGAGGAGAAGCATCTACTCGTTGTAATTAGTTTGATATTTATTTTTAACTTAGCAGTAGCACCTTTACTGTAAAAATTATACCATGGGACCATGATTTAGAAACTAAATTTCAGGGAACCACCCACTTAATCAACCCTATGAAAACACTATTGTTTTGAAAAAAAGTAACATTACATTGACATGGAATAATACATTTCTATCCATGTTAGTTATCCTTTCAATGCAAAGGTCTTATGCATTTATCCTATATATGTATACAGTGGAACCTTGCAATTATGACCACCTAACTGACTGACTGAAAGTGGTCTGATTAGTGAGGTAGACTCTTAAGAGAGGTTCTGCACTTTTTATTAAGGTACTGGAAACGAAAATTCTGTTTTATATTGTGAGGTGGTCTCATCAGCGAGGTGGTCTTTAGGCGAGGTTCCACTGTATTTTTTTATGGATATTCATTTTACAATACTTTCAGTTTGTGCTTTAAATATCAATCAGTTTTAACATATAAAAGGGACCACCATTTTGTCCAGTTAATATACTGTTGCAGTGAGCCATGTTCTAGATCCTGTTGACAATTGCCCATATTCGTATACAATACGCAGCTGTACAGAAAGACTCCTACATGTGTACAATGTATACTGATGACATTATATAAAAACAAATGGACATAAATATCAATCATTGATTTTTTTTAATCAAAAGGTATTGATAACGTACCAATTTGTTATCTATATTGTGAATACAATAAAAAGTTGTCAACATTATTTGTTTGTTTATTTTTAATAAATTTGTTTTAAAATATAAATATCAAAGTAAAAATTAAAACAATTTAAAGATTACATATGACGTGATTGACAGCAGAAATATAAATCTTAAGGATGTCCAGGTACATATACAAATTTAGGGAATATTGGACAAACACGGACCTAATGTGTTGCTGATGCGTGCATTAGGGCGTTCATCTTGCTCCACGATATTTTTGACAATAGGTAGTGGTTACTTTTGTCGTATGATCTCAAGTAGGATTTTTTATGTGAAAGCAAGTGTTTGTACAAACGTGAAGAAAATATTTATTAGTTCAAAATCTAAATTACTAGAGACCATTCTATTGTTTATGCAAGAAACATTTGCAATTTGTACTGCTGTTATTTACTCATAATATTATATATAGTACAACGTTTCATATTATTAAATTTGTTATTAATCAGCATTGACCCCTCAATAAAATCCAGGACCTAATGTACATGAACTATCTATTTTTCATTTAAATATACGTTGTATTCATATAGGGCATTGCAAGTGAATACATAGACAAAACTACATATATGTTTCTATTCGTATCTTCCGACAGCACGCGATCGTTGTGATCTACGCTCTTGTTGAATACATCCGCTACAACGATCGCGTGCAGTCTGATGATGCGGATAGAAAAAATTGTGTGTTTTGTATTTATAGCATGCCCCTAATTTATCTATATGTGTACACAGAATTAAAATAGACGCCATCTAACATACTGGATGACTTAAATCACATTTAGAAAAGTAGCTCCGACGGAAACTCTGTATCCAGCTGCAGTGCAATACAGTGTTGTGTATTGCACGGGAGTATTGAACACTGTATAATTACACAAATATGTAACATTTACTGAGACTCGTCTAGACAAAAATGTATCTTCCCAGGAATTGATATTACAAGTTTAGGAAACCTTTCAGAGTAGAAAGAAATTTTGTTCTAGTTTTTGTATCCGATTAAATAAAAGACTCTGGGAGAGCTGATTAAGAAATCGCAAACACTGAACAAATATGAATGAAATTTTCCACATTTAAGTAGTAATATCTCACAATCACGTGCATATGGAGTTTATATTTCACAAATGATCCAATATGCCAGGGCGTGTTCAACATAAGAGCATTTTATATACAGAGGTAAACTACTCACTGACAAATTATTGACACAGGAATATCGAAAATCGCGTTTGTTGTCAACGTTCCGCAAATTTTATGGTCGGTATAACAGTCTTGTTTGCGATTACTCTGTTTCCCTAAGTGAAATGTTGACTTGCCTGTTCGATAGCGGTTGTTGAGACGACTGTACCAATTGTGACAAGGATTCGTTCCTCACGTATTCGATTTAGATTTGACTTTGAACTCATGGTGGGTGTGACCGGTCAACAGGGGATGCTTACTCTTCCATGATCCAACCTCTTGATTTCCAGAGGTCCATGTTTGTCCAATTTTTACCAGATCCTTAGTTTCTAGTTCGCTGGGATATATCGTATTGACATATGTATGAAAATTGTCATCATTAATTGACAAAACGATATATCTAAATGTCAAATTAAATGACACCGCTAGCTTTTTCTTCTTTTGATTCAGCAGTTTCTGAATGAAATCTGCTTCGTATGAATAAAGGAGCAGGTCAGCCAATGAATGAGCTCAATTGGTTCCCATAGGAATGCCGACAGTTTGTTGAAAGACCACGTCACCAAACATTATAAATGTATTGTCTATTAGAAATTTCAGCATCAATCAGAGTGGTATTGGACAAAATAGGTATCATGATAGCCAATCACTAGATATTTAAAATTTCGGGTACCACATTTAGTGAAAAAAACAGTTGTCTATGATGCTAAAAAAGCCTCTCTCTTAATATTTTATGTGGAGTTGTTGTGTAGAGAGAAGAGAAGTCGAATTTTTTGATACTGTGAATCTGAGAAAAATTGTGTGCCTTTTTTTAGATTTTTAAATATCCACATCTGCTTTACACCGCTTCTGGAATAAGCAACTGTAGAGTATTGCTGAAGTTTCTCATTAACGGTTGTCAGTATCTTGGTAAGGAGTAAAGACAAAGGTTTGTAAAACATTTGCTGGATCCTGCTATGTACCTCTGCTTATATGGGGTTTTGTGAAGTTAAGGTATCCAATATAAATATGGTAGCTCAAAATCAGTATCCGTTGTAGGTACATCAAAAAAACGTAATACGGACACGTGATTTTGAAGGATCTCGTCCTTTGATAGTGGGCTACATTTGTATGTAAGATTACCAGAAACCTAGTTCTTCAATAGTAATTATATTTATAGTAATGTGCCATGCAAATAAAAATTATATTATTTGAGGTTTTGCCTGCTGGGACCAGTACATATTGGCCATCCTATAGCTTTTAGCCATTCTGACAAAGTGTCTGGTTCCACGTCTTCATGTTTAGCCCATCGTCTGGCATAATCTTCGACAGAATTCATAACTAAACTGAAATTCTGTCGCCAATTAAAGGAACGGGCTTCGCGGTATTTTTAACCTCTTAAAATAAGATTTTAGAGGTTATGACATGCCTGATAGGATTATATTTGAAAGCAGTTGATGCACATGAACATTTGACGGTGTCATGTAGAAGATGGTTGATGTTGATGATAGGTCTGCAAAACCCGTTTGTAATTGAATAGCTTGGATGCAATGCTGTGTATAGCTATATAAAATGCAAGGCGTGGTCATCAATTTAAAATATGGCGGAACACAAGACTGAAGAGTTATCGTTTGTAACGCGTGTAGGCTTGAACAGTCTGTGATAAGCTATGTACATTATAACGGAGTTCAGTGTGTATTCTGGGGATGACGAATCCGTGTAGAGGTTTATTTTATAGAATTTTCATGTGACCATTATGCCTTTGGCACCGGAATGCGCACGCCTAGACACTTGTTATCGAAGAAAATTACATACATAACCTTGATTACCGTGCGTAATTGCTTGACAATAGTACTTATACCAAGTCTCCTCACCAGTCACTAAACTGTCGAAAGCCATTTTTATATTTAGGGTACATTTTCAGATTTTTTTTAAATTTTTTTTTTGCATTTACAACATAGGTTTTTCTGTTCATCTGTTAACAAATGACGAATTTGGTATCCCTCTTGCATTTATTTTTCTAAGCATTAGATCGTGCTAACGGAAAGTTTGTCAACTGGGTTAATTGCCTCACGGTGTATTGGGAATCTTTTTTTAAGGATATTGGGGTTTTTATGTTGCTTTTAGATGTAATTGTTGCAGAACGACCTGGGCGAACAGCATCTTTAAGTTGCTTTTGCCCAGCCCTAAATTTTGCTACCCACCTACAAATAGACCTGTGAGACATTTGACCCTCCCTACAAATGTCGCACACTTCACCGAAAATATCTGTAGCGAACTACCTTTTATATAGGCCCTAATTCCAAGCACATTGTCTGCTCTTTCACAAGTCATTTTGCTTATAGGGTATGAATACACTACAACTTGATGTACACCGTACAAATATCAGTGTACTTGTGAGCGAGACTTTAACCCGTGTTATATTACAGTGATCTGTTTATCGACACGAGGTGAGTTTAAGTTAACACTGCAAGATTTCCGCGAGAAAATGTACAGATGACATTTAATTTGGAACACTCCTTGTACAATATATTTGGAATCTAATTATGACAGAATTATGCACCAACATGGGAATTTTGATTTAGTATTGGAGACAAGGATTAAGTGTTGGTTTTTTTTTTAGTTTTTAAAGTGCATAACTACGTGTGTATATACTTTTGTATTTTGTATGCCATTGAGTTTATTTCCTTGCATGACTCCCTGGCTTGAACATCAAACAGTGACAGTAACAGTAAAATGTATCATACCATCTCTACACGTACACTTCACAACAATATTTTTCTCTTCAGGTACTTATTGATAACAAACGTTTAAAAGTATACCAGGAAGTATGTCACCACGTACTCTGGATGTGCTTCCGTAGACTACAGAAATTACCACGATTTTCGGGATACCCTGAATTCTGGTAACACGTTTGCATACACGTTTGTTTACTTGTTTATACAGGTCCGTAATAAGTATCACAAATGCCTCATTTGACAGTCACATGACCACTTACTACCAAGTCACGTGTCGATTTCAATACAAATTTAGATGATGCAGAGATGGTCAACATGAAAGACTATGTGTTACTCTTGTCCACTGCATTTACTGCGGTTTTGTCCTCTTATGACCGCTCATCGCCGTGCTTTAAAAGGAAAGAGTTGTCGGGATTCGGTCAGAGGTAAGTTTAATAATGTGAATAACAAAAGACAATTATCTAAACTTTGTCTATAATCGAGATTTGACAGCAAATGAGTCGGCCATTAATCACAGTACTGTAGTACTCAACTAAAACATGTTGACGAATAATATATTTTTCATCGTGCAATGTCTTACATGTTCTGGAATAAATAGCTAAATGCCGGTGTCGATCACACGAGTTATTTTCGATTGATGTTTTTTAATTTGTAATAGTGTTTACGCCATACAAAACAATTTTTTTCAATTATATGTTTTTAATGGTGGAGGACAGAACCCGGTTACAATGTACCCGGGAAGAGACCACCGGCCTTCCCAAAATAAACTGGTAAACTTTCTCATACAAATCAGCTTAGGTTCCAGTGGAACTCGAACCTGCAATGATTAGATGTGAGATACTTCATGGTTCAAAGCGCGATTATCTAACCACTCAGCCCGGCCAGGGAGCCCCCCCCCCCCTTTTTTTTCGTACTAACAACTCTGAAATTCAACAATGTCCATTACTCTGAGTGGTATGTACTTGTCAGCCATTATCAAAATCTTCCAAATGTCTTCCAAAAGACTATGATTTTATACTTAATTCTTTGTTTTGTTATATGATATGAAAGTTCTGGCGAACAGTGTTAAATGTTATGGTCTTTCCAATCATTTAACACTGTATATTCTGATTTCTGGCGCACATCGTTAAAAGTTATGGCATTAACACAGTGTCACTATTTCGAAGTAAGTAAGTATTGCTGTATACACTGTTGTTTATGTAGAACTTTATACCACTATTTCAAATTATGTTAGAAGGACAACGACGGAAGAAGAGATTAACAAAGAGTTAAAATCGAGTAACAGACGAGTTGAAAACCAAAATAAAAAAAACAAAGTTTGCTAAAGTTATTTGTTGAAAGAGAGACACCTGCTTGAATAAGAGGAAATGGGTTATTGCGCACATTTTCGTAATTTCCTATAAATCACTCAAAAATGATATGATAAAATACAGGGATCCAGTTGCCAGGTTTCAAAATCTCGAGAAAATTATCATTAGGGATGTCAAGAAGGAGTTTGTGCGAATAGGCAGATTAAAAGTTTCAAATCGCAGCACGGCGAATGTCAAGAAAATGAATGAACATAAAACTGCAAAGGATGACTTTTTTCAGTAGACGGAAAGTTGCCTTATCATCGGACACCGTTGAAGAAGACTATTATCATGATATACATGTAGTAAATAGCCTATTACCTTCTATAGAAATTGTCAATAATTGGAATCTAGATGAAATACAGATCATTGTTTAATGTTATGTATTAGTTTTCCTCTTTTCTAGCCTTTTAATGTTGCTTTATGCAACGATTTACCAACTAAATAGAAGGTCACCATCAGTGTCAAAATCTAAGACGAAAAATATAATGTCTGGCTAATACGTTTTCGACAGGTTTCCATGGAAAATTTGCGACTGGTGTGGCATGCTGACAGGGGACGCTGACTCCTTCCTGACACCTGATCACATCCTGTTTGGGATTCGCAATTGTTCTTCATGTTGAGACGATTTTATATCCGGTCTGTCGTATTCTAATGAATCTGGAGTTTCGATTATCCATTGGTACTCAATCAATCTTACTTTGATATTCCGAAAGGTGGTTAACGTACAATTTCCGTATCAACAGACTGCACTTGATCGTTGTAGCAAGGGGATTCAACTCGAGCTAGTCACTTTTGTTGAATCCTTTCGCTTTAACGATCTCGTGCTGTGAGTCTATTGATACGGATAGAAACGTACATGTATGAATAACGATTGTCTCCATCGGTTTTCCAGCAAGGTCCGACTTTTATGACATAAAGAAGATCATTGTGGTATCAACGAATCGGCAACAATTCCAGTAATGCCTGAGCCCAGTATTCTTAAATTTGGGAATCGCCATGAACAGATGCCATTACCTTGTATGAGTTATGCGATTTGCAAAGTCTCATTAAAACCGTAGAAGAAAGCCTGGGGTTACATTTATTAAATAATTTGGCAAAATAAAACGGAACATCCAGTAACTTACCGAAGCGAAGTGAAGATGTCGCAAAAATATAAAAGGAATTTTGAGGCAGCGAAAACATGTTGGATTTTTGAAGAAGGTTTTAGCGATGAAACTACTCACCGAACGAGAATTTTGTGAAAAATCTGAAAGTTAAAAAGAAGAGAATATATAACTATGAGTACATATATTCTTTTGACAGATTTAAAGAGACTAGTTTACTGTTATAGCAGTCTTTTGGATAGTAACATTAAGGAAGCAAAATAAGAGTACGAACAAAAAGTGTGGAAGTAATTCGATTACAAAAATTTAGACGATTATCGAGGTTTATGCTTGAAAACGTAAGTCGTTTTACTAGCGAATGTATGCGGAAATATTTTTCCACAAATCAGCGGTATTATGAATTAGACCCATGATATTATTACACGGATCAATTTTAGCTTGGGATGCTTTACTAAAGAAAAGGGTATACGAGGTCAGTCAGTATGGCGTCCAATCAAAAGCAAATGATCCTTCTATGAAAGAATACGATCCAATTCACCTGATACAAACATCAATGCATTGTGTTAGGAAGCCATGTTCAACCCTTTACCGTATAAAGGTTTTAAATGGGTTTAGAATGAAGATGCATTTACCCATCCTAAAAAGGTAAAGGGTATACATTTTACGAATGGATCTAGACTCCATGATTTACATAACCATGATAACGATAATTCGTTACCACCAGAACCTCTAACAGTTGACGTTAACCACCTTTCGGAATACTAAAGTCCGAGATCGAGAAATATTGTAGTTAATGAACAATACCGTATTTGGTAAAACCATGGAAAATGTCAGAATTAGAGTCGATACCAAGTTACTCAGCGGTAAAGCCAACGACAAATAAATCCGAAGGAATATTGCTAGTCAATTGACTACATTACATCATCAATGAAGTAGCTTTGGTAAAAGTTAACAACCAAAAAAGGTTGCAGAAATCCATTTATGCGGGCATGTCCATACTCGACTTATCCAATTATGTTTGCTATTATATTTTTAAAACTGAAATACAAATGTAAATCATCATATACATTGTATTTATACTTTTGATTTCTCTCAGTTTTCTGAAGACCATCCATGTTTTCAGAAAATAAACGATATTGTAGAATTAAAGAACAAGAAAGAGAAAGTTATGGGAAAACTCAAAGACAAATGCCGATAAATTACAATAGTGGAATACGTAGGACTCAAGCCAAAGATGAATTCATTCTAAAGAACGACTTCAAAATAATTAAAATTAACTGTGTTTTTTAATATTTCATTTTATACTACTTAGATTGATATACAATAACGAAAAAAGATATGCATAGCCATAAAAATTCTTAAATGCCTATACATTTTGTGAAAATTACTTGCGAAACGCAAGTTTGACACTTTTTTCAATTGCAACTGATTAACTCATACTTACTACATGTATTTGTATATGCATACCGCATTGGACCTGAACTTATTTTTACAAATTATTTAGGAATGTAAGATTTTTTATGACTGTGTATAGCTCTTATTTGTTATTGTACATCAAGTACAAGTAGTAAAAGTAGAAAAAAATCGAAATAAATTTTGGTAAACACGGCTAACGTCCCTTTAAGAAAGCAAAGGGAGTAAAATAGTAGTGAACTAATATATAAGTTTTAATAACTATAAAGATCATGATTCTCTGTTTAGAAAAGGCGTTTCTACAAGTGAGTGCTTGTAGACACGTCTTATGATCTAAGAAACACAAGAGGGACATGATAAGTTATTAGGTTTGTTACTGACCGTCCACGGCAGTATGAGGCGAAGTCGAGGCTTCCATGGACTTGATCAACCCGGCATATTCCCGTGAACTGTCAGTAACAAACCTAATAACTGTTTACTTTGTTGTTTTGTTCAAATTTGATAACTATAACCAGAAATGTGAATCCTATCATCCACCATTGACGTCTAAAGTTTACTACTGACCGTTAATTGAACCACGGAAGGCAGTCACGTGATTCTCTTTACCCAATGAAATGACGAGAATTCAGTCCGAGGCAAAAGAATAATAAATATCGTTGGAATACTTTCATCGTGTATGTATTGTTACTGAGTTCATCTTCTACACAATTATTCATAAGACATAATTGATAAACTTATTATTTTAAAAGAAAAGGTTACATTCTCCTCCGAACTCCATTTTCGAAAGTATGAAGAAAAGTAAAAATTTCAAGCATCAACAATTTGCAGTTTAACAGGGTATATCTCGCATCTGGTTTAAGTGGAGTAAAGTCGTCTTTCATGCTTAATGATAAATAGTTTGTACTGTTCACAATATTCAAGAAAACTAATTTATTGATAATTGAAGGTATTCAGCTACCAACCAACTTGAGTATGGTGCTAAATAAACAAAGTGACGTAAACTTCACCCTGCACATCGTTAAAATATTTAGACAAAACAATACAGGAAGCAATTACCTTCGGTCCTCTATGAAGTTTATGAGGCTTTTTAATCTTATCGGCTCAGGGATGGATCCAGGGCTGGGTAAAATAGGTTCCAGAGGGTACACCTATTAGAAATCATTTTTACAATATTTCAATGCCATGTGGTCAAAGGTCAAGTCCACATACAACTAAAACACAGACGATATATATTTGATCAAATTTAGACATTTTCGACTTTTCAAGAACCAGTTGGCCAATTTTAATTAAACTTGACAGGTAGTATCCAATGCGAAGCTGCATAAAGTTTGCGAATGATAAAGGGCTGGGTGCCATAGGTGCCTCAAATGGACCAAAGTTTGGTATATCTTTAAAAATCTTGGACGGAAAACTAATATGTTGATAAACATGTCCTTTGTGGGACTCCGGTAATATAGGGTACAGTTTTAGACAAATGGCTAAATAACTCAAAACTGATTGACCTTTTGTAAAAAGGATATTTGAGAAAATTGTTAGGAACTGTATTTCAAGGTAACGGAGTGAAAGGTCAAATTAAGATGCATCTAAGTAAACGGAAAATATAAGGTTTTAGACATTTAGGACTTCTCAAGAACCAGTGGGTCAATTTGAAACAAATTTGTAAACATATTAGATCTGCATAGATTTTTGCAATTGAAAGAGGGAGTGCTGGGTCCCATATGGTCCCAAAAAGGACACAGACTTGGTGCATCTAAAAAGAAATTGTCGTGGACCAATGACAAGATGGCTTTCATATTAAGGAAGATGCTTAATGTTTGCAATTGAAAAGGTGCTAAAACCCATAGAGGCTCCAAAAATGTTCGTAGTTTTCGTCATGTACATGTCACATAATGTTATACTCACTCTCTCCTTTTTCATGGGTAAAACGAAAACTTTTATCATTTTATTAAGTATTTCGGAAGTGCATTTAGAATCTGAAACTTTATTTACGATAATATGACATGTAATTGATGCAGATTTAAGCGGCCTGATGTTGATGACATAACAGCATGTTGTGATCATTGAATGTACCATCACATCTTAATATAAGAATTACCATATTACGACGCTGTGGAAATGAAAGGTCGTAACTGTCACTTACGACCTTTTAAGGTTTTTTTATTTTTATTTTATTTTTGGATACAGTTTTCAAATCTTCATCCACTGAAAAAAAATCAAGTCAAAACTCACAATAGTTTCCGAGAAAATTAGGAAAAAGTGACTTATGAAAGATCGTAAGTGACAGATACGACCTAAAATAATCAGTCACAAAAGGTCGTAAGTGGCAGATACGACCCAAATTAATTGTAAATTGTAATTGTAGCATGGGTTAAAAGACATCTAATAAAACTTTTACGTGAAATATTTTGGATCTATTATGGCAAATCATTATCTATTTTGACTTACGTATTGAATACAAATACATGTGCAAGTTATTGTTACATTATCTGTGTTAGTCTAATTGAAAAATTAGTCATTCCACTAAAAAGTTTGAAAATTGCAGTTACGATCTTTTAATTCCTTAGTGTCGAGTACTTCTTATAAATAAAATGTTTTATTTTCTGTAGTTAACCTGCTTTCTGAACAGCCACAAATACAATAAATAATCAGAACATGTGCGTTGATTAAATAATATGTGACTTAATCGGACGATATGGAATGAAAAGGACAGTATAAACTAATATTGGTTAGTGTATACAACTGATTTATACGTCCCAGAAGTTAAAAAAAGTAACAGATGCGCCATCTGAACTACGGCCGACGTGACCTTTTTGAAAAGGCCTATACAATAAGAGAGACTCGTGTATGTGTGTTTGTATTTCAGTGAAAATAAGACTCGTGTATTAACTTCCAAAAAGGCAAAAAACGTAAATTACATCATAATAAATCGGTTCATTGTACATTTAAGTGGATGTACATCTGTAGCTGATAAATATCTGGTTTTAAAGATTTCAGGAGTGACAACGCATAGATAAAGACAATACTCAGATTATTGTATCATCTTTGTTTTACAGTATCCGACATTCTGCAATACAATAAACATTAGGTATAAACTCAAAACTGCTATACACGTCATACACGTCAAGTGTTACTTGTTATTCCTGATTTAGCATTGATACAATTCATTTTCATTTTCTTATATCCAATCTATATTCATACATGGTCATAAATTTTCGATTATTTAATGCGTTGGAAAACGTTATCATTTGCTGATATATCAACAACATTTTTGATATAAGGGCAGTAGCTATGTTTACCAAAAACTATTGATTTCTATTACAACTTGTACATGACGTACAATAACAAATAAGAGCTGTACACAGGCATAAGAAATCTAATATTCTTATATATTTGTGAAAATAAGTTCAACGTCAGTTTGGTATTCATAAACAAATAGTAGGGTTGAGTTGATCAATTGCAAGTGAAAAGTTCCAAACCTGGGTGTCTCAAGCAATTTTTACAAAATGTATAGGGATTTAAGAATTTTTATGTCTATGTATGTATCTTTTTTGTTATTTTATATCAATCTAAGTTGTAAAAAGGAAAAACAAAATTTTTGAAAAAAATGTCCCTTTAGCTTCATGTTAGATATTCCATACGAGAACATACTTTTCACAGATTCTGTCTGCAATGAAAATTTTAAAAACACTTGGTCTGCATAGACAGAATTTCTGAAATATATAGAGTCATACATTGTCACCAAAATTTCAAATTTCAGCAGGATTATTTTACTATTCAGAAATTGACTTGTTGTACACGTTCCATTTTTAAAAGTATACCATGGGGTATTCAACACTGATGCAGAGAGTATATATCTAGATACATTTTCAGTGTGTAAAATATGTAGTCCATTATTATTTTGCAAATACACTCATATGCTTTTTGACTGATTGAAATCTGATGATCAATATAACATCTACTTTTATATTTTAAAAATTAAGTACATTTTTTATCTAATCAATGCAGAACAGTCATTTTAACTTTTCCGCTTAAACTTGTGTATTCAGATTAAATATGAATTCAAATTAAAAAAAACCCAATATTTTCATTTCATCAATAGATCTCCATTTTCATCAAAAGAAATATTAACCTTTAAAGAATTATAAACACTCACCAAGCTGTATTTTGTATGAAATATTGATGTTAAATTATTTTCTTTTGTTGGATCTTTTCTCTCCCTGATGGGGCCACCGTGGACGAGTGGTTAGAACATCGCGTTTTGAACCCTGAAGTTTTTCACATCTGGGTCTGGCACCATAAAACCATACTCAGGTCTAAATCTTTTTCTCAAGACTTGGCTAATCTTTAAATCTGAGCTAAGCAGACAATGTTAAGAATAAATTCTCAAGTTTTATGGCCTTGGTCAGTGCAGGTCCGAGCCCCGATGGAACCTAAGCTGATTTTTGTGAGAAAGGTTGCCATTTCACTTGCAAAAGGCCGGTGGTCTCTTCTCAGTGAAATTGTAAACGGGTTCTCTCCTCCTCTAATAAAAGTATTTTCATCAATTCCATTTGAAACCGGACATTTCCTTCGGTTAGTGAGGTATGGCAAAGCATAAAAACATGTGACATTCCATATAAGGAAAACCTTTATAAGCTTTCAGATTAGAAATTGGCTGACAATATGAAGAGTAGTAAAGTTTTCCTTATATGGTATGCCACATCCTTTGACCGCTTTACCGTCAGCCAATCGGCGGACGTATTAGATTTTCTTACGAATACATAATGGAGTCAGGGTGATATATACACGAAAGTGGGTACCTTGAATTATGTCTTAACTAGATGCAATTACGTCATGACACAACTTGATGGATAAAACAAAAATAATAGACCAGATAAACTACTGATCCTTCAGATGACAGCGAAAAAATATATTGTTAAACAGATCGATATGTTGCGGTGAAATTCTCACTGAATATTGCTAATACGAACTTAAAATATAGGCAGAATTTCGGCTTAGTCCTGTTCAACAATGTTTAATTGAAGCAAGTTGAACATAGGCATGTAAGATTTATACAGAATTGTACTTGATTAGCTGGTTCTCGGTGAGGCTATTTATCTTCAACAGTTTATTTTGGTTCTCAGGTAACCCGTTTTCGATATCTTCTCATTACCATACTATTTGAATAGTTTTTAATTAAATCTGCGCGCTAGGTGTTTCCCGAAATAATTGATTAATTAAAATTGGTATGGAACTTTAAAATATAAAAATCTCAGATACCAAAGTATAAATCAATAGGATGTCCAGGACATAGATACAAATCCGGTAAAAGCAAGACGAAAGTATATGCAAATAAACATTTTAAAGTGCGTACAAAAAAGTTTATTCATGAACATTGCTCCCCTCAATCTTCTTCTCATAGACCAATGATCAATTTTCTGTCAAATTTGTTATACATATTGTTAGTCAATATATACAAAGTTGGTGAAAAAACTGAAACATTTTATACGAGCCTTTAGCGAGTCATTCAAACAACATATAGGGCATGGTATTATACAAATGGTTTGTAAACTAAAAAAAAAAAATTAAAACAAAAATATCTTAGAAATTTGTAAATGATATTTAATGGTCATTATGTCAAGGTCATGGAGTCAAATGTAAAGGTTATAGGTAGACGTATAAACAGAAAATATCAGTTTTTATAAACTTTCAAGCAATTTTGACTTCTTCTGCATTGCTGAATACCTTATCACATGACCTGTAAATTCACAAAAGTTTTATAATAAATATTGACTTTTTTAAGATTGTACATGCAGTGTCTTTGCTGATACAAATGTGGGTTATTTTTAACAGGGGAATTTGATATGAATTATGATTGGGGATACAGGCCACAATTCTTTATAAAGTGAATGTAAAATGTCTTGACCAGTAACGTACATTTAACAATGCTATATTAGTTGCTGATAATTAATATAACAGTATATCTTGTTAATCCAGATTGATACAACGAATAATGTTTTGTTTCAGAACTTCCCCACGTCCACATGAGTTGATTGATCTGAAAAAATTACCTGCCAACTGGGACTGGAGGAATGTCAATGGTACAAATTTCTGTAGTTCAACAGGAAACCAACATTTCCCACAGTGTAAGACCACTTACGCAATGCAACTATCAATATATATAATACTAAGAATAAATGTTATCCTTGCCAAGGTGGTTAAGTTGTTTTTTCTTTACTTTTTAATAATTTTGTTACATTTTTTATGATCAATGGCCAGGGATTTTACATATCCCCTCCATCTCCACCTAACTAGGGAGTATGGGGAATATTGGATAACTAGTGACCAAGTACCATACAGAGAGAGAGAGAGAGAGAGAGAGAGAGAGAGAGAGAGAGAGAGAGAGAGAGAGAGAGAGAGAGAGAGAGAGAGAGAGAGAGAGAGAGAGAGAGAGAGAGAGAGATTTATATAGACACTTTAAAAGAACCCGTAATTAAAGATGTTCGTATGATATTTTAAAGAAATATAACTTACACTACTTGTAGACCTTCACATGCATACAAAAATTACTAAATAAAACTTACATAAATACAGAAACAGAATTATACTGTATAATAAAGAGCAGGCATAATTGGTACAAAAAAATTAATTAACTGTAAAAAAATAAACAGTACTTTCCACAGTGGTTATTGAATGATAGAAATACTTGAGATTTCTAAAATCATAGTTTTAATATATAAGTACAGCAGTAGACCTCATAAGACATAGATATCATATATAAACATATTGAGACATGTTGACACTATCAATCAATGTACAATTACAATTTAAAAAGCAGAAAACATCAATCTATGTATAATCAGCTAACAGCTATGTTTATGGGTCCCTCAGAAATCAAACCAACAAAAACTCTCCAATAATTTTCAGTGTTGAAATCATTATACGCCTTTGTAAATTCCATCAAAGCAATGACGGACAGAGTTCCATCGAAACAGTCCTATAGATATGATATTTAATTAAAGGAAATATGGAATATACAGTAACATGCGTTTAAAATAGAATTTCTCTGAATGAATGGTATGTAAATATTTAAAGTGTCAACAAGATTCTTATAGATTTTAGTAAACTTTTCATTTCGTCACATTCTCATAGTAAATGTATAATGGTATCATGTTGTATTTTACAAAAGGAACAGTAAGGGTCCCTTATTAGACCAATTTTATGTAATAAAAATTTAGTGACTAATATGAAATGAACAATTCTAAATTGTAACCATCGTAATTTTATATTTTTGTTGTAATGAAGGGAATATTATACATAATTTTCAGTCTTTCTTAACTAATACTAAATATTTCTTTCCATTTATTTCTTTGATGTCGTAATGCTATCATTATTTGATAGATAATTCTGTGTTTCATACCTCTTTATAGTTTATGAAAAAATTCAAATTTGATGGGATAAAAGGACACAGTTGAATAACTTCAATATTAATTAATTAAGTTAATTAAGTGTTATACCCTATTCTACCTTCCACTCTAAATAGGATTCGTGGCTGTTTATTACTAATCCATATTTTTCTTAATCCAGATATTTTTTTCACAATAAATTCTTTTTTTTCATTCATTGCCTCCTGTATGGAAGATTTTGACCCATGTATAATTAACGTACTATAATTAAAGTATTGGTATATTAAGCCAAAACTATGTTTGTCTAAGGGTAACATCCATTCTTAAATAGGGTAGATAGATGGACTGTACCATATTATTATCTATTTTGCTACATTAAGATGTTGATGTCCACTTATTGTACACATGATGTACATCACCACATATGCATACGCAACCAACCATTCCATAGTTGAGCCAGACAGCACATAGTTTTATCTATGTGCTGTGTGGCGTGTATGAACTAACAAGAAGTCAACATGGCGGAACAACCTCGTTTTAATACCCTCAACAAGGGGCTCAACTCTTGCATGTAAACAACATGTAAACAACAAGTTACCGTAAACATTCTAATATGTTACATCTCCCCTTTTAAAGTTGTTAACTCTGAATGTCAATTTCTTGATGAAATATACTAAAAATTGAAATACTGTTATGAAATGAAATTACTGTCTTTCATTCTCATGAATGGTAATAATGAATAAAATTACAGTCTTTCTTTGACTATATCTATAAGAAATTAAAGAGATTAAACTTGTTGGTTGCATTTAACAGTTACTTCTAACATGTCTAAAATGTAACACCTTTAACAGTTAATAATGTCACACAAAGTACTCCTGCAGGTACGTTGGTTTCCTGGAAATACGTCCAAAATACGTCCAGACCTAGTAACGGTTTTGCATCGAACTCGGAGCCGATGGACGGACGAGTATCCTGCTGACTTTCGTTATCAACAGGTTGCGGTTCATCAGAATTATCCAAATTTGGAAAATCAAGATCACTTTGCGAACTATCCCTTGTTAAACACTTTCTCGTTGTTTTCAATATGTGTTTCCTGTTTCGCCTATAAAGTTTATCATTTTCCGCTCTTAACAATTCTAAGAACGGTCACTGTGTTCAGCATCCACGATTGCCGGTTCCCATGTACTTATTTTATCCTCTTTTTTGAAACGCACAATTTCTCCTGGAACTAGCGTTGGGAGCGATTTTGAAGTTTTGTCATAGAAATACTTCTGACGTTTTTGACGTTCGATCAGTTCATTTTGTTTTGATCCAAACACTTTCGGTTCAAGTATTTTCGATGAGATCGGAAGTTTAGTTTTCAACTGTCGGTTCATCAATAACTGTGCAGGTGAAAGTCCAACTCCATCGATTGGAGATGCACGGTACTCCATTAAGGAAATGTAAATGTCACCCTGACCTTCTTCCGCTTTCTTGAACATATCCTTTATCGTTTGCACATAGCGTTCAGCTTCTCCATTGGATTGAGCATAACGTGGGCTTGACGTTGTGTGAATAAAATCCCATTCACGCGCAAAGTCCTTGAAACTTTCACACGCAAATTTGGTCCATTATCGCTTACAACCTCGGACGGTACACCATGTCTGGAAACATTGACTTGAATGCGGAAACTGTGGATGCACTGGGACAATGACGGTAACAGTGCAATCTCTGGATACTTAGAGTAATAGTCTACACACAGTAATATAGTGTTTTCCTTTGAACTCCAGTAGATCTGCACCTAACTTTGTCCAGGGACGGGACGGAATATCGTGACTCTTGAGTGGTTCTCTGCAGTTTGCTTTACGAAACTTGTTGCATATGCTGCAATTCTTAATAAAGTTTTCAATGTCACTATTCATATTACACCAGAATAGTATTTCACGTGCACGTTGTTTTGTTTTCACGATACCAAGATGTGACTCGTGCAACTTAACGAGCATTTCACGCTGAAGTGATTTCGGTATGAAGATACGTTGACTCTGCCTTAGTAATCCATCAATCTCGGTTATCTCATCCCTAAATTCCAATAGGCCTGTATATCGTAGGGTAGCATCCCTTTGCTATCCGGCCACTCTGATTTGACTACTGTAATCAGTTTGCTCAGTGTTTCATCTGCTGCAGTCGCGGTTTTGATTTCCTCTAACTTTCTCGATGAGACAGGTAGTTGTTTCTCTAATAAACTAACATCAAGTTCGTCATCAATGAGTTTGTCATTACTATCAGGTAAGTAGGCTCTACTAAGCGCATCTGATTAAACATAAGCTTCCCTGGTACATACACGATTCGCAAGTCATATCTCTGTAATTTCATGAGCATGCGTTGAAGTCTTGGTGTAGCACGATACAGCGGTTTGTCATAGATTGCTTAACGGTTTATGATCCGTTTCAATCACAGCTTTACGACCGTAAATGTAGTGATCAAATTTCTCACATCCGTACAAGATCGCCAACATTTCACGTTCGATTTGCGCATACCTACTCTGTGTCTCGGTAAGGGCTCTTGACCCATATGCGATAGGCTGTTGGTTTTGTAGGAGTACGACTCCTAAACCCTTAGAACTCGCGTCAACTGAAATTGTCACTGGTTCGTTAACGTCGTAAAAGCGTAAAACCGGTGCGGTGGAAACTAATCTCTTAAGTTCCTCAAAACTTTGTTTCTGCTCCTGATCCCAATGCCATTGTATGTCACTCTTTAGGAGTTTGCGTAGCGGATCAGAAACTTCTGATAGGTTCGGTATGAATTTGGCAAGGTACTGTACTATACCCAAAAATCGTTTCACTCCTGCCACGTCAGTCGGTGCAGGCATTTCCTGTATTGCACGAACTTTCTCTGGATTAACTTTCAAGCCATCTTTGCTTATTTCGTGTCCCACATACTTGACTTCCGGAACTCGCAGTTCAAACTTTGACGTTTAGCCTTAAAGTTCATCTTTCGACACCTGTTGAGCATTTGTCGTACCGGTTATCATGTTGTTCAACGTTTTCCCCCCATACAAGTATATCGTCTACGATACATTCGACTCCTGGAATGTCTGAGAACATCTCGCGAACAGCTTTCGAGAACACTTCTGGCGCTGAACTTATGCCAAACGGTAACCTACGGTATCGATACCGTCCGAAAGGCGTATTAAATTTTAATAACTTCGAACTCTCGTCGTCCAGTCGAATTTGCCAAAATTGTCGCGTCAAAACGAGAAAATACACTTGCTTTGGGTAATCTCTCAACTATGTCGTCAATTGTCTCTAAATGATAGTGCTCACGCTTAATAGCACGGTTCAAATCCTTTGGGGTTTGCAAACCCGTATTTTGCCTGGTTTTCGAACGACCACCAAACTGTGCACCCAGTCAGTCGGCTCATCTTGCTTCGCGATTACACCTAACTTCTCCATACGGTCTAGTTCTGCTTGGACTTGTTTACGAAGTGCTGCGGGCACTTTTCGTGGTGGGTGTATAACGGGTGGATCCACTTCTATGTGATGCGTTTTTGGCAATGTGCCCAAACCCTTGAATACATCATCATACTGGCCTATTACCTCTTGTTTCGTAAGTGGTTTCTCTACAGTGTGTACATTTAATTGCGCCTATTTCGTTACAAAGCGTCTGCACTGAGAATAGGTTGCGAGTCGTTTGGTACAATGTAGAACTTGAGATTGTACTGTCTCTGTTTAAATATGCACTGTAGTACCTTTGTACCACTGGGTGTTATCTTGTGCCCGTCATATGTAACAAGCTTGGTACTGGTTTTCCCTAACCTGTTGTCTGACAATGATAACTTCCGAAAAAGTTTCTCTGACATTATATTAGCCTGTGCTCCAGTATCTAGCTTAAAAGCAATCGGATGTGTGTTAATGTGCAATGTTTCTTTCCACTCCTTAGACTCTTGTACGGTATCTACACTTACTGTACCAATAAAAAGTTCATTTTCACTGTCATAGTACTCGACAGTATCTACTTTCTTGTGTTGCGTAGCACTCCTTCCCATACGCTGGGCAATTCTTCTTACTATAAGCATGTGATCTACCACAATTCTTACACAAAGATTGTCTCTCATTATGCATAGGTTCTCTGTCGACCTTGACCTTTGGGGTTCTCATTCTGCTTGTGCTTCGCTTTACTGAATTTCACCGCATTTACTGATTGTGATTGCTCATCATTACCTTTTAATGATTTCATTTGTTGTGCGCTCATCTCATGTGCGCGACACGTGTCAATGGCTTTCGCTAATGATAAATCTGCTTCTCGTTGTCTGGCTCTACATACTTCGTTTCTTATGCCGCACACTATGCGGTCACGGATTAGACCATCGGACAAATGTTCAAACTGGCACTGTTTTGCCTTGTTCTTAAGGTCTGTGACATAACTGTCGATACCTTCATGTTCACCCTGATTTCTGGTGAAAAAGATGTGAAAATATGTATGTGAGATTCTTTCGGGGCTCGCAGTAATCTTTGAATTTCTGTTTCAGAACAGTTATTTTATCTCTATCGTCTTGGGGTATATCTAGCGTGTTGTATACGCGCTGGGCTTCAGTTCCAGCCACGTGGAGAAAAGTTGCTACCTGTATTTTCTCTGCCTTTTCTTCGATTCCTGTAGCTGTCAAGTACAGTTCAAACGATTGCATCCATTCCTTGTAATTTTCCGCTAAATTGCCCTCTATATTTAGCGGTCCTGGAGGCTTTAATTGCTCCATATCCCCAGATTACTTCTGACACCATGTGGCGTGTATGAACTAACAAGAAGTCAACATGGCGGAACAACCTCGTTTTAATACCCTCAACAAGGGGCTCAACTCTTGCATGTAAACAACATGTAAACAACAAGTTACCGTAAACATTCTAATATGTTACATGCTGGACTCCCAATTTTTACAGTACAATGTCCTACTATATACTTATACTTTATATAATGGCAATTTGTTTATAAAATTTAAAGTATTAAATAAATTAACTGATAATTTTTTTTAAATTATTATATGATTAAAAGCTAATTAATCAATAAATGGTTTCATCTTAATTCATAATTATGCCTTTTATGAATTTGTTATTTAAACCTCCAATCATTAGGCCAACATTTTTAACACAAAATGAATAGGGCTAAAATGGGATCGCCTTGACGACAGCCTCCATTTACGTGAAACACGTAGATGGGTCTTCCCTGATTAACATCAGAAGCAATATTTTGTATAATGTTTCTATCCACGTTTTGATATTTGGTTGGGAAAGAAAATTAAAAACCAAAACTTTTTGTATGAATTTCCATGAAACTGAGTCAACAGCAAAATCAACTGATTATATATAGCCAGGTATAGCATTGTCGTCTGTATATTACATTGACATAAATTAGCCTTGTATTTTCTTAAAGGTAACTACGGAAAATAAATTTTTTTTATCAATGCTAAACAAGGTGTATTGTAATCTACTGCTATCGTTTTTTGTCTGTTGTCTTGCTGTTTTTACGTTTAGACATTCTCGACTTCTTTCCTAGAACCAGAAGGCTGATTTCAGTCAAATTTGACAGAACGTATTCACATGTAAAACCGCATAACGTTTATGGACCAATATGATACCAAAAGGGGCAAAAAGGACAAAACATTGGTACAACTTTTAAAATATTCTTCTCAAGAAACAATGATCAGATGACTTTCAAATTTTGTATACATGATTGTAAAGTCAATATCTACAAACTTTGCGAACGAAAACAAAATATGTTCTTTAACGAGCCTAATGGGGCGCATCAAAACATACGATACAAATATCTATAAATGGCTTAATAACTCAAAACTAATTGACCTTTTGTGTGCAAGGATGTGAAAAAAGTTATCTAAAAATCACTTTGACGAATTTTCAAGGTTGTAAGTTCAAAGGTCAAGATCACGGGCACCTAACTGGGATTAATATCATCAACATGCGGGTCCTGTAAAAGGCTCCATTCCCAATTGATACAAAATGATAAATCTGTAATTTTTCCCAATTTTGGGCAAACATTTCCCAATTAGGTTCACTCTGTCAGTCACATTCGGTATTAAACAATAAAAATGAGAATTTGTTACATGTATGAATTGCACTGAAGTTTTCAGATGAAAACCATGTTATCAGTTTAATAAGAGAGGCTGAATGAATCACAAGATTTGTGTCTTTATTCTTATGAATTAAATGACCATAGTAACTTTTTTTCCCAATTTGGCCAATTGCGACGTAAAATTCCCAATTGAAAGGGGATAGGACCCTGTCCCAAAAAGGGTCTATTAACCCCTGCCTAAGTAAACACAAAAAATAATTTATACATTTTCTCGTTATTCTCAAGACGAAGTAGACGCCAGGACCAATAGTGGTCCCCTAACGGGTTAAAAGGGACAAAATATTGATACATATCTAAGATATTTGTAACAACAAATGATAAAATGACTTTCAAATTTTGATGATTGTAAAGTCAATATCTACACAGTTTGCTGATGAAAACGAAATCTGTTCATAAACAAATTGCTGGGGCGCTTCATATCACAGGGTACAGTTTCATACAAATGCCTTAATGACACAAAACTGATTAGATTTATGAGAAAAATTTAAGGAATTATCAAATGATCATTTTGACAAAATTTCAAGGTCATGGGGTCAAAGGTCAAGGCACCTAAATAAACAGAGAATATAAGTTTTTGTCAAATTTTAGACATTTTCGACTTCTTATCAAGAACCAGTTGTCCATTTTTGAGCAAATTTGACAGGCAATTTTCCCATGCGACGCTATATTCAGTGTGTGAAAAGGGTGTGAAATAAAAAGGGCCAAAATGGAATCTTCTTCTCGTGAAACAATGATCAGTTGAATTTCAAATTTTGTATGCATGACATACAGTTTCATTAATTATTTCTATTTTCAATTTTCTGTATCAGAAATTCAAAGATCTATTCATTTAAATAGAAAGCTAAATTTTTGTCTTGAATAATCCCTACATCCGTAAGTAAAATTGTGATGTTTAATGTTTACTTTCTGTTTATATTGTCAAGTCTTAAAATAATAAAATTACATCAAAATAACCAACGAAACTGCCAAACATTTTCTGTTTAACGGTGAAAATTCTATTGAAATGCGAAAAAATGACTACAATATTTCGGGGGGGAATGGTGTTTTATATGAAATATATACATGTAGAAAAAAAGCAATAGCGTCCAAACACTTTTTAAACGTCTCTTTGATTATTTTCTCAAAATAGCAACCCGTTTCAGTACTTTAATTTAGTTTTGAAGTTAACACTGAGAAACATTGTGGCCCTTCATCAATATCTGATTAACAAAAAATCTAAATTTCTGATAAACATATTTAAAAAGATTCAATCTCGTATTATGCATGTCATCTACATTCTACATGTAGATTTTCATCTATAGACTGTGAATCATGCTGGGCAATGGCAACAACCAGTGCGATTGCAGACAGGATCAATATAAAACGGAAAGGGGCTTCGCCATCCGCATACTTATCGGTCCAAAATGTGATTGATTGTGGAGGAGCAGGATCGTGTGAAGGAGGAGATGACAGGGGGGTGTGGCAGTATGCAAACAAACATGGCATCCCAGAGGAGGCGTGTCATGACTATCAGGCTAAAGATAAGAGTAAGAACATTTCAGTAGTGACAAAAAGAAGAATAGTGTAAATATGGTGTGTATTAGGCCCATACCCGTCCGGGGGCGTAGCTAGCACACAAACCAAAGCAAAAACACTGATGTAGTTACAGAAAGCAGAATGTTGTAATTATGGTGGGCATCATACCCGTCAAGGGTGTAGCTCACGCAGAGACCATAGTAAGAACATTTCAGTAGTTACAGTAAGTAGAATAGTGTAATTATGATGTATTTAGCTAGCGCAGAGACCAGTGTAAGAACACTGCTGTAGTTGCAAAAAATAGAATAGCATAATTATGATGTGTGTATATATACACGTCAGGAGTGTAGCTAGCCAAACTAAGAACACTGCTGTAGTTAAATTTGTAGATACATGTATTTTGATATGTTAATGTGTCAGTTATTATAATCTGAAAAAAAAACAGGGGATCTGGAGACTAGAGTAAGAGATCGCTATACATTAGGATCATAGCTCGTCCAGATTCAGAGGTAGTAAGTCATATCCCTGAAAACAAAACTGCAAAATGTAGCAAGGATGTGTAAACATGTAAAGAGCTCGGCTAAACTGGTCGAGAAAAACTGGCACAAAAGAAACTCCAAAAGTCCCTCAAGAGAGTAAGAAGCCATGGCATTTAGGATTTAGGGTCTTAGAAGATTTATGCATCTCCAGCAGTTTCTCAACAACAACAAAAATAGAATTTTTACAAAAAATGCATGTACATGTATTATGTTCATATTGTATTATGAGCTTATTCATTTTTCAATTATGTGGTTAAGAGGACTGATTGATTTCAGGTTTACCTGCTTCTATTGCTCGAACATGATTATTTTTTTGTATTCTTTTTAAATGAGACTGTTTGGTAGTTAAAAGTAGTTAAGATGAAAATAGAGGGGATGTAAAGTATTTATATGCGCTGGTGATTTGAGCTTTGTGATCTTTAATTGTCTCTTTGTTTAGATATTGTCTAAAGTGCCAAATAATAGCCATGTAAAGATATTTGTTTATTTATATAAAATCCAAGATACCAAAGTATAAATCTACAGGATATTCAGGATATACATACAAATCTGGTGATGTTGGACAAACACGGACCTCTGGAAATCTAGAAGTGAGATAAGGTGTCATGGAGGAGTAAGCATCCCCCTGTTAACCGGTCTCACACGCCATGAGTCCTTACTCAAATCTCAAATGAAAAAGGTGTGGAAGAAATTCTCGTCACAATTGGTACAGACGACCTTATCAGCTGCTAAAAAAAGGTAACTCAACATTTCACTTAGTGAAACCGTGTAATGACAAACAAGACTATTATACCGACCGTAAAATGTATTGATCATGTAGATCTATTAAACAACATTAATTCTAGATCTTGTTGTTAGATGTATCAACTTTTTCTTTTCAGAATGTGACCTGATCAATCAGTGTGAAACTAATCATGGCAACTATACACTTTGGAAAGTCTCGGACTATGGAGCAGTTAGTGGTAGAGAGAATATGATGGCAGAAATATATGCAAATGGTCCCATCAGGTATTTACATGTATCTAATTTAAATGTATTGATATCAAAATTTATGTCCACATTTAGTTTTCTGTTCCTCGTTTCTAGTTTTATCTTTTTATCTGTGCCAAAGGCTCAAGGTGATCTATTGCCATCGTCGTTTCGTTCATCATTGTATATCGTCGGTCGTGTGTTGTAAACTATTACACATTTTCATGTACTTCACAAAAAACCAGTGGGACAGTTTTACACAAAATTGGCAAAGTCGCATATGGAAAGGGGTAGGACACATACGGGCCAAAAAGGAAAAAGGGTACATCTTTGAAATATTTTTCTCAGGAATCAATGATCAAATGACTTTTAAAGTTTATATATAAACATATGCATACATGCATGATTGTTAAAAAAAAGTTTGCGAAAGAACAAAATTGTAATATGTTCATTAAACGAGCCACTAGGGGGTTTTGATAACATAAGGTACAGTTACAGTATAGGAAAACCAACATAATACTAGCTACACATGATTTTTTTTACATTCCATAGAAATAAAAGATAAACCTTTATGCTCTTTCAATAATAATGAAAATGAAACGCGTGTACACATATTTTTGAATGTTAACATATATAGTATTATGGGGAGTATAGAGAAATTGGATATTCACTGCAACTAATCAAAGGACTACGCTTTTTAAAAAAGAGATCATATTTCTGCAATCAGACACAATTTCTAGAGCCTTTAATATTATCATTATACTTCTGTAGAGTTCAAAATGAACTTGAAATCATATTATGAAACAGAAAAATATATTTTATTTCCAAAGCTAGGATAGAGATTTTCAATCAAACATACAAAACTTTAAAGAGGCATCAGAACAGGCATAAAAATTCTTAATTCCTTTATATTTTGGGAAAATTGCTTGAGAAACCTAATTTTGCAATGATTTATTCAACCTTACTATTTGTATATGCATACCAAGCCTGATCATATTTTCACAAAATCTATAGGAATATATATGTGTATAACTCTCGATTGTTATTGTACATCAAGTACAAGTAGTAATAGTAGGCAAAATCGAAATATTTTTGTAAACACAGCTAATGCATCTTTGATGTAGATTAAATTTCTATTCAACTAATTAGGAATACCATATTTCAATTTTATACTTTACAGTAAACTAAGAATGGAAGTGTGAGTGAATGATCTGATCAATGTGTGTATACATTAATGTTTGTGATCATCTTTCAAGAACCAAATACCAGATGACTTTCAAATTCTGCACGCTTAATTGTCAATGTCTATAAACTTTGCGAAATGAAAACGTAATCTTTTCATAAACAAGCCACTAGGGGTGCTTCAATGACATAGGCTAACATAGGTTTAATAACTCAAAACTGATTAACTTTTTATATGGATATATTTAATCTATAGGCCTCTATATGATTATCTTCCCAGTATGTTACACAGACAAATATACAGGTACAAGGAGGCACCTCGGGGCTTCCATATTTGTGTGTATCTTAACTCCAGTATAATTTTTCTTTCATACCTTAGATTATCTATAGCAGAAAAGAATTACTAATAGATCATTTTATGTTACAAATATTATTAACAAAACCATGTTGATGACATTATTTAAATTCTAAATTTTACAAAAACTAAGTTACTCAACTTTTTACAGTGGTTACTCTTAAATGGATTTGGCTATGATTTTAGATATATTATTGGACTTTGTGTTATACCACTTTCCCTTCTAAACATTAACTTAACTGATGAAGTCTAATGACAGAAACGATCATCTTGAGCATTATAACTTTGGTATTATGTTTAGTATAAATGTATATTTCCAAACGAAAATCTGAACTTGATTATTTCTACCAGAACTACATGCTAAAATATCTGTTTATACATTAGATTATTTGTAACAAGACAATAGACTAAAAAAATGAGATATTTCTATAGACTATTTGATACCGGAGTTTTAATCTGAGTTACAAGTAGATTATTTGTATGCAAATCTGAACTTGATTACATGTAACTGCAAACTACATCTATAATTTGAAATAGACAACTGTATACAGGCAAATTTATTCCCAGTTTTACTTTCGCCTCTTTTGCCATCAGTGGGCGAATTCCAAACACTGAATTCGTCTATTTTTATATTTCATTTTAAACAACAAAATTTATATATATATATATATATATATATATATATATATATATATATATATATATATATATATATATATATATGTGTGTGTGTGTGTGTGTGTGTGTGTGTGTGTGTGTGTGTGTGTGTGTGTAATGATGTAGAAAGTAGAAATGCACAGATATTAATTGTTAAATAAAATTTCGTAATAAAAAATCATATTGTATATTGGAATTGTAACGAGTCTGGCCGAATTCAAAACGAGGCGAAACCGTTTGCCAGTGTAGAAGGGCAAAAATATCACGGGGTGAAAAAAAAACCTGTATACAGTATCTATTTTTTCATTTTCATGCAGTTGTGGAATATATGCTACAGAGGGTCTGATAAAGTATTCTGGTGGAGTTTATATGGAATACCAGATGTGGTCAACGGTTAGTAGTGTGGTTAACTATACATGTTTGGAGCAAAAATTAGTCGTAGTATCAAGGGGATAAAATGAAGAGAATTTTGTTGATATTTAAGTTTATGATTTTTTTGTAAGACTGCACTCCTCACACGATCAGCATCTTCTTCCGAACCATTGAAGGGGTTTTTTATAACACTTTACCGAAACAAGTACGCTACCTCCTCTACCAAGATTGTATTTTGCGGCGAGATCGGCTGGATGGATTCAGTGTGGGCAAAATAGGCCCCAGAGAGTACCCCCTCTGAAAAAATCTTCTCATTCAGTACCATGACATGAATTGAATAAAACTTTATTTCATTTGAATGATCTTCATGGATGTATGATTCAACTTTTTATTTTTGTAGAAATCGGAAAATTAATTTTTGACACATTTTGACATATTTGATTCAAACTTTGACATTTTCATTCCTTATTGTACGATATATTTGATTTCATCCTCCCTTGGTTCATTATGATGCATCCATTTTATTTGTTTACATGTAATTAGGAAAAGAAATGTTTTCATAAAAAAAATGCTGAAATATATTCACGGTCTACTACAGATTGAAAAAGTATTTTTTCAAACCGGCTCAGAGTAGACATTTGATGTTGTATACGTTGCCATGAAACAAAGTAACGTTAAATCTCGTTAAAATCCCCCGGGCAGATTTCTGCCCGAATGAGATTGGGCTGTACCGGTTGTTTTACTTTTAGAACAAAGCGGAAATACAACCGGATACCAGTTTAACAGTATGATGTTTTCTATGACAATTTGTGCCGTAAAATAAAGATTTGTGTGTTTGGATCTCTCTAACTACTTACAACACCAGCCATGTGTATGATCATATTAACCCTTTCATCCCTATAGACCTAAATCGACTGGTCTAAACAATAGAAAAGTACATACATTTTAGATATTTAGGGACGAAAGGGTTAAGTAGACCAGTTTAAGAATGTATTCCATCTCGATTGTTAAACAATGGTAGATGATTTTAGAATTGGTTCTGATTTAGATTTTCAGATCAGCATTTGGTGAATTGATTGAATGATTTTATTCATCTGTCTATCTGCACCAACAACTTGGTTTAGCTCTTGTGTTTCGCTTTGTTGTAAGTTTTGACATACAATGCTTCGAAATTCGGCCATACAACCTTTAGCAATTTTTTGTTGAAACTTTTGGATGGAAGCCTCTACTTTAAATTGATATTACATGTAAATGTGCTTCATTTTTCGCAGATAAACCACATAGTGTCAGTAGCAGGATGGGGTGTCGACCCGGACACAAAAGAAGAGTTCTGGGTGGTGAGAAATTCATGGGGACCACTATGGGTAAGTTTACAGTGTTTCTATATTTGCTGGTTTCTCTTGTTGATTATTGTAGTCGAGTGGCATTGTCATACATGCCATATGACTTTACCGAAAATGATATCGTTAGAAAACATTCAGTGTTGCCGTAGGTATCTGTCCCTTCAGATTAAATGTTACCGTTACCCTTGGCAGTCCTTTCATCTTTCCGTCCTTTTTTCGTTTCTGCACTCCACCCTGAATTTGCCACATACATATTCTGTGAAATTCATACACAATGATAAGAACCGTTCTAGAAATGTCCTTTATAACTCGGAAAATTGCAATTTTTCTCCGTTTCCACGCCTTAATCTTGTTTGTCTCATCCAAATGTTATGAAATTCATACACAGCACTAAGAACTACGACACGCAGACGTAGTTTGGACAGTGAGGCATTTTCTGTTCTAAAGTTATGCCCCTCTATAACTTGGAAAATTGCGTTTTTTTTATTTCTGCACTCTAACTTACTTTTGTATCACCCAAAAAAACTCATACACAATGCTATGAACTATTTTTCAAAGTCGAATTTTGTCAGTTATTCATTTACTGGTCTAGAGTTATCATTTAACAATTAAGTCATAAATGCTGAGTTTACCAAATATGTTAATAAGAATATTAGAAGTAAAAGAAACAAAGCGTATTGGATGTCACAGAACTTATCATGAAACTTCTTACATAGGAAATAAAAACAAACAATGAAAATATAAACAATACCTGGCAGCACAAAAATAAAACAATAGAACTCGGTACTGAGGGGAAACCCCTCTTTGAAGATCGGTTATTGTGATTTTCGTAGATATTTGATTCGTTTTGACGTCTTATGAAACTGTCATTTTCATTCATTTTGTATGATTTCTTTACGTTTCTACCCTTTTAATTATTTCTGATGCATTCATTTTATGTGTTTTATCTGTTGTTAGATAAAGAAATGATTTCATGAGAGAATTTTACTGAAATCTAATTCTTTAAGTAACAAATGTTTTTTTTTTTCAAACTGCAAAACAAGAAATGGGGGATTTTTCACACTGTCAAGTTTTTCTTCGAAATTGCTTCAGGATTTCTAATGATACTTTACACGAAGAAGGACTAAAAGTCCTCTACCAAGTTTGTGTTTTTAAGCTAAATCAGCAAAGGAATGGATCCGGGTGTGGTAAAATATGTCCCAGACTGTATTGCTCTTTGAAAATCTTCTTAAGAATCAATGCATGAGCTGAAAAACTAATTGCATTAATGTTTTATTATTATTATTATTATTATTATTATTATTATTATTATTATTTCCCCTTTTATGCACTATGATGCATTCATTTTGTGTAATTTATCTGTGACTAGGAAAAGAATTGCTTTTGTGAAATATATTTTTTTAATTTTATGAATTTTTAAGACTGTAAAAAGAAAAGAGATTGGGACATTTTTCAGACCCTCAAGTTACACATTGTATTATATTGCATAAATTGTTTACCTCTTTGTTTCAGGGAGAACATGGCTGGTTGAGAATTATGACCAGTAAGGAAAAGAATGGAAAAGGCAACAGCTATAATCTGAATATTGAAAAATATTGTCACTATGGCGACGTCATAGTTCCCAAACAGTTGATGTAAAGGGACGCTTGTAGTGACAGATTTAATTGTTCCGGCACATATCCATTATTAATGTGATCTTGTTACTGTAGGTCTCATGGTGTCATTGTCTCTTAGTACCCATATGGTACAATTAGTTATATAGTGTTTTATAGGGGTGATACAGAAATACATTGGGTCCATGAAAAGAAATTGTATTGGGCGAGGCATAGCTGAGCAGAGAACTTTTTTTCATGGACCCAATATATTTCCGTATCACCTCTGTAAAACACTCTTAATTTCTCTGGAAATCAAGAGGTGGGATCAGGTGCCATGGAGGAGTAAGCATCCCCTGTCGACCGGTCACAACCGCCTTGAGTCCACATTCAAGTCCAATGAAACACGTGAGGAGTGTATCCTCGACACAATTGGTACAGACGTCTCAACAACCGCCAACGAAAAGGCAACTCAACATTTCACTTTGTGAAACAGAGTAGTCGCAAACAAGACTATTATACCGACCATAAAATTTGCGGAACGTTGACATTAAACGCGGTTCTCGATATCCCTGGGTCAATAATTTGTCAGTGAGTAGTTTACCTCTGTATATGAAATCTTCATATATTGTGCACACCCTGGCATATCGGATCATTTGTGAAATATAAACTCCATATGCAGGCGACTGAGGGATATTACTACTTAAATGTGGAAAATTTACGATGGGAAAGCCGAAATCGTCGCGTTCATCGTATAGTATTAGTTGCTAATTTCCCGTCTGTGTTTATGTAATACAAACGTCTAGCATTTTTACCATTTGTACAGTACTTTGTTTTCTGTAGTTGTAAATGGTACTGCTTCAGGAAAAAACGAGATTTTTCTTTATTTCAATGTTCATGTATCTTACCTCTGTGAGGACAATTCAACGTGACGACAAATTGCTTTTGATAAGTAAGAGTTTCATTGCAGGCATGGGTAAGTGAAAAATGGTATGACAAGATGTCTTTTTTATTTCAACAAATTTGTTTTATTTTTAAACATTTTAAAACAACAAAATTTAAACCCCACAAATTTTAAAATCATCTGCCAGATTCGTAGAATCGTTTCCAAAAAATCAATAAATTATCATGATAATGTTTATAATCATAATTTGTTGGTGGTTTTTCGGAAAGTGTTGGCGTCGAACTTTCTAATATTCGCAGAATTCGGCTGATATTCGAAAATTCTAATTTGAATTTTGAATAGTGTTTAATGCCACAATCAACAATTTTTCAGTTATATGGTGGCGGCCAGTTTTAAATGGTGGGGGGGGAGAACCTGGTTACAAAGTACCCGGGAAAAGACCACCGGCCTTCCGCAAGTAAACTGGCAAACTTTTTTCACAAAAAGCAGCTAAGGCTCCAGTGGGGTTCGAACCTGCGCTGACCAGAAGAGAAAGACTTCATGGTATAAGCGCGATGCCCTAACCACTCGGCTGCGGAGACCCCTTGAACATTATTTTTTTTTTGTGATAAAAACACAAAGAGAAAAAAAATTATAATAACCAACTATGTATCCTGATTGTCATCTCTCTCTCTCTCTCTCTCTCTCTCTCTCTCTCTCTCTCTCTCTCTCTCTATATATATATATATATATATATATATATATATATATATATATATATATATATATATCTCTGTAAATTTATTCCAGTATATTATGGCAATTAAAAGGTTAAAGTTAAAAATAAACATGTCATAAAATACAGAAAGACATCATATGATTCACATCAGAGCAATAAATGACTGTTTGCAGAATAAATTATATGGATAATTAAATTTAACACTGATATCAGAGTTTATATCTAGTGTTTGTTTCATCTAAGTATTGCAAACACACATAACAAATAAACATAAATTTCACGAGTGAAATATTATACAGACGTATTTGATAAAATACGTTTGGGTTGCGTCTTAACGCTAAAAGTTCCTGGTACGATATCTAAATTACTAAAGATATCACACGTGACAATGTCAAAGGCCACTTGTAAATAACATTAACATTGCTTTATTATTTGTACTTTTTATTGCTCTACTCTACTTAAAGTGCAAGAAGTTGTTGTTTTTCAGATCTGATGTCATGTTTTCATGTTTTGATTTAACTCCCAAAGGTTATATAAAAAGGCTGTCTACAACTGTAATAAACCAAAACATTATTCAGTTTTTTCTAGTTTCTCTACTTTTACTACTTGATGTACAATGACAGCACAGGCATAAAACAATCTTATACATTAAACTGTGAGCATAACATAACTAAACTGTGCGCACAATATATCTAAACTGTGTGCACAATATAGAAAAAAAATATTGTATCGTATGTCTCCAAGTTGGCGTCGTACTGTTTTAATGCTACAGTGGTTGTTGAACATTTACAAACATGACAGGTGTTATGTGGTGTATATTATTTTTACTAAAATGACAAGTGTTGTGTTGTGTATATTATTCTATGTGCCAATTGTGGGATGGTTCATTTTCCCGAGATCTATTTCCGACCTGCAATTGACTAGGTTACAGGAAATCCGAAGTCCTTGATTAGTCAATAGCACGAGGATAAAAATTATAAGTCGAAAAACACAAAGTACATGTACTTGTTACCTTTTTAATTGTCCTAGGGTATATATTATAATAATAATGTAGTATTAGATACATGTAGTAGGGAGACCATATAAAAAATATCGATTCTAAGAATTCCATCTATTTAACCAGTTAAAAGGCAGTATGCCCATGCCATAAAAATTTATAATTTATGAAAGGCCGTTTGGGTCACCGTGAAACGGGATGAACTTACGTGATGACCACTTTCACGTTAAAAGTCTCTTTTAACGCGATAAAATATATTTTTGCACGCAAGTAGTGACTTAATTTTAAGCTGAAAGACATCTTTGCATGCGAAACCCATTCCATCGCACAAGTTGTACTTGCAAGTAAGTCATTACCGAACACGTGCATGCAAGTTTTTATAGACTCTTTCACGTTAACGGCAGTTCCTGTGTGTTATGCCTTTATTCACTATATGTTTATTACAAACCCAAGCCAACCAATTCAGAAGTTGGGCCCAAAACTGAAAATACAATAAAAATGTACGTATAGTACTCTTACAATCTATAATTGACAATATATGTACGTGATATTCTTAATGTAGGCAATTTTATTGAGATGATGATTTCACAGTTCAGTTGTAGGAGAAACTTAATTTCTCTAATCCGTCCGTAGCTTTACTTTCCGAAAATGCACACTAATTATGAATAAGTAACAACTTCAATGTCTGTCAAAACATCGAAAGTTATTTTAAGGATCACTTCCACATCCTGTCTCCGGTCGGTTGTCTCATGACCGAAATAGAGATGTTTGTTACTGGCAAGCCTGCACATGGGAGACGACGGTAAAATTTGTCATATTAGTTGTCATATGAACGAAGTTGGACTGTAATTGAAATAAACTTTCTTTTTGCCGATGGCGGATCGAGATAGGCGTTGCAACAAGTGAGCAATAAACACTGTACTGTGGTCTATTAAAATGGAATTAAGAGCCAAAAACTGATATTTGAAGTAGACTGTGTACTCATATTTTGTCCACCACCTGTTAAAGTAAACAATACGAGACAGCGTTGATCTATCAACAAATTAATTCTGTATTTTTCGTGTCGATGGATCATAGTTTGCATTATTTATTTCAAGAATACAAATAGAGCGTATGACTTTTGAGAAAACTATTGAAATTGAGTCGTAAACGTTCATTTCATGTTGTATCGGAGGTTATCTATTTGGATTAAGCTATCTTCTGGTTGCTTTGCATATTACGTCAGCAATATTTGTGCGTTCACAAACTGCTCCCGGGCTTCGCTGACGTCTCTAAACCGTCATGTTTGTTTTGAACGTTTGCACGTTGAATTACCTTATAGTGTATTCGCCCGCCAATTACGAAATGGGAATGAACGTCTGAACGATTCTGAAGCGACTGAAAGTTTAGATAATTTTCGTTTTATCATCTTGACATAGTAATTTTACACAAGTATTTATATTTCTATGAGAACATCAAGTTTATTCAGAAAAGTTTTAGGGTGAACTGTACTATAAATACGGGCAGCTCTCTAGGAGTAAATATTGCCAAGACAGTTCCCAGTGACATGTGAACTTTTTTTAAGGTATCAAAAGTGAACAATCAGAAATGTTCTGAAGAGGATAAAAATTTTAATTTTTATAAATGATTTTTACTACACGAAATAAAAAAAGAATCTTTTTATTTTAAATGATTTAGATACTGTAACATATGTTGGGAATATCTGCACATGTGAGATGTAAAATGTCAACGATGTTTAGTACCTAAAAACAGTGTATTTCGATCTCGGAGACAATGCCTCTCACCACTGGTTCGAATCCCGCTAGGGTCATTTCGAATAAAGTGGGAAAGTTTGCCAGTTTTCTTGCGGAAGGTCGGTGGTCTTTACCCGGGTAGCCGGGGTTTCTCCTCTATCAATAAAAACTGGACGCCATCATATGACTGAAAGATTGTTGAGTATGGTGTAAAACAAAAATCAAATCAAATCAAATCGATCTCGGAGATGTCATTTCCTGAACTGAAAAAAATATATTATGTCCAATTCAGTCATATTTAACAAGTGAATCAATATTAGATGTCTGGGTAGAGCAGTGGTTAGCTCACTCGCTTCTTACCGATGCGACCAGGGTTCGATCCTCGGAATGACCAGGGGTGTATGTGAGATGGTATGGCGGTCGTCAGGTCGAACACGTGGTTTTTTTCCGGGTACTCCGTTTTCCTCCCACAGCGAGCACCCCATAACGCCAACATCAGAGCCAATTATATATATATACATGTATATATAATATATAGATAATTGTTGTTTTAGTTGTTTAAACTTGTTTGTTAATCGGTGTAAAATAATAAGCTTAAACTAGAACAAACCAATAATGGAACGATTATGGGAGTAAATGCACATATTTACAATGTTTAAAAATGTGGATATTAATAGACTATGTCTGGATTTAGTGCACAAACTTTTGTTATGATGAAAATGTGTCACGATATATCGGGCGCCAATTCATTACTAAGTAGAAGTACCAATTGATAATCGAAACTCAAGTCCACTAGTACACGACGAATTAGATGTGCAATTGTCTCAACATGAAGAACAATTACGAATCCCAAACGGGATAGGACCAAGTGTCCGGAAGGAGTCAGCGTCCCTTGCTGGCATGACACACCCGTCGCAAATGTTCCATGGAAACCTTTCTAGTTCGATGAAAAGGTCGAAGTCGGTGAAAAGGTCAAGTTCAGTGAAAAGCACGATTGGCGATTAAGAGTCACTGTCTGTGGTCATGCTCCAGAATACTAAATAATATTCCTGAGATGGGGCTTCATATTGTTTAACACGATCCCGTATCGATCATAAAATTGACTTCTTAAACGACGATTTCAAGCATTGAACAACATAACCTTGTGTAAGTAGTTCATTGGCGAGTCGTTCTGTTAGAATATTTTTATCTTAAAGATTCTAAAAAGTCCTCCCTGAATTCAAAAAAATATATCTATGACGTATATTATATCCTCCCCTATTTATTTCAATACCATAGCTACCTGTAAACATATTGTAGGGTCCATGTAGCACAGAGACGGAGGCAAAGATTTAGCAGAGAAGTAAATAAGGCGATCGAACCTTATATGGAATTTCTATTCTTAATATATGCGTACAATTTACTCGTGTTATTAAAACTTCTACTAGTCTAAAAAAACATTATTTCTTGAAAACTACTACTGGAGAGTGGTCATTTCCGTTTTCGCTTTTGGATTTTATAATATCCTATATCATTTCGATATCACGTCAGCTGGTACGCGTGATCAAAATTCTGTGCATTATATTTTTGTCAACATCATATAGATTATGATGTATTAAAAAGGTATTCACTCATACAAAAAATGAAGACGAATCAAGATTTATGTACAGCAATACTGGTTGCTGGATACTTTTGATTACCGTTTTTACACTCAACCAAATATTAGTTGTAGCACATAGGGTGTTTTCTGCAATATAAAGTATAATCTTAGACTTCACCGGAGCCGATAATTGTATCATACATATGATTCTTCCGGCACGTTTCCGAATCTTCCGTCATCGGAAATTTTATGTACCGAAAAAATATATGTGACCAACATGTAAACCCCTCATCACAGACACAGGCGCTCGGGGTAATGGATGGTGTCTAATAAATTTAAAATCAATTAAATTAAAATTCATCTATCTCCTACACTTTGTCTATTCTTCAACTTCTATGTGGCTTGAAAACACACATCACGGGCTTAGGGCATTTTTGCGAAATTTGCCCAAGTTTGAATAATGTGCCGTAACCTCATATGGTGTCATATACCATATGAGGTTACGGCACATGAATTTTAATTTAATTGATTTTAATTTTATTACACACAATCCATCTCCACAACTGTACAAGCGTCTGTGCTCCTCATAATTACTAATCAGCAAACTTTCGTTTATCAATTGGTTGACACTTTTACAGATTAATAGTCTGTGGGCGTGTTTATTATTGAGGGTGTCAATGATTATATATATCACCGTCCCGTTCACTGATTGGCAGTTAATTGGTTATAAGACAAAGTCAAAGTGAGTGTGTGTATGTCATGTGATGCACACTTGGATCATCGATGATCAGAAGCATGATTCCAGCCATCAAAAGTAGTTATTACAACATCTTACGGTCTCAAAAGATAGTTGTAATGTACTTCAACTAAAAAATTATCATTCTATTTATAGTCAAGCATGCAAAGCATTTACCTCAAGGTCTAAATTGCCACAATGCACATGAAATGGTAAACGAACTTCCGAAAGTAGTATAAGAAACAGAATCGGACCAGACTGGTATTTAAATTATGGAAACTTATTATTATTTATTAATATTATTATTATTATAAACAAAGTTGTTATCTTTTATTCCACCGGTAGTCTATAAACTTGAAAAATGCATGCAATATTGCCAATAATATTAAAAAGCAGCGATATATATTAGCTTTATATATCGCTGTAAAAAGGAACTCAGTTGGCTATATAATTGAGCAAAACAAGGAAATTAATCAATAGTCAACAAAAACATCATCTCCAGTTGTGACAAAGTTTATCACATGTATGGTGTATACATGTTTAAACAGGGGCGTTCGTAACCGATTGTATGGAAAATGTCAATAACTGTGTCACATGGCAATCACATGACATGACCATTTTCCGCTATGTCACGTGACTTCTTTGAAAAAGCAAAAGTCATATGATGCAGAGATAGTCAACATGAAAGGGTGTGTGTTTCTGCTGTTCACTGTATATACTGCGGTTTTGTCTTATAATGACCGCTCATCGCCGTGCTTGAAAAGGGGAAAGTTGACGGGATTTGGTCAGAAGTAAGTGAAATATGTATAACCAAAGAAATTTATTTGCATTGTCCTTAAGTCGACGATTTTTGACCCCCTCATTTAGTCTTTGAGTTTGATTGGCATCCGATGATTCATTCATTGGCATTGACTTCTAAAATCTGGGGTTAAATAATATGATACATACACAAACACTTATTCCTTTTTTTCATAATGAATTAATTGTACTCAAATTTGGACAATGTTCTAAAAAAAATTCAAGTTTATATACTTTGATGTTAATTAAACAATTTTAGTATAATTTGTTTTAAACAATAATATGATTATAAGATATAATGCATTGCTTATTTTTTCAAATACCTAATTATAATGACACTTACTTTTTTGTCTTTTTATTCATTACAAATATAAGGTTTTTATCAAAGGTATAAATGCTTGAATGATTATAAGCAGGTGCCCTTTATACAAAGGTGACCTTTAATGCAAGTTTGACGGTATATCTTGTCAGTTCAGCTAATTAAATGCTTGATACTTATAATAATTTTTTGTTTCAGAACTTACCCACGCCCACATGAGTTGATTGATCTGAAAACATTACCTGCTAACTGGGACTGGAGGAATGTCAATGGTACAAATTTCTGTAGTACAACACGAAACCAACATATCCCACAGTGTAAGTCAGTTTATTTCTCAGTTCTCAATACAACTCTGATTCAGGATTTACCGCTAAGTACATGTAAACAAAATTACATATTGTGATGTCCACAGCTGGTCATATGGACATTAAATTCAACAAAATAACTCGGAATCGACCTTTCAAGTTTTGTGAAGGTTAATACAAATCATGTAACTCCTTTTCGTTCTCGATGAATTTCATTTTTAAGTCTTCATTATTGCTATTTTAACCTCGGGTTACGGACACGGTCATTCCTTTTATCATAACCTGTAAATGGTTAACAATGATGTCTGTTATTTTGTGGCCTTGGTTTAACTCATTCACCTCTAAAGACATATTTGGACTGGCCTTAATCATCGATTTACAGATGTGTCCATTGTTTTTCAGGGGTTTATCTATGAGTTAATATAAAACTATGATAAACAAAAATATTGAAATACATAAATATAAGATTCAATTTGTTATACATGTACATCAAATGTACATCACTATGTCACCTACATTGTCCATTGCTTTTGATCATCTATAGATTGTGGATCATGTTGGGCCATGGGATCAACCAGTGCAATGGCAGACAGAATCAATATAAAACGGAAAGGGGTGTGGCCATCCGCATATTTGTCTGTCCAAAATGTGATTGATTGTGGAGGAGCAGGATCGTGTGAAGGAGGAGATGACAAGGCGGTGTGGCAGTATGCAAACAAACATGGCATCCCCGACGAGACATGTAACAACTACCAGGCTAAGGATCAGAGTAAGAACATTTCTGTACACATGTATTGACAAAAAGTAGCAGGGGTCATATATAGCAATTCTGTCTCACTGGTCGCTTGGACTAGTTGGAAATAAATTTTACCAGTCCTGTATGACAAATTAACTAGCCCCAAAGTGGTACAAAGAAATACCAAATTGGCACATATTTACATTGTACTAGAATCCATACTAGAATGTCTGAATTGGTAGTTTTAGCATGTTTTCTATTTATGTGATTTTATATTCTCATGAGTCAAAGCTATAATCATCTTGGCTCAAGTTGGGGAAAAAAATTAATTGATTTATAGTTGATCTGGACATTGTTATTCAATGTAATTACATTTCATACATGTTCACTTTCATTAATCATTTCTCGTGTTTATACAGATTTGATTTCTACTTGTCAACCAGACTAACTAAAGCAAAACCTTGACCAGTCCACAGCGAAAGTTATAGCCATCTCAGACGGGTGCCGTGGTTGACCGCTGCTAATTTCGAACCCTAATTAGTCCACCAGTCCTTGACAAGTAACTCTTGCAGTGGACAAGTCAAGATTGTGCTTCAGCAAGTCCGGTGGACTAGTAAAAAATCTGTGTAAACATTATTATAATATAGACACGAACAATGACTAATGAAAGTGTGTATGTACGGTGAACACTTGAATTACCTAATTTAATTTATTTTCTCAACTCACACTAAGATAATCATGGTTGCTTTGACCCATTAGAATATGAAATCACAAAAAAGTAAATGATTTACTAAAACAACCAATTCAGTAATTCTGGTACCGATTTGGTAAGTACCAGCCAAATTGGCGGGGGCCTCCGTTGCCAAGTGGTTAGAGCATTGCGCTTTAAATCACAAGGCCTCTCACCTCTGGTTCGAATCCTGCTAGGGTCATTTTGAATTAAGTGGGAAAGTTTGCCAGTTTTCTTGCGGAAGGTCAGTGGTCTTTACCCGGGTAACAGGGGTTTCTCCTCCACCAATAAAAAAATGGACGCCATCATATGACTGAAAGATTGTTGAGTATGGCGTAAAACAAAAAATCAAATTAAAATCAAAGCCAAATTGGTTATTGCTCCTAATCACTTTGTCATAGGACAAGTAAAATTTATTTTCAACTAGTCCAACTGACTAGTGAAACAGAAATGCTAAATTCAACCCCTGAGTAGAATGCATGTAATTGTAATTATGATGTGTATTATACCCATAACAAGGGTGTAGCTAGCTCAAAGACCATGTCACCAGTGTAAGAACAGTTCAGTAGAGACAACAACAAGAATGTTGTACTGGGTAATTATGATATGTACCATACATTGTATTGTACCTGTCAGGGGCGTAGCTAGCGCAGAGACCAAAGTAAGATTCAGTTTATTCATTTACCTTCCTTAGGCCTTACAGCTCATCAGCATAAACATATAGTATGATATACAATTATGTGCATGCACATATATATATACACATATACAGTGAAACCTGTATATAGGGGCCACCCGAGGGACCAGAAAATATTGTCCTTTATGTGCAGGTGACCCTTATACACAGGTTCAATTTAGTTGAAGTATGCAGTCAAGGGACTTGAAAAAACTGGCCTTTATAAACAGGTAATCCTTATATAGAGGTGGTCACTATAGCAGGTTTTACTGTACACACATATATACATGTGCAATACATATAAATAAATAATTATATACTAATGAAATTGAATAAGTACATAAAGTAGATCAAGAGTGATCAAGAGTAAACATGAAAATGGAGGAAGAACACTGAAATAAATCAATTATTTTTCCTCTGTACAAAGGCATTGGTAATAAACTTAGCCAGGTTACACAATTTTATTTTATTTTTAATACCTAATACCTGGACTAATTTAAACATAGAAGGTCTTTTGTAGTAATATTTATTTATGTATTTAGACCTTAAATCTGTATAGAAAGGGCATATAAAAAGAAAATGAAATTCATCCTCAACTTCATGACGTGAACACTTTTCACAAATTCTGTCTTCTCTTGGGATATTTCTGTATCTACCCTGTTCTATCATTAATTCATGTGAGGACAGTCTTAATTGTGCAAGTGAAAAAATGTACTTCTCAGGTAAAGACTTACGGATATAATATTGTATCATATGAGTATCCGTTAAATACTTATAAAGGTAACATTTACTAGAGTTTTCGAAGTATGCATTCATTTTTTGAAATGAATAAATCATTTAAAACAGTATTTACTTGTGCAATAAAAACTTTACGATTGGTAACATACTGGTTATAGCAAACATAGCCAAAGCCGAAAGATCAAAGCAACTCTTTGACTTCATGTAACCAGTTTTGAGACTCAATATTTTCAAACATGTCATCATATATTGCTTTCAAAATAATATTATTAGTATTTAATAATTTAACCCAATATTTCAGAATTCTTATTTTTCTACTTATTATTAATGGAAATCTGCCTAATTCTGCATAAAGCATAAAATTTGGAGTACAATTTTTTAACCTCAAAATTCTTTTACAAAAATCTGTATGTATTTTCTCTATATCTTTGGCGATATTAAATCCCCAAACTTCACATCCATAGTTTAAAACACTTGAGACATAAGTATCAAAAACATGTAGTTTAGTTTCAACATTCAAGTATACATCGGTACAAATTTTCAATATATTAAACATACATTTTCTTCCTTGTTGACTCAAAATATGTTGTGTCCGGGTGAATTTTCCATTATATAATAGAGTAATCCCCAAATAATTAAAACAATCAACAATTTCAATTGGTTTTTTTATCATATTTCCATTTTGCTTTTTTAGCAATTCTACCACTATTTCTAAATACTACATTTTTTGTTTTGTTTACATTTACCTTAATATTCCAATTTATGCAATACACATGTAAATTATCCAGTAAATTTTGTAGACCAGAAATAGATTCAGAGAAAAGGACAGTATCATCAGCATACATGATTAAAAATAAAGACAGATCTCTTAGTTCTACACTTTCACAATTACTGTATAACATGTGATTTTCAAAATCATTGATATAAAGAGAGAACAAAAAGGGAGACAACCCTTCACCCTGCATCAATCCGTTTGGGACACTGAAAAAATCCGATTTTACACAATCATGTCTAATGCATGATTTAATATTATTTTATAAGGATTTTATAATCGTGAACATTTTCCCTGTTACCAGGGATCTACCCATTTTATAAAGTAACTTTTTTCTATTTATACTACCAAATAAATTAATCTCAATTCCTGATTACACGTAAATGTATGGATTTTCGAAATGCCGACTGACCTGGATAACATTAATAACATTGATATTGTTATATATCAAGGCACACGTGTTTCCTCAATTATATGAACAACTTGTGTGAATATCAACAATTCTTTACATTGTATCTAAATTGTTACGTTATTAGCTAGAGAACAAAAATTAACCTCTCTCTCTATCTCTCTCTCTCTCTCTCTCTCCTATTAAGTTATTTCTTACCTCAAGTATACCATGAATTTATATATATCATTTTCATCTGGTGCTATCTGATTAGGTATTACTTATCTATATATTGTTAATATACGGAGTATTGCTTCCTGGCAATCAAGGGATAAGATTATCATTATTAATGTAATTGTAAATTAAACTTGTTTCCGAATCCTAGATGGTTATTATATATTTGAAGTTGCCAAACTTGTTTCCGAATCCTATTGTTATTATTACTGTTTACCTGTTTATTAAAGTGTTATATAAAACAGCAATGATTTGAAGCAATAAAATAGAGTTTAAAAGTCTAAAGGCATTTTTCATAATCAATAAAATTATATAAGTTGCAATGTGCATATAGTAATTAACCTGCTATAGCAGCCAAAATAGAGTTTAAACCTTTTTCTATATATGGATTACCTGTTTATAAAGGCCAGTTTATTAAAGTCCCTTGACTGCATACTTCAACTAAATTAAACCTGTGTATAGGGGTCACCTGCACAGAAAGGTAAATATTTTCTGGTCCCTTGGGTGGCCCCTATATACAGGTTTCACTGTATTAAATACTGGTATATACTGCTAAGCCTATACCTGTATAGATATAAATCATATGGTTTGATCTATATATTAATTTGCAGAATGAACTTTATTGATATCTTATTCATTCCGTAACGATTGTATGATATAATCCTCAATGAATTTGCTTCAAAATCAACTGAAAAAAACCGAAGCAAGATTGTCATGACGTCAATGTCATTCCGCAACATAAGCTATACAGTATAGTGAGTGAATTTTTAAAAATGCGATACATTGTATTTCAATAGGGGGGAAAACAATCTTTCATTCCAGGTACATCAGTTTACAATACAAGTAATCATATCATCTTGTATCATCATCTAAATGCCAAGTCCAAACCTGAATTAACCAAGTCTCGGACTTCGGACTTGGTGAAATTTGAATCCCCTTATAATTGATATGTTTTATTATTCTAATCACAACCCATGCTCCAGAGGCTGGAATATTATTATAATTATTGTATTTATATGCAAAAATAACCATGTTTTGGACAGTTTATTTTCAGTGCTGTCTTTGATTAGAGATTTGGTTGAGATAAATTTTTATTGGAGATGCAAAAAATTTTCTCTGAGCTGGTGGTATGAGCCTTGTAATCTTGATTGTCTCTTATGTTTCTGTCTGTGTTTACTGTTAAGTTATTTGTCCAAAAAGTGCCCAATGGTAGCTATGTATAGCCAAGATATTTTCTTATTTACTTAAAAAATGAATACAAATATGTATTTAAGAAATTATGTATTAAACAACATTAAATCTTTTTCTTTGATGTATCAACTTTTTCTGTCCAGAATGTGACCCATTCAACCAGTGTGGAACTTGCACAACATTCGGTAAATGTGGTAACCTTGGCAACTATACACTTTGGAAAGTCTCGGATTATGGACTTGTTAGTGGTAGAGAGAAAATGATGGCAGAAATATACGCAAATGGTCCCATCAGGTTAGTTTATTCTTTATGTGACAGAATAAAAATCCATATCTACTGTTAGCAGAATGTATATCTCTTCTCTTGTCTCTTTCTGTTCCTATTGTTTATCGCTACTTTTTATTTGTTTGAATGTCATTTTACAACTACTACTCTAGCTGACTAGAGGTGAGAGACTTCACAGTTCAAATAGCCATAGATGTTTTCGTCTATGGAAGCATGTTACATAGATAATCACCGGTATGTGGGAGTCACCAAATAAAATAAATTCCCAGGCTGGCATCAAGAGGTTTCCTTATTTGTCAGTATCTGAACTCCAGTTTAAATTTGTACATGCATTAGATTGTCTGTACCAAAACTAAATACTTGTTTAAATTATATGAACCCTAGCCAAAGTCTCAATTACTGAGAGATTATTTTATGTTTTACCCGATCTAAGCAGGATTATTTGTACCAGAGCTGCATGCTAATGTATTTGTTAATACCTTAGATTAATAGTTGTAAAAAAAAACAAAAAAAACAGGACCTCCCTGGAGGAGTGGTTAAAGCATCCTTCTTTAACTCATCAACCCCTGAAAAAAACAATGGACTCTTCTGTAATTAATGAATTAGACCAGTTCATATGTGTCTTTAGGGGAGGATGGGTTAATTGATGGAGTCCCCACTTGTTGTCAGTGTATGTAGAACTTAAGCTGATTTTGTGAGGAAGTTTGCCACTTTACTTGCTAAAGGCCGGTGGTTCCTTCAGTCCTCCTGGGTACATTGTTACCTGGTCCTCTCCTCTACCATTAAAAAGTGGCTGCCAGAATTATAACTAAAAAATTGTTAAGTGTGGCATAAAACAAAAAATAAAACAAACAAAATGTAACAAAACGTTAGAGAGATACGTGTTTAGATTATTTGTACCAGAACTTCAGTCTGAATGACAGTTACATGTAGATTATTGGTATGTTACCTCCAACTTAAACTTAATTATATGTAAATGCAGGGTTTTCCCCCTTATGCATGAGTTATGTGTCACTGATGCATAAAATATTTTTGGCACGCACAAAATGAATAAAAAACTGAGTCCCTGAGGACCGGCTATAACTCTGTATAACTGTCTGCGACCGAAAAAGGTTTATCATCTTTTTATTATTGGGCCTCACAAATCTTTATCTTGTGGGTCTAAGGGACTCGCTAAAATTTAACCCTAGGGAAAATCCTGTACATGAAATCTGCATTTATATATGTATAATTTGAAATAGACTTTTTAGAATATTTATTACTTTTATTCAGTTGTGGAATAGATGCTACAGATGGTTTGGAAAAGTATACTGGTGGAATTTATAAGGAATACAAATTACTTGCAATGGTACGTAAACTGGTGAACAACACAGGCTTGGGTCACATTTTTGTCCTACTGTCTAGAAAATGAAACGAACAGTTCTTTTATGTTTCTTTTTAGCTCGCCTATTCGAAGAATAGAGGGACTTATGTAGTCACCCTGGCGTCGGCGTCCGGCGTTGCCAGGTTAAAGTTTTGGTGTAAGTGTTGGCAAGCACTATAAATAATTCAGTATTATTAGAATGCTGTTGTTTTGTATGAAGGATTCTTTGGGAGTAAAGTATCAGTTAGCGGAGTGAAATCTGAAACTTTTTTTGGAATAAATTCAAATTTGGTCATGTTTTGTGACTTAAACTTTTATGCATGAAAATCATTAAAAGGTCAACATATCAGTTACTTAAGTAAAAGTTTGGAGTCCAGCCAGTGACAGGTTGGTTTCCTGTCTTTCAGATGAGACAGTAAAAACCGAGGTCTCGTGTCACAGTAGGTGTTGGCACGTTAAAGAACCCTCGCTGCTCAGTGGCTGTAAGTGTGGAGCATAGGACAAAATTTGAAGCCCTTCAGCGGCATTTGGTGACATCTCCATATGAGTGAAAGATTCTTGAGTGGGACGTTAAACACTAACAAACAAACAAGCATTAAGTAAAAGTGGTCAATTCATGGTCAATATCTTATATATTAATGCAATCATGATGAAAATGCAAGTTTTTAAAAATAGGGGATTGGCGAGTTATGTTGACCTCTGACAATTCTTGTTGTTTCTAGTTACAGGAAAGTCTTAATCGTGCACTAGTGCACCCTAAAGTTCCTATAGCCAGAGATCCACTCAAATACACACATAAATTCAAATCTAAATATAATATTTAAAAAAATCCACTCGAATACAAAATAAATTTCAATTAGTATATGATATTGATGTTCACTACTTTTGTGTAACTTCCAATATATAAAATGTGGTCTGTTCTCATATAACTTGGTCTTAAAATATAGTGTCAGGTACTTTCCCTTGTTCTTAACTGTTCTAAACTTGATCTGACCATCTACCTGTATATGTTCCCTAGTATAGTTCTAGAAAACACTTGATCAGGAATAATCAAAATTACCTTTCTAGTACATTCAGGTTTATGATGGAATTTTCCTATGGCTAAATATAGTAACATGATGGCATAGTTAGAATGACCTTGAAACAAACAATAACGACTTTCCAGAAAGGTCCAGCTGTACTTAGTTCAACCAGTACGAATAATAAGTAAACAAGCACCCATCAACAGTCAAAACACTAGCAATGAGCACATTTAAGTCATCAGTTGGCAAGTTGTTTGAAAATAAGCCTGCTTATAATTAGGCCAAAAATTGAGAAAAGAGATTTGTTTCGATATCACCTTACTGACCTAGCTTGACACTAAAACCTGACCTACCTTAAAAGCCTTGAACCCAAAAACTGACCTACCTGAATAGCCTTGACCTCCAAAACTGATCTACTTAAAAACATTTGACCCCAAAATCTGTACTATCTAAAAAGGCTGGACTCCAAAATCTGACCTATCTAAAAAGCCTTGAGCCCAAAAACTGACCTACCTGAAAATTCTTGATCTCCAAAACTTAGCTACTTAAAAACACTCGACCCCAAAATCGGACCTATATAAAAAGCCTTAAACCCCAAAACTCACCTACCTAAAATGCATTGACCCCAGAAACTGATCTACCTAAAAAGCCTTGACCCCACAAATTTTTTTTACCCAGATGTTTTTGTTTTCTAAATTCTGTTTTGGGCCATGTCAATGTCTTTTCTTCTCCTAGGCTCCCCATACTTGGTTCAGACATGCATCTTGGTAAGATGAGTAATTTTATTCATTTGTATACATGTATTTTGGCAATACAGTGGAACCTGTCTTGAACGACCACCTATATTCTGAGACTGCTTTCTGAAAACTGCTTTTTTAGCACCTGTCTTGAACAACCACATTTCAATAGCAGATGGGGTGGTCTCTCAAGAAAAGTTTCACTGTATTCCCTGGCTGGGGACAATTAGTTCTTCTAATTATCCTTGTTTGTACTTTGTTTTTATTTCAAAGTGTCTTAAAATATAGATAAATTTAGAACATATTTTGTAGCCAACATAAATGATTTAGGAGACAGTTAAAAAAAATGTATCCATTGACTAGTCATAGAACCAGCCCTATGTGGTCATTTAAATAGACCAGATGTGCTCCATCTTGGTTGTTAAAGACATAGTATCTACGATTTCCTCAAATATTTCAATCTCAATTGTTTGGGTCAAATATGTTAATATTTGGAGATAAAAAACGAAAAATTGTTGAATTAAAACACATAGAAGTATAGTTTTATTGTATTTCACAACTTTCCACGTTTTTTTTTATTTTTTGTCGGTACGACGACAAAAATTCGTTTGCAAGCCCGCCCATATTCATATAACCTTAGCGTGACCTGTATTTGCGCATGCGCATTTCCATTGTTGATAGTGAAAAGCATGGCGTCCAAAGCAAAAACAAATCATGGCCGACCTGTTAAATTGACAGATTCAGCTAGAAAAAGAAATCGGAAAGAAGTTCTGGCGAAATACAACAAGACCAAGATAAATATTGGAAAGGCGCATGATCGATGGATAAGCCTCAAGGATTATGTATAAATATCGAATTGTAAATAAATCAACACGTGCTTACCTCAGCATCCATTGATTGATATCGATACGATCTAGGTCATTGCGTGTGCTTCTGGGATTGTTTCTGTGCATAATTAATGAGTTTGATTCTTACAGACGACGACAACAAATCAGCATTTATCCGTTAATTACGCTAATTATACAAAAAAGTGTCGACGTGGAAGATCATTATTCAGTCATATCTTCGATATTTCCGCAAAATTGCCGACTAAAAAAAATAACCATTTTCGTAGATACTATGTCTTTAAACAATAGTACATGATTTTACGTTTCAGATTTGTCTCTTTTTGTTTCAGTATTTGGTAATTTGTTTTTAATTTTTTTTATCTGTCCATCTACATCAAGATTTGGTTTAGCTCTTGCATTTTGCTCTGTTGTAAGTTGGTTTCGGTGTCCGGTAGCACAGTGGTGAGTGCACTTGCTTCTCACCACAGTGGTGAGTGCACTTGCTTCTCACCATTACAACCTGGATTCGAACTTTGGAGTAGACAGGCGAGTATGTGAGATGGTCTGGTGGGTCTGACATGTAGGTTTTCTCCAGTTACTCTGGTTTTCTCCCTTGGCAAGGACCCTCACATGCCAACACCAGAGCCCAGGAGAGACATTTATATAAGTTGAAATAACTTGTTTGCTAATCATTGTAAAATAAATAAGATTTAAACTATAAGTTTTGACACAAAATGGTTGGCAATTTGGCGACTCTTAAATTTGATATTATTTATTGTTTCTGCAGATAAATCACATAGTTTCAGTCACTGGCTGGGGTGTGGATCCAGCAACAAAAGAAGAGTTTTGGGTGGTGAGAAATTCATGGGGAACACCATGGGTAAGTTTAAAACGTTTTCCCGATGTTTGCTGGTTCTCATGTAGATTATCGTACTAGTTTGTGATTTTCATTCTAATTTAGGATTTATTATTCAAAACATTCCCCGATGTTTGCTGGTTCTCATGTAGATTATCGTACTAGTTTGTGATTTTCATTTTGTAAACAAAACATTCATTGCTGTTTTATATGCCTTTCTCGTCATCACAGCCAGTTTGGCTACAGATTTCAAGACTACCATTTTGTATACATTGTACCTGGTTGATAAGTCTCGGAGCAAATTTTCAACAAATATTTTGATTCAAGATGGGTGACTTGTACACAAGTACAGTCATACTTTGATTTAGGGCCACCTCTGTATAAAGGGCACCTGCCTGTAAAGGTCATTCAAACATAAACTTTGTTAACTTTTTTTTTATAATGAATAAACCTCTTTATAAAGGTCACCTTCTATAATGGCTACTTTTGCTTGTTCTCTTGAGTGGCCTTTATAAACAATTATTATGTTATGTTATAACAGGGGAATTAAAGAGAAGGACACCGTCTTCAAGACGTTGTGTCTATATTCAAGTTTGGTGTTATATCGGAAGGGGTGGGAGAACTATAGTGTATGATATATCAGTTTTAGGTTAAAAAAAGGGAGGTTAAATGAAGAGAAAGATATGTTTATATACATATGTTTTGTGAAGTTAATTTATTGTATAAAACTGAAATTTTTCTCCACATAATAACCATTTGAAAGGAGTATTAAATGAAGTGCAGAAGAGGCTTGTCATGTCTATATTCAAGGGATAACCACTATTACTTCCAAGATATCCAGAATCTGAGATAACAAAAATTTCAATTAACAAAGTGGGTCTATCCATTAAATTCAAGACCAGCTATACAACTTTGACATAACCATAAATTATCTTTTCATTTCAACAAAACAAGATTTCACTGTAAATTGTTTGTAAATTTGTATGTGCTAGAACATTTCTGATATGTAAGGTTACACACTTTATGATAATGATATCACACAAATTGTTTACCTGGTTTTGTTTTTGTCATTGATATTACACAAATTGGTTACCTGGTTTTGTTTTTGCTCTTTTATATCACACAAATTGTTTACCTGTTTTTGTTTTTGTTATTGATATCACACAAATTGTTTACCTTGTTTTGTTTTTGATATTATCACACAAATTGTTTACCTGGTTTTGTTCTTGTTATTATTATCACACAAATTGTTTACCTGGTTTTGTTTTTGTTTTAGGGAGAACATGGCTGGTTAAGAATTGTGACCAGTAAGGACATGAATGGAAAAGGCAACAGCTATAATCTGAATATTGAAAAAGAGTGTTCCTACGGGGATGTCATAGTTCCAAAAGATTACGACATAAAAAGAAGCTTTTAGTGACAGATTTTAATGGTTCACATATCATTTATGTGGTTTTGTTGCTTAAATTCTCGAAGTCTTAGTTTCTTTTGATACAAATTATTCTTTGCATTTATAAATGTTCACTGAAGCACTGTACACAAATAAATGAAATGTTGTTAAACAAGTGGCACTGGTTGAAATGAAAACATTTTTTTTTTAAATTGTAGAGCAAGATTTGCAAAAGTGATATGTCTGCATTAAAATATTTTCCCAAGTGTAAACATCTTACATTGTATGTATACATGTGCCTTTTATACACATCAGAGAGGTGGTAATTTATATTGCTCGACAATGTAAGATTAAAATACATCCAACAATACTCTAAAATGTATTTTTGTCTTGAAAACATAAGTTCTGGTATTTTCATTTTTCAATTGCATTCCAATTTGCCTAAACAAATGTTTTGTTAATATGGCTATATCTTTGTTTTTTGGTTCTTTTTTGTTTGTTTGGGGTTTTTTCATTACTATTATTATAACATTATTGTGAATATTTATACTTTAATTATTATTATTTATGTTATCAATACTGTAGGGGGTTTTGATTTTGTTGTTTTCATGAACCAACAAAATTAAAACCCTTTACAAAATTTACATAAAACGAACCTAGTAATACTAACAGTAATAGCTCCCTTTATAAACGTGAGGCCTCCATAGTCAAGTGGTTAGAGCATAACACTTTAAACCATGGTCTCTCTTGCATCTAGTAACTGCAGGTCTAAACCCCGCTGGAATCTAAGCTGATTTTTTGAGAAAGTTTGACAGTTTACTTGTGGATGGCTGGTGATCTTTTCCTGGGTGCTTTGTAACCGGGTTCTCACCTCCGCCATTAAAAATGGCTGCTGCCATATTACTGAAAAGTTGTAGAGTGTGGCATAAAACTTTAGTCAAACAAATAAACAAGCAAAAAACTTAATAACCATAATGCATTTGTTGTACCGGTAATTTGTACTGTACTATATTTCCTGTAGTTACGAATGTCCCAGTTTTTAGAACAAATGAGATTGATTTCTTTTTTCCAATAGATCTGTAGCTGATTACTGAGTAAACAATTCAACGGTGATGATGAATTAATGGGTTATGACAAATAGGAGTTTCATTGCTGACATTGGGTAGGCAAAAAGATGGGGTTTTTTTTTATTTATTTTGAATGAAATTAAATGTCCACAAATTTATTTTACTTTTAAAACAACAAAATTTTAACCCCATGAAATTGACTGATTCTACAGTTTTGTTATCATTACCATAATATTGCTTATTCACAAAATTTCATCAAATTTGATGGAAATTTTGCATGGTTCTGAATTTTCATCTAGAAGATCACAATGATGTAAAAATTGCACCTTTTACAAGACAAAAGTTTTGAATACATATTTACATTAGCTAAATACAACAAGAGATTTACTTATTTATGTTTTTAAATCTTTTGATTTGATTGCTTAGCACTCTCTGTATAATTTGATTTGGTTAGTTTAGTCTAGGGCCACCATTGATGAGAAATTCTGTATGGATGAATATAAGATATTGATATATAGATAAATCAAATAATTTGGTACTTCTATTAAAATGCATAAAAAGTAAATAGATTGATTATAATATTTAGTGATTTTATTGTGTAAATGAGCAATCTTTGCACAGGAAACATTATGTATTTGAACAAATTGAACAATTACGATAAAATATAGCACAGTTCATAAACATAAATACGGTAAAACCGGACAAAAACAGAAGTGAAAGTGTCGTAAATTGTAAAAGAGAAAAAATACTGTGAAATGCATGAGAAATGTATTGATACTATAAAATGTATCAATTTCATACCATATCAATTTGTATCAACGATATATCAATATTGAGTCTATCAATGACAGCCCTACTCCACACGCCATAGTACAAACCAAAATCTATCTGGGAAAATGCAAACAATCGGAGATTGGTCAAAACCACCATTATAATTATTTTGTAAAATGTTCCGTTGATGTTGTTGTTGTTTTTTAATTGCTATGTCAGCTTTAATATCTAAACAAAAACTTAGGTATGTAGTTCTTCTTTTGTATGTTCTACCTGTCAACAAGATATTTCCCGGTACTATAGGTCCTCTTGTAAGATAAAGTGGTACATTTTAGTTCTGTCGGAAACGGAAACAATACTTTCTGCTTTCCAAAAATAGGTGTGTACAGGTTAGAAATATACCTTGATCAGATTTTTTTATATTCCTTTTGATTGCGAAATAAACCAGCCTGTGCCTCCTGTTATGATTTTTAAACTTAATTTTGTTGTGGATGTGAACATGTACAATTTATGTAAGTATAACTATACTGTGTACTTTAAAATATGCACATACTGTATTTATATATATATATATATATATATATATATATATATATATATATATATATATATATTGGTTTTTTTTTACTCCACAATACTGTCCTAGATTCTGATAAAAGTTTATTTGTGTGTAATTGATTTAGTTTTCTTCAATTTGTAGAATTTATTATTATTATTTTTTTTTTGTAATACTTATACATATGTAACTTGCCTTTAAAAATGGTTGCATGACGTGTTCATGAATTAAGTGATCTTGAAAATGGAAACAGACTCCATTGAGGTCTTGAAGGTGTATTTAAGATATTGCTTGCACATAGTTTAACATGGTAAAATGAAGTTGAAGTTCTCTTAAAAGCCTTTGTTCTTGTTGCCCCCATTACTTGTAAATTAATTTCAATGTTCATTTTGGCAAAGAAAACCCTATGATTGAGAAGCCATCTTCAAAATGTCACAGAGAACACAGCCGAGGTGACGCTTTATCCCATCTCTGGTTTGTTATATTTGTTTTCTTTAAGAAACTCAGATTTTGATTGGCTATTAATGTTTTGGCAACTGTGTGGCAATATATTATTGCCGATTATTGAACCTCGAACAACATTACATATACAAAGTTATATAACATACATAAGTTTCCAAAATGGTGTCAAAAATCTAGTCCTCATTAAATGAAATAAACCAATGCTCAGCAGTAGGAGCAATATATCCCCGTAAATATCAAATAGTCATAAAAAAGCAGAAATCATTTAATTTTTATATAAAACGGTCAATTTGATTGGTCTAATATGAAATGGACACGTCTGGTAACAATGTCTGTATCCACAACAAAGATATTGATCACTTTCACAAGTATTAGCAAATATTGATCTGTTTTATGGGACTACTGGCTTTAGTTAAACCCTTTTATCCCCATAGACCATGATGGACTGCTCTTATACAATAGAGAAGAGCATACCACTAAGTTACTAGGTGGTGAAAGGGTTAAATTAAGAACAGAATTCCAACAGTATACTTTCCACATTATTTATGTTTTGTTCCAAAATTTCATTTTTACAGGAATTTGAAATCTCTATCTTAAATGTTTATGTGTTTCACCTTTAGATGTCAGACCTGTGCTGTAGTTACATTAGAACAGGTCCTGTTTGGTTATGTTTTATATTTAATTAAATATGCACAGCTCTGTGACTACCGAAAAAATGAATGGTAGAATATAGTTTTATGAGTAAGAAATAAAACGGGTAAAAGAATTCATGTGTTTGTCTTTGTAGTCCTAGTACATGTACATTTCATATAAATGATGATCAAGAAATTTTAAAAGGAAATTATTTGAAAATCAAAAAAATTTGGGGTAGCAGGAGTTTGCAATTTTACAGTTTCTTAAATTACCAACAGCTGTTTAACTCACCCACCGCTATGGTTACATTTAGACTCACCCATATCATTAAAAAGTATGGTTTACATAAATAAAAAAAAAACTCCTAAATTCTGCCAGTGGACTTTACCATTCTTTGAAATGGGTGAGTTCAAATGCAACTGTAGGGATCAATGAGTTAAGATACCAGTATATCCGACATATGAAAAGAAGTTATGGTACACTTTACATCTGCGATTGAAGATGTATAAACTGAATATTTGATATCATTGATAAAGTCGCATGTACAGTTTAAATTTGAAGAGTGTTTTATGCCACACTCAACAATTTTCAGTCATATGTTGGCGGCCAGTTTTTAATAGTGGGAGAGAGAACCCAGTTACAATGTACCTGGAAAGAGACCTCCGGCCTTTTGAAAGTAAACTGGTAAACTTTCTCAAATATCAGCTTAGGTTCTAGCAGACTTGAACTTGTGTCAGTGGCTGACCAGAAGTGAGAGATGCTCTAACCACTTAGCCACGGAGGCCACCAAATGTATAGTACATACATGTATATTACATTGTGCACTGAAAATTACTTATTCAAAATGAAAATAAATGTTAAAATTTGCAAACATGAAATGTCATTATGTGTCATCTTAAGGGATCATTGCTACATTGACTTACTTTAAAACCTGTAACATTACATATACATATAAATATATATACAGTCTAATGTTGATAAATATATATACAATGTATGTATATGTATATATCCACATCCACTTTTTTAATTACTGGTAACATGATATTAATTAGCCATTAAGTAATGAATATTTTAAATTGTGTATGGATTGAGATATCACGCATAAAAAAGGTGTTCAAACTGCATCAATTGACCATAGCCAAAACTGATATACCAGTTTAAATTCATAATGAGATTCCTTCCTTATCACTTTATTTAGTTATTTAGCAGAGTATTATATATTTTGTCATTAAATGAAGACTATGAAACATAAACAAAAACTTTCTTGAAGAACTACATTTCTTGCTTTATAAATGTTTGATTAATAGGTATAATAAAAACATGGTTTCAGTTTAAAATATTACACTAGGTGCATGTTGAAAAAAAATCTCTAATACAGAGTTGTCTACGGTGGTTAGAGCAAACTTCATGAAAATTCTTTTAAAAATTAGGAGAACTGACAACAGAGAGGAATGGAAGGCCATGATCGCCGATGTCTGCAACAGACCTGGCACATGAAGAAGAAGAAGAAATCGATCTTGTACACAGACAGACAAACCCAAACAAAAACACATTCTTCATTGCAGAGATAATAATGTATTAGCAAAAATAACATTTTATTTATAACTCATTTATGCAGCACTAGCTGAACTAGTCACGGATATCGCTGGGGAAAAGTCTTTATTTAGTGATGCGGGGTGAAACATAAATCGCTGTTTAGCGGGGTGAAACAAAAAGTTGATAGTTAGCGGCGGTAGGTAGGCAAAAAGGCGCGTTTTAGCGGAACAAAAAGTCGCTGTTTAGCGGGGAGAAATGTCTCTCTTTATTGGGTTGTGAAAGCGAAAAATTGTCTGTAGGTATGATCAGACCGGGACATTAGAATTGTGCCACCGCGGTCCCTCATCTTCCAGAGTCAAGGTTTTCCGATCCACTCCGTTGGAAACAGAAACCTTGACTTGGATAGATGCGGTATCTCGACTGCATGTGGGCTACAAGAACATCATTGTAATCATAGGTGTAGGAATCGGGAGGCCAGCCCACCTCTACTTTTTTCCCATATACATTTGTATATATTTTTTATATTAACAACACGTCTGGAATTCAGACAAAGGCTTCCCAGAGCTTTTAGAAAAACCAAACATTTTCTGTACTCCCACATCATGCTCATGCATTTATGTTTGCTGAACTCAATTTATTTTGGATAAATGATAAGTCTGTCAATTTGATGCAAAATTTTGCCAGGATAAAAACGAGTCGCGATATGGGCTTTTAAAGTTGAATATTTCTGGGAGGCATACCCTAGACCACAGGGAAACGATGATTTTTTTTTTTTTTTGTCTGGAAGACGCGTTTACCTCATCGGGCTTCCGAATTATTCTATCAACGAAATATGGTTTAACGATAAAGAGGTCATAATTCAATATTTGGAGTGACCTAGTATAATCTAGATCTATTTGATAGATTTATGTCAAAATTGGAAATATCAAATAGAGACAAAATACATTGTCATTGTCTTTATAGATAAAAAAAAAAGCTTTAAGAAAAAAAATCGCCACTCGTCAATCTGTTTGACGAAATTGACGAATTATATAAGTCAAGCAAACTTCACATTTCAGGTAAACTTGTCACTCGTCAAGCTTACTCCTCAACTAAACATTTCGTCACTCTTCGAACTAACCTTTGTCTTCACACTATTTACTACACACTATCTCGATACAAAGTGAAAGTAACTTATTTTCGGGATTTTTCTCTTTTATGCTATGTAACAGTCCGATATATCCGAAAAACAAACTCTGTACGCTGATTGGATGACGGACGCTTTTCTACGTAAGCACACTCAATTCAAAACTTTGACAAGCCTGAACATTTGCACAGATCACGACAATGGCATCTCAAAATACAGATCCTTCGGCGTCAAACACCAGAAACAAAGAAATTACCAGTAGAGTTGGTTCATCAAAGGACAGCCATTCAGTGAGCAAAAGGTTGAGAACAGTTTATCTTGATTTCTCTGTTGACAGCCCGACAACTTACGATTTTAGAATCTTGACTACTTGTAGTTGAGTAGGCAATCACCATTGAGCGAGTGAGTCTCGCTGTCTGGTGCCACCAGTGGTGGTACACTGGCATAAAATACTAATTCTGACGAAAAATTCGGAAAGAAGAAATTTGATAACTTTTTCTGTAGGCCTAATTTGAACTTTCTGACTAGACTATTGCGGTAGACTATTGTATTCCACCCAGGCCCAGGGGGTGCATCGATTTACCCAAAAGGACCCAAAAGAACCCAAAAGGACCCAAAAGGACCCAAAAGGAACCCAAAAGGAAAAATTTTAACACAAAAGGACCCAAAAGGAGATTTTAATGTTTGTTAAATGCCATAATTTACAATATTGTTGTTTAAAAAATTAAAAAATCTGAAGTGTATGTTAGCCGCTATCTAAGCACGTTTTATTCATTTAAAACGTACTTGATATGATAACGTTGCCCAGCTCTTGCCACGTGGAGGCCACCCATTTTAAGAGCCAAAATTTCGTAATTTTGGAAAAACAAAAGCCAAAGTTCCAAATTGTTATAAAATGTTATAAATGTTAGATAAAAAAATACATTATAGAGGTAATTAATTTTGTTTAATGTAAAAAGGAAACCTTTTTTTTTTCTTATTAAAGAAATAAATAAAACGTTTACATCATTATTTTTTCCTGTTATAGAAAAAAGAATAGCGAATAAATAATTTAGGTACCATAGAAATTATGTAAAAACAAGCATAATATATACATTCATGCACCATAAACCACATAAAAAATATAATAATAATAAAAAAAACAACAACGAATAAATAAGTCAGACGAACATAAATTATAAGAGCACTAAAAGGTATTTACAAAGCACACCTACGCATGTGGATCAAACTGTTCTTATCGCTTTTAAACGACGCCCTACCAAGGCCCAGACTCAGTTTATCCAAGCATACAAGTTTTAACCAAGACAATATAATAGCAACACAAATTCAAATGACAATTTTTATACTAAAAATATTTACAAGGCACATACATAAGCCATCGAAATTAATTCTGATTTGATTTCATTCTACAGACTCGTATGTGGATCAAACTGTTCTTATCGTTTTTAAACGACGCCCTAACCAAGGCCCAGACTCAGTTTTTCCCAAGCATACGATTCTAACAATAAATCAAACTTATTTACAGTCAAACATTTTTTGATTTTTAGTCACAATCGGGTAGTCATTCACACGCTCGGGTAGTCAATTTGGTATAGTCACATCCGGTAGAGAGAAACATTCGGGTACGGTCATATTTTGTATAGTCACAGTCGGGAATAGTCACAAGTGATTTGGGAAAGTCTAAATCGGGATTACCGCCGGGTGCGCTCTGCTCTAATTTTCTCTGGCACGGTTTCTGGGCTACCTTCGATGTTTGGTACCTATGTAATTAAAAAAAAATGGAATAATTAAAAAGATAAGATTTAGATTTAATAGTACACTGTATTGAATTAAATGATGGAATTTTTTAAAGAGATTTAATATGAAATTTCAGATATCCATATAAATAAAAGTGCATGGTAAATGAAATAATTACCTGGAAGCTACATCTGGAGGACTTGATATACTGTCTCTTGTCAGCTTCAATCGGTTTTTGGGAAAGAAGTTTCCATGTTTTCCTCTTTTTCTCCGATTGGCTCATCTTCACCCAGACGTCTGGTGGTACTCGGTGCTGTTGAAGGGTGTCCTCCAAGATATAATTTCCGTTGCCATGGATCGCTCGTCTTAGGTCATTAATTTGGAACGCGGATATTTCGTTAATTTTGGTTATCAAGTCGGGGGCATTTTGTGTGAATCCAGTCAAGGGATTGTTTATAACCGATTGTTCATGGACTCGGAGTTATTGTTGGTCCATTGCTCTGTGACGGTTCCATTTTGTAGTGGGAGGAAAACATATTTATCCAACAATGGCTTTAAACGGGTTTGGAAATAACTTTTAAAATGTGGAAATTTGTTTAGGGAATAGGCTTCATTGGTTCTGGTGTTGTTTCCATGGGGTGTCTTTTGGTTTTTGAATATGCCTTGATATTCCACTAGGGCGATGTTTTCCTTCGAGTGGAACGGTGTCGGTAGCCTTGAAAATACGGTTACTCTTTTCTGGTACTCCGGATCAATTTTCAACCTGGCGTAGTACCGATGGCATTTAACAATGGTGTCCTCATGAGGTTGTGGCTCCATTGGAACGAATGTTCTTTGAGGATTTTCTTCTCGACACAATATGAACCCTGTTTGATAACCAAAGTTTTTAGTTTGTTGTCCTTATACGCGTATGTAGAATTGACAGTTGTTCCTGACCGCCCCCATGCACCGCAATCATCTGGAAATTCGAACTTTTTATCCTTGTTTGCTTTTATCAAGGAAAAACGCGTTGCTCTTTTGTCCAATCGGGATGTTCCAACAGTAGCTTCATCACACGCAGTCACAGCTTTGTATGCACTGTCTACTGTCATGAATCTGTTGTGTGGCAGGGATTGGACGGTGTTGGGTTCTTCGATTTCTGTATCTGGGTTTGGTGCACAGTCTCCCTCTTCTTCTTCTAGGATGAATAGCGGTTTGATAAATTAATTGATGAATGGAAGCTACAGGGTGGTGATGATATAGGCGATGATGGAAGCCTCGAACGTTTTCGTTGTTTGTATGGTGAAGGAGAGTCTCTGGATCTTTTCTTCTGAACAGGTGTTTTGGTCGATTGCGAAGACTGTGGCGTCACTGAAGTGGATGGTAATGATTGAGGAGACGATGGTGGTGACGTGGGCACATGTCTTGTAGTCTTTGGTAGGTTAGACTCCTTAGTCTTTTGTCGAGGAGGCGATGGTGAAACATCTACAAACACACGTTGATCAAAAGTAGGCGATGGCAACGAATATGGAGACGATGGTGGTGATGTACGCACATGTCTCGTTGTTGTTGTTAGCTTGGATTGTTTTGTCTTTTTTCGAGGAGGCGAAGGTGATCTTGCTGATTTGGGTGTTGATTTGTTTCGACGGCTAATTTTGAAGCTGAAGTTGAACTCCCTCCTATTCATTGTTTGGCACCGACGATGTTGATTTTGATGGCACGACGGGAACGAAATGGTTGGGTGTCCACTGCTTGTTGGTTTAGGCGGCATGGTACTGGTCCACATGATTTTAAATTGGCAGTGTCACTGATGGGATCCTCGGGTGACGTTTTCAAATTAAACTTTTGGAAGGCCAGGTCTTGAGTTCCATTAACGCATGGGTAAAGAATTTCCATAGGCACGTTGATGACGTTGGAAAGTGCAAGTATGGTCCAAACACACGAATATTGTCTTGGCCGGGCACACTCCTTTAAAGCGGTGTCATATGTTGGCGAGAGACAGCTGAAACTAGCCCGATCCTTGTGTTGTTGGATGTTTTCTTTGTTGAGGAACATCTCCAAGCAAGTTTTAAAACGAAGCTCTGTGGCCAAGGACTCGTCTCCAACCAACAGCGTTGAAACGGAAAAAGGCAATCACCGTCCCCAGTTGACTTGATGGCTTTTTGGTCATGTTGAAAGTGAAATGTTGTAGAATCTTGTCAGCAACTGGGTCCAGTTCCATGTCCGATAAGGATTGGGGAGTTTTGTACACCTTAATCTTTGTCTTGTAGAAAGGTCGCCTCACGCTGAAGAACAGATTTAAATTTGTCTGTGCTGCCGGTGACTGCCTGAAATATGAAATAATTTGACTTAGCTAATAAACATTTAGCATAATTTAGTTAATATATATCCAATATTAATGCGCTAAATATCGGGTGTGTAAAGGACTGCAATTTTAACTCACTTATCTTTTATATATTCATAATTTAGGTTTTTTTTCTTTCTTAATCAAATAATGAATAATGATAACTACGTAAAGAATTATTTAAGAAATCATTTGTACCGGACACTATTCAATTGTGGAATACATCAAGTATAGGAGTAAGAAATGAAACTTCTGTACAAAGATTTAAGAATTCATTATATAAATTTAAAAACATAGCTAAAGCTCCCTCTTTTTTTTACATTTTCTCGAGAAATAAATAAAGTACAGATTTGAACTTTTCAGCATTGTTTGCCAAAGGGTCATTGAAGAAAACATAGAAGTCTAATGAAATTGCAGTGAACAGATTATAAAAAAAACGTATTTTGGAAAGGGTTTATATAGTCTTTGCCTTTTGCCCAAACCATTCGATTATCATTAAATATGTTTAAAGACCAATATGTAACTAATGTGAAGCCAACTGAATTGGCGATAAATATCAATACGTACTAAAAATCATAATTTATTTTGAAATTCATATTAATCATTTTAATTCAAATCCTAAACAATTAAGCCGTCTAAAATATGCCACTTTAGTACTTAAGAGGTTGGTCGCTATAATAATTACGAATTGAATTGACTGAAGTAATGGGAAGAAGCCATATCACTAATCAGCCCCTGCTAATAGTTAAATTATTAAAACAGCAAGGTAATCATCGTGTTGTTTTAAGAATTAACGTCCGTGTATGGGTTGCCATCATCTATCCATATAATTATCACATTATATCATAAATTGATATTTAATGGGCTATGCGGAGTCGATAATTTGAACTGTTAAATATCTAATAAGCATTTTTCATTGTAAACTTATATAGACTGACTTTTTATAAATGCCGATGATTGTTATAATTTCATCATGCATTTTATATAATCTACGTTTTATATCTATCGAATTATCTATGTTATCTAGCAATATGAGCTGCATCATGTTGATTTTTTAAAAAAACTAATGTGTTCTTTTCTACTACAGTGACAAAAATATCATGTTTTTTTTTAATTTCTGTTTGCCATATTTTGTGGAAAATGCATACTAGCAGGTTTTTTTAAAAAAAAAAAAACAAACAAAAAAATACAGCTCATATTGCTTTAACTACGCCTTAATTAAGTACCCTACCTTTCTTAGCCGTTCGATCCCCATGAGGTAATCAAAATGTCATCCTCACACCGGCAGAATGAACAGATATAATCCTCAGGAATGTCCGAGAGAATTTTTAGAGTTTGTTTATTCACTTTTTCGCAATCACTATGAAACCATTTTTCACAAACGGCACAGAACAAGCTAGAATTTAAACAGTTCTTCTTGCACGCACCGCATGGCCACTCGTTCTTCTTTTTGATAGCCTGACGGCGAACCATGATGAAAATCTGAAAATACCAAGCGACAAAAAAATTAAAATAAGAAAAAGAAACCCCGATCTTATAACAGTTATCTTTTACTATAAAATCAATTTAGTAAACTTTTACTATAAAAATAAATATGTGGTTGAAATAAAAAACTTTTGGGAATAATGATAAATGTAAGCCAAGGGCTTAGTGCTTATTTCTGATATATAATTTTATTACAGAATTAATTTTGTCGTGAAATAATAAATAAATTAATTTTATAGGTAATACAAGAAATTAAAGTTGGTACTTACCGGCTAAGTGATTTAAATTCCAGTCCGAAATTTGTTTGATGAGAGAGAAGTGAAAAGAGAACCTTTTTTATAACACCAACGTCTCATAATAAAATCATTTTTAATTAATGAAATTCTATTGGATATTTTAATCAACTCAATTATGCACGATCATTTGATTGGATAAACAAATAATTAGTTAATTACATTACTAAAAATAATTGTAATGAATTTTAAACATCAATAAACACAGAAAAAGTTCTTTATTGCAACATTTTTATTGAAATAAATATAAAATCTTTATAAAATCGTTCCCATTAATTCCTTTTGGGTCCTTTTGTGTTCCTTTTGGGTCCTTTTGTGTTCCTTTTGGGTCCTTTTGTGTTCTTTTGGGTCCTTTTGGGTCCTTTTGGGTAAATCGATGTACCGGGCCCAGGGATTCGGAAAATCATTAGCCAAAAATTTAACCAACCAAGATTTATTTTAGCCAGTTGAAATTTTGATTAGCCAGGTAAATGAATATTTATACCAAATATATTTCTTTACTTTAACGCAACATGGTGACAAGTTTTTACAATATACATCAACAGGTACCATGCTATTTACAATCTGACTGTCTATATAGGCCAATACTTGCTGGAAACCTGGATGTACCAGGAGATACTAAAAACCGGATTTTTTCCTGACATTGACCGGACAGCGTTTTATGTGCATTTAACATGAAAATAGTATAATAAAGTTGTGATTTTATGAATTTTTAGGATATAAACTACACATATGACCAAACTTTGTATACATTTTCTGTTTTTTAGTACCTTGACTTGATACGCTTTTAAAATCGGCATGCATCATGCCAATCTCAGAATGACCTGAACGCTGACCAGATATGACCGGAGGGGTTTTTATGTGCATTTAAAAGGAAAATAGTAAATAAATTTGTGATTTTATGAAACTTCATTTTATATCCTACGCATTTGACCAATAAATTGTATATATTTGTATTGTATAGTATCTTGATAATGATTGGCTTTGTACAGTCTCATGCCAAAAGTGAGTCAACGAAAATCATTTTCCCATAGTTTTCTATGCCAATTCAACTTTTAAAAAATAATTGGCCTGAATAATATACTCAATGAAATCTTGTAAACTTTTGCACATTTGTGTTGAAGTGTATGGATTATCTTTTAAAATTGGTTTGGAGTGTGTCAGTTTCTATTCATGAAAACTGAACGTTTTTGTAATTGACAAGAGACATACACAGCATCATTTCCTTCTTTGTTCGTTGTAAGTGGTGTCAACAAAATACTTTACTACAAAGAAAAAATGTTGCCCAAGGAAAAAAAGTTTCAAAGGAGTTTGAAACTAATATCAGAGATGATGATGAATATACTTTTTTATAAATATGTTAATGTTGAGAAGAATTGATGCAGACATTACTTTGTAGTAGGTATTTGAAAAAAGTTGATTTAACATTAAAAGCTATGGGAAAATGGCGACAGTTGACTCACTTTTGGCAGGGTGCTGTAAATTTGGCATGCTTCGTGCAGATCGCCGGTTGAGCTGAACGTTGGCCTGATATGACCGGACAGGTTTTATTTGCATTTAAAAGAGAAAAAGTACAATAAAGTTGTGATTTTATGAATCTTTAGGATATAAACTACATGTATGGCCTAAAGACTCATAAAATCACAAATTTATTATATTATTTTCATGTTATATGCACATAAAACCCCTTCCGATCATTTCTGGACAATGTCTGGAAAAAATCCGGTCTTTAGTATCTCCCTCATATACCACTTTCTCTTTAGAAAATACATATGCATTTTAAATTGGAGCTCAACTGATGAAGTCTAATTGACAGAAATGATCGTATTGAGCATTATAACTTTGGTATTATGTTTAATATATTTATAACCATTAGGTCGTTGCCACTGCTGGTGGACCGTTTGAGTCCTCGAGGGTATACATAAACCTAGTACCTGGTATTTCGGTACCAGCTGATAATCTTATACTAAAGTAATATTTGGCAGTGATAATACCATTTAAATTCTAAAGTTTTCTAAAGCTAAGATAGTCATCTTTTTACAGTGGTTAATCATAGACGGATTTCGACTGTACTTTTAGATTTATTATTTGACCTTTTATGATACTACTTTGTCTTTAGAAAATACATATACATTTTAAATTGGAGCTCAACTGATGAAGTCTAATTGACAGAAACGATCGTCTTGAGCATTATAACTTTGGTATTATGTTTAATATATTCATTAGAAAAGGTTACATGTACTGTGTGTATTGTCAAATCTAGTTGTCTGTGGGGGTGTTATATTTTCTATTTTGAATGACAGTATTATTCACATGAAACAGACACAAAACATACCAAAAAAATTAGCCAGAAAATTAGCCAATCTTGGAAAAAATTTGTCAATGGCTACATATCACGTCACATTTCATGTTCATTTGTTGAATTCAATATTCAATAAATTATGAATATAGCCAATATAGGGCCAAAATAGGGCAACGACCCCAATAATGGCAATATTCGTCTGGCTCCAGTATTCAGCCAGAATTAAACTGAATGTCAAATGTGCACTTGTGTTGTTAATTATAGACAATGTATTTTTTAATGTTAAGTTATGGATTTTCCACTCTTTGAGTGGGGCCTGGGTCTTTTGATTTGGGAATTTTAGCAACATTTAATTGAACTTGGGAAATATAAAAATACACAGAACTGTTTGAAAATACAAGAATCACTTCAAATTCATTGTCATTTGACTGCAGTTGGGAAATTTCAACTGCATTGGGGGAAAATCCAGTTTTGCCTTTGGAATAGGGCCTTATTTCGCCCCCCTACAGGAGGATGTAAAATTCCTGTCTGTGATTGGTTACATGTCCGTGATTAAACAATAAACACATGTATACAATGCTGTGGGTCTATTCTGCACCCCAAAGCTCTAATTGTTGTATGAATAAATTACGATATTTGAAAGTCAAATTGTTATTGTTTACACATGTGAAGTCATCTTTCAGCAATCAGTTGATACACATTTTATTACTGTGTGTGCTGAATCAACAATAAAATTATGGTTTCAACTCTGATACCCACATGTTTCCTTAACCTTATTAATGTCATTTAATTCTGTGCGCTTCATCTATTATACATTATTATATTTGTTACCATGAGCATACAATGTAGATGACTTCGAAGACATTGTAAATGTAGGACATCATCGATATCAGAAATCCCAGGTAGAAAGTGTGTATAGATTGTTTCAAGAAAGCGTTACTGTTTAATTTGACAAAATATTGTAACACCCATTTGTCTCTTAAAATTTTGGCAAAATGGCATCTTAAATTGATTGCTGAGAATTTTGCCATGCTTGGTAAATAATAAATATTCAGTTCATTTAACATAAAAAAAAAAACATGATAAAAATAATTTTGGCTTAATTCTAAAATATTTTTTTAATGTGTCATAATAGACCCTTTAGCAGTAATTGCGGTCTTGTGACTTTACCAGTCTTCCAGTTCTCAAAATGATACAGATTTCCGGAAAATGACGTCAAGAAACAATCAGTTACTATTACGACGCAAAATGATACAGATTCCCGGAAAATGACGTCAAGAAACAATCAGTTACTATAATGACGTCTATGTTTTTGCGGGTATCTCTATCATTTTGCCAACTGGAAGACTGGCAAAGTCACAGGACCACAGTTACTGCTAAAGAGTCTATGCTAAATACTATTTTGGAACGAACTTCAGTGCCTTCGGATGACTCTGGCAATATCTGAAACCCAACACAGCAGCAGACGCTCTCTTAAATCATGTCCATTCTCTTTAAATATTCACTGATGACCATTTAAATTGCACCAGAGTAAGGAAGAAATGCATGTTAGGTTAACTGGAACCAAATATATACATTGTAATGTTTATTATGTAAAAGTCAGTTTTTACATATTGCTGGTATAAACAGTGAATTGAGCATAAAGTAGAGCGCAGAATTAGACAACACGCTGAATTAGACGACATTGTGATACTGAGATACAGACCTACACTCTCTTCCCCAACTTGGCTGAATTGTCAATATTATGTATTTTAAAGGAGCACCAAGTGTAAGTAATTCCTTTTGGGATTCTGTCATGGGTTGTTTTCTTATGCTGCGTTTGACTGTTGCCCCAACCAGGCATAAGAAAACAGCCCGCGGCAGAATACCCAAAAGGGATCACAGGTGTGAGGTGACCATCTCATTCACTTCATATGCTAGTGGGCACTGTTCTGCACCCTACCCATTGATAAGGACATTGAAATCACTAACATTGAGAGAACTTAGATAATGTATTATAATATATCGATAACCATATTATTATTAACACATTTTTATTTCTCCTTATGATAATGTTCATTGTTGTGTCAAAGTCGGGTCAATATGGCCCCACTTTTTCAATGTGTGTAATGTATACATGTATTTTATTTATTTTCAGACTGCAACAGGAGCTTATGACATTGCTGGTATGTAAAAAATTGTTTTAATTTAATACTAGTCATATTTGTACATAATATTGATGTTTAATACAACAAACCAGCTGAGCCGGCCTGGCTCAGTCGGTAGCGCGCTCGACTCTTGGTTATGAGTTTGAGTCTAGTTGGCGACAGGTCGGTTTCCTGTCCTTCGGACTAAGACAGTAAAAACCGAGGTCCCATGTCACAGTAGGTGTCGGCACGTTAAAGAACCCTCACTGCTCAATGGCCGTAAGTGCCGAGCATAGGCCAAAATTTGAAGTGCTTAACCCGACATTTCAATGGTGATGTCTCCATATGAGTGAATGATTCGTGAGTGGGACGTTAAACAACATTTAACAAACAAAAACCAGCTGAATGGTTAGAGAGCATCACTCTTTTGAACAATGAAGACTCACTTTTTGTCAGAGCAGGTTCTAGCCCCACTGGAACCTAAGCTGATTTTGTGAGGAGGTTTGTCAATTTTACATGTGGTTCTCTCTTCCACCATTAAAAACTGACTGCCACCACATCTAAGTGGAAAATTGAAAACTGAAAAAAAAGATATAAAAATGTAATTTTAAAGAGTAGCATTTCAGTTTTATTTAGAAATGATACAGGGATTTTTCTAGACTGATTTTGGGTCCGGTTACAGGACCAATATTCCAAATTGCAAAAATGAGTTTTATTTTTCCCCCAAAATATGCAAAAATTCCAAAATTGGAATTTCAAAATAAAGTGTTTTCAAACAAATGTCTCAAATTAAATATTTTTAAGTAAAAATTTTGTATATTTTCCGGTCAATTTGGACCCTTGACATAGAATTTTGGAGACGTAGGAAAATACCCCTGATAACAAAATTATAATGAAGTACCAATATTTTTTATTCCAGACTTCCGGTGATCCAGGGATTTCAGCTTTTCCAGCTGGAGACAATTTATTTCATTGGATTGCTACTATTATAGGAGCTCCAGGAACTGTAAGTAACTTGTTGATCATTACACATCAACAAAAGTCCAGGAACACTGTAACCATGGTAACCAAACCAGGCCAAGCAATTGTGTCACTGATCCCTTTAGAATTCCCTAGTGCTGCTTTTTTATCCTATTGCCAGATTGACATGGTTCCATGAGCAATTGAGGACCACTTGTTTGCATTAACCCATTCACTCCTGAAGATACATTTGGACTGACCTGTGTTACTGATTTCAAGTAGAGCCCATTGTTTCTCAGGGGTAGACCCCTGGTTGATAAATCTCATTTTAACCCCAGACCAGTTCCCGGTTCTTTGGGATGCATGTCATGTCACAATACATTGAGTGATATTTTTCAATTTATAGACTCATTGAATGATTAATAGTAAAAAAAATAATGAATTTAAGTTCATGAAGTTTGCTGACAGAGCACCATGTATTGTGACCAGAACTTTGGTATTGCTTGTAATCTTTTCAACACTACAGGCATAATAGACTGGTCCAAGGCAATAGAAAGGAGCATACCATTTAGATATTTAGGGATGTTACTGACAGGGGTTAAACAACAGACACTGAAGTTGGAAAAAAAACTTTTGCCGTTTGATGGAAAATTTGTATGTCCTATAGCACCCAGGTCCAGAATGAGATTCTCAATCGGCGTTGGTGGTCCCCATCTGGCACCATATGATAATTGTTATGAAAATCAAGAGTGATGGAGATATTCTCTAAAATTGATTCATCACACATACAATTGTGCCATTGAATTTGTTTGATTCTTAAAACAAAGTTTTACCCCCATGAACATTTCTGATTGTACAGTACTAGTATATAGAGTATTTTCAGAAGAAACCATGTGACAACACTGAATTTTTGACATTTTGTCTTATGGCAGGGGACTCCTGTGACTAAATGGTTAGATTGTTAAGTGTGGCAGATACCATCGAGAACAAAAAGGTGGTTGCATGTACGTGAGTTGTATTTGTCGTAACCTCCACATAACTGGATGACCACTCACGTGTTATTTTGTGGTCTGGTTTGGGCACATTAAACAAAGAATGTTTGGAGAATGGCCTCAGCTGCACTAACTCATTGATAACAACTCATGGTCCATGATGTTACATTGTACATGTGTTGTCTGCTTGATTTATTTCAGGTCTATGAAGGATTACGATACAAACTGTTGCTGGAGTTCCCTAGTGGTTACCCGTACCAGGCCCCAACTGTGAAGTTTGATAGTCCCTGTTATCACCCCAATGTCGATCAACATGGCAATATTTGTCTGGACATTTTGAAGGAGAAATGGTCGGCCTTGTATGATGTCAGAACCATACTTTTGTCAATACAAAGTCTTCTTGGAGGTGAGTTTGGCAGATGTATAGTTTTATTATAGTATGTTGCCAAAATTAATCTGGAAAAAAATATATATATACAATGTATGTTTCTTACTTGGATCGTACCTTTATTTTAATGACACATTAAAATAGGATTTTAAAAAAATCCAGTCTGAAGATATTCGAAATTAAGGTAAAAAATAAGAAAATATTTGTTTGATGTGATCAGTCCCACCTAAAAGTAAAAAAAAAGTTTGGGGTTTTTTGTGGTGGTGGGGGGGGGGGGGGGGGGGGGGTAAATAGATATTGCAGACCTCTTCATTCTTTCTTATTGCGGCCAAGGTCCCTCTCCAAATATCAGCAATGAGAATTTTCATTTGAGGAGTTACTTGTTTTCAAAATTTTGCTACAATGTTAAATCTTTTATTTTCCCCATTAAACCCCTAGTACAAATGAGTCATTTCCCCCCTTTTTCACCATGATGTAATCACATCCCTGAAATCTAAAAACGTTTCCTTTTTCCCTAAATGAAAACTATGGCATTTCACAATGCTTTACTATAATGCTGGAGTGAAGGAATAAAAATTCAAAATGTGAAAAGAAAAGTTTAAAACAAATGGTTTCTTTCACCCAGATGCCCAATTTATAAAAATTAATGAACAAGGGAATTGAAGTTTATTTTTATCAATTCATAGTTTGAGGGAAAATGTTGCTTATTTTCCCAATTTCACCAGTGACTCCGTTTGCCCCCAAAAGATCTAAGAGCCCTGCAGTATAAGGGGTAATTAATTTGTAATCTGCCTGTGGAGAATGGTAAAAACAAAACTGACATGTTGAATTGTTTTGCCTCGGACTGAAATGTCGTCATTTCTTTGGACCATGTGCCTGCCTTCCATGGTTCTATGGACGGTCAGTAAAAAAAATAGATGATTCACATTTCCATGTACAGTTGCAATTTAAGACATTTACTAAATGAGGATATGGTCTTCGCCTCGCCTTCCATGGACTTGATCAACCTGACATATTCCTGTGGACAGTCAGTAACAGACCTAATAATTAATAATGGTAGCATGGTGCATCTCTTTATTTATAAAATGACTACGTGTGGTGCTTGACTTTCAAACTAATGGTTTTGTGTTTAATTGATGGTAGGCCTACTGTTTCAGACCTAAAAATAGTAGTTACTCAATACTGTTATCTCGCAGGTAAAGGTAATGAATGTTTGGAGTCAAAACTCTTATGAAGAGACTGAACCTAGACCCTGTTTCTTGGTTGGAGAACTGTCACAGCATTGACACAAGTTCATAGCAGAGGTCAAAATATGTGGTGTTTGACCTATATCCAATGACAACTCCATATATACGGTAAATGAGAAAAACTTTCAGCGGGAGGTCAGGGATTATCCACACTTTTTTGGGGAATGGGGCCTTGGCAATTAGGAATTTTAGCAACATTTTATTAAAAATGTGAAATCTGAAAAAACTATGTGAAAATACAAGAATTCAAATTCATTGTCACTTGACTTTAATTGGGAAACTTCAACGATGGGGAGGTGCATTATTTTTGCATTGGGAATGGGACCTTATTTCGCCCCCATATAATAGGTGGAAAATCCCTGGAGGTTAAAACATTAATGAAGCAAAGAGATATAGGTACTGCAGAAGCTTCAATTGTAGATCGGGCAAAATGACACGGGTAGACATAAACTTTGATTATGACTCACTCTTATTAATTCCCTGTCAGTGATGTGGGGTTGGACTGGAAATTTTGTCTGTGACAATCTGTCTTAAGTTAAAGTTTTGCAATAGCTCACCATTCACTTAATTATGATTTTGCAGGTAGAGGTACATGTTTTAGTTCATCAGTTCTCACAGGATTCTTGCTTGTCCCATACATGATACATGTGAAACTGGGGTTTGACTATAAGTTTTGCCTGCATCCGTTGGTCCGTTTAAAGTTTTGTCGTTACTCGCCATTCACTTTGTAATGATTTCACATGTACATGTAGGTGATTCGACGTGTTTTGATTTATCAGTATTCACAGGATGCTCATTTTAATTTTGTTTTACTTCTGACTGACATTGTCACAAGACAAGTAGATGTTGCTTCATCATTGTAACATTTTGGCATGCAGAACTCACTGTACTTGCATAAATTGCGACATTCATTTTTCTTTCCAGAACCAAACAATGACAGTCCACTAAATGCGCACGCTGCTGAATTGTGGAAAAACCAGGTCGCTTACAAAAAACTTCTGTTGGAGAAATACGAAAAAGAAGTGCGGAGTAAAGAATCGTAATGTGATAATTGTGTACAGAACGTCAGAAAAACAGTTATGCAAATTGACCGCAAATATTGTCTTTCCAGTACCTTTAAGGAGGTATATGCTGCCTTGGGCAGTGCCTTCAGGAGGGTACATACAGCTTTGAGAATATTGTTAAGTCTGAGAATATTCTCAATTCACCTTTTTTGTAACCAATCGGAGTCTGTCACCATAAAATTAAAGAATTTGCCAAATTTTAAGGATATTCTCAACTTTTATACTAGCTAATCCTGAATTCTGATTGGCTACACAGCTGAAATGAAGAATATTCCCCGACTGTAGTAAATTCTTATATTTTATGGAGATGGGAACATATTTCCGAATTAAAAGTTGCGTGATAAAGTTCTCAGACCAAAAGCATACTGTACTCCTGGAAATTTTTGCTCCTGTTTAATATTTTACCTGAGATGAGAGGGCAAATTTAAAATGAAGCCGAAACTTTCAAAGTAAATCATTGAAGTTTTGACATTCATGACTTCTATGTGACTATGGGTGAATTAAAGATGGGCTGTGAATATGTTTTTCTATCATGAAAGATAAAAAATAACAAAAATGTCCAAATTTACCAGGTATACAGTTTTTGAAAGTTTGGTGGTCCAGGGCTGTATGTACAGATTGTGAAGATATTGTTGCAAGGAAGAGATAGGGGACATAGAAGAGTGCAATTACACAATCATGACAAATTTCAGTGAAGCATAACAATCTGCATTTTACATAATGTCACTTATTGTACTGTGGGTTTTTTTTGTTTTTGTTTTTGTTTTTTTTTTGGTTTTTTTTTTTGTAGATATTATTACAGTACAACTTTATGAGTCAAAGTTCAATGGGTTAGGGTTTAGAAAGGTTTGAAACATCACAGGGATTTTCCTAGGTCATTTTTGGGTCTGGTTACAGGACCCATTCCCAATACAAAAATTTCCAATTTGAAGTTTCAAAATAAAGAATAAAGCATTTTCAAAAAGATATCTCAAATTAAGCTTTTTTATTTTAGTTAAAATGTTGTATATTTTCCCCATTTCTTTGGACCCTGGACCCAGAATATAGGAGGTAGGAAAATCCCTGCATCAGGATTGATTCATAAATTTTAACCGAGAATCGTATGATTTGTATTTTCAGAGGTTCTGCAGGGGTGTGTATGACTGCTGCAAAACTGTATAAGACATAAGTTCATGACCTTTTGTAACAAGTTCATAAATTAACCTAAATTTTGTGAATTAAAACATGGACTGCTTCTGAGAATAAGAAAATTTGACATGGGACAATTTCATATACATACAGATTTTGACTTCAAGTTATATTTGTAAGGATTTCGATGTTTTTATGAGAAGGGTCCAAAAAAGGATTTGAAACTTTGAGAAATTTGACTTAATGAAAGTTTAAATTTTAAATTGAGTATAACAAAAGTATCCAGAACTTTTTCAACAGTTCGAAACATTAAGAAATTTAACTTATCATAGTTGGACTCATCGAAGTTTTACTGTACATTAAAATAGAATTGTGTTGTGTGAATCATTTTCTACTTTGTACACTCTTTATACTACTGTAGTCTTTCATCCTACTTTCTCACCCTCATTTCATTTCTAAAACTATCTTCCTTTCTTTTTGTTCTTATTCTTTTATAAGTGTTTTGTTTTTTCAAGTTTCGTGTCATATATTTTCGGCATAGAAATTTTAAATATGTATTTTTACATGTTCATTAATTTTGATGTCATTCTCCCTATCATATAAGGTACATTTATATGTATAGAATTATATATAAAATTAAACCATTAAAGGGGCATCAGCTGTATTTACCAAAAAAATCAAAAAATATATTTCGAATTGTTTTATACTTTTACTACTTGTTCTTTATGTAGGCTACAATAATAAATAAGTGCTATACACACGCATTTTGTGAAAATAAGGTCAGGTCCAGTGTGGTATGCATATACAAATAGTAAGGTTGAATTAATCAATTGCAGGTATAAAAAAAAGTGCCAAACTGGATTTCACAAGCAATTTTCACAAAATATATAGGGATTCCAATTTTTTTATGCCTGTGTAGATCTCTTTTTTGTTATTGTATATCAATCTATGTAGTAAAAAAGGAAAGAACTTTTTTTTTTTTTAAATCACGGCAAATGCCCCTTTTTAGTTTAATGTAGTTATTTCAAGTGATGCATTATCCTTTACGCATATAATTACTTGAGTGTAAGTTCAGCAGCATCTCATTATATCAAAGTCGAGTCCAAATTCACGATTTGTAAAAATAGAAAGTGCAGTCCAGATTTTTATATAATTATCAATTAAACATTTTGGTTATCTTGTATTCCGGATATCTCAAAGTAAAAGGGGCAGTCCCATAAGTTCAAGATAACAAAATTCCGCAGTGTATCAGTGCTGCATTTGTAAACATTGAAAAACTTTATGGTATAAGATTTTTAAATCATATAACCTTTGAGATTTGCAGCATGTACCGCAGTGGGAAATCAGTTGAAAGAAACTGATATCAACAATCATATTTCAGATCAATGCCTTGTTACAAAAATTTGTGTTTAGAAATTATGTGAGTCTAGTACTTGGCGGGAACCACTTGCAACAACATTTATTGGTCTCTCTCTCTCTCTCTCTCTCTCTCTCTCTCTCTATATATATATATATATATATATATATACTGACAATCAAACTGAAACTAGGCAGAATCTTCTCCTAAAATTTAGTTTTCTATTACCATGACAAAATTTCTAAAGCTTAATGACAACTTAATTCTTAAATGATTTGTGCATTAATCTTTCCATATAAAATGATAAAGTTCAAATTTTCCTTAAATATTTGGAGGTAGATAAAAGAAGACTTTCAATACAATGTCATAAATTTGATGTTTTGATTTTTCTAATTACTGAAAAAATTGTCACAAAGGTGACAGAGAGCTAAACTATCTGATGAAGCTTTGCGAGTTCCTTATCTTAAATTATTTGCCGGAAACCCTCAGATGTTCTTGGAAGTTGGAATGCACTCAAACTTCGATATATGTTAAACACAAGTTTATGGTAATCATAATTCAAGAGAAACTTTTAAGAATCAAGCTCAGATTTTACTTAACTCGTACACCCCTAAAGACACATTTGGACTGGTCTATGTCATTGCTTTTCAGTAGAGCCCATTATTTTCAAGAGTAGATGGGTTAAGTCAAAAATTGTGATGATGAACTATTTGTTCAGTTTTTTTTTTACTTTTCTGCAGTGGTGCCCCATATCTAGGCAAATTTGGTTTCACTTTTGAATAATTAAAAATGTTTTTGAACAAAGAATTGTTGTCGGTGCTCCAAATACTGTAGAAATAATCCTATTGTTTGTGTAATTCTTTGTGTATTTGTGTTTATATACATATATATATATTTCTTTTCATAGTATTTTATTGAGAAATGTAAGTTCATTTTCTTGAAACTGAAATACAAGTCTTGTAAAATTGGTATGAAATAGAATTTCATTGTAGATTTCCATTTTATGAACTCTATTGATAAATTTATCATTTATATCCATGGAAACAATATTTATACATAAGATAAACATTTGGTGTTCAATTTAATGTCGTGTCTGCAAGTCACATGTCCAGCCTCATGATATAAATATGTTCAAATGTCCAGATTTTAATTTATTTTTGGTGGCGCTGTGATTCTGCTGCCCTATATGTTTTGCAATATTTGCTTCCATATGTAGATTATGCATGAATTTTTCTTGAATCAAAAATAAGTCGCCTTAACAAAAATTGGAAACTTATTATGGTGCAGACATAACTGTTGTGTTCAAAATTCATCTGTTGTGTTGTAATTTTACCATTAGTATTCATTTCCATTTTCTGTTAAAGAAGAATTGTGCACTAGCTAAAGAAAAGTACTGCTTTTTTTTTTTAGTAAACAGGTATATATGAAAATGTTTCTTTTTGTTGTGTTAACCATCTCCGTTTTGCATTTTCTCCCATCATTTGAGATCGTTGTGTTCATTTGTAGTCCAGAGGTCATATTCATTCATTTGTGGGCATTCTGAGGGTTTGAAAAAGCAAGATCACAGAATGATAGGTTCAAAGAATATTGCAGATTTGTATAAATGTATAACCACCTTGGCCAATACTTAAATACCAGTGTGAAATTTAACAGAGAAAGCAAGAATTTTTAAAATAGCGGAGTTACCTAAATGTTCACCGTTCACCAGGTATTGCTACATATCATTTGCCTACATACTTGTATGATACTGTTAAATACCTGAATATACTTAAACGTGTAATGTAAACTCTGGTGTAGGCTGGTTTCTACACAGACTCTTCTGAATTTTGTCTCTAAACAAATCTGTTGGTGTCACCAAGCATACAGCTAGCTCTATAGGGAATTCTGGGTCTAATAAATAAAAAAATCCCTTACAGGCTTTTCTAGATTCTAAGCAGGACATTTAACATAATCCACAGGTACAAAGCACCCTTTAAAGGGAAAATATTTCTAAAAAAAATTGTAACTCTCAATAGAATATTCCATGAGAGACTTGACTTGATTGTAATTGACCTTTCACCAAATGCGCCCCACATGGCACCTTTTGGCAGACTTTTCAGTTATGACGTCACAATTAAATGACCTGTTAAAGATATGTGTGATTGTATTTGTCACAAATGAATGACATCAAAAATGTACGTTGACACCCATGTGTCGTACATTCTGGCAGACTTTTCAATTATGACGTCGCAATTAAATGGCCCATATGATATGGTATGATATGCGTAACTGTAGTCATCACAAAATAATGACATCTAAAATGTACATTGAGATCCACGTGTCAGACATTTTGCAACAGGTCAATTGTAAAATACTTTACCTTTTTTAGCAATGGCCTCTTACAAGTGAGGAATTATTATGTCCCAAAGATTGTAGGGTGGGGTATTATTTTTGGTCTTGCAGTTTGTAACATTAGTTTCTGTCGAATAATACCATTTTCTTAAATTTCAGCTAAATGTGTGTAAAGCTTCAAATCTAGAGTATCTACATTTGTAGGACGAGTTTGATTATGGCCAATATTCTGCAATATTTGTCAAGAGTTATGGGACTTAACAATCTTCATATTTTACTTCTCAGGGATATAGCATTTCATAAAATCATCTTTATTTTATTTTTTTTCAGACACAATTTTTCTATTCACAATAGGCATACCTGCTTCATACATCATTACTTTCCTGTTAACCAGTTGTAGAGATTCTAGTATTTGGTGCATTACATTCTTGTCAGATTGTGTACAAAATATTTATCTGTATTTGCAATTCTGTGTATGTAATAAACTTATTATTTGTCTACAAGTGTGTTCACTCTTTCTGTAGTCTATACTTAACCCTTGCAACCCTATAAACCATAATAGACTGGTCTTAAACAATTGAAAAAGATAATGCCACCAAGATATTCAGGGGTGAAAGGACTAAGTTGTCCTTTCACGAAAATTCTTAATTTTTTTTTTTTTTTAAGATCACCTCAACCTAGAGTTGGGAGCTTAGGCTACCACCCATGGCATTGGTGGCTAAGAAGTCTGGTTGAGGTCCAGTTTGCCTGCTTCTACTGCTCAGAAAACTGACAAGACATATAAATCTTCTGATTCTTAATATTAATGCTAAGATTCTGGTGCTGAATTAGGCCTGCAATAGTTTTGCAAAAATGAGCCTGTGTTGGACTTGCTCTATTTCCACTGCTGTGGTTAACAGGATTTTTTTTTTTTTTTAGGTTGGGCCCAAAGTCACCAAATTTACTCAATGCTCAAGCCCAACTTTGATTTCATTATTTTGACTATATAATTGTTTGTTAAACTTTTGGGTTTGAGTGATTAGGAAACGTTATTGTATTATTATTCACATATAAATTTTTTGCGTCGCAATAACGATTTTACTGTAAAAAAATTATACGTCGAGTACGGTACTCAACATTTTTAGTAAGTACCGAAACAATTTTTTAGTATTAAGTTTTCTTCAAATGAGCAATTATTTTGATCATCATTTACAATTATATGCCGTCAATATATAAAATATATATATAATGTAATTAAAAAAGCTTATACATGTAAACATGTAATTAAGCATTTTCTGCACATGCATATCCAAGGACTGTTTCATTGCTTTCAAAATAAAAAGGGATCACAAAAATGACAACATACAGGTGACTTGATGACACAAGATTTATTTTGCTATCACATGATCTGAAATTTATACAACCCAACTAGAAATACACCCAACTATCACAAATCACCTCACATAGGTGGCTGGGTATTGCTAACAAGACTGCTTCAATCTTATTACAGCAATGAGATGAATCAGATGTCTCAATCCTGTTCAGTTACCTCAGGTTTTGTGATGGTATTTCAGGGAGATGTTTCCCGGTTCTATCGGAGGGACTTTTAAAGTAAGGCTTGAGAAAGGATAGAGGTATTGTTTTGATTGTTTGAATGGCATTTCTAACCACAAACGATAGGGCTTTGATACTTTACATATAGATTTCTTTAGACCAGAGCTTTCATTTGGTACTTTGACTTTTGACCTAATGACCTTAGAAGTGACCTACTTTTTAAAAAACATTAACCTCGGCTATATTTTTTAACTATGAGGGATAGAGCTTTAATGTTTTACATATAGATTTTTTTATTACCAGGGCTTTCATTTGGTAGCCGACCTTGACTTTTGACCTAGTGACCATGACCCAACTTTTCAAAAACTTTAACCTAAGCTGATGGAATCCAAATATTTATCGTACCTTGACCTTAAAACCTGAAAGCTGTGGTTCAAATGCCTATGTTGAAAATTTACACCCCTTTCCGACGAGCTATTGTTTAGACCTAGCTAGACCAGCAGTCAGGCATTTTTGTCCTGAAGTGTCAGTATTTATCTTCCAAACAGAGTTTCATGAGGAAGAGTGGAAATTTCATCCTCTCATCTGGAAAGATAAAGTTCAGTTGCTAAATACTGGGCATTTTTCAAATTACTGAACACTTATTTTGGGGGGGAAACCTTCATTTTCTCCAGATTTGCCAGGAAATAAGACATCTGATCATTTGCAAACTTAAAATGAAACTAGCAACAGAAATGCAATTGCATCATGTTGTAAATAGGAACACCTTAATGACAAAATCATCATCTGTAAAAACAATATTATGGTGAATGTCATGAATAAATGTGTACCAGTACATGTACACTGACAGTGTATGCCCTTCAGAAAGCTTGTAACATTAACATTAATAAACCAATTCAAATATACAGTAATACCTGCCAAAATGGGCACCTTAATTCAGTGGATATCCTCCAATATAGTTTGTCTAGGTCCCAATTTACATGGTCATTTAAGACTACTAGGAACTGTTTTAAGTAAATGGAAACCTCCCTTTCCCTTACCCAGACAATGGACACAGTTTTTGGCCCCATTATGCATAATTTCTGTATTTTTAACCTTGAATTAATGGACATTTTCCATATGGTTGACTTCTATTGCCACAGGCAATTTCTCACTAAGCTGTATGTCCCGACTTCCATCTTGAGACACACTCCTATAATCTTTGTGTTTTTGCTTGATATTTATTTCCTTGCATTGCACTGTAACAGTGGATTACAAGAATGATTTGTGTTGATTATACATATAAATGTTTATCGCCATCCTTCATTCAGTGGCCGGACACCTCTATGATGGACAATTTGATTAGTCTGGCAACTTTCTGCTAAACACGGGTTTTACCATTTGTGTAATTATACAAGTAATATGGAATACTACAAAAGACATCTGGGGGCCTCTGGTAGGGTTATTTCGAATTAAGTGGGAAAGTTTGCCAGTTTTCTTGTGGAAGGTCGGTGGTCTTTACCCGGGTAATCGGGATTTCTCCACCACCAATAAAAACTGGACGCTATCATATGACTGAAAGATTGTTGAGTATGGCGTAAAACAAAAAATCAAATCAAATCAAATTACAAAAGACATCTGGATAATGTAAAATCTTCTACATGTAAGAGTTAAAAAATTATCTGGTAAATGTTAAGCACACATATATATATGGATATACTGTATAACCAAAATTCTGGCGTTTGGTTAATTTCGGGCTTTTACAACAGAAGACATATTTACAGGTGCAATCTGTCTTGAATTCGCCCTAAATCACCACACTCTTATGGATGGCATTAAAGATCCTAGGGCGCCTTTTTACGAAAGGTCGTAAGTCCTAAATCCTAACTTTTAGTCCTAACTACCATGGCAACGCATCGCTGATTGGTCATTCCCATGACAATTAGGACTAAGACATAGGATTTGGGACTTACGACCTTTTGTAAAATGGGCCCCTGGTTTACAAAAACCAAACAGGGTTATCACATTCATAAACAAAATTTAAAAAAAAAAAAATCTTTAAGAAAAACATATTAGATAATTTCCCATGTACCTTTCTTGTGTATATCATGCATATATATCAAATATTATTATCTGACATTTCACTGTGTATTCATTACTGTAAAAATCCAGGAAATTCACTTTGATACACTAATGAAGACATTCACTCTATGTTTCAAATGAACCAGTTCACTCTATGTTTCAAATGAACCAGTTCACTCTATGTTTTAAATGAACCTGTTCACCATATGTTTCAAATGAACCAGTTCACTCTATGTTTCAAATGAACCAGTTCACTCTATGTTTTAAATGAACCTGTTCACCCTATGTTTCAAATGAACACATTCACTGTTTCAAATGAACCAGTTCACTCTATGTTTCAAATGAACCAGTTCACTCTATGTTTTAAATGAACCTGTTCACCCTATGTTTCAAATGAACACATTCACTGTTTCAAATAAACCTGTTCACTGTATGTTTTAAATGAACCAGTTCACTCTGTGTTTCAAATAAACCTGTTCACAGTATGTTTTAAATGAACCAGTTCACTATGTTTCAAATGAAGACATTCACTCTATATTTAGACTGAGTTCATATGATTACAAGTCCACTCTATTTTACTCATGAAAATAAATAAATAAATAAACAACTGATTCCAAATTGTTAACTAAAATGTCTTTAAAGTCCTGTTTGACTTGAGTTCTGTCTGGCCGCTTCATCATATCAAAACAACAGCCTCAGAAGTCCTACTGTCATTGCTCCAGCTGTTAAAGCTAACCCTGAAATGAAATAAAATGTGTATAAGAAACGCTATGCAACCCTTTAAGTACAAAATGTACAGTGAATTCTCGACATTCGATTCATCACCGTTCTCACAATAATGCCATGATGTGTTTCCTGCTAGATCTATATAAAATTAAATTCTATTTAGAACGCCAAATTTATTATCGCCACCTGCCATTCCATTTTTAGAACAAACATCTATTTCAAAGTGTCGTATATGACATCTTGATATATGATTGTATAAGTTGATCATGGTCAATACAGTGACTGATTGGTCCCTACAGATCACTGTTGTATAAAGCCAGGTGGCAGCAGAAGTAAGACCTGGTAATTGAGGAATTGAATAAACAAGATAATTTCTTTTAAACATGAATTTTTGTCCTGTTTTCTGTTCAATAAAGATATATCTATGATATCAAAGAACAGTAACTCTGTTTGCCCCAAGATTTGGAAATTCAATTCATCGCCAAACTTAGTATACTGCCATAGTTTCTAAATAACAAATGGTGGCAGTTTATCGAAAATTTACTGTAAATGGAATTGACCGATCAGACACAATAACCAATAAATTTTACCTGAAGCATACTTGAAGACGTCATTTCTGTATTTTTCATAAACTGTTCTCAAGTTGGCGATTTCTGTGTCCACTTTATTGTGTAACATTTGTAACTCTTTTTGATTTAATGCGTGCTGAAAGGATCGAGAGAAAATTGTCACAAAAAATAAATGTTTCTACTCTAATGTAAGGCCAACATTAAAAAAATGTATGTTCGGTGTGTCCCAACCAGTAGTTTCAGAAATAAGTTGGTCAGTATGCGAATTGTTTTTATGCCCCCACCGCTACCTAAGTAGTAAGGGCATGAAGTGTTACCCTTGACTGTTTGTCCATCTGCTTTTGGCTTAGGTGACCTAAAAATGCTGCACTGTGAGAGCTCTGACTAATATGTGATTCATTACCATCATACAACGTGTAAATTATGATGTTTGTTTGTTTATTTTTGTTTAACGCCACTTCCAACGATATTTCATCTATCAAAAGATGATGTAAACATATCTACAATAAGATGCATATACAAAACTGAATTGATACTTCTTTATACAGCAGGATCTCGCTTTTGAGACCACCTAAATGATGGTCAACTCAAGTGGTCTGATTTGTGAGGTGGTCTCTTAAGTGAAGTTCTGTACTTATTAGATACAGTAAAACCTGCTATAGCAACCACCTCTATATAAGGATTACCTGTTTATAAAGGCCAGTTTTTTCAAGTCCCTTGACTGCATACTTCAACTAAATTAAACCTGTGTATAAGGGTCACCTGCACATAAAGGTCAATATTTTCTGGCCCTTATATACAGAATTCACTGTATTTATAAGGAGACTGAAAATTTGTTGTCTGAAATGTGAGGTGGTCTCCTAAGCAAGGTGATCAACATGTAAATTATGATGCAAATACACTGTATCTATCAGGAAAGGTGCATATACAAAACTGAATTGAATCTTCCTTTATATTCAAATCATACACAAATCAGTAGTGATTGTCCCAACAGCAGGGAAACATGCAGTTATGTTTCCCCATTTGACTGACCAAGCCCTATTCACAAATTAAGGTATATAAGCCCTAGCTGACATATGATACACCTGTAGGAAAAGAATATTTTCCTTCTACAAGTACAATGTACAATGGCAAACCTGACTGTTCTCTGTCAGCTTATATCAAAGGTTGGCTTGAACCTGAATTAACTATTGGTATTAGATATTGTGGTTTTAAGTGATTCACTCTCCTATGGAGGTCCCACTAATGACCAATAACATACATCACACACTTTTGATTGAAAATTAAAAAAAACAACAACAAAAAACAAAAAAGAATAATCTCTGAGATAAATGTAATTAAAAACAGAGAATATCAATTTACTCACAGCCTCTGTCGCTCTGCTTCTCTCTAGATTGATATCAAGGGTAATGTTCCCTCTCAACTTGGACAATTCATTTTGTAAATTCTTGTTCAACTGTTCAATCTCCATTGACTGTTTCTGTGATACAAATATAACTTAATCATTAAACTCATTTAACCCTAATTTGGACTGGTCTAAGTCATTGATTTAAGAGAAAAGTCAATTGTTTTTCAGGGGTTATGAGTTAACTACTGGTACACGTAAGGCCGCACTAAATAAATTCTATGTTTAACATCCAGGTTGAATCTTCAAATCTACGAGGGAGGAAAATAGAAAAAAAAAAAAAATCAACCATCTTGGTAATTAAAAAAAACTTAAAAACAAATTGAAATAAAACTGAGAAAATAATACTACTCTAAACCTTCATCAGCATGTCCCTTCAACTCTCACTGGAGTGGTTAGGGATTTTGTGTTTATGATTTGTGGATTATTAACGGATTTGGAAACTGTTTTAGTAATAGAGCATGATAACAGACTCATAATTTTGGATTTTAAGAGACTGTTTTTTGTCTTTTGTTTGTTTTTTATTTTTGAGAATTCTGTCAATACCTATGGGTGAGGCAGATGTTACATTAATCACAGAATTTAATTAGGGTGGCCTAATTACTCATGACCTTGAAACTTGCATTGTTTATCTACATGGGTGTGGCTGGGAAAAATGAATATGAACTCATTACATGCATGTATTCATTTAGTTTTGTGTCTGACATACATAGATCTACTAATACCAGTCTCTGTCATGTGACCATGCCATCACATCTCTGTGTGAAACAATTACAGTGGAACCCGTCTTAAGAGACCACCCCATCTGCCACTGAAATGTGGTCTCTCAAGACACGTGGTCTCTCAAAAGAGGTTTTATTCAGAGGATTATTTAACCAAGTGGTTTTCAGAATGTAGTCTCAGAAGACAGGTGGCCTTTTATGAGAGTGGTCTCAAAAGACAGGTGGCCTTTTATGAGAGTGGTCTCAAAAGACAGGTGGTATTTTAAGAGAGTGGTCTCAGAAGACAGGTGGTCTTTTATGAGAGTGGTCTCAAAAGACAGGTGGTATTTTAAGAGAGTGGTCTCAGAAGACAGGTGGTATTTTAAGAGAGTGGTCTCAGAAGACAGGTGGCCTTTTATGAGAGTGATCTCAAAAGACAGGTGGCCTTTTAAGAGAGTGGTCTCAGAAGACAGGTGGTCTTTTATGAGAGTGGTCTCAAAAGACAGGTGGTCTTTTATGAGAGTGGTCTCAGAAGACAGGTGGTCTTTTATGAGAGTGGTCTCAGAAGACAGGTGGTCTTTTATGAGAGTGGTCTCAGAAGACAGGTGGTCTTTTATGAGAGTGGTCTCAGAAGACAGGTGGTCTTTATGAGAGTGGTCTCAAAAGACAGGTGGTCTTTTATGAGAGTGGTCTCAGAAGACAGGTGGTCTTTTATGAGAGTGATCTCAAAAGACAGGTGGCCTTTTAAGAGAGTGGTCTCAGAAGACAGGTGGTCTTTTATGAGAGTGGTCTCAAAAGACAGGTGGTCTTTTATGAGAGTGGTCTCAGAAGACAGGTGGTCTTTTATGAGAGTGGTCTCAGAAGACAGGTGGTCTTTTATGAGAGTGGTCTCAGAAGACAGGTGGTCTTTTATGAGAGTGGTCTCAGAAGACAGGTGGTCTTTTATGAGAGTGGTCTCAGAAGACAGGTGGCCTTTTATGAGAGTGGTTTCAGAAGACAGGTGGTCTTTTATAAGAGTGGTCTCAGAAGACAGGTGGTCTTTTATGAGAGTGGTCTCAGAAGACACGTGGTCTTTTATGAGAGTGGTTATAGCATCGCACTTCAAACCCTTGTCAGCGCAGGTTTGAGTCCTGCTGGAACCTAAGCTGATTATGTGAGGAAGTTTGCGCAGTTAACTTGCGGAAGGCCGGTGGTCTGTTCCCAGGTACATTGTAATCGATTCAGCCATCCTCCACCATTAAAAACTGGCCACCACTATGGTCTTTTATGAGTGGTCTCAGAAGACACACTGAAAGATGGTTCAGAAGACAGTGGTCGTTTAACACCATCTCAAACAAACAAAATATCTGTTATCTTAGTTTGTCAAGGAAAAAATCTTTTATGAGAGTGGTATGAAGAAGACAGGTGGTCTTTTATGAGAGTTATCTCATTACAGTTAAATGTGGCCTTTAGTGACCACCTGTGTATAAAGACCACATAAGCACAAAGACCGTTTTTTGCTGTCCCCAACAGTACTATTTGTGTACAAATTCTTAGGGCCAGTTGAGCTAATAAATGGCAAAGATCTTGACAATGACATACCTCTGTTTCATTTCGTAACATGGAAAATTCACTTTTTTCTAATATGACCATGTCTTTCTTAACTGATGCTATATGAGCCATTAACTGTTTTCACTGTGATACATGTAAAAAAGTTTGGATAATACCTGTGTAATTAAAGTGTTATTGTACATCAAGTACAAGTAGTGAAAGTTAGATGTTCAATATGCAAATATTTTTTGGGTACAAACATAATGACAGTTAATATGTATATATGTAAGTGTTCCTGTACATTGTTATCTTTGTTACATGTATATATTTAATGGTTCCAGTACAAAGCAATGAGTCACATGTATATATGTAAGTGTTCCTGTACAAAATAATGAGTACAGCTGTATATGTGAGGAAGTGTTCCTGTAACAAAATAAGGACAGTGGTCATGTATATATCGATTCAGTGTTCCTGTACAAAAAAACTGGCCACCAGTTACACTGTATAGATGTAAGTGTGTCCTGTACAAACCATAAACAAACAAAACATTGTATATCTGTAGTTTGATAAGGACAAAATATGAACAGTTATATGTATAGCTATGTCAAGTGATTTATGTACAAAAGTAAAACCTGCTTTAGTTACCACCTGTGTATATTTAAGTGTTCCAAGTACAAAATACCGAGTTTTTGTATCCCCAACAGTAGTGTTTGTGTACAAATTCTTAGGACAGTTGATGTAATATATGTAAGTGATCTTGTACAAAATAATGACAGTTTTCATTTCGTAACATGGAAAATTCACTGTTTTCAAATATAATGACAGTTACATGTATATATGTAAGTGATCCAGTGATCAAAATATTGACAGTTACATGTATATATGTAAAGTGTTCCAGTACAAAATATTGACAGTTACATGTATATATATGTAAGTGTTTCTGTACAAAATAATGACAGTTACATGTATATATTTAAGTGTTCCAGTACAAAATAATGACAGTTACATGTATATATTTAAGTGTTCCTGTACAAAATAATGACAGTTACATGTATATATGTAAGTGTTCCTGTACAAAATAATGACAGTTACATGTATATATGTAAGTGATCCAGTACAAAATATTGACAGTTACATGTATTTATGTAAGTGTTCCTGTACAAAATTATGAAGGTTACATGTATATATGTAAGTGATATATATATATATATACAGTTATATGTATATATATATATCCTGTATATATATATAAGGTTATATGTATATATATATATATATATATATATAAACTTACACACACACATATATATATATATATATATATGTGTGTGTAAGTGTTCCAGTATGATATAAAGACAGGTACATGTATATAAGTGTTCCAGTACAATATAAACACAACCATCATTATACCTGTTGTGACTTTGTAACCATTGATTTGATCTGGTGTTCAATGGAGTTTTGTAAAACTTCCTGAAAACCCTCCATAATACCAATAGCTTGTTCATCTGTAAAACCTTAAAATACATGATACAGTATTGAAAGGAAAAAAATCTATCAAGGAAAACAAAATTCAAAATCTAACTAAATAGAGTAAAATTAATGTTTCTAGAAATTTGTTCCTTTAATTGTGATTGGTGTTCTGTCTAGACAGGTTTCACTGTATCAATACACTTCATTAGTAGTACAGTGGAACCCATCTTATAAGATCACCACCATCACAGAAGAACATCTGTATTGTGAGACAAAATTTGAAATAACACTTGGTGGAGTAATCCTTTACATAAAATCTCTTTTGTGTGACCACCTGTCTTATATGACCACATTTCAGTGGCAGAAGGGATGACCTTTGAAGATAGCTACATGTAGGTTATACTGTAAAATATATAATATCATGATAAATAAAGGATTAATCAAAGTTACATGCATTTACAATGATATATCTCTTTTATATCCAGTGGAACAGAACTTTTACTTTAACAGTACACGAGGCCAAAAATTATACCAAAAAAAACTGTTTGATATGACTCGACTGCCTGACCTAAAAATTCCTGATACAATTTTTTCAGACAGTTTAACCCACATGATTTTTTTTTTTCAACAAAATCCAGAATTTTGTCCAATTTACATCAAAATTTAAAAAAAAAATTGTCTACAACCGACTCAAACTACAGGTACTGGTTAGAGAAATCAAATAAATTATTTTGTAATGGTGGCCTGAACATAAAAAAAATTCCTGACACTAATTCCTGACATTTTCATTATTTGTAATTGTTTTAATACCAATATTTTTTCTGTCTTTCTGTACCATAATGTAGATTCTCTTACCTTTACTCTTCAGTTTATCCACAAGAGCATATGTGTCAAAAAAGAATATTTTGGATTGTACACTAGCTGCTGGGTTAATGGATCTTGCTTCTCCTTCTGTAGCTAGGTCACCATAATGTCTTTTCACATTACCTTAAATAAAGATATATTAGTTTTCACTAGTTTTAACTCAAGTATCAACCAGGGCTTTTTCTTACCTTTTTATTTTGGGAACATGGCCCATGAGGCTGGTATTGGGAATTTTGCAGTATTTTGAGACAAAATTGGGAATCTTTTTTCACTGGTGAAGGTGTATCACAATCACAAAGTTTGCATCAGTTATAATTTCCAACAAAAATATAGTGAAACCTGTATATAAAGACCGGGGGACACAATCTTTATAGGGAATTTAATATAGAGGTTGGTTTGTAATTACTAAGGGCAGGTCTTGTGACCACGTGGTCTTTATGTGTAAAAGCAGGTTTTAATGTAACAAACCATAACAAGTTTAAAAAAATATTATCATTGAAAATCCCTTACAAATTTTAGGCACAAACCTTTATTCTTACAACAATGAGTTATCTTGTGAGAAGTTAGTTAGTGCCACTTTCCACACGTATCAAATCAATATGTAGAGGACGAAAAGGCGCAGAAAGGGATATTTTTAAAAAATTTACAAGTCAAGGGGCCATAACTCTGCACAAAATCATCCGTTTGAACTTGACTGTAACTCATTTAGAATCAATGACAATCAATATGTAGAGGCATTGCAAAGAAAAGGTGCATATTTTATTTACTGTCAAGGGGCCATCTGAAAATCATCCGACCGGGTTGTATGTAAAAACTAGATTGTTATCAAATATCAACTAAGTTGAAGCTACTATGAAAACTGTTATTTTCAAGTTTGTATTCAGAATTTTGCATTTTAGAAAAACAAACTAGAATCTGTTGAGGTTTTTTGAGTTATTTGACGACGTTTTTGAGGTCAACGGCATTTTCAGAAAATTTGTCATTTTTCTGAGTGATCTACATCTGTATTAAGCATGAAATTAGATTTCATCATGTTTTCTCTTTTCAGACTTGCATTCACAATGATGATTTCAAATTTTCTCCACTTGCATTCACAATGATGCATTAATGTGTTTTACTTGTAATTAGGTGAAGAAATGTTTTTGTGCAAGAATTTTGCTGAAATGTAATTTTTAGATATTTTTGAATTTTTTAAAACTGCAAAATTCATATATCCTGGCCAGATCAGCCTACATGTACATATTTTTCTTGATCTTCTTTCCACATCTGTAGATGGTTCTCAGGTGAGTGATTGAGGACATCTTGGGCTTTTGTTTTTTTATAGGCGTTTATAGGATCGTTTTGTTTCGATTTTAACCAATGGTCTGATATTTCAAAGGGACCAGAAAATATTGTTTATTGTGCAGGTGACCCTTTACACAGGTTCAATTTAGTTGATGTATGCAGTCAAGGGACTTGAAAAAACTGATAAAATTCCCAGTATATAGAGGTGGCCGCTATAGCAGGTTTTATATATATATATATATATATATATATATATATATATATATATATATATATATATGTGTGTGTATGTGTGTGTGTATGTGTGTGTGTTCTTATAATACTTTTTTGAATTCCCAAGTAGAATGAATGAGGATAGGGCCTCACAAAACCACACTTTCACTATCACTGTAAAATCTTTAGTTCCATTTTAGTTCTTTTCATTACATAGCTTGGCTAAAATAATGTTTTGATAGCAATTAGCAATAATAGCTTAAACTTGAACAAAATATGGAATGTAAGTTAATTCAATAGACCCTAATGCAAATGTTTTCCTTAAATTATTAGATTTGCTCATAAAAATTACTTTTTAGAATCCATTGTGATTAATCTTCATGGGTGCCATGAACATTTTAAAGTTCTGAATTAATATCAACACATGCCAAAATGATTATTTCCAAGTGCCGATTCAACTTCACCAAGTGCCGATTCAACTGCACCAAGTGCCGATTTCCATATTTCCCAAAAGCCAAAATCACTCGGTGCTAATTTGACTTGGGTACGAGTTGACCAGCAATACTATAAATAGACACCAAAGTAAGTCGGACTACTTTAGCATTTTATTTTGTGTTTTCTTCAAAGAGATAAATGAAATTACTAAATTCGGGTAGATTGGATTCACCTGAAATACATTTCATCCCATTCGCATGAAAACAAATGACAACGCATGTCAACGAACTTTCCGATGTGAGGTCAGTATGAATATTGCCCACAATACCATTTGGATTTTTGATACATGCCCACTAATATTATTTATTATTTTCACATTCATAAAATTTTTAAACAAGCCAATATGTGCAAGTGTAATTAATGTAGATAATTTTGTATCTTTATATATAAGTGATATCACTTAAAGAAAAAATCACGCCTTAGCTGCTGTTAGTGTAATTTCTGTGGAATAAATGGGTAAATTCAGATAATTTTATATGCCCCAGCTGGACCTGTCTGGGACATATAATAAAATTCTCCGATTTTACCCAGCGTTTCCACAGAAATTACCGCTAGCCTAATGATGCTGCTTTAAAATCGGGACAGAAAGTTCGGCCTAACCTGCTATCATAAATAAAACCTTTATACACAGTATTGGACATAATTGTTTGATATTTTGTTATTTTTTGGTAAATTGTGCTGTCATTCTGCCATGACAACATGATACCGAACATCCATACCTGAATCAAAAATGAAATGATGAAATACCGGTCGTCTAGAATGTTCCTTATTTCTTCCGCTTCTTCTGTCCACTGCAGATCCAGTTTTCGAAAAGGAAGATGTTGTATTATATCTTTTCTGTATGCAACGTAAACAACTGTCTAAAAAGCCATTCCTTGGCGCCACTCGTAGCGAATGCAACATTTTGTTCGGAACTGACATGTTCATTACCTCAAGCAAGATGTCCAAAAATGAAAGTAGAGAATGTGTGTAACGATATGCCGATCCCGATCAGTTTCTCGCCCTTTTTCTCATTGCTAATCTTCTGTTCATAGCATGTTGCCGATTTCTTTGTAAAGTCCGGATTTGACTATTTTTTCGCTAATTGATAAGCATATTCGTTTTCTGATGTACTGCAACACAGTAGCCAAATTTATTTCATAGACTCAACCTGAAAAATTGTTTGCAGGTTTTAAATCATGAAAAATGTAGGTACCGTATATTTAACTGAAATTTTTTCAGTGGCTTTAAACACCAATAAAAAACAAATGAGACAAAACGTGTGAATTAAAGATGAAGGCTATTGGTCTGATATATTTTCTCAGTGGGATAAAAGTATGGAGTCCACAGATGAATTCCAAACTACATATTTGCATTAACTAGTATCAAGGGCACATTTTGAAGGTTTGCTTCTTAAACCAAATCTGATTTCGCTGCATCTGAAGTAAGCCATCTTGCAGAGTCAGAAATTATCATAATCAGTTACACTATACATGTCTAATTCATTTTGGACCATCAGGTCTTTGTCATGGCCACCACCCTCAAAATTGTTCAAAAGAAAAGCTTCAAACTCTAAAAGCTGATGAAAAAATGAGGAAGGTAAAAGTACAACTTCAGTATCTGGAGACGCCTGCTTTTCTGCTACAAATGTCGATCCATGTCCTTTCACAATTTGCTGCCAATGGCGGTTATGCATGATATACTGCCAGTATACCTGGATATTTTCGCTACCGTTTAATTTTCGCCCCAACACGAGAGGGCAAATTTGAGACGAAAGCGAAATTTTCAAGCTAAAGATACAGGCCATCCGTGAGCCTATTGCAGGGCAAATTAAAAAAAGAGATAATATATTTTATGTCGTAAAAAGGGCGAATATTTCTATGTATATAGTATAAAAAAAACTGGAATCATTTTAAGCCTGGAACAATCTTGGCAAATCTCAAATTCTACACGAGGTAAATGGACCATAATTTAGGACTGTGCAATGCAATGGAATCACCTTGAGCTGACATTATCTAAATATGTTAGCATGAAATGATTCCATACAACATCTGGCCATGTCCGTACAATTTTGATCTGAACAACCATATAGGGTTTATATGTACACCACGAACAACACATAGTGATTTTCCACAAAACATCACATACTTTATTACAGCCAGTTCAAGAAACTGGCTAATCTCGTCAGCTTGTCAGATTAACCATGATTATGTTGAAAAATAAGTTTCAGTGGGTAGACTTTTGTCCAAAAAGGGAATGGAAAACACCAGTTACAGCCTTCGTATGTATAAACATTACTTAATTTGCATTAACACGTCTTTCATATAAGGTTTGAAATGCATTTTTATTGCGTTTATGGTTTTATATCGGAAATTGGTATAGGGGCATTTTTAATGAATTTCCGATATAAAACCATAAACGTAATAAAAGTGCAATTAACACCTTGTATTTAAGTATCTACACGCATTCGACGTATTTTTCCATTGCAGGGACATTTCGTCCATGTTGCTAAGGTAAATAGCAACGGCTTGCTGTATCTACATGACGGATAACAAATAGTCCATGTTATTTTTTAATTTTCTACTTTATGAATTAAAAATACATTTTCGAGGTTCATTTAAACATATTTCATAATTTGCTATTAAATATTTCTGCCAATCAATACTTCATCTATTTAGATAGATGTAGAGTTCCGAAACAAAAAGAGGTATCATACAAGGTTATATAATAAACCTAAATGCATTCCTAAATCATTCAAAGTGTAACCACTGCCTTAACCTTTTCTGGTGCTGTCAACACGAAATATTACGGGCAGTGTGTAAAGTATGGACAATGTCCCCTCTACTCTGCCATATGCATGAATATAGTCCCATGTACTTAAGATTTGACAAAGTGATGGTGAAGTACACCGAAATTGTTGTGCTGTCTATAAGACACAAGTTACCCCCTCCCCCGCCTGAAATAAGAAATTATAAATTTAACACTAGGTCCACGTAAGATGATTTAATTATCTTTTTTTTATTATTATTCTAAATGTCTACACTTGCAGGACTGACTGTCCAGCCAAAAGGTTTCAACTTTCCAGAATACTGTCAGCTACAAGTTATTCCTAAATATTCTTACTGGATTACTGACGAACAATAGTCAAAATTTTATGGTCTGAGACATAAGTATAGGAAATACATAAAGTTTGTATGATATCCGTTGTCAGGAACAAACACTAGTTCTAAGGTTGAACCAGTATAGTAGGTTAGTATATCCATTATCTGCTTCTTAGTCCAGTCCAGGGATCTACCAAGAAGATTTTAGAGGACTTTTGATATGTTACTAGGACGATCATAAAGAATCGTATAGATCATAAACAATTTTTTTTTTTGCTATTAGTTTGATTTAAAAATATAATATTATTGGAGTATATAGTCCTTTTCCAGCATCACCCTCTCTAGTTCTTTATATGAATTGGTACCGATGTAAATATTGAAATCTAGAATAAGATCCGGTGTACTTTGAAAGTTAACAACAGAATTGACATTTGAAATGAAGTCTGAAGTTAATAACATCAACGTAAACTGTCATCAGTTATACAATTCATTGATTCCTTGATATCTGGTAGGTGCTTCCGTATTTCCGGAACTGGATGCAAGATGTTGTCTTAAAAGATAACAATACCAGATAGGAGACAGTATACAAATTTGGCGATCAATTGGACATACATGGACCTCTGAAAATCCAGACGTGGGATCAAGTGTCATGGAGGAGTAACCATGTACTGCCAACCGTCCACATTCTCTGTGAATCCATAGTCAAATTGAAATAAGAATTATTTATGAATCGCTCGTTGCGATCGGTATAAGCAACTCCTTTTCAAGAGCTAATATTTCAGTTAGTGAAACATGGTTAATGTGTACAAGGTCATTATAACGACCGTTATATATAAAAATGTGCAATACATCATATGTTGTGACAACAACGTATCTCTTTAGTAGTTTGCCTCTGAATATGAAATGGCCATTTGTTGAATAAGCCCTGGCATATCAGATTATATGGAAGATATTGACAATATGGTCCTTATCTGCATCAACCTGATACATTCATTCAATCAAAATTTTACGGAATTTTCTTATAAAACAGTGCTAGCATAGTACCACAAAATTTGTTCTGTGCTATGGATGATGGTTTTTAACGTGCAACGCATCGTCGTGGAAGCAGGGTCCTGTATCTCTATGCTCTTTCCCACCTGTGGTCTCATGCGACCGAAATCTATCGTAGCTAATAAAAATATTTACAAGGAATCGGTGTTGTCCAATCACAGTAGTTGTGATCGGCAACGGTTATTGCATAGTTTCTTGATCCAGTATAATTCTGAAATTGTTTAAAAGCCTCGATCCTATTCGTTGACGAATGCGAGCATCGTTTACTCGCAGTGACCGAGGTTTCATGAATAATAAAAATATGTTCTAGAGATTTTGGTCGCATGAGACCATGGGTAGGAAATAACATAGTGATTCCGGACCATGGTTTTATGTTTCATCCGAAAGGTTACCTCTGTGGCCGAGTGGTTAGAGCAACGCACGTTAAACCATGAAGTCTCTCACCTCTGACCAGCACAGGTTCTAACCCTGCTGGAACCTAAGCTGATAGTGTGAGAAAGTTTGTCAGTTTACTTGTGGAAGGAGGGTCGTCTTTTCCCGATTACATTGTAACCAGGTTCTCTCCTCCACCATAAAATTGAAACATTGTTGAGTGTGACATAAAACAGTATTCAATTCATTCAAAAGATGTGTGGCTTTCACATCTAACATCTTTGGTCAACAAACTAAGTTACCCTTTTAAAATGTGACCTTGTACAGTGATTTTACCCTCGGCCTTCACACATGCTCAATAGCGCATACTATTTGATGCCATTACTGTCTTTACTGATAAAGTAAGAAAGGACTTCATCTTGAGTAAGAATAAGAAAAATATTTTTTGTTTAAAAATGACATTTTCTCTTTACTTCAGAAATGAATACATAATAGATTTGATTACAATCAATGAAAACAAACTTATTCTTGGTATCAAATCAGCTGGTTGATCAAAGACTTGTTCCTGAGAACTTTATTTACAAGATGTTTACCATTTCTTTAGTAATAAATAATGAAATCTAGAGTACTTAATATCCATTTTATTTCATTTTTTTTTTTTTTTTTTTTTTGCAAGATCGATTCAGTAACTACCTCCTTTTACTACAGGGAACAGAATCTGAACAACCAGCTGGTAGGACCACATGATGATAATAAATATGCCCATCAGACATAACAACTTATGTCAATTTATGATTACATCTGCAGTATACACAAACTACAGATAAGGTCAAATATCTATAATAAGCCAGACGTCAGCCATTACAAAAATCTACGGTGAATCCTCGCCTAAAGACAACCTTGCATTTAAGACAGTAAACATTAAGTCCCTTGAAAATGTCTTAACTCATCAACCCCTGAGAAACAATGAACTCTCCTGTAAATGAATGAATTAGGCCAGTCCAAATGTCTTAAGGGGTGAATGAGTTAACAAGAATTAACAAAGTCCAGACCTTTCCTAAACTTGTCAGTCCCTGAAAAACAATGGACTGTTCTGTAAAACAATGACTTACACCAGTCCAAATGTGTCTTCAGGGGTGAATGAATTAAGAGAACACCTTGCTAATAAGACCACATTGAGTCAGCCAGTTAGGTGGTCTTAAAAATGTGGTTCCACTGTACTTCACCTTCTTGGAGTATGTATTGCGAATACTTTACAATTCTGTTTATTTGTAGTTTATTGTTATAATATTTAACAAGATATTTCTGTATTCAATTTTTCTTCTTATTTTATTTTTTACAAATTTTATAGAAATATATTTTTCATGTACAGTGTACAGTCTAATCATCAACAATTATTCCTTGTCAAAACTTATTTTTGAGCTATAACATTTTTGTTTACAACCAAAACAATTCCCTACAAACTAATTCTACATAGATTCTCTGGTTTGAAAACAACACATATGTATATAATATAAATAAATAGACTATGAAGTGGAACTCTTCATTTTTGAAGGTTCAATTAGTGCAGATGGCAATGACACAAAGCATTTTGAATCTCTATAAGTTAAATAAAAATCTGTGTTTTATGCTAAATCAATAACAGGCAAGAAATTCATGTGAATTTACATGTTCAGTTTTAAGAAAAGCAAACATTGAGTGTGATACTTGCATACATCATGAATAATCTAACCTTTGACCTTCACTTAACAAAATGGTATCAATGTATGCTATGCCTAACCATCTATCAGATATTTCTAAATGCAAAAATGTTAACACATATACAGTCGCACATCATTATCTGTTGTTTCAATGTAAATAAAACATACATATCATTAAGTTCTGTAAATAATGTACATGACCATATACCTTCATAACATTATATACACACGTACAGCACATGTCAAACCAGGGCTACAGGCAACAATTCACGATTTTGTAATCTTTATAGATATACTATAAAGTTTTACAAGCAAATGTCAGCAAACCTTTGAGTTTAGATTTGACAAAATGTGTTGTAAATGATATTTTCAGTACAAATTATATAGTAATAATTACATATGAAAACTGGCCATGTAACACCATATCTTATATCCAGGTAGGGTTAGTTTGAATTTGGAAAGTATGAGCCAATTAAATACACAGAAAGAAAGTAATACATTAAAATACTTGTGTATATTTCTTGTTCACTTGACCAAAATCTGGTTTTCAAATGTACCACATAAAACAATTTGTGTTGTATGGTATATTGTTTTTTGGGATAGTTTTCAAAATTACGGTTTTTAAAATTTATCTATATCAAAATCTGTAGATCATGAAATTTCTTTTTTTTACTTTTGTAATTTCTGGGTTCATAAAATGGTTCCCTCTTGGTTTATCGCTCATGAAGTATATGACCATTTGTATGAAATCATACGTATACCAAAATACATAGAAAAGTCGACTAAAATGTCAAAATAAGTACATGCTCCATGATGTACATGTACAAAAAAAAAAATGGTTTTTTATATAAATAATGCAATTCTGTATGTTAAAATATGACTGAAATTCTCCAGAAAAGGTTTACCATAATTTATTAACCCTAAACCCTAGAGTATTATGAAGTCAAGAGTAATAGCACTGTATCCATGACAACTTAAGAGAACAATACTCCAACTAGTGCATTTTTATTAATCTTGTGCAACAAATTTTTAATCTTGTACATTGATTTTTAGAATACCTACTCTTCATGTATCTCACCATAAGCATTTTTCATCTATAAATAGATATTTGGCATTTTTTTTTTACATGCACAACCCTAAGTGACAACAATACAGGAAAAGTGAAAGAGAACAACAGTAGAGAAATTGATTGTTTCTCTTCACAGCTGTCACTCAAGACAACCTGTCTCTATAAGTTATGATCAGAGATACAATTTAACCTCATTAACATAGACTGGCCTGACCTGAAACAAAAGACAATAGGCCCAACAGGCCTTAACGGTCACAGAAGTGAAATTCATGATTAATTTATAGTGAGAATCTGCTGATAATAAAGATTGTATAAAGTTCTGGCCCTTTTTGGAGCGCCAATGGGTAGGTGCGCCGGTGAACTAATAGGGCATACCATTTAGATATGTAGGGGTCAAAGAGTTAAAACGTTTTCATATGAGATCATCTGTCTTGAATAAAAATTAAAGAGGACACATACTATCTATAATAAAAAGACCTTTACTGATATAGTTTCAAAACAATTGAATTGCAGAAATGACAAACGTATTTAAATAAACATCAGGATCAATATATGCATTCATAAACCAAGTTAATACTTTTGATGTCCATTTCATATAACAATATCAACACCTTTTAACAATGAGCCCTAACTCTATTTAAAACATAAGTTTTTTAAACCTGAACTTTAAAATTCAGATGATTTAGGTATATCACAATTCACTGGTGTGTATTCACACTCATTGAGTTACTGTGACTTCTTGTTGCGTGATGTCCTTCTCTTATTGCATTATGGAACATGATTAACTCACCATACCCTAAAAAAAATGGACTTTTCTGTAAATCAATGATTTAGACAAGTCCACATTTGTCTTCAAGGATGAGTGAGTTAATTAGATACACCTAATTACCTCTTTTGATATGACTTTTTTATCATTCACATTGTTAATCAAAATTAAAACATGATTTTCAAGTGATATTTCATGTCGTCAGGTTTTCAACAGTTATAAAATGCAGTAAAAGTATGCCAAAAATATTACCCTATTAACACTGATATAGATATATATATATATATATATATATATCTTTTATATTTGATATTTTTATCTCAGTGATTTAGATATGCACTCAAATTTTGACTACAATGTCAAATGTATTTTTTGAAAGGAAAAAATCATAAATAAAATGGATCTACACGTATTTGCTTTCCAATACAAGAATGAAACAAAAGCTTTTCAAATACCTTAATCATTTGCATATATTTTCCAAAGATTAACCGATCTTCAAATAATCGTTAATATCAAAACATTTGATCTTGATTTTCTTTAATTATTCTATAAATTGCCAGAACATAACTGATTTGTGGCCTGGACTAAGAGACATTTTCCTATCAATGATCTTCTAAACATCACTCTAAAAATAATATCTTTTACTGAACATAAAATGGTCCTCTTTATACATTCCTATATATTGAATAAGCATATTCAAACATCTTCAGTCATGCTTAGGCAGTATTTTTTAACTGAAAAATGAATATTTGTAATAGTTTAATATAGTCATCAGATTGCAGTATCAGTCCTTCTGTATCTAAATATACCTAAAAGTATGGTTACCAATTCTTGCCATATATCAATTCTTTCCAGTCTTATGGTTTGATAACAAAGTCCTGATATTTAGGCATGCACAGTCATTTGAAGAAAAACAAAAAAGATGACAATCCATGTACATGTGCAAAACATGAGTGAAATACCAGTCAAAACCCCAAAATTGCCATTAAATCGTTGCTCTGGTGATTTGATATTTGGCAAAAATTGTTCTCCAGCCAATGTAAGCTGTACTTTTACATAGTCAGTTTGCTGGACCGAAGGAACAGTGATGAAGGTGTATTTTTGAGTTTCACACTATCATTTTTTTTTTCATTTTCACAAAACCACAAGCTCCAAACTCTGATTACTTTTGTAATTCATAATATCACTTCTATTTTACAAATATTGTCCAATATAACCCAAATATGTAGACATACAATGAAGAAAAAAAGTATGACAGCCCAGAACTGTCATTATCATAACTTTAATGCATATTGACAATGATAGGTGAAAGTGTACAAGTACAAAAATTTCATTGAGTGTGGTCACATGTTTGTCCACATTTACATAAAAATTTTTACCTGATAAAACCAGGTCAGATTCACGTGTTCAAAAGCAGCTGCAATAATGGATAACTTCAAAAACACAAGTGTCACTTTTGTGTATCATTATTAGAATAAACAATCTTAATGTCATTCATAGGTTCTAAAATAACCCAGTGACAGATCATTGCAGTCACATACGAAATGTAAATCGGTAAATGATAATTTAACCTGACCACTGGCATTCAAAATCTACTAATTGTGGACTTAAGAACTTCTGATGAATACTGTCCAAGTCTAAAACTAAACGTGGTCAAGAATTTGATAAAACAATAGAAACATTACAAGTTATTGCTTAAGTTTGCTTTTGTACAAATTTACACAATATATATATGTATATATATATATATATATATATATATATATATATATATAGATCGTAGCTACACAGTGAATCTAATTTCAACAAAATTCAAAGCATAACAGTGAGTTACATGAAAACACACGAAAAAATCAACAAAAAACAATAACAGCAAACAAAATCAAACAGTTATTCAACTGAAAAAATATATTAGCATATTAAAACAATTTAAATGTTTTACATTCATACTGTCTTGAATACATATCCTCTATTTTCTAATACTTTATTACAATCTTATACACATTAACCTTCCATAACCCGAGGGACATGTAAAAACCAGTTGTACCAGTATTTGAAAGATTGGGGTTCAGGGGGGGGGGGGGGGGGGCGGCTAGGCTAGGGGAGGGGGTAGTAGGCTACAAAGAGAACTTTTTTTTTTACAAGATACAAGTTCTACATTACAGTTTAAGGGTGACAGCCACGTCTGAATTAGTTGTGATGGGGATGAAGACTGGAAGAGTGAAAAGTCAGATAAACATCTATTTTATCTGTGTCTTATAAACGTCCAGTGTAACACACATACACTATACAAGAGGTCCAACAGGCCTTAAAGCTCACCTGAATGACATGGATGATAGCAGCCAGATTATGCTGATGATTCATTTTTTAATGATGTACCAATATTTATCCCATTTGTAGCCCCTATGAGTTTTAGTACCAATATTTGTCCTATTTGTAGCCCCTATGAGTTTTAGTACCAATTTTTTTCCTATTTGTAGCCCCTATGAGTTTTAGTACCAATATTTGTCCTATTTGTAGCCCCTATGAGTTTTAGTTCCAATATTTGTCCTATTTGTAGCCCCTATGAGTTTAGTACCAATATTTGTCCTATTTGTAGCCCCTATGAGTTTTAGTACCAATTTTTGTCCTATTTGTAGCCCCTATGAGTTTTAGTACCAATATTTGTCCTATTTGTAGCCCCTATGAGTTTTAGTTTTTTGTCATTCCCAATATTTGTCCTATTTGTCCCATTTGTAGCCCCTATGAGTATTAGTTCCAATACCAATATTTTTGTCCTATTTGTCCTATTTGTAGCCCCTATGAGTTTTAGTACCAATATTTGTCCTATTTGTAGCCCCTATGAGTTTTACCCTTTTTTCTTTCACCAACTTTATGGGGCTTCACATGGAGATATACAATTCCTGCCAAGTTGGGTTAAAATTGGCTCATTAGTTCTTGAAGAGAAGTAAAATAATGTTTAAGTTCATTATGGTTAATGAAATTCTGATATTTTCATTTACTAGCCATTGTGGATCTGTAGTAGTGTGCTCGATTCACATCCGGAGGTTCACGGATTCAAGCCTTGGCGGAGGTGGATGGCTTTTCCTGTCCTTCAGATGAGACAGTAAAAACCGAGGTCCTGTGTCACAGTAGGTGTCAGCATGTTAAAGAACCCTCACTGCTCAGTGGCCGTAAATGCCAAGCATAGGCCAAAATTTGGAGCCCTTCACCGGCATTTGGTGATGTCTCCATGAGTGAAAGATTCTTTAGTGGGCCATTAAACAACAATACAACAACAATTAAAAGGTATCCGAGACCTTTGACCTTATAATCTTGAAACTTTTGTAACAATGATCATTAGATAATTTGTAACAACTTTCTCATATTTTTTGTATAAAAATGTCAATCAGTTTTGAGTTAATATACCATATTTATAAAACTGTACCCAAAGTTATTTAAAACACTATGTAGTGGCTCGTTTATGAACAGAATTTGTTTTATTTTCATGTCCAATTTTGTTATTATGTATTTTAAAAAAATTGTGCAAACTTTGTCGATATTGACCTATAATTAATCATGTATGTCAAGTTTGGAAAAATTTTGTGCAAACTTTGTAGACATTAGCCATAATTTGAATGAATTCTTATCATTACTTCATGAGAAGAAATCTTTTTAAAGATGTACCAATTTTTAGCCAGTTTTGGTAAAATTCATTACCAAACATTAATTTATGCAGTTTCACATGGGGATAATTCCTTCCAAAGTTTGATTAAAGATTGGCCCACTGGTTATTGAGAAGAATTTGAAAAAGTCTTACAAAAATAACAATGCATGGCAAACAACAGACAAAAGATGATAGCAATAGGTCGTCATAAGCCTTTGGCCCAAGTAGCCAAAAATGGAGAATTTTGGATACCAGATTTCTCTTCTTTGAGTTTGTTATTCTAATATTGCTAATTAATGCATGAAAAAGTTGAAAAAAAGGGAAAAAACAACCTTTGCACAGAAAATAACTCACTGAAAATCAATACAAAAACATCACAGGCAAGCCATGTCGACTCTCCCTTGTTAGGTATGGGTGCATCAAGATGAGCATGGAACAGTGTTTTTGTTCGTCATAGAGATATAGGACAGACATCATGCCATCAGATCCAAAAATTGGGAGAAAAAAAAAATCATAGAGTATAGGCCAGGCTTGTAGTTTGTACTTCATTTTACATTTCATTTTAGATATAATTTAATTACATGTTTTAGCATCATCTGATATTTACCTGTCATCACTGATAAAATGACACGGACACACAGACACACACACAGACACACACAGATGCACACACACAGACACAGACATACACACAGACACAGACATACACACACAGACACACGCACACACACAAACACAAATTCATATGATCTTATTCAAAAATAAAGATGACACTGTACTGCCCTTATGTTTCTGTGAAACTGATATTATCACTTTCTGAGTACTTGAAAGTTTTACAAAATATTTCATGTTGATCACAGATATGTTAAAACTTTTAATATCCAAGGTGCACTTGAGAAACTGAAAAGAAAATGGTATCCAGTGTTCCACCTCCCCAAAAATTGCTACAATTTCAAAATTCTACAACTTCAACATTTTCAACAGATTTTAAAAATGCTCTTCCGTGATATGGGCATATTAACTTTAACATTATTTCGAAGATGTAAAACAATCCATTTCGGAGATAATGATCCAATATATCATTTTCATTCTGATCAATACTAAAGCTATCATTCTGCATTTCTAAACAAGTATACATAAAGCACATACATAGCGATGAAAGACCCTTCTTACACAGACTGTGCACTTAAATTATTCCTTATAAATAATAGTGACTATATCTGACAAAAGTTATCCCCCTTTGTATGGTAACTCGATATTACAACAAAATTCCAATACTGAAACACTTCCACGTAAACACAGGATTCAGTGGGGGACAATCTGTATTATACCTTTAAAGCAATATTTTTTACTACTCAAATGGCCAGTTTATTTATTACAATTCAAATGGCCATTTTTGTGGCAACTCTTGTAGGATTTCTCATATGGAGTGGAACTTTTAAGCATTGCATACTTATAAATGAAACATTATTCTTCAGACTTCCTGTCAATATTTTCCCTCTAAGAACACGGAAGCTAATGTCTGTTTATATTATTCAATAATGCCTGTGTTGATATTTCCTGATTGTTATCTTCTTCTGAATACTTTTGCAGTATCTACTGTCAGAATATTCAAATAGATTGTTACTGCAGCCAATCAATTTGTTTTTACTTTCCTGCAGCCATGGAAAGTGTTCCAAGTTGGAGGGTCGCAGATTATGATTTCGTTTACTACACGGTGCTGCCATCTTAATTTCAAGTTTTTCCCCTCAATACAAAAATGACAGCAATTCAAACTGAAAATGTGTGTATGATGAAAGCCCAGATAGAACAAAATATATATTTATATATATTACATGTACAGTGTCCGATATCACTTAATGTACAGACTGCAGTTCCTGAAAATCTAGTCTGAAGGATGTTCGGGACACGATCTGTTCTTTTCAAACCATTTATCAATACACCTGTAATGACAAGAAATTGATGATGATTATGAAAATTAATAAAAAAAAACCATGAAATTTCGCAAGTTTTACTAGTGTTCTGCACCACACTCAATAATTTTTCAGTATTGTGGTGGCGGACAGATTTTTGTGCAGAGTAAGCTTTATTAATATGTAACTGGGTAGTTTAATTGTTTTCATTACGTGAGTACATCTACTTGTGCAATTTAGAAGCTCAGAGAAATGTAACATATTTAGTTGTCACTAGAAGTGTAAATCGAATATTATATACATGTACAAGGTTATCATGATATTTTTGTACCGGATATACATAAAGCCTCGGCTTATAAGCAGATCACAAACAAGACTATCAAATTCTAGAGTTCAAAATCGAGGTCAATATGTAGAATACAATGTATACACATTCTCATATCCAACTCTATTAGACAATGAAGCTATTCTATCATCAATCGCATTAAAACAGATCTCTAATTGCCCCCGTTTTCTGATATGTTGCCTATTGCATCTAATATATCCTGCTATGGAGTCACATGTGATTGACCTCTCGTAGGTATTTCCTTTTTTGACAATGAATATAGGACTAACAAGACCATGAAAGTTTATCAAATGGTAAAGAGATGTAATTCATTTTACAATGAAGAAATCACCAGTCAGCAGAATTCATTTGGAACATCTTTGCTGATTGGATACTATCCAAGGTTATGAAATGAATGTAGGACTAACAAGACCATGAAAGTTTATTAAATGGTAAAGAGATGTAATTCATTTTTACAACAAAGAAATAGCCAGTCAGCAGAATTCATTTGGAGTATCTTTACTGACTGGATACAACCCAAAGTTATGAAAGGAATTACAGTTGATTCCTCTTAAGTGCATACCCAAAATGTCAGAGAAAATTATGCAAATAGCAGGAATAGGCAATTAACAGGAATAGTGTATTTTAGTGATCACTGATGATTCAAGTTCATCTAGTCCTTTCAGTTATATATATATTACTTTTATAAACATCCTAAGTACACTAGTAATGGATTACGGTAAAATCATGTCTTAAAAGCAAAATTTCCATAAAACATAGTTTTGTATGTTCTCATTTCGATCTCTATTAAAATACTATTTCCACATATAACTTTTTACTGTAATCAGTACATTTCTACCCATTTTGGGGAATGTTTTATGCTATTAACAGGGATACTTGATTTGATTCATGCAATTAAAAGGAATATTTAACATATAAAAAATAGGAAACGGTTTTGTGTTTTGAGTTCTTATGCAAAAAACAGGAATATGCAATTATTTGGTATGCAATTAAATGGAATCAACTGTATCTACTTTCAGATTTTTTGTGTTCAGAGTTGCTTCTAATGTTAACATCACTTTACCATTTGATAAACTTACAACTACAAGATTGTGCATGCCACATTTTCATTGGTTGAAAATGACGCAGATCATGTGAGTGTGTGACTGACCTGGTTGGGGTGAGAAAAAAATTTAAAATCAAATCAAGAGGTTCCAGCCAATTTCATTGCACCTCTTAAAGACTAAACTTCTATATATTTAAAATGTTAAGAACTGGAACAGTTATATACCTGGCAATATTCGCCCCTGCTTAATTTCGCCCTTTTACGATAGAATACATATTCACCCTGTCTTAAGATCACGCTAAATCACCATACTCTCCTAGATGACATGCACTTGGGTGGTTCAATTATTTAGCTAGGAAATTTCTCATTCATTTTAAATTCGCCCTCTCAACTAGGGGCAAAAAATAAACAGGAGCGAAAATTTCCAGGTAAACAGTTAGGAGATTCAGTAATGTGAGAAATATTGGCTTCTACCTTCATTTTAAATGTCACATCTTTGAAGTTTCATTTTTCAATAATTGCACTAAGGGCAGTTCCAGAAAAAAGTGTACTTCAGGGGACAGAACGCCATTGATAAAATCAAAGGACTGAAAGTCCTGAAAGGCAAGTCCTTTGTCAAATCTGCATTGGTGAATTTATAAAAGAATATATATCTGTACGTACATGCAGTTACTGTTTAACATGGGAATAATCAATATACATCCTTGATCTACTAAAATCAGAAAATAGTATATATAGGCTGTCGTATACCATGGTACATCTTTAAACCAAAACATTTATTTGAAATATAAGAAATTAGTGGATGCTTATTTTTGATTATGCATCAGTAGAAATTTATACATTTTATGATATGTTTACAATGTCATTACAAAACGGCAGACATACCGAGTCAGACTTAGATTTACATGTACAGTCATGGGACATATATATTTATCACTTATGTTATTTTCTTCTTTGTTTTATATACAACAAATAATTTTGAAATGCTGGTAAAATCCAGAATTTTACAAATTTTTACAAATTTATGGTAGATCTAGGACAATTTCATATTTCTAAAATATATATGCATTTTTAAATTATCATGTTTATTTACAGAAATGACAGTATTTTTCTCACAGAATAATTTTGTAAATTCTATAATTATTCTTTCAGTCTAATGAAATATGTCAAAATTTACCTAAGTAATTTTATCCTCCACAGAATAATTATTTTCTCAAAATAAACAAAAGTATATCAAAATTTCAAAATGATTAAAAAAAATAATTCAATTTCCTTCATGTAAACTTAAAATATTGCTTAAATTAGTGGATTCTGTGTGCATTTAAAAGTTGTTGGTTTTATATAAAACAAAGACGAAAACAACATACATGTAAGTGACAAATATTTATGTCCCATGGTTGTAGATCTATCACGACTTTCAACAGCTTTGAAAAATGTTGCATTATTCGGTTACCTTTACTCCCTAATTTTTTAACGTTCGTTCAACAACCTTAAAATTACAATGTTATTTGGTATGTAAAAACGGAGTAATAAATGTAGATCGATGTCTCAAATACGAATTGGGTTAAAAAATCTAAACATCGGGTCGAACTGATTTACAGTCGAAACACCCATGGTAACGATGACCAATGTAAATACATCAACTAAAACCACCTGGCTAGACTTTAAAACTCTATTACTGGCAGGAATCATGCAATTGCTAGCTGCATTGATGTTTGTGCTATCCGACCAGAACCACGATCGAGTAAACTGGTCTTTTATTCTCTCACGAATTAACAGAATTTACAGCACACCAGCCATGACCAGGAAAGCATCTTACTCGATGTCAGACATTAATGGTTTAATCGTGAGTTTGTCTATTATTACTTCCGCGAGTGAGATTGAAAACTTAAATAATCTAAGTTTAAGTAAAAATGCATGTTGTATGAATAAAAAGGAAACAATGATCGATTCCAGTTTCTAAATAACGTGAATTAAAATGGATATCAATGTCAAAATCGGCAAAGCTGAACTGATGGAATTCCCCCTTTCAACACGTGTCCTATGTCATGTGACTATAATAATTCATCACAGCATTTTCGACTGTCTTTGTTGTTGCATTTTAGTTTCAATGAGTTTTCAAATTAAAAGAAACGGTATCCTAGTTCAGGAATTATAAGGAGAGAGTATGCGAATGAAACAAGATTCAAATTAAACACAAAGAAGTATTTTAATGGTTGAATCTCAGGTAACTACTTCCTACAGCGCAAGTAGTAGTTCGGCAAATCCTATGGCACATTGATTTTTGAACGGGGTTACTGACGATGCTTAATTGAGTACACGGAAAAACCCGAGGAGTTCTGAGCCTGTCATAGCAATAAGGCCTTGCCTTAAAAATGTATTGATGGGGGGTAAAATTGCATTTAAAATGTGTTGGTTGGGGTATGAATAAAGAAAAAAATGCATTGGGGGACGGGGGTTAATATTGATTTTGAAATGAACATTAGGCCCTGCACTGCCCCTCATCGGTGATTAGCATCTCGTTGTGTTTTTATCAGTCCCCAGTGACATATTTGAATAATTTTGTTCCTTTTCTCTTTCATATTTTCTGGTCAGTAATTACATTTTACAGATCGCTTTGTATAAATATGACAAAACGGGCTTTATTTTATCTCTATTATTTCGTTATTTTACAGTTAGAATTTTATATAAAATTGTTTTATCGATTAAACACTTGCATCTTAAAAATTATGGAGTGATAAACATGTTTTAGTGAATTTAGTTCATTAAAATAGATATTTGTTTTGTACAGATTTGATTCGTAAAAATGGCACCCTCCTGGATGGAGGTTTCACTTTGTCATGTTCCTGGCCAGAAGTGGCCTGGAAAAGTTTACAGATAAATTCTTTGGTATGTTGCAATATAAATTGATATTCAGGAAAAAGTATAAAGTTTACTGTGCCAATGTATGCTGCAATTGTTGTTTGGTTTTACTTTTTTGACCATCTATGTGTTGGTAGTCTTCAAAGTGAAAGTGAAACCAAAATCAGAAAATGGCATTGGAAAAACGAAAGGTAATAAGGATATCTTAGCTTCAAAAATAAAATCCCAATATATTGTTGTATTGATGTATAGTAACACCAATAACATGCATTGTCTTGACCACTGTATTGCAATAAAAGGCTAAAACTATATAGGATTAAATCTATGGAAAAACCACTTGATTTTAATTTAAATTTGTCGATGGGGGTTTTTACCCAAAATATAAAGTAGTTGGTGGGGGGTAGTTTTTAATTAAAAATTCATTGGTGGTACCCCTAAATTTCATGGGTGTTCTGCCCCCAGGAGACACTTTTTGTTCTGGAATAGCCCTAAATATTTCAATCTGGCAAATGATTTTAATTCTAGCCAACAAAAATTCATTTTGGCCAGTGATTGTATTTTCTGACCCCAGACTAACACTTTGTATAATAATAAATCTAAAGCAAATAAGCATGTTGATACTCAATCAGTCTATGCCTCCTTTTCTATGGCATCATGTTCTTTCTGTTCCTGCATTATTTGTAAGCAGTTTTACCCCCCCCCCCCTCCCCATCTTTTCAATCACCCAAAATGCCCTTCCCCCTTCCAAACTATAGAGAAGATAAAGGTACCTGTCGAGGATACTACTGTCTATTTTGTTGTTGTTCTATATGATACTGGATTATAACAAGTTAAGATACAAAACCAACCTATATTAGTCAATTATCATGCATGGTACTAAAAATGTTCCCTTTAGGAAAATCATTCTAAATTCTGGATTAAACATTGCGTATGTCATGACTCTCTACAGAATTAATTAATTCACCCCTATAGACACATTTGGACTGGTCTAAATCATTGATTTACAAAAGAAGCCATTGTTTTTCAGGGACTGATGAGTAATCTTCTCTAAATGTCAGTAACCCTGACTGAGTCTTCAACATTTTGTCTTTTATGACTCTGTTAAAGTTGATGACGGTGTTAGTTTCAGTGTCAATCTAAAACAAATCAAATTTCAATGACCTTGTACCAAATAATTACTTTCACACTTACCCCTTATGGTATATACAAAGACATGGTAGTCTTGCAATTGTGTCACCCTTTTCAAGGTCATCTAGACAAATTACACATTCTCCCTTGTCTTCATTTAAGACGTCCTCTGTAAAACGATAAAATTACAAGCGTCAGGGAAAAAATAAATGAATGCTTAAATACAAATGTCACATGACGCGACTTTTCTGAAAATTAAATTACATTGAAACCTTGTGAGACCACCCACCCAATCTGCTACTGAATCTCTCTCAAGGTTTTACTTGAAGGATTATTTTACCAAGTGGAATTATATATCATAAAACGTTTTATTCCCTGAAAAAAAAATATCATTGATTGAACTGTTTTAAAAAGTGCATTCTTAATATACATGAATAGGCTACAGCCTACAGGTACATGTATGCACCAAGTCATTTTCTGAGTTTCTTATAAACTATATAAACCCATGTGAAGAAATATCAAATAATTGGGTTTTAGTAATTCACATGCGTTCAAGAGCATACATATATGTGTTTATAACAAACGTTAGTAAACTTACCATTATAACTTATCCTAGGTTTGGTCAAGCATATGAGTAAATGACATTCTATCTCCTCTGGAGGAACATACTTGGCGCACACCGGACATTTGATGCCTGTCAAAATAAATCACAAAAATTATAGATTCAACTGAGAACTCTCAATGATAATAACAAAGGTTTACTTCTCATAAACGCATAACACATGTTGTTGAGAACATATCAAAATGAATTTTCATATTACAGGCGCACACATGGATATTTGTTAGGCATATGTATGTATAATGCCAATACAGTATTATTCCTTTACCTCGAGGACAAATCCTCTTTCATAATTTCTAAAAATTGACATATTTTTATGCCCCCAGCCTGAAAGGTCGAACAGGGACATATCGTATTTGGATCGTCCATCTGTCTGTAATTCCTCACCGACATCACATGCCCATGGGGGTTGGGTCACATGGGGTTTTGGGTTCAAAATGTCTACAGGACATTGCAAAAATTTGTTCTGTTTCTAGACTGGGGATAATTCAAGCATTTGTGTTTCACAAATTTACATCTTTTCACAACTATGTTCTTTAAATATTTAATCAAACAGGCCAGGGCTGTCTACATTCTTTTGTTTTTTTTTTAAACTAAAAGCCCAGCTCACATGGGAATTTAGGAAAAAGAAATTTTTGTGTGCCCTTTCATAGATTTTCAGTAGGTTTTTTTATAAAGAGGTTTAATTTTCATTATTTTAAATGAGATTGAGAGATCCCAGAGGGATCTTAGTGCCCACTATGGAATCTATTAAATGATTCTGTTTCTAGAAAAACTAACAAATTCGTTGAATTTATTTAGATAATTTAATAATTGATTATGTAACATTTGACACAAACAATCCATTACCAATTTAGGAAATAAACTAACCATTTTGTCACATATCAAAGTGTAAATTTTGTAAATTGGAGTGTATCAAATATTTAACTTGAGACATTTACTAGCTTACATTTTAACTTAATCAATAGACTAATTTCACAACTATGTTTTTTATTCCTTGAGATTTGTTCATTTATACCTGTATAATATATATATTTTCTGGATTATTTCTTTACAACATAATGGCAAAAAAAAAATGTCAGGCCAGGGCTAACCCTTGTGCTGCTTTATCTTTGAAACATTGAAAAAACAGGCGCTCCATCCGAAGCATCCAACGTAATGATTCTAGTTGTTGCTGTTTCTAGCTTTCACTAAACTATCGTTTACTGAAAATTGGTTTTTGAAATCAAAACTTTTTTAAAGAAAATTAAGTAAACATTTAAAATTTGTTAATGTGGAGCCATAGCAGCGAATATGCACATGTTTCTAGATTCAGGTGCCTTCAAAATTTTTCCAAAGCAAGTTTTACGTTTATATAACTTAAGTGCCCTTTCAAACTGAAATTGTGTGCCCTTTCACACTGATTTTGTGTGCCCTTTTCAGATCCTAGATTCAACACCACAATTAATTCTAAAATTGGAGACTCCCAATTTTTTATGTAAAATTTTTATCATTTCTTACAAAAAAATGCATATCTCCCATATGAAAAATGTTAATTTTCCTATTAATTCTTATCAAAATTTGGGATAGAGTCTCTACCAAGACTTTGATAAAATATACCCATTGAGATTGAAAAAAAATTCTATCCCATGAACATTTTTTAAGAATTTTTTTCTGTTGGGCTAAATTCAAGTCTGCAATGTTTTCCTCATAGTACACTTGCAGCAAAAAATGTCGTTTCAGCTACTTTTAAATACTGACAGCTCTCTAGGTATAAATATTGCCAAAACAGTTGCCAGTGACATGTGAAGTTTTTTTAGGAGCGTTGGTCCATCCACTCTAATATTACATGATGTCATAAACTCAAATTTGTTCTGTATGTGTACATATCATGTACAAAATGGTAAATAGTTCTTAAAGCTTTCATTTATTACATAGGCGTCTGGCGGAACTGGCAAAATCATGGGGGTGTCTAGGTGGCGGGGCTTAGCCCCCCAAAGTCTTGTTAAATACATATAAATTCTGTACTTTTTTGCAAATATAGACATAGGACTATTTGTATGGTTGCTTTATTACTGTGCTTACATTTGCATAAATATATCTTCTTACAATGCAGCAGTCAAATTCAACTGACGTTTCCATGGCGTGTGTATGTGTTTTCATTTTCAAGTTGGTTTTAATAGCCCCCCAGAATTTTGTGTTACACTTTCAATTTGCTTACTGTATCACGGAGGAAAGGGAAAGTCCCGAGAAATCCGACGCTGTATGCTCTATAATTTAGTGAAAGCGTATATATATCAGATTATGTAACATTTGCTGTTATATATCACAAACAATGTGGAAGCATCCACAGTGAACACTTGCAGAGATGTACATGTTTGAAGGAAGGAGTGAGTGAAAACTGATTTAAAAAAAGCTGCAAGGTCACTCGGATTCGTAAAAATCAGCACATTGTTAAACTAACCATGTTATAAAACGGAAATCTATGCCACCATTATTTGTGTCTATTTAAACTAAATCTACACCAGTACTAACTTGAATTAAATATAAAATTTTCCATTAATTTTGTAAAGAATGGTCGTATCATCCCTACTTATAGGCCTATTCACTTGGTTAATTGAAATACATTTGTTTTTACAAAACCATAATACTTCTCACCATGTAATGCGAACAAATGGAGGGGTAGAGATTGGGCCAAGTGTCTACTGAAAGAGGGGCCCTCGTCAGGGGTACTTGAATCCGAATCGGGAGAGCCAGCTCCTCTTGATTCCCCATTGGTATTTGGTATGACAATACCAGTCGCTCCGGGTCCAAAGTGACCTAAACTCCGTGCCCGTAATCTTGATCCACTTGCCCCATTAGCGCCCAAGGCTACATCAGCTCCAGAACCCCCTGGTACAGGTCCACTGCCAGAAAAAGTTCTTGGTCTTTGAGCTGGTGTGCTCTGTTTACCACCCATGACATAAATTAATGGAAGAAAAGCAGTTCTCTTAAAATAAACCACACTGGTTTTCTACGTTTCTCCATCTAAAACCGTCCATTTGGTCTTTGTTTTCATTGCTACCATTATCAAACATTGTGCGCCGCCATGTTCTTTCTTCCTTGTATTTTTGCGTCATGGAACCCAGGTCATGTGATAAACACAGACAACAAAGATAGTAATAACTAAGTGATAAATGTCTGAAGCGGAAAGAAACAAAAATTTTCGACATTTTCTGTCTTCCATTGAACGCGGAATTTAATCAAGTATAAACACTCCCAAGAAATGCAGATCTTGATAAATTTGCATTTTACGCTTAGTAAAGTCCCTTTACAGTACGCTAGTAAATACCGAAATCGACATTAAAACTGTGTACTGTAAGTAGTATCTAACAAAACCTATGTCAATACAACTTGTGTATCATTCACTGATTCTGAATCCTTGAAGCTTATTGCTTGTATGTTGATCTTGGATCTAACGATTCCCGGTTCCGGAGTGAGGTGTGTATTGGGATAAAAAAACTAAATTTTAAACTAATTATTAGGCCTATATAGCTTAAACAAATTTATACATTAAGTATCTTACATGCAGTAACGTATACATTGTCACTTAGGGAATGTTTCAAATTTGTTGGCTTTGTACTTCCAGTATTAATTTAAGTTATTTTTAAATGCGTTGATCGATTTTGATTGAACAGTTTCTTCGTTCAGATTATTCCAGTTTTCAATCACTCTGTTACTAAAGGTGTTTTACACGTGTTTAGATATATCTGTCTTTTGTAAAGCTTTTTTGGGTGCCCTCGTGTTTCTGGTTGTTCTCTCCCTTTCATTGTAATGTTTATATTGGCTTTATCAATCCCTTCGATAACTTTGTACAGTTGTATCATGTCCGCTCTTTCGTGCCTGTATTCCCAGTTTCATCAAACGTTCGTAGTATGATAAATCTCTTAAATTCTCTAGTCTTTTTATAGCTCTCCTTTGCACATTTTCAATTGCTATCTTATCCTTTTTATATAGGGGTGAGCATACCAGGGTACAGTATTCTAAAATAGGTCTAACTAAAGATTTGAATAACAGCTTGAACATTTCTTCGTCCATGTATGTAAATGTATGAAAAATAATCCCCAGGATTTTGTTAGCTTTTCTGACTGATGCTGTTGTATGATTCGAGAAGGTTTGTTTCGTATCCATGATTCTCATTTTCTACTTTATCTGTCATGGACTTTCCAGAATTACTTGAAATTTTTTATCTGCTGTTTTTTGTTAAATATCCTAATTCCATGTGTTTACGTTTTCTTTGTATTCAATTCCGTAAGCCAGTCATTACTGTTGTCCACGGTTTTTTTGGAGACTAACCCGATCCTCATTTGATTCAGATGGGGAGTATATTTTGGTGTCGTCTGCAAAAAGCTTGAAAGTGCAGTCAATTGCTAACGGCATGTCACTGACATATATCAGAAAGAGAATTAGTCCTAGCACGCTACCTTGTGGTACTCCGCTTGTTACATTGATTCTGTGGGAAGACACACCATTTATAACCACTTCCTGGGTTAGATCACTTAAGTAGCTCTTTATCCAGTCAAGAACATTTCCCTCAATCCCATATTGCTTTAGTTTGTAGATAAGTAACTTGTGGGACACTTTGTCAAACGCTTTTGCAAAATCTAAATAGATAACAGTAACCGGTTTTCCGTCACCGATGTAGTTGGACCAGTCCTCTAGTGCTTCTAGGAGTTGAGTGCTACGTTATCTCCCCGATCTAAATCCATGTTGTTGGTTGGTTATGAGATTGTTATCATTGTTCGATTCAAGGTCTGGTCTCACATAATAATTTGGTGCCAATCTAAATAACCCACTGTGGTGTGGTGTTAGAGTCTCGCGGATTTATGGGTTCTGAAATCTTGCTAAGATGGAAAGAGTGTATAAATGGTACAGTGGAGACTGTTGGCTCAGATAGCTTAGTTGGAAAGAACGTCCTGTTATAGTGTTAGGAAGGTACTGGGTTCGGTTCCCGGTCTGACCACTCATTTTTCTACGCCCATCACACAGTATCATAATTGTGTGGATTCAGAGGCCCGTTTTACGAAAGGTCCTAAGTCCTAAATCCTAAGTCTTAGTCCTAATTGTCATGGGACTGATCAATCAGTTGCCATGTTAGTTACGACTAAAAGTTGGGATTTAGGACTTGGGACCTTTCGTCTACAAAGTAAAGAAAACATGGTATGTCAAGTTTACATGTTGACACATAAGCTCCATTTGTCTCTCCTTTCATAAAGGGGTAAAACTATTGATTTCAAAGAACACAATCCACAAAAGCCGTCTATAGGATAACAAACGTAATTAAACATTTTACAAACTAATATTTCTGATTCATGATATAGTACATTATAATAATCAGTTTGACTACCCCTTATTGCTCCCCATTGTACTTAAATCCCCATTTAATGATCACATGTACCTGGACATCCGAACCCAGTACCTTCCTAACACTATAACAGGACGCTCTTACCAACTAAGCTATCTGAGCCAACACCCTCGGTCTGCAAACCAAAGTGGAATTTATTCCCTATTTCATAATATTAAAAAATACAGATTTTTTGATATTATAAAATAAGGAATAAATTCCCCAGCGACTTTCCATAATTTTTACATTCGTGTTTTTCGATGTTTTCCACTCATATCACGGAAATCCAGCTAAAAACTACGGATTCATTGATATAAAATCTCAGATACCAAAGTATAAATATTTAGGATGTCCAGGTACATAATCAAATCTGGTGGTATTGGAAAAACTTGGACCACTGGAAATCCAGAGGTGAGATCAGGTGCCATGGAAGAGTAATCGTCCCCCTTTTGATATGAAATATAAAGTTGTGTTCTCCGTTGAAACAGTCAGCCTCAGTTTCTACAAACAATGCTTTATTTTTTCTCTTTGGTAATCCATTTCAATGAAGACTAGACCTAGATTCTTCATTGCCTGTCTTCAGAAAATCTGAAGGGCTAGAAATACGGGATCTGAATATGTTTGGATGTCGTGAAAATGGTGGAATGAGGCGAGGCGACGCATAACGCAAGTTAGATTTTTGTGTAATATACTGCGAAAAGTGGCCCGGAGAAGGATAGCTTGAATACTATTTGAGTTAGGAGGATTAACTAACATCTACCTAGTAAATTATGTCAAAGAATTCTACCTTGACAAGAAGATATACCGCTGAGCTGATTCTTTTATTTTTATGCTTTTTGTCCAACTGTTAAATGATATTTGTGGGGATTTTGTTTTGAATAAATAGCAATACCATATCCCAAAAATGAAGAGTCTTTGAAATAACTTACATAAATCGAGAGTATATATAATAAGAGCAAAGGTTAAGTACACACCGCTGACACCGTGATTCCTAAATGCAGTTTGGATATATTGTATGTACGAGGGTCGCAGACTGATACGAAGGTCCTGCGACAACTCTGTGGCTTCTTTATACCATTCAGTGGAATAGGGATCGACCAGGTCCACCAAAGGTAACGTGCCCGACCGCAGACAAGTAGCTACAGAGATTGTGAAAGTGAAAGTCAGTTCAGAAAATAAAATCCAGAAAAAACGGGTATTATATCCGATTAAACTGGTTACCGGTTCTCGTCAAAACTCCACTACCGTCAGCCGAGAAGCAACATATTTTCTGTTCAGAAATTTAACAGAAAACAAAATGGGTGAAAAATTCTACAATTTCAAAAAATGCGTGGGATTAGGTAGCTTTTGCGTGAGTGTACAGTGAGAAAATAATGAAAGGCGTGAGTCTCACGCCAAATGCGTGGGAGTTGGTAGTAGACTACTGTAGTTTGGAATATTATATGCAGTATAAGATTTGAAGTATAAGATTTGAAAAAGTGATGTCATGTATCATTTTTACAAGACAGAATGTTTATATAAACTTTATTCCTCGCAGATGAACTGAAACACGATTTTACCGAATGCCGTCGACGTACAGCCTAGGCCCATACAGATATATCTATACCAAGGTAAATGGCACATGTTTACAAATACAACTAGTTTAAATTAAATCATAACAGTGGTGACGGGCTAGGCTTGTCAACACAATAACACTAAAGCTTCAGTATGCATGAAATCCGTGATAACATATGTTTTATCTGTACAGCCAATTTTTGGAATTGGACCGTATTGATTTGGTTTTCAACAGAACCCGGATGTGCCATTTACCTTGGTGTAAATGAAGTGACCTTGCCCGACGGTATGTTGAAGTCACGTGATCTGAGCACACACTATTCCGACAAAGCTGAACGGAATACAACTAAAAAATTGTCTGTTTATCGACTAGTTGTAGCTGTGATTTTGTCACGTGATTTCAAAATGTCGGACCAGCTGAACAGCTGATGAAGAAGAATAGGGTTTAATTGGAAAAGAAGGATGTGTCTGTATATCATATGAGAAATTTATATCAATCAAGTATAACGCTCAGTACAAAATGATGCATCCAGATAGAATGCGCACTTACTCGGCTTCAGTGAACAACCCCGACTATGTTGTTTCTCCTGTCGATGAAAAAACGAGTCTAATTACTATTCAAATAATACAAACAGAAACACCCAGGAAAGGTTGGATATCATATATTTAATTTTGTTTTGGAAAGTCAAGCATGAAGCATGGATATTTTTTTATTGTGGGTTTGATGATCTAAGCTATCTTCAAACAGTATATTTATTGTCAGAAAACTACAATCATATTATGCTCTGAGCCAAATATTTTTTGTCCGCTGGTTTTGGCTGATTAAAAAAAAAAAATGTTGATACCTATACCACTTAAATTTAACGTAGCGGTATCCTATGCATAGTGAATTATTTATCCATGTCCATAACAAATAAAAATTAATCTGTTTTTTACTAAATATTTGCACTCAAATTAATTTTACATTGGTAATGGCGTACTAGATATTCACACTCAAATTAATTTTACATTGGTAATGGCAGCCATCTGTGGGAAGTTTAAGAGCGGAAGTGAAAGAAAGGGAACGCTTATTGGTCATACTGATTAAGCCTGGCTCACTACTCGACGAAGTATGATTGTGCAAGGATCCCAGGCTAATGCTAGATGAAATCATCTGATGGACGTGTTTTCAGAACTTTTTGAGTATATTGGGAGTTACTCCCCTTCATATAACTCTTTTGTCAAGAGAGGCGCGAGTATATTAATGATTACTCACATGACCCAATTTATTGATATCGCATGGATAACACAGAGATTCCCGTAGGAAGAATGTTTTCAAAAATTGAAGCGATCAAACAAAGAAAAAAGTATGTAGAAAAGATAGAGGATTAACTTTTGTCTTTTTAAATTATATCAGTTAAAATACTTTTATTTTGATGATTGGTTGCTTTACAAATTCATTTTGAAATTCATGACCTTATATGGCTCAGACTTTAATAATAGGTCTATAGACTATATATTAATCCTTCACTGTAACAGTATAAGTAGGCCTATAAAAGCTAGTAAAGGCCTAAAACTTAAGGCTCATAAGATTTACTCACACACTCCTTCATTTTCATTGCCTAATTGCACACTTTAAAGTAAAGATCACATGACTCCCCTCTCTCTCTCTCTCTCACTTTCTCTCTCTCTCTCTCCAGTAAAGTAAAAGGATCATGACACCTGCTACTTTTTCCCTATATTTGCCAGTTTGGAATCCATTTATAATTAGAAATCTTATTTACACAAAACAAAATTACCAAATACACTGTATCAATTTTACATATTGCAGTGAAATTTGTCTTTAGAGACCATCCCATCTGCCACTTGAATTAAGTATGGTCTCTCAAGACAGGCGGTCCCTTATAAGAGGTTTAATTATAGGATTATGTAATACATATATGGGTTCTCAGAATGTAGTCTCACAAAACAGGTGGTCTCTTACAAGAGAAGTATTTCAAGAAGGTACGTTCCATTGTACGGCAAACAGTACCACCAACAAAATAAAGACCTAAGCTGAATTGAATTGAATTAATGAGATATGTGTTATTTATGTGTATTTTTAAAAAAAAAATCTCTTCAAGGTTCCTCTTGGTATGCCTCGGTATTTCTTGTGGTAAATGCAGCTCTGGGAGCTGGACTTCTAAACTTTCCTGATGCTTACAAACAAGCTGGAGGAGTATTGGTTGCTGTTGTTATACAAGCCGTAAGTGAATACATGTAGCTCTATTTTGAGTTTGTAATTACAATAATCCATTATTATTCTAGATTTTTGTGTGTTTCTATCACTATTGATTTACTGTAGGTACTTCCGGTTCAGTATTTCACATATAGAAGATACCAGAGCAGATGCTTCCTTTCGTAAATAAATCAAAGGTCATAAATTTAAATATCGTAATTTTATTGTTCAGACATTTCGCCAATTGGTTACAGTTAAACTTGTATGTAACAACCTTCTTAGGGACACAAGAAAACCGGTCTTTATAGGAAGATGGTCTTTATATAGAGGTTGATTAATACTCAAATGGTACTGTAGGATAGCAAAAAATGGTCTTTGTGACCAGGTGGTCGTTATACATAGGTGGTTGGTAAAGCAGGTTTGACTGTATTGATAAAACACGACTAATAACAATCATTCAGCAACGCGAGTGCTCAGAGACGGGAAATCGCTTTGCCTATATAAAGGAGAATCGATGCATGAAAAATCCAGAACCACAGCGGATTATGTACGAACCTGAAACAGTGCTATTATGTGAGTGAGATTAGCAAAAAATGTTTGGCTAAAAACAGATTTTTAGTTAACTCATTGACCCCTGTAGCAATATTTGGACTCATCCATTTCAAAGAATGATAAAGTCCACCGTCAGAATTCAGGAGTGTATAATTTAGAATTCCAAATTTCAAAATGATTTTACATTCAATATTACCTTGTTCACCCCTAAATTTTGACAATAGACTTTACAGTTACAGATTTGGGTGAATCTAAATTTAACCACAGGGGTTGATGAATTAAAGATTATTCAGTCAAATAAAAACAAACAAAACTGTGGGCTCTGTTATGTATTTTATCAGCTGTTACTTAATTTGATTGCATTCCTACTTAAATACTTAATTTTAAGGTACATGTATTAAATCTGCAGTGAGCCATTGTTTACTGTTGAACTGTACATGTATGTCTATATATACAATATAATATATAAACATCCATGTATGTCAATGTTGTCCCTGTAATCTGCCAGATCTGTGATATTTTTGTTCTTTGCATCAAAAGAGTGATCAAAGGGCAGTAACTCTGACATGGTGGTAATAAGAAGTATAATAAAATCTCTCCAACCACCCCGAATTGATAATAGAGGAAAATGTTGAGAAATAAATCCTGAATATATCCATTTTGTACATACATGTGCTTGATTTCATTTCAGATTTTACTTGTATTCGTGGTCGGAGCTATAATGATATTGGCGTACTGCTCAGATTTCAATAAAACAGCCACTTATCAAGATGTAGTATTGTCTGTTTGTGGTAAGAATGCCCAGCGGTCTTGTGCTTTGTCCATTATGTTATATTGTTTTGGGACATGCATCACATTTTTGATCATAATTGGAGACCAATGGGAAGAATGTAAGTATGAATGTGTTGATCATTTTTCAAGTTTTACATAAATAAAAAAATTGATTAAATTCCCCTGAAATTGATAACTGTAAACAAAATTCATGTTTGATATAAACAAAGTTTACAACATATTTAATTGATTTTTGCATTACATGACTATCTGCAAGCAGTGTCTATTTGTTTGTATAGTAACATCACATTTTTACTTTTTTAAAATACCCGTACCTTTTACATGTAAATACAGTGAAACTTGTGTATAGCGACCTCCTTAGGGACACATGAAAACTGGTCTTTATAGGGAGTTGGTCTTTATATAGAGGTTGATTTATACACAAAAGGTACCATTGGGGGACAGCAAAAATGGTCTTTGTGACCAGGTGGTCTTTATATACAGATGGTCACTAAAGCAGGTTTTACTGAAGACCATTTTCAAGTTGTTCCATTTTGTTCAATTTTGTCAGAATAGTTTGTACTCGGAGCACCTGAATTCAGCAGAAAGTAGGTCAAGGTCACCTGATTTTGTAATATTTACTTTGACGACATTCAGTGATATGATGTGTCAGTTCATCTATGAGGAGTTAAATTTAATTAAGTACTCTTAAGTTTAGTTAAGTATTCTCTCCTATGAAGATGACGCATGTCATCCTTTTCTTGTAGGCTTCTTTTCAAAATGGACACATTACTTCATGATGTTCAGATTCCAGGTCATATACTGTAAAATCCATATAACCTGGCGGGGTGGAGTCTTGTGAACCCTTTCTTGACCTGGACGAGTTTAAATTTTAGGTAATAAAGCATAACATTAAAAATTACACTGACTAGAGTAACCGTTCCCACTTGTCACCATACATCCAGTGAGGAATGAAACAATTTTTTTCGTGCAGCTTGTCAAAACCAAAAAGTCAGTAGAATCAACCATATGATAATCGAAAGGTTACTCCATCCCGCCATCTTATGTGAATCGAACAATACCGTAGATTAGGATATTTTGGCCATTGTTTAATTTGGCCACCCTGTTAAAATACCAAAATTAAACCGTTCAGAATATGTACACAATGTTTCTACTGGTGCTTTTTAAAAATATTTTAGTGTTTTATAGATTAACAAACCAGTTCTTTTTTTAAATAACACTGTGGACGTTAATCTTAATTAAGTACCATGTGACACAACAATTCTAATTATTCTACCAACACTTTTGAATATTTTGATATTTCCAACACCTTGAATGTTCAACACGACAAGACCGAGATCTGATGGTAGTCCAAATTTAAACATGATATAGACATAAATAGCCAAAATTTAACTGACCTAAAAATATCAAATTTATGTGATGTCAAACTATCCCAATTTACAGTACCGTATACGATAAACTGCTTAACCTGAATTAATGATGGCCTACCTTTCTCTTTAAAACTGTATACTATTATGAAGAACCTTGACAGAATGGAAGATGGGGGAAAAAAATAAATACAAAAAAACATGTACATTCTTAACAAATTGAGAAAATAGGCTTTCCTTTGAGGAATGATATATGTAGAATGTATTTTGCATGGAAAAACATCTTAAAAATCACAATATTTGGGGATGCCCAGTTTCCATTTGTGGAGGAGGTAACCTGGATATCATATATCGGAACATGGAAAATGATCATTGTACAAGATCTTCCGAAATTAAACTGGCAAGTAATCCCATTTTGCTTCACCTAAATACATGTACTGTAACAGTCATGGATATAGGCAGATTAACTGTCTAGTCCAATAGCTAGCTTTTGTGACTGGACAGTTAGTGCTTATATTAATGTACTGAGGTTAAGCAATGGCGAGCACGGTCAGCATCTGGATGGGTAACCGTGAGATGTGATGTGCTTGGAACCACCACCCCCATCCAGTTTGTTTGTTTCTTGTTGTTAAACGTCCCACTCAAGAATCTTTCACTCATATGGAGACGTCACCAAATGCCGGTGAAGAGCTTCAAATATTGGCCTATACTCGGCACTTATGGCCATTGAGGGTTCTTTAACGTGCCGACACCTACTGTAACACAGGACCTCGGTTTTTACTGTCTCATCCGCAGGACAGGAAACTAACCTGTCGCCGGCTGGACTCGAACTCACGACCTCACGATCAAGAGTCAAGCATGCTACCGACTGAGCCAGGCCGGCTCCGCCGCCCGAGTTCAGGTTGTAGTGCAATAACTGTAAAAGTATGGATGAATCAATACATGTGAAGTCCCCTACCTGTAGAACCATTACCAAGTAAATGGTGAGCTATTAGTATTATAAAACTTTAACAGAAATCTTAACTGGACGAACTGATGGATGCAAATAAAATAATAGTCGGCATCCCCCTTTCAGATCTGGTTTCAGCGGTAGGGGATTGATGAGGACAGACCTGAACCTTTGCAAATTGAGGGTGAATGACATGACATTCTAGAGGTGCTTTGTCACATAATTTTGGGGGGTTTTAGCCACATTGTAATCTAAGCCGATTTTGTGAGAAAGTTTGCTAGTTTAATTACTTGTCAAAGGCTGATGATCATGATCTCTCTTGTGTACTTTGTATATTGTAACAAGGTTCTCTTTTCCACCATTAAATTTTAAACTATATATGAATAAAAAGTTTAATTTCTGCTCTTTCAAATGATGTCTTATTCATACAACTTCGCCAGCTTCAACTGAGCGAGGTAAGCTGTTAGAGTAAGGGACTATGGATTTTCGTTAAATTTTCACCGATACGAGGCGTTCAGCGCAGGTTGCTACATTAAAAACTGGCTGCCACAATATATCTGAAAAATTGTTGAGAGCAGTGTAATCACCAATCGGACAAAAATATATGATTAAAATAGGGTGGAGTGTAGTGTCTTAATCATATACTAATAGAAACGTCAAAATTACATCTAAGTGGCTTATAGACAGCATGCAGTTGATTATTCACATTTATGCTCTGCCCGCTGTTGTCTATGCTGTGAAGAAATTTTCTGCAGGAATAAAATGACTGCTTTGACAGTTTGTGATTCGTTGATTTTAAAACATTGCTGTCTAAGTATGCTTAGATTTATTTACTGTAGAATACATTCAAATCTCAGTACAGGACATCTTCATGATCCTTCTTAGTAACAGAAAATGGATTTTTTTTTTTAACAATGAAAACTGGTCCAGTACCAAGACATTGATTCATTTGTATCATGTTCTTTTTTTCTTTTTCAGTTTTCCTGTATGTTGCCCATGACCACTATTGCATTGACAACCCGTGGTATATGAATCGTATCTACAACATTTGTAGCACTTCTCTCATATTGATTCTACCACTGTGCTTTCCCAGAAGAATCGACTTTCTCAAATATCCAAGGTCAAACACTTAATTCATTTTCAAATCAAATACTGTATAACTGGTTATTTTCGCCACAGGAGGCCGTTACTATGTCAATATGTCCTGTGATTTTTGCACCTATCTAAATTGCTCTATATACGAGATGAAATCGCAACAACAACAAAAAATAGTGGCACCTGTCTTTGAGACTTGAAAGTGTCATCCACTAAAATGTGGCCTCGCAAGAAGGTAGTTCCTCATTTATTGTTCTTACAGAAATACTCATTTGAGTGGGTTTCAAAATGTGGTCCCAAAAGACAGGTGGTCTTTTATGAGCATGATGACAGTGGTCTCTCAAGACAGGTTTTACTGTATCATAAAATATTCAATGTGACTTATGCGCATCAAGCATAGCCTAACTTTATGGACTGTGCATGTATTGTGACAACACTTTTTGTAATTAGCCCTATTCAATTAAACTTTGTACAGGTATTTTGGTATTTTTGTGAATAAATTATCCTTTAATACAGTGGAACCTGTCTTGAGAGACCAGTCTTATGAAAGACTACCTGTCTTCTGAGACCACATTCTGAAAACCACTTGGTTAAATAATCCTTTAAATAAAACCTCTTTTGAGGGATCACCTGTCTTGCGAGACCAAAATTTAGTGTCAGATGGGCCGGTCTCTCTGATAGGTTCCACTGTAATATAAATATGTATGCCCTCTTCATATTATTCTCTACATCCAACAGGAAAAAGGAAATACATGTATAGAAATCGTTAACCAAAAATCCTGTGTTTTTATGAACAAAAAAAATGAAATATTGGTATCATGAAAAAAAATACCTGCAGTTATACGGTATATATACATATGTACAGTTGTACACTCATCTCAATAGTTCAGTTTGAGTGTTACAGTGGAACTTGTCTGGAAAGACCACCTGTCTTTTAAGACCACATTTTGAAAATTATTCTGTTAAATATCTCTCTAAATAAAACTTCTTTAGAGAGACCACCTGTCTCGAGAGACCACGTTTCAGTGGTAGACGGGGTGGAGTTTCAAGAAACTGATTCCACTGTTGTTGGATAAGATTATGACCATTTTAGGTCACCTGTCGTGTTGTTCATAGATTTACATTTACATTTTCAACTTTTTCTTTAAAAATTCACCAAATCAATTTTCATCCAATTTGGTGTGTAGTATTTCTATGGTAATGATAAATAAATTTCTGATTTTAATTTTATGACCTCCCTGTTAAGGACTTTCATCCTTTGGTTAGACAGGGACTTACATTTAAACTTGTTCATGCTGTTATGCCAATTTGTCTATAATTGATGTATACCAAATGTATGTCCATCGCAAATCAGACAAAGTACGTTAGGATTTATGAAAATGTAGAAATGTTTGCCATTAGGGAATACAATGTTGTCATGTAAAATATCAAGGCTTAGAATCATCATAAGAATTTTCAAATTTGTGAGAATATCCTTAGTTTTAGACAATCCTAAAAATCTGATTGGCTGAGCAGAATGAGAAAATGAGAATATTCTCAGACATAACCATTTTAATTCCACGGACCATACTGGACTGGTCTAAAGCAATTGGAAAGGACATACCATTTTGTTGTTTGGGGGTCAAAGGGTTAATTAAATCATCAACCCTTTGAAAAACATTGATTTAGACCAATCCAAATACATGTACTTCTTTAGGGGTAAATGGGTTAACATTTTTTAGCTTTATGGTTCTGGACTCGGAACTCTTTTGAACATGAAGTCCTAATAATTCACGTTTTCTCTCGTTACAGTGCATTTGGTGTTGTTGGTATTTTGTATGTCGTCTTGTTAGTTACAATCAAGTATTTCAGGAACCATGATCCTCCGGGAGAAATCAAACTACAGTAAGATAACCTTTTAAACTAATCATCTCTCTTACTTACATGTACGTAAAAGATAAACAAAACATATTTGTTGATGTGATCTGATCCAACCAACCCACCAAAAAGCCAAGAGCAGATATGTTTTTTAAGCAGTTTTACCCACTTTTTATATTACAGAAAATCTTAAATTTTGTCCAACTTTAATTAAACTTGTATGAATTAAAATAAATTTTTAGAAAATATTTGCCTATGGAATGACCCACTTCTAATACTACTGAATGGGGCACATCAAACTTATTTTTAATAATGATGGCCTTGACAGTATGCAATTTAGATTTTTTATTTAATTGTTTAACTATTATGCTTATAACCTAAGCTGATTTTGTGAGAAAGTTTTTTTAGTTTACTTATAACCTAAGCTGATTTTGTGAGAAAGTTTTCAGTTTACTTGCTGTGAGTTGGTTGTCCCTCTTCCACCATTAAAAACTGGCCTTCACCATTTCACTGAAATATTGTTGATTGTGACATAAAACATCAGACATAATAACAAAGCTGCAGTCTGAATACAGCATTGAAAAAAATGTTTTCCATGACACAAAGTCATACATGTATTTTGAAGGTCAAGGTCACAGAAAGCACTCAATTGTAAGCACCGATTGTAACTACATGTATAATGTTAATGATTTGTTGTGTTGTTCCTCAATATACTGTATTCTGATAAAGATAAATACAGATGGTTACTTACTTAACATTTCCTATGTTCATTAATACAGATGGTTACTTACTTAACATTTCCTATGTTCATTAATACAGATGGTTACTTACTTAACATTTTCTATGTTCATTTTCCTAGTGAATTATCGCTGCACCTCTTTTATAATTTTCTACGATTCGTTTTTTTTTTCTGGTTTTGTTGTTTAGATCTGTTGTAAATTTAAGTATACATGTACTTAAAGGGGCATTAGCTGTGTTTTTTCGAAAGTTTTGTTTCACTTTTTTTTACTACCTAGATTGATATACAATAACGAAAACGAGATATACACAGGTGCAACAGTTCTTAAATTCCTATATATTTTGTGAAAATTGCTTGAGAGTGCCAAGTTTGGCACTTTTTCAATTGCAATTGATTAACTCAACCTTACTGTTTGTATTGTATATGAATATCACACTGGACTCCTGACCTTATTTTCACAAAATATATAGGAATATAAGATTTTTTATGCCTGTGTATAGCTCTTATTTGCTATTGTACATCAAGTACAAGTAGTAAACGTAGAAAAAAAAATTAAAATATTTTTATTTTGGTAAACACAGCTAATGCCCCTTAAAACAAATAAAGTCTAAATCAATTTACAATAAATTTTGTGTGAGGTTGATTTTTTCTGATTATATTTGCAGTCCAACTCAATGGGAGGATGTGTTTCTTGTCATACCCACCATATGTTTTTCTTATCAGGTAAGATAATTGTTATAACTCTAAGAAATTGAATTTCATTCTATGATAAATACATGTACATATTACTGTAAACGTCGATATTTCCGTGGGTTGTTAAGTATGCAATTTTCTTACGCAAACCATATGCGTGGATGTTTTTTACGTGATGTTAGCAAATTACTTTGAGCAACCATGTATTAAACGTTGATTCTTAGCTCAATTGTGACTGGTACTCGGGGGGGGGGGGTAATTTACACCAAAAAACTTGACATTGCATATTTAGTGTAAATTACCCCCACACTTAAATTTCTACATTTACATGGAACTTGATCTGAAGAGCCAGATAATGCTGAGTTGAGAGGATCATTTAATCTGATGATCCGCACCTCAGTCAACTTAACATGATCCAGCTTTTTAGCTCACCTGAACCGAAGGTTCAAGTGAGCTTTTCTGATCACATTTTGTCTGTTGTCTGTCTGTCCATCTGTCTGTAAACTTTTCATATTTTCGACTTCTCCAAAACTGCTGAAGGGATTTTGATGAAACTTTATAGGAAGCAAGTACTCAAGGTCCTCTACCAAGTTTGTTCATTTCGGCCTGATCGGCCCAGTGATGGATCCAGGGTGGGGCAAAAGAGGCCCCAGGGGGTACCCCTCTTTAAAAATCTTCTCCTCCAGAACCGCTGCATGAATTGACTTTGTAATTTTCATTCATTTTTGTATGATTTCTATGATTTTCTCCCCTATTACTCATTATGATGCATTTATTTTATGTGTTTTACTTGTAGTTAGGTAGATAAATTCTTTCCTGAAATTTAATTTTTTGAATTTTTTATGAATTTTTTAAGACTGCAAAAATGAAGGGGGGGGGGGGTGGGTGGTAATTTTCAACATTTTCGACTTCTTCTCCAAAACCCTTGAAGGGATATTGATGAAACTTTATAGGAAGTAAGTACTCAAGATCCTCTACCAAGTTTTTTAATTTTGCCCCGATCAGCCCAGAGGTGGATCCAGGGTGGGGCAAAAGAGGCCCCAGGCGGTACCCCTCTTTAAAAATCTTCTCCTCCAGAACCACTGCATGAATTGAAAAACTAACTGTATCTGAGTGATCTACATAGATGTATGATTGAAGTTGTTAATTTCGTTGGAATTGAAAAGTAAATTTTTGATGCGTTTATGACGTCTTTTTAGACTTTGTAATTTTCATTCATTTTTGTATGATTTCTTTCTCCCCTATTATTCATTATGATGCATTTATTTTATGTGTTTTACCTGTGGTTTGGTAGATAAATGCTTTCCTGAAAGAGTTTTGCTGAAATTTAAATTTTTGAATTTTTTATGAATTTTTTAAGACTGCAAAAATGAGGGGTGTGTGTGTGTGTGCAATTTTCCCTTATTTTCGACTTCTCCAAAACCCCTGAAGGGATTTTAATGAAACTTTATAGGAAGTAAGTGCTCAAGGTCCTCTACCAAGCTTGTTAATTTTGCCCCAATTGGCCCAGAGGTGGATCCAGGATGAGGCAAAAGAGGTCCAGGGTGGTACCCCTCTTTAAAAATCTTCTCCAGAACTGCTGCATGGATTGAAAAACTAATTGCATCTGAGTGATTTTTATGGATGCATGATTCAATTTCATGTTTTTGGGAATAAAGTGGAAAACTAATTTTTGACATGTTTTTGACATCTTTCCCAGCTTTGTCATTTTCATTCATTTTTTAAGTCTCCTTCACTCCTAAGGAGTGTTAAAATAATTTGTAAATTTGAGATTCCCATATTTGTTAGATACCAACACAGTTCAGGTAAGTGATGTGGCCCATGGGCCTCTTGTTTTGAATGGTTCACAGAGGAATGGGTCATAATAGATAAGTACAATGTGATAAAATATTGTATGAATGCTGGTCTTTTAGGATTCGACGTTGACATGTTTTTTGGCAAGAAAATGTCATCCACCAAAGAGGAAATGACTAAGAATAGCACCCGTTGTTAGGTAAAGTCATCCATTGTCAAGAGAAGATGGAAGTACTTTGCTGATTATACAGCACGTAACTAATTATAACAAGTGTCTTAAGACGAAAGTCTTAGGCTAGAGGTTGTGACACAACAAGTGTCTTAAGACGAAAGTCTTAGGCTAGAGTTTGTTGTGATGCAACAAGTGTTTTAAGACGAAAGTCTTAGGCTAGAGTTTGTTGTGACACAACATGTGTCTTAAGATGAAAGTCTTAGGCTAGAGGTTGTTGTGACACAACAAGTGTTTTAAGACGAAAGTCTTAGGCTAGAGTTTGTTGTGACACAACATGTGTCTTAAGACGAAAGTCTTAGGCTAGAGGTTGTTGTGACACAACAAGTGTCTTAAGACGGAAGTCTTAGGCTAGAGGTTGTGACGGAACAAGTTGTGACTTAAGATTGAAGATTGAAGTATTAGGCTAGAGGTTGTTGTGACACAACAAGTGTCTTAAGATTGAAGTCTTAGGCTAGAGGTTGTTGTGACACAACAAGTGTCTTAAGATTGAAGTATTAGGCTAGAGGTTGTGACACAACAAGTGTCTTAAGATTGAAGTCTTAGGCTAGAGGTTGTTGTGACACAACAAGTGTCTTAAGACGGAAGTCTTAGGCTAGAGGTTGTGACTCAACAAGTGTCTTAAGATTGAAGTATTAGGCTAGAGGTTGTTGTGACACAACAAGTGTCTTAAGATTGAAGTATTAGGCTAGAGGTTGTGACACAACAAGTGTCTTAAGACTAGAGGTTGTTGTGATGCAAGAATACTTTCGAAGTATCCCAATGTAAGAAAAACTGAGCACAGCAACAATGAAGATGTGTCGTACAACTTCCATGGTCTATTTTTAGAATGCATATTTAAGTTTTTTGCTGAAGCATATTGTTGCGTATAAGATAGACACACAATGATATTTAGTTGCTGTGGAATCAGATGCGTTATCTGATAGAGATGAGGATTGCAGCATAGAGAATACAGCACTGAGTCGATCATGTTGATAGATGCATGCTAAGTGCTGGGTATATACAGCTACAGGCATACAGCCATGTTGTGACTGAGACACGGGCTGTGGTATGAGGGCTTAGCGGACAGAAGCTAAGTTGCTTGGTCAATATATATATATTGGAGGCTGTATCATTTAGATAAAAAAAATAGCTTGCATGCGATCATTTTGTATACACACATTTTAAAAGTTTATATATATGTATGTAATGTGAGTCACATTTGTACTGGTATACATGGAAATTTTCTCTTCCTGGGCCTGGCACCATAAAGCTTAAGAAATACTTAAGTGTAAAAATCTTACGCAAATCTGACTAATCCTAAAATCTGATTGGCCAAGACAACCAATTTGAAAATTTTCTTAGACTTAAGTAAATTCTCAAGTTTTATGGTGCCAGGCCATGGTTATTTTTACCCCTTAATATGTTTTACGACAGAAAACATATTCACCTCGCCTTAAATTCGCCATTCGTCACTTTAGTGTCACAGAAGGCTTGTATGTCTATGCTTCATTTATTAAGCTTGATTTTAGATTTGCCCTTTCACCTCAGGACGAAAATGGCGAAAATTTAAATGAGAGTGAAAATTTCCAGGGTGTAATAGTTTATTTTGTTGACTTTATTGAAATCTCTTGACCCGTACACATCACACAAGGGCAAAAACTTACTGTGTCACCCCTTAAAGGAGTTGTGAATGTTGAACCATAATCCATTATTGACAACTCTATTTCATTTTTGGATTTTTTTTTGTAGATTGAAAAGTTTTTTTCGATATTGGTAGTTACCATAAGTAAATAACTCCAAATCACATTTTAAGGGTATTTTTACCTTTGAAAGAGTTATTGTCCTTGCTGAAATTTATAGCTTTGGCATATTACTCATAGCAAGTGAAAATTTTCATATTTAAGGTGATAATAATTTAAATGAATAATTTCCTTTTCTTGTTGGTTTAATAACACGATTACTTGTTGTTAATATAACTAATTTGCATACAATCTGCTTTTAATGGTATTCCCACCCCTGAATATGTTTTTCTCATTCTTTATTTTTGAACTCCCCTGTACAAAGTTTAGGAAGAGGGGGTTTTGCTTTCCACCTGACCTCAGGTTTAGGAGGTCCTTTGAGGTCATTATTACCTACTCCTAATGCTCTTATAAATCAACTAAACTTGCAAGACATACATACATTTGATGATATATATACATACATATACATACATTCTTAGCACATGCTATGCTTCAAATACTGGATTACCAGTAGCCCTACTTTTTTTTTTATTTTCAATGCCATGTTTAAAAGATTGGTTGAGGTCAGCTTAGTTAAAAGGTTTTTTAAGGTGCATCGTATGTTGATGTGAAGTAAGCTTTGTGACATATAAATTTGATATGTTTTGTATTTTTTGTCTTTAGATGTTTCAATTGATCCTCTATTCATTGTCACTTCAGTTACACTGTATCAGGGCTCACATTGGACCCAGAAATCCGAGCCAAAAAGTTAGCCAACCAAGATTTTTTTTTTAACCAATTAAAATTTTGATTAGCCAGAACAATGGATATTGATACGAAATAATGTTTGGTAATTTTATGCAACAGGGTAGCAAGTGCAAAATATATTTTCATGTTTCACACTTTTTCATGTATTTGTTTGTATTTTCATGTGTTACACTTTTTCATGTATTTGTTAGTCTGTGGGCTCACTTGATTGGAAAAGTTTTCTGTACCTATGGTGTCTGATTACCAATGTGATCCAAGTTCCATCCTCAGATGAACAGGGAAGTATGTGAGATGGTATGGTGGTCTTCAGCTCAGACACTTGGGTTTTCTCCGGGTACTTCAGTTTTCTCCGGGTACTTCAGTTTTCTCCTACAGTATTATCCCCCTAACGCCAATGTCAGTGCCTACAAGAGACATTGATATAAGTTATAAAAACTATAATCCAGTTGTGTCGATATTTATCTATAATCCAGGTGTGTCAACATTTGTCTATTATCCAGGTGTGTCCACATTGATCTACCAGTATTATCCAGGTGTGTCAACATTTATCTTTAATCCAGTTGTGTCGACACTTATCTATAATCCAGGTGTGTCGACATTTATTTATTATGCAGGTGTTTCAAAGTTTATCTGTTATCCAGGTGTGTTTGACATTTATCTATAGTCCAGGTGTGTTTGGCATTAATCTATAGTCTAGATGTGTTGACCTTTATCTTAAGATTGACATTTGATACAAGAGACTAGAGTTCACATACGAAAGTTCATAAGCCTCTTAGAATTGCTATCTCGATGAATAAACAAAATTAATTTTACATCAGTATGCCAAATTAATCATCTTAGAAAATGGTATAGAGCCCATAAGTTGGTGTCGGCTTCACTTTGTTCTCACAATCTAACATCTTTTGAGGTCATTTGAGTCACACAGGTAACCAGTTGATATCCGATTCTGACAGCTGTCCATTGTCATTTGAAATGTATCATATAAGTGTGCATTACATTTCAACTTCAGTATTTCAAACTTCTTCAAAACAGCAAAACTGATCAATTCTCTTCAAATTTGGTACATAGTTTAGCCAAGCCAAACAATTCTTGCCATCTAAGATACCAATGTTTGCCACAGCTATGATATCATGACAAGTTCATATTATTTCAGCATGTACACAGTCATTTGAAGACTTAAGTGTAAAAAAAAAAAATTAATAATAATAATAATAATAGTAAGATTCCAAAATCTGTCATCAAGCTATGGTCCAAGTAAGATTTTGTACTTGGCAAGAAAATGGTTGCCAGACTGTAGAGATAGGGTAACAAAAGTTGCAATATAGCCAGAATCAGACAAGTGCTCTGTGGGTAGGATGGGAACTAGGGCAACATATAAGATGGTCTGTGTGATTTGATGAGATATTTTAAGGATATTGTTGGTTTGTTATGGTCCCCAGCCCCTACCACAAAATATGGGGTGGGGCACATTGTTTTACCCTTGTATGTCTGTCCCTCTATCCATCACACCATAGGGTATATACAGATTGTCCGGATAACTCCTCTTACAGTTTTTGATGTAGGATTTTTTTTTTAAATTATGCATGCTTTTTATTTTTGCACACATCAAAGAAGTGCGTACTACCAGGATTTTGAATTTTATAAATTTTTCATCAATTTACAGCTACATATATTTGGACTTTGTCATATTTTGAAGTTTACTCACACCCGAGGATAATATAGTTAGTCAGGATAACTCCTACAACAACTTTTGGGGAAGGAAGTTTTGAATTATGCATGATTTTTTTTTTTTGCACATATTGAGGAAGTGCATGTTACCAAGATTTTGATTTTCAAGAATTTTACATCTACTTGGATGTAGTCATTTTTTCCAGTATTCTAACCTACAAGGTGTATGGTTTGTTCGGATATCTCCAGACAGTTTTTGAGGTGGGATGTTTTTATCCTGCAAGCTGTTTTCAGACACATTAAAGAAATGCATTTTACCAGGATATTTTTTTATTTTTATGAATTTATTTTTAATTTACAGCATGTTGGACTTAAAATATTTTTTTCTCCTGTACTATTCTACAAAGTATAAAGTTTGTGAAACTATACCATGCATCTAATGAGACAGGACCTTTTTTATTCTGTAGAATTTGACTATATATATATACAGTAGAATCTCGTTATGTCAAAATCGGATGAGTTGAAATTCCGGTTATTCTGGTCAAAGTCGAACGCCCGGTCCCGATTATTTTACTATTTTTTTATTCTATCGAAATTTCGCTTATCTCAAAGTATTTTTCTGGGCCGAAAAATTGAAATATTACAGAAATTGTCACTTGTTATCTCGAAGTTACCATCTGCCATTGAAGGTTTACATTTTGTACACAAAATCATTCTTAAAATTACTTTTTTACCTTTAATACGTGGGACAATCGACTTTCGTAATGAGCAAAGATGAAAGTGTGATTAATAATTGCTTAAATCCAATTTGAATTTACAGTACCTTGAGTAGGTCTATTCGTTAACCAATAAGAATAGAAAATATGTGAAGTGAAAAGTTTGGTTATCTCAAATTTCGGATATCTCCAAGTAAACAGGAAGGTCCGGTGAATTTCGAGATAGCAAGATTCCACTGTATATATATATATATATATATATTGATATATATATTGATATATATAAAGCACTAAAGTGGTTAATGACATGGACAAAAATGAAGTCATATATATAGTTGCTTTATGTAACTTGTTTCTTGACTTGTATCTATTTGCTTACACCTGACACCATAGGATATATAGTGTTATCGGTTTTAGTGTTTTGTATATATATATATATATATATATATATATATATATATATATATATATATATATATATATATATTATATATATATAAAGTATATTGAAAGTCCAAAAGTTAAGAAAGTCCAAACGTAAAGAAATTAAATATAAAAATACAGAATGCCACACCACAAAACAGTTTTAAGTTTTATTAACTTACATTGCGACACGTGTTTCGCGTTACAAAATCCTGATGAGTGTTTGTAACGTGAAACACGTGTCGCAATGTAAGTTAATAAAACCTAAAACTGTTTTGTGGTGTGGCATTCTGTATTTATATATATATATATATATATATATATACAGTGGAATCTCGTTATGTCAAAATCAGTTGAGTCGAAAGTCCAGTCCAGATTTTTATAGATATAATAACATATCAATTAAAATTTTTTGTTATCTGGAATTCCGGATATATTGAATTAATAGGGGCGGTTCGATGAGTTTGGAGATTCCACTGTATATATATGTATATATATATATATGTGTGTATATATATATATATATATATGTGTATATATATATATATATATATATGTGTATATATATATATATATATATATATATATATATATATATATATATATATATATATATATATATATATATATATATATATATATATATATATTAAAGATGTGCATATTGTTAGGACTGTGATTTTCTTTAGTTTTTCACAAACTTACAGTTAATTGAACTTTTTCATTTTTTGTATACATGTATTTCAATATAACAGTGCACATGGTTAGTCTGGCTATCCTGTGATACAATTTTAGTTTATATTTTATTCAATAATTAAGTAAACATACATTAAAGATGTGCATACTTCATAGATTTTGATTTTTATATAAAAGAATTTCATTAATTTATATAAACAATGCAGTTGTTCTAACTAGTTTATTTGTATTTTAACCTAAAATCATAGTTTTTCAGGTTCTCTTCTAGAGTTCATTAGTTAGGATTTGGTTTGTTTGTTTGATTATTGTTTTACATCCCGTCAACAATTTTTCACTTATATTGATATTTCACCGGCTTTAGGTGAAGTGCTACAAATTTTGGCCTGTGCTATGGACCGACGCCAATGCAGTGAGGGTTCTTTATGTACCACGCCTGTCGTGACACGGGACCTCAGTTTTCAGTCTCATCCGAAAGACTCGTGACTTTCACTTCGTATGCCGAGCGTTTAGCGAAGGAACAGTCACTACCATTTTGAAAAGTATTTGGTATCATGACCTAATACTCGCAATTGAACCCAGGACCTTCCACTTCTGAATGGAATGCCCTACCACTAGACCACCGCAAGCGGTGAATTAGGTGGGGTATTAGTGTCTGTTCTTCATTCATTTATATGTTTTTGTTTGTTTAAATGGTGTTTAATGCCACAATAATTTTTCAGTTATATGGTGGCAAATCAAATCTTGGTAAAATGTTTAGTTTCTTGCTCATAATTTGAAAAAGTACATTTGTAAAAATGTATCAGCTAGAAAAAAAAATGATCAGAAATCCATGACCACAAAGTCACATGTCTGACCATCATCATGAAAAAAGGATATTTCGAAACAGCCCAGAAGAGTCATCTCAAACAATCTATTTTGTCCTTGTTCTAATGTCATTCACCCTAGGATTGTCCTGATATCTGAGAATGTTCTCATCTCGACCTACTCAGCCACTCAGATTTCAGAATTAGCTCAAGTTAAGAATATTTTCGGACTGAAAAACATTATTAAGTGTTGTAGTGCCAAGCCTTAGTTGCCAGGTGACCTATTACATTCGTCTTGGAGCCTTTGGTTTTAATTGATGTCAAAGTCACTTAACATGACCTTGAACTTACATGTAGATATAGGAACTGTGAAGGGCATAATGTTTCATGAACATAAACAGGTAATTTATCATCATATTACATAATACATTTCAGTGCCATGTCAGTATCATTCCAATTTATTCCTGCTTGGAAAGGAGGACACTTCGTGAGTTTTCTAAAACAGTTGCCGTGGCAATGTTTTTGTGTGTTCTGAACTACACAGGGACAGCAGCATTTGGATATTTGACTTTCGGAGATCATATAACTACGGACATTTTACTGTCCTATGATCCAGATCCAGCCGTTATAGTAGCAGTAGTGTTAATTGCAATGAAGACATATACAACATACCCGATCTTGCTGTTTTGTGGAAGGTAAGAACTTAGAATAGTGTTTTACGCCACATTCAACAATTTCTCAGTTATATAGTTGTGGACATTTTTTAATGGTGGAGGAGAGAACCTGGTCACAATGTAACCCGGAAGGCACTACGAGCCTTTCGAAAGTAAACTGGCAAACTTTCTCACAAAAATCAGCTTAGGTTCAAATCTGTGCTGACCAGAAATGAGATACTTCATGGTTCAAAGCATGATGCTTTGGGAATCTGTGTATTGTGAAAATGATTATAATGATTTGAACTGTATGCATTAATTTTTTCACATAAACTGATCATTCACTTTCACTTACAGTGTACACCTGTGTATAAAGACCACCTGGTTATAAAGACTGGTTTTCTTGTGTCCCCAAGGAAGTTGTTACATGCAACTTTCACTGTAGGTGTATAGTTTTTGGTGGGATATGAAACAACTCTATAAAACTAGAAAAAAAAAAGATTTGGTTCTTGTCATGAATCATGGACATTTTAAAATTTTGGTACAAATTTGAAGTATACATTCACCATATGAGCTCTCCAATTTCAGAGCTGGTTTAGACTGTTTGTGGACAGACTTCTGGAAAATGAGTGCTGAAGAAATTGAACAAACAGAGAGACGTCGTAGGATTTCTGTGACCATTGTTTGGTTTATTTTTACCTTAGCACTTGCCGCTTTTATACCAAATATTGGAGTCGTAATTCAGGTTCTGGGAGCATTCGCAGCCATATTCATCTTCATATTTCCAGGTAACTTTCTCTTGTTCTTTTAATCTTGTTTTGTTGATGTGTTCCCACAGTAAACTTTAGCCAGCCTAATTTTAAAAATACATGTATATATGTAATCATTTTTGCATGTATCTAATTTTGTTTTGTTCATCATCACCTCTTTACCACAAAATTAGCACTTTTGGTGTCTTTTTCATTTTGATACTTTTAATTATTTCAAGTTGATAATCAGATATTATCACAATGTTTAGCTGTGCTCTAGATAGTCCACTCATTTGAATATATTATGCAGAAATCAATATCATTGGATGCTCAAGCCATTTAAAAACAATGCTCAAAGGGACATTAGCCTCATTAGGTTTATTTTTTTTCCAAGAACTTTTCTTTCATTGTTAAGTCACCTGAACCAAAGGTTCAAGTGAGCTTTTCTGATTGCCTGTTGTCTGTCCGTTTGTTCGTCTGTCTTTTACATTTTCAACTTCTCCTCCAAAACCGCTGAAGGGATTTTGATGAAACTTTATTGGAAGCTAGTACTCAAGGTCCTCTACCAAGTTTGTTTATTTTGACTTTTTACGTGAGGTTTTCTGATTGCCTGTTGGCTGTCGTTCATCCGTCTGTCTGTCCGTCTGTCTATAACTTTTCACATTTTCGACTTCTTTCAGACATTTTGAAATAAAAGAAAAATTACTGGTCATCCGGACCAGTGAATAAGGAATTTCACTGGTCAAAGAAAATTGTTTACTGGTCTGTATATATGCACAATTGAAATGAAATGGAAAATTACTGGTCATTTGGACCAGTTATCAGATACATTTCACAGGACTTTTGTTTAAAATTGACCAGTTTTTCTGGTAAGACCAGTGAATTTCAAAAACTCTGTTCTTCTCCGATCGACCCAGGGGTGGATCCAGGGTGGGGCAAAAAAGGCCCCAGGGGGTACCCTCTTTAAAAATCTTCTCCTCCAGAACCGCTGCATGGATTGAAAATTGTATCTGTGTGATCTACATAGATGTATGATTCAAGTGTTTGTTAATTTCGTAGAAACCGGAAAATAAATTTTTGATGCGTTTTTGACGTCTTTTTAGACTTTGTAATTTTCATTCATTTTTGTATGATTTCTTTGATTTTCTCCCCTTTTATTCATTATGATGCATTTATTTTATGTGTTTTACCTGTAGTTTGGTAGATAAATGCTTTCCTGAAAGAATTTTGCTGAAATTTAAGTTTTTGAATTTTCTATGAATTTTTTAAGATTGCAAAAATGAAAGGGGGGGGGGGGTAATTTTCCCCACAGTCAGCTTCTTCTTCAAAACAAATGAAGGATTTTGATGAAACTTCCTGGGAAGCAAGTACTTGAGGTCCACTACCAAGTTTGTTCATTTTAGCCAGATTGGCCCAGGGGTGGATCCAGGGTGGGGCAAAAGAGGCCTCAGGGGGTACCCCTCTTTGAAAATCTTCTCCAGAACTGCTACATGTATTGAAAAACTAATTGCATCTGAGTGATTTACATGGATGCATGATTCAATTTCCTGTTTTTGGAATAAATTGGAAACGCTTCTTTTCTGACTTTGTTTTTTCAATCATTTTTAAGTCTCCTCCACTCACAAGGAATTGAAGGAGTGTTATAATAATTTGTAAATTTGAGATTCCCATGTTTGTAAGATACCAACACAGTTCAGGTGAGCGATGTGGCCCATGGGCCTCTTGTTTACTACTTACGTTAATGTACAATAACAAAAAAAAAAAAAAGAGATATACACAGGAATAAAAATTCTTATGTGAATTATGTGAAGGTTGCTTAAGAAACCCACTGTGGCAATTATTTGCTTGCAAATGATTAATCAACCTTGCTCTTTGTATATGAATATGACACTGGACCTGAATTGATTTTCACAAAATATATAGGAATATAAGAATTTTTATGCCTGCATACTAAAAACGTGGAGATTTACATGTGGGCGTAATTTACACTAAATATGTGACAAAGAGTTTTTTGTGTAAATTACCCCCTGCGTACCAATACCATAGTTGTGCTAAGCTTTATCATTTGATACAGCACTGCTCGTAGTAAGGTTTGACGTCATGTAAAAATCCCCCATGTGTATGGTTTTCGCAAGAAAGTCGCGTAATTAACAACACGTGGAGATATCCAAGTTTACAGTATATTTCTTTTTTGTTATTGTACGTCAATCTAAATAGTATTAAAAACGAAATACAGTAAAACTTGCCATAACGGACAATTTGTCTAAGTCCCGATTTACATTTTATATAAGACAAGTAGCATCTTTTTTAAATAAACGGACACCTCCCTTCCCCTGACAATGTACAAAGTTGTTGGCACAAATATGCATAATTTCTGTATTTCTAAACTTGAATTAGCGCATAGCCTTCCTGTGATCGACTTCCATTGCCACAGGCGATTTCTCACAAAACTGTATGTCCCGACTTCTGTCTTGAAAAACACACCTGCAATCTTGATATTTTCTTCCTTGCATTGCATTGTGATAGTTAATTACTAGAACAGTTGTGTTGGTTTTATATATGAATATTTTAGCAGTGAATTTTCATCCTTAATTCAGCTGACACCTCTCTATAACAGATATTACTCTGCCTGTCTGCCTGGCAACAAAACATTTGTAACTAATACTAAATGACCTCCTACAGTTCCTTGAGAAGCTAGAAGTTTCTCCAAAGATCATTCGGTACTTAGAAGTGGTAATTGGTTAGACTTCGTTAGGTGTTAACAAGTACAGTGATCCCAGACACACAAAAACCTGTGTGAATCACACAGTTTCATTAGAAATCAGACAAAAAAAAAACCAAAAGACACCACATGCAATCACGTGTAGTGAATACCTATCACATTATCATTTATATTGTCATTATGATGGCAACACTACAGCAATGTCAGTTCCCTGTGTGTATCCTTATTTTTTAACAGTGTCAGTGATTGTAAAACAATTTATTCTCAAAATTTAGTGTTCTTTGGTATTTGTGAATGTAACAATTTTTCCAATACCTTCCCAACTTCAAAGACAGCTGCATGATTTTTATTGGTTTAAGGTCATGTTCCAAAGAACACAGCTTGCAGTGTCCTGACTGTAGACTTCAACTTCACAGGGGGTTGTCAAGATAAATCTTTACAGATTTTGATTATACAAATTTTTACACAGTATGTACTGTTGAATCCCAATACTTTCATAACATGAAAGTCCATTAATTTCAACAGATGTTGAACACACAGGATGTCATGTTATATACATGTATCAACATCAGATCCACAGGCACTTGTGTCAATCAATGGGGGTCAGGATGAGTAAAATAAAACCTTTTTTAGTTCTCTGGGATGAAAGTCCAGAGAGCTAATGCCATACCACTGTTGTTGTAGTCGTTGTCATCAGCGTCCACAGACAAAACTTTAACCTGGCCTATAACTTTTTAACCACAAGGGACAGGGCTCTGATATTTTACATATAGATTCCTTATGATTAGAGCTTTCATTTGGTACCTTGACTTTTAACCTAGTGACCTTGACCTTGGACTTTAACCCACTTTTCAAAAATGTTAACCTTAGCTTTAGCTTTTAAACCATGAGAGATAAGGCTTTGATATTTCGCATATAGATTTCATATGACCAGAGTTTTCATTTGATACCTTGACTTTTGACCTAGTGACCTTGACCTGAGACTTTGACCTACTTTTCAAAATTTTTTAACCTGATCTGAAGGAATCAAAATTTCACCAGTCCTTTGACCTTAAAACCTGTGAGTCAAATATTTATTTTAAAAATTTACACCCATTTCGGTGAGCTTTGTTGTCTTCTGACAACTTTTGTATTTTGTTTTCGCTGTGTGTTTTTAATATACAAATGAACAATATTTTTATTTATTTTTATTTATATTCTCTCAATAACAGTATTGAATAGTTCTAATTACACAGTTGTTCTTAGACATGTAGACAGTAATTTACCTATATATTTGTTTGTCCATTTTTTAGTCCATCTGTTGGACCATTTGTTTGTTTGTTTGTTTGCAACATTTTGTTTTTTGTCAGTTGACTAGTTTCTTTTCTCTTTAGCCAAATGGTATGTTGATCTATAGTAATAAGAACTAGGATGAGTTCAGTTAATATGTCTTTTTATGACCAATGCCAGCCAGAGTCATAGAACTTCAAAATCTCTATAAATGGCTTGCCTGTTGGGGACATTTCATCTTGTTATCATTGTCAGTCATATTTCAAGCATTAGACTCACCCAGTATGTTCTTTATTGTACAACTTCTACATAGGCAGGTATTAAAAATGAAATACAGTAAAACTTGCCATAACGGACAATTTGTCTAAGTCCCGATTTACATTTTAAATAAGACAAGTAGCATCTGTTTTAAATAAACAGACACCTCCCTTCCCCTGACAATGGACAAAGTTGTTGGCACAAATATGCATAATTTCTGTATTTCTAAACTTGTTATCATTGTCAGTCATATTTCAAGCATTAGACTCACCTAGTATGTGTTCTTTATTGTACAACTTCTACATAGGAAGGTATATCTATGAGTATGAGCATCATAAGTAATTATGAGTTGTACAGGGAGTTATTCGCTGTGTAGGTAATTATGGGCAGTATAAACAATTATGAGCTGTATATGTATTTATGAGCTGTATATATAATTATATGCAGTATAGGTAATTATGAACTGCAGTGTTGATCATAAGCGATAGAGGTAATTATAAGCTGAATAGGTAATTATGAGTTGAATGGGTAATTATAAGTTGTATATGTGTAGGTAACTATGAGTGGTATAGCTTATTATGAGCTACATAGGTAATTATAAGCTGTATAGTCAATTATGAATGGTGTAGGTAATTATGAGTTGTATAGCCAATTATGAATGGTGTAGGTAATTATGACCTGTATCTGTAATTAAAGCTGTATAGGTAGTTATGTGCTCTATAAGCTGTATAGGTAATTTTAGCTGTATAGATAACTATAAGTTGTATAGGTAATTTTGACCTGTAAAGGTAATTATCAGCTGTGTGGTAATTATGATTTTACAGGTAATTATATTCTGTATAGGCAATTCTAAGCTGCATAGGTAATATTTATCTTAACAATGTAGGTGTCTTTAAAAGTTTAATTAGTTAGACATCTAAGAATGATAGGGGGTAGATCTGGCGTGGGGAATGTCTACATTAAGTAGATACACCACACGTTATATCAATCACTTGAAGGGGCATTAGCTGTGTTAACAAAAAAAAGATTATTTCAATTTTTTCTTTTTTTACTACCTGTACTTGATGTACTGCAACAAATAAGAGCTATTCACAGGCATAATAATTCCTATATTCATATAATTTTTGTGAAAATAAGGTCAGGTCCAGTGTGGTATTCATATACAAATAGTAAGGTTGAGATAAGCAGTTGAAATTGAAAAAAGTGCCAATCCTGGGTTTCTCAAACAGTTTTCACAAAATATATTGGAATTTAAGAAGTTTTATGCCTGTGTATATCTCTTTTGTGTTATTGTATATCAATATAAGTAGTAAAAAAAGGAAAGTTAATTTTTAGCTCACCTGGCCCGAAGGGCCAAGTGAGCTATTGCTATAAGCCAAATGTCCGGTGTCAGTCGTTGTTGTCTGGCGTCCGTCATCTGTCTGTTAACTTTTGCATTCAGACATCTTCTTCTCAAGAAAAAGTAAGCCAATTTTAACCAAACTTGGCATACAGCATCCCCATGTAAAGCCACATAAAGTTTTCAAATGAAAAAGGGATAGGACCAATAGGGCCCCTGAAAGGGGCCAAAAAGGACCAAAACTTGGTACATCTTTAAAAATCTTCTTCTTATGAACCAATGATCAGATGAGTTTCAAATTTTGTATGCATGATTGTAAAGTCAATATCTACAACATTAAAATGAAATCTGTCCATAAACGAGCCACTGGGGGGAGGGTATATTTGTATTACAAAATGTTCAATAACTCAAAACTGATCAACTTTTTGTATACAAAGATATATGAGAAAGTTGTAAGAAATTACCTGAGGATCATTTTGACAAAATTTCAAGGTCATGGGGTCTAAGGTCAAGGTCACAGTTTTTTGTGAACTTTTCAACATTTTTGACTACTTCTCCAGAACCATCGGACCAATTTGAACCAAACTTGACAGGAAGTATAACAATGTAAAGCTGCATAAAGTTTTGGATGAAAAGGGGCTAGAACCAAACATGGCTGCCATGGCTAAATACAGAATGAATGAGTCAGCAGATATTATGTATCTCCAAAATTATTAAAGCTAGAGAAAAAACCATTACCTTGCAAAATTCTACAAATATTTCAATTTAATACATTTTACTCAGGTGATTTTTAAGGACCAACGAGCCTACTGTTTTTCATGTTTATTAGCGATTTTATTTTTTACACATTTTTATGTTTTCTGCAGTGTTGACCAATTTTGCCAGGTGATCGACTTAAGGCCCCTTGGGCTTCTTTTTTAAGGCCTCACAGCTAATGCCCTTTTAATGTACAATTTAACAATGCGGCTGATATTACAAATCCTTAGTAATAGCAAGAAACTATAGATGTTAACACCTCTTACGTTATCAGTAGACATAATGTATACAGGGTTATTTTTGCCATATGTTATTATCACCCTGTGTTGTTTTTACCTTGTGTTATTTTCGCTCTACTACACTTGCAAATGGTTTTGCCTTATTTTAAATTCTCCCAGACTTGTAACAATTCCAATTTATAATATGATTTTATCTTATTTCCAAGGTTTGTTTATTTTACAATGAATACATGTGAATGTCCACTTTCTTCATGATTACATTAATTTTTTTAAACATTTATGAGTGTTGTTTAAAATGAAATATATAATAGATAATCTCTGCAATTATTGAAAAAAAAGATGAGTTTATCATTTTGAATTTGGCCAGTTTTGAATTCTCCCTCTGATTTTTCATTACAGGTATGTGTGTCGTGTCAGCAGTGATGTCTAGATTTGATCAGACAGGTGTATGGACTAGAAAACTTAGAGCGTACTTTATCTCTGCTGCCATGTTCATGATGTTAGGAGCATTTATATTTGGTCTAACTCTTCTACAGTCAATCTTGAAGGACAAGAACGGGGTGAAAGCAGATAAGTCTAAATACACTTGTAATAATTAAGATGCTGGACAAACCGGTCACATTGACTATGTTGCCATGTGATTTAAGCACACACACACACACACTCACACATAAATGCACACACACAAACACACACACACACACACACACACACACACACACACACACACACACACACACACACACACACCTTCAGGTACTTGAAACATAAGCTAAAGTATCTGATACAAGTTATACTGACCAGATGTATTCAAGCAAAGTGCAATTTACATAATTTTTTGAGTGAAACTTTATTTCTGTAGATTTCTGAGATTTTTGAAGTCCCTTATTTGGATTCATAGTGGACAGTTTAGTAGGAAACACAATATGAATGTCTGTTATTTAAAATATTTTGAACCTGATACAAGTTATACTGACCAGATGTATTCAAGCAAATTGCAATTTAAAGAATTTTTTGAGTGAAACATTATTTCTGTAGATTTCTGAGATTTTTGAAGTCCCTAATTTGGATTCACAGTGGGCAGTTTAGTAGGAAACAATATGTTGTATGACAAATATTGTTGAAAATGAGATTAGCTATATATATATTGAAGTGTGTATTATGGTTTATTTTTATATCAAAAAGTTTTCTTTGTTCTTATTTCTTGGTGTCCAGTTTATCGGCAGTGTGTTTACTTGATATTAGATTAACTAATTGACTTTTCATTCATAATATGTATGACCTTTCTTCAATAGAAATTTTGCAATGAAGGATGAATTTTCTGAGACGATATAATGTCAACATAAGGTATCAAGATGATAGTTTTAGTTACATGTACATCAATAAAGAATTTTGTTTTTAAACTCAATGATTTTTACCTGTTACAAACTGTTCTCAAATGCTATTTACAATTTAATACATAACCTCATTGTAATAAGCTGACAATTTGATGGTCTATGGTAATACTACTGTTGTAATATGAATTATCCTAAATCAGAAAATTTCGTTGGGGTAAAATGTTTGTTGGTTTTTTTAAAAAAAAAATTTGTCAACATAAAATTTTGTTGAATTAAAATAAATGTTTGTAAAAGTGTAATTCTGTCATGGTTTTTGTTGAGTTGGTAAATGAAATGAACGAATTAAATGAAATTAAAACCATAACGCAATTTTCTGATTCTCCAGTTATACATTAATTTATGTCAAATTCATTGAAAAACAGTATGAGTGAAGATTAGTTTTACATTTTCTTTGTTTGGACTTCTTTTCCGACACAGAAATTTGCCACTAAATTCAGTTCTCTGTGACTTTGCGTTCATGTCTTTTTCTTATATGTTTATGAGCAATTCAATCAATGACTTTGTTCAAGTTGAAAATATTATGTATACGTACGTAGGTAACACATAAAAAACAAGAGACATATTATTTATGTTTTAATGTGAGGTTAGACAACTTTACTATCAATTCATCGTAAGTCACTTCACTTAATAATTAGCTACATTTTATCTTTCTACCTCTAGCCTTGTACATCATAAAAGATCTCTGCAGTTTATTTCTTTTTGCTGTGTATTGCAGTAATGATCGTAAAACGTATCATAAATGTTAAACTACTTACTATTGCACTATCCATGAACATGTATGCTTACGGACCTTAGGCAATATCACAAAGGTGAATTTTAAATGTTGTATATAATATTAAGTTACTGTTTTTTTCTTCTACTTTTTAGTATTTTAGACCTGTTTTTAAATCATTTAATTGTATCATGTGTATGCTGTATATATACCATATATATTTTTCATAGATTTATAATCTGTAGCCAATACCGTATAAGTAGAAATTTTAGCAAAATTTTAGCATTACTAAGGAGAGTATTTAGATCGCTGAAATTAAATATCGCTAACAAATCATCCTACACTAGAGGTAAAAGTTCTCTTGCATGATTTGTATGCAGCTGAGGTAAATGACTGTGTAAGCGTTTAATTAATCCTGAGCCAAATGAAGCCATTTATTTATGCAACAAACCAGACATTATTAAAATTATAGATATTTAAATATATAAATATTTACAGTTTTGTTTGGAATCATAAATTCGCTAAAATTACTTTTTCACTATACATGCTAAGATTATATTCCATTTCTCTTTGAACAAAGCGCTAAATTTGCGTCTCACTATAAATTCCACTTGTACGGTATAATAAGCACAACAGGTAGCACTTAACCCCAATTGTCTTTTACTGTTACTGTAAGAACGTGTAACTTTTTGTAAGTGGATACATCACATCCAAAAATATTTTAGTTATGGTATATAGGGAAGCCATTTTTAATGGTGAAGGAGAAAGTCTGTTTTTATATATCCAGGAAAAGACCACCAAATGTCCAAAAGGAAACTGACAAACACACCAAGCATATGACAATGGCAGTCTCACACCCTTACTGAGCAGAGAAGGAGATGCCATGGTGGGGCTTTAAACATTGAGTCATGTATGTGTCTAGTTTCATTAGTGATAGCATTATAAACCCAGAGAACAATTATCTTAGGCAAAACAGATTAGATTTTGTTCAACAAATGTCTGTAACGATTATTATCAAACTTTAATTTTACAGTAAGTGCAATGTATTGCATCATTTTATATACAGTGGAATCTCGTTATGTCAAAATCAGTTGAGTCGAATTCGGGATATGTCAAAGTTGAAAGTCCAGTCCCAATTTTTATAGATATAATAATATATCAATTAAAAATTTTGGTTATCTTGAATACCAGATATCTCCTAGTAATAGGGTCAGTCCTGTGAGGTTCCACATAACGAGATTCCACTTTATTTATAAATGAACATTTTGGTATCTCACAACAAAAACAAGCAAGTTTACAAACTCCAACTAATGTCTATTGCTGGCTCTGATGTTAGTATGAGGGGTCCTTACTGTGGGAGGAAACAGTAGTTCCTGGAGAAAACCCACGTGTCCAACTTGGCGACTACTAATGTCTCTTGCTGGCTCTGATGTTAGTGTGAGAGGGTCCTTACTGTGGGAGGAAACAGTAGTTCCTGGAGAAAACCCACGTGTCCATCTTGGCGACTACTAATGTCTCTTGCTGGCTCTGATGTTAGTGTGAGAGGGTCCTTACTGTGGGATGAAGGGATGAATAGCTAAGGCCTTACAAAGGGTCTTTTTCCTCCTCTTCTATTACAGATTAAGGCATTTGGATGTAGGGATGATTAATTAGGAATTTGGAAAAGGTTTTTTTTAGCCCTCCTCTATTCAGAGCAAGACATTTCGATGTAGTTATGAACAGATAAGGCTTTAGATAAGGTCTTTTGCCCTCCCCTTCTATTACAGAGTAAGGCATTTGGATGTGAGGATGAATTGCAAGTGTCTTATATACATAGTAGATGTTTTTACTCATAAATTATGTCAGATATGACATGAAGGTATGAAGCTTGTTTTTTCCTGTATCATATTATTTTCGTATTTTTATATCATTTAATTACTCATGCATGTTATGTTATATCAGATTCAGGTTTTTACACATGTTTATATATATTTGTATAATTGTACTTAGCAATTGTTGAAATGCTCATTCAAGGTTAACATTTTTTTGCAAATTTCAAATAAATTTTTGTCTTTTCCAAATCACCTATATTTTCTGAGTATTATTTCTGGAACACAATATTGTCAAGTGATAAATGTAGCCTGATGTATATGTTTTTTTTTTATTACTTTGTAACAGATTCATCACAATACAAGAAATGTGTAGAAATTTGATTTTCGTATTTTGACCTTATTTTGTATTCCTTCAAGAACATTCTCTGTACAAAGGATATTATCAGCAATAAATACAAAATCTGTGCTAAGTAGTGGTGTCGATGCAGTAAACATGTTTTTTTTTTTTAAAGTGCCATATCTTCTTTGACACAGGAGGTCATGTTTTACATCTCATATGAAAAACCTATTACTTTTATCATATAATATCAAGCCTTCAATAGAGAAGTTAGATCATATTTTGGAACTCTTTTTGTAAAGGAGATACCCATTTCTGTTATTCCTACGGCATCCAGATTGACACAAGGTCAGTTTTTTGTAGGCCCTCTTTGTACATTATGCAAGTGTGATGTCAATTCTAATTCAGATCACTTATTCTAATTATGTATTGTGTGTGTCTCATTCTGAAACATTTTAAAAAAATTCATCATCTTCTCCAAAACCTCTTTAAATGTGGTATGTATCACCTCTAAAATAAAGGTAGCATTTCTTTAACCTTGGAGTCAAGGGTTTGGTAGTCGGGACCAGGGCCTGGGACTATATATAGATTTTACTTAAGCTTGGGAATGTTCTCATCTTGATCTCCTAATCTAATGAGGCATCAGGGTAAGCCAAAGATGAGTAGAATTTTCAGAATTACGGAGTTTTGTTGGATCCATTATGGTCACAGTTATATGTAACCATACTGGATCCTGTACATATGAATTTTTTATCATATCAACCACAAGATATATGTACTTTCCTAACAGTCAGTATTAGAGAGCATAGTTTGTGATACAGAGTTATTATAAACATTGACATTTTAAAAACAATTTAACTAAACAAAGTCCTTTAAGTCTACCAGACATGCAAAACTTTAAATTTAAAGGGACATTACCTGTGTTAACCCAAAATCATTTTAATATTTTTTCTACTTTTACTGCTGGTACTTGGTGTACAATAACAGATAAGAGTTATACACAATCATAAAAAATCGTATATTCCTATATATTTTGTGAAAATAAGGTCAGGAGTCCAGTAATGTAACCATATACAAATGGTAAGGTTGAGTTATTGAAAAAGTGCCAAACCTGGGTTTCTCAGGTAATATAAACAAAATTTATTGGAATTTAAGGTTTTTTTATTCCTGTGTATATCTTTTTTTTTTGTTATTGTTTATCAATCTTTGTAGTAAAAAAGGGAAAGAAAATTTTCGGAAAAAAACCCACAGCTAATGCCCCTTTGATAGTGACTGTGTGCAATATTGTTTCCAGAAACAATCTGAATTTGAAGATGTTATGTTAGCAGTTTATTATTGCAATAATACTTAAAAAGTCATTTTAAAATTTGTACTGTATTAGTTGTTTTTATTGGCAGGGGATTTAATTTCGCTATATTTGTGGTCAAAGAAATTCCACAAAATGAAATGCCCGTGAATAAAATACCTTACACTTTTGAAGTATCAGAAAGACAATTCATAACCAATCTTGTGTGAAATTAAATACCCGTGAATAAGTTCCATTCAGAAAAATGTGAGATATTCTCCCTTTGAAATTAAACAACTATACAGTAAGTGCAAAATTGTATTCTTATCATTTGTATATTTCTTTAAACATACTACATGCACTACATGTATTGGGCTGTTGATATGATTTCACTACATCATTTATGTAAGAAACTGAATTTGATGAATATTCATCATTTTGCTCTGCTTTGTTATAACCAATTACATTCCCATTCATCTCATTCTAGAGAAAATGAGTTGTGATAAGATTTTCATTGTCATTAAACATTGTATGTTAATCTACCCATCACTTTTTATCCAGACTGTACTTTTGTGATATTATACATTGTTATAGTCTATTCAGTATCTGATGTGATTTTGTGTCAGTTATTTTAGGTCTACTCTGTATGTGAAAGCGGTGATGCTGTGATTGATGTTACTGAATATTTTGTAATATATAAGTTTTTATCAATGTTACAGAATATCAAATACATATTTTGAAATGTGATAGACATCATCGCTTAATTTTAGCCTGGACTGTATGTATTGTATCAATGTTACAGAATATCAAATACATATTTTGAAATGTGATGGACACCATCGCTTAATTTTAGCCTGGACTGTATGTCTTGTAACATGTTTTCACTTTTGGTTTACTTTTTTTTGTCTTTTTTTATTTGGTACCCAGACCTATAAAACGTAAGTGGGATCAGAGTCAGGGTTGGTTTGCCCTGATATCCTCACTGTATAGGAAGGAACTGATATTGTAAAATGACAAATTATTCTTAATTATGTCTGGATATACATTTTTATATGAGAGAGGGATGTGACATATTTAGAAAAAAAACTTATAAAAATACATAAAAGTGATTTTATAACTGCCAGGGATGTATCCCTTAACAAAAACAATTAAATTATTTTACACAGATATAAATTTTCCCATCTATTATCAAATTTGTTTTGAAAAGATAATCCTTTTGTGGTCGAAATTTGTTTTTGTACAGTATAATTTATTAATCCATTGATATTCAGGACCCGGTTGCACAATGCATCGTTAAATTTAACGTACAGGTAGCCCATTGGTTTAACATTGGTTAACGTCGCATCAAATTTAACAACCTGTTGTGCAACTGGGTCCAGAGCTTTACTAACTAAAGGCATCTTGATTTATAGATGTAAAATTTAATTAGAAATAAAATTTCATTGTCCACTCTAGTCAAGCATGGTTTCTTTCAATACTTCAAAGAGAAAGATTTCTTTATTAAATGGTAAATGTATATATATTTTAAACTCAATCATCCCTGGATACACAAATGGACCAGACTGTGTCATTTAATTGAGGCAGAGGCTATTGCATTTAAGGGGTCAGTAAGTTCAGGATTTTTTTTTTACCATAAACAATGTATCACTGTGCAATCTTATATACAACGTATTATTGTACAGTCTTATAAACAATGTATTATTTATTTTCATTGTTGCAAAATATACAACTAAAGCTTACAACTAAGCTAGATTAAAATAAAAAAAGAATTAGTTCTCAAAAATATGACGATTAAGTCGAAATTGGAACTTTGTTCTGTACCTAACTGATGGTGTCTTATTGGCAGAAAACGATTGTCTTGAGCATGGACAAAGCTTAATCAATACAAATTTGTATACAAATATTTGCTGGATAATGGACTTGCAAGTAGGCCCCTACATGAAGTTACGCAAATGTAAATCACTGAAAGGGGCATTTTTTGTGTGTGCGATTTCTTTTAACCCCCCCCCCTGTTTTACTACTTAGATTGATATACAATAACGAAATACAGATATACACAGGCATAAAAAAATCTTAAATTCCTATATATTTTGTTGAAATTGCTTGAGAAACACAAGTTTTGGCAATTATTCACTTGCAAATGATTTACTCAACTTTGCTACTTGTACATGTATACCACACTGGAACTGAGCTAATTTTCACAAAATACATGTATATAGGAATATAAGATTATTTATGTTTCTGTATAGTTCATATTTGTTATTGTACATCAAGTATAGGTAGTAAAAGTTAAACAAAGTGGAAGTATGTTATTTTTTTTGGTAAGCACAATTAATGCCTTTTAAAATGAAAATGATTTTAAACATACTGTTTTATTTTGTGTACATCTATTTATATCTAATGTAAGGCAGTTTCTTTCTCATTTGTCTTCAGCTGTATTTAGGATGAAATCAGGTCTCATCTTCAAATGACAAAAAGTTTCCTGTACAATCGAATGGAGAACAATAGCAATGGACAAAGCTATATTCATTTAGTTTATTATAAGATACAGACTTCTATTGATCTTTAACTTTCTTGTCAAATAGCTGTTTCCTTCTTTTCCTGCTTCCTTACGCAAATTTTGCAGTTGGAATAATTACATCTTTATTTAATAGGAGTAGGTAAAACTCTGAAATGAAAACATTTTTTATTTCTACTTGGAATCAGGTTTTATGTTCTTTGCCAAAAACTACAAAAATCAGTTAATTCAATCTCAGATTCTATTTTCATTTCAATTAATTCAATATTGGACTCTAATTTTAGGCAATCATACAATTCGTGTCAATAAAAATTAAAAATTTGCCAACTCAGCTAGATAAATAAAAACAATTTGCTTTATTAATAAAACTAAAATGAGAAAGTCAGAAAATGTTATTCTTCGTGTCACTTAATTTGCTTTATTAATAAAACTGAAATGAGAATGTCAGAAAATGTCATTCTTGGAAAGTAGAGCATTGGAAAGGGAGTTAAGAAGGTATGAGAATTATGTTGAAGAAAATTATCTAATTTAACAATGACAGGTTTTAAGAAATTCCGATAAAATGCGTTTTTTATGATTTTTAAATGATGACGTCTTAAAATATTAATTGATCTCTTCGCTCGGTATTTATTCATCATATGTACTATTCATACACTGTGTCGATTCCTACAATATATTGACCAATTAATTTTTGTATAATTTGAATATGTCCCATTGTCTTTTTTTCTGAATCTTTGACTGGTAACCAGTCTTTTATTGCTATACCGACTATTTGTGTAGACTGGCATGATAACTATTACATGTGATACTTATTTTGTGACATTACATGACACATTAGTGCAATATAATTTGCTTTTTGTTGGTTTTCCTTAAAATGAACATTTTTGTTTCTAGGTATATCACAGTAAACTTTTTTCCTATGAATTTCACCTGCGCACACAAAAACTTCCAGATGGCATCAAGGCATTTCGTACTTAAAACAAATCGTACCCAATGAAAGACAAATCATACACGTAGTACGATTTGTATTTCAATGAGTAAGATTTGTCTTGGGTACAAAACGTTTTGGGCACGAAACTCCTTGATACCGCCTGGAACTGTCTGTGCACAGGTGAAATTTGAAAGAAGTTATCATGAAAAGGTCTGTTGGTAACTTAGTTTTCTTTTTATAATGAAACATTGATTTATACCGTATGGCCTGACATACAAACAACAATATAGGCTTTATATAATTAATAAAGTTCATATTAATTGATATAATGTTTTATTATTATCATTAATTAATAACTGTTGAGGTTTTGGAAATACGTTGCATAGATAACATGGGATGCAGAAACGAAAACGAAATCATTGCAGGTTATAACTTACAAGGTTAGAAATAACAAAGGAGCGACGAAAAGTAAGCTTGACGATTGGAAAGCTGAAATCATCGCGTCTGTCGTATTTCCTGCTTGTTAATTTCCCGTCTGTGTCTATAATAGGTTAAATGTTCAAATAGGAATCATGTGTGCTTTCTTCTGTATGGATATACCGCATTTACTTATGTATGAAATTGTCATTATTAGTTGACAAAACGTCGTCGATATACCAAGATGTTAAATTAAAGGCTACCGGTAAGTTTTCTTTCTTTTGATTTAGAAATCTCTGAATCAATTTGGCTTCATAAGAATAAAGGGACAGGACAGCTAATAAAGAGACACAATTGGTTCCCATAGAAATGTCGACAGTTAGCTGAAAGACCACGTCTCCGAACATTACACACACACACACACACACACACACACACACACACACACACTGAAATAAAATAGGGATGGATTTTCTTTCAAGTAAAGACGAATTTCAAAGTATAAGTGGGTACGACTATCTGTCTATCTAATCTATCTGTCTGTCTCTCTCTCTCTCTCTCTCTCTCTCTCTCTCTCTCTCTCTCTATATATATATATATATATATATATATTCATTCATTACAATTTTCATGAAAGGAAAGTTATTGATAAAACAGATTGAAGGATACTAATTACACTATCTTCGATATTAACTTGTATCCACAATATAATGTTATGATATTATAATAACGAATAAGTGTTGTTTCATCATATGTAATCATTCGTGGGCTGATAAGGTTGGGCTGATAATTGTTTCCTATTTTATACCGTTTGTTTGTTTATTGTTGTTTAACGTCCCACTCAAGAATCTTTCACTCATATGGAGACGTCACCAATGCCGGTGAAGGGCTTCAAATTTTGGCCTATGCTCGACACCTATGGCCATTGAGCAGTGAGGGTTCTTTAACGTGCAGACACTCACTGTGACACGGGACCTCGGTTTTTACTGTCTCAGTTCGAAGGACAGGAGCGTATCCGGGTTGGTAACCATTTCACATACTTCCCTGCCCAATCCGAGGATCGAACCCGGGTCGCATTGGTGAAAAGCGAGTGCGTTAACCACTGCGCTACCCGGACACCTATTTTATACCGTACCCGGCTCTTTATTTAACAGAAGGGATAGAGACACCAACGCTTTAACGAGAAATTTGACTCGTCGACGTTGAATTGTTTATATTTATGTCGGTTTTTATTTGCGTAGATGTAAATAGATATTGTTTTCAATAAAGCATGGGAGGAAAATAGCCAAATATAGATGTGTTAAGTAAAAACGGAAATATCCAACCTCGTAAGAAGCCCATATAACATTCTATTAATCTACATAAGCGATCCGCTGTGACAAAAATGGTCGAGTGACGTTCGGGATAATTACGAGAAGTCAAAATTAGTGAAAAATGCACTGTCAGGTCGAATTTTGAATTTTTCTATAATAGCATTGCTAAAAACATGTATATGATATATGTCCTAAAATAATTAAACTTTTTGATAAGAAGATTCTCAAAGATCATATTTACAGAATGTTGGTAAATGTCTTGTAGATTATTTGCTCTGTCTCAGTGAAATCTTGTCAAATTGTTTACCAGAGTACACCACTTTCCAAATATCTACATATCTAAAAAAAAATCTTATTTTTAAGTCAGGTGACTGATTTTTAAGTCAAGTCGAGAGCAGGGCCACATATTTCAGTCAAAATATATACAAAAATAGACAAACATAAATATTTCTCACAAGTCAGTTTTGACAAGCCAGAATTTCTCTGTCCATACCCTAGGGTGTAGACAAGCTACATGCACTATGACGTCACAATATGATTTTATTACATAGGACTTCTATATGTTAAGAATACAGTATTTCAAGGTTGCACGAGTTTTTATCTACAATCGTACATAAACATGCGTTTGAAAAATTGTGAAACATGGGAGTATTAAGTGGAAAAGGAAATCTCAACCCTCGCAGCAGGAATCTGAAAGTCGAGTATTCGGGAACTCACGAATTGGACAACCAGACTCTTACCTCTCGGATGGAGTATCCTTATCCACTCCAAACACCCATATAAGATTTTATTAGTCTTTCCATAAGCAGAAGACAATTCACACTCGCTATGACATCTGTACACTGTACTTCTATTGATCTTTAACTTTCTTGTCAAATAGCTGTTTCCTTCTTTTCCTGCTTCCATACGCAAATTTTGCAATTGGAATAATTTAATAAATTAATTTATTTAATAGGAGTAGGTAAAACTCTGAAATGAAAACATTTTTGATTTCTACTTGGAATCAGGTTTTATGTTCTTTGCCAAAAACTACAAAAATTAGTTAATTCAATCTCAGATTCTATTTTCATTTCAGTTAATTCAATATCGGACTTGGACTAATTTTAGGCAATCATACAATTCGTGTCAATAAAAGTTAAAAATTTGCCAACTCACCTAGAAAAATAAAAACAATTTGCTTTATTAATAAAACTGAAATGAAAATGTCAGAAAATGTCATTCTTGGAAAGTAGAGCATTGGAAAGGGAGTTAAGAAGGTATGAGAATTATGTCGCAGAAAATTATCTAATTTAAACAATGACAGGTTTAAAGAAATTCCGATAAAATGCGTTTTTATGATTTTTAAATGATGACGTCTTAAAATATTAATTAATCTCTTCGCTCGGTATTTATTCATCATATGTACTATTCATACACTGTGTCGATTCCTACAATATATTGACCAATTAATTTTTGTATAATTTGAATATGTCCCATTGTCTTTTTTTCTGAATCTTTGACTGGTAACCAGTCTTTTATTGCTATACCGACTATTTGTGTAGACTGGCATGATAACTATTACATGTGATACTTATTTTGTGACATTACATGACACATTAGTGCAATATAATTTGCTTTTTGTTGGTTTTCCTTAAAATGAACATTTTTGTTTCTAGGTATATCACAGTAAACTTTTTTCCTATGAATTTCACCTGCGCACGCAAAAACTTCCAGAGGGCATCAAGGCATTTCGTACTTAAAACAAATCGTACCCAATGAAAGACAAATCATACACGTAGTACGATTTGTATTTCAATGAGTAAGATTTGTCTTGGGTACAAAACGTTTTGGGCACGAAACTCCTTGATACCACCCGGGACTGTCTGTGCACAGGTGAAATTTGAAAGAAGTTATCGTGAAAAGGTCTGTTGGTAACTTAGTTTTCTTTTTATAATGAAACATTGATTTATACCGTATGGCCTGACATACAAACAACAATTTAGGCTTTATATAATTAATAAAGTTCATATTCATTGATATAATGTTTTAATATTATCATTAATTAATAACTGTTGAGGTTTTGGAAATACGTTGCATAGATAACATGGGATGCAGAAACGAAAACGAAATCATTGCAGGTTATAACTTAAAAGGTTAGAAATAACAAACGAGCGAGGAAAAGTAAGCTTGACGATTGGAAAGCTGAAATCATCGCGTCTGTCGTATTGCCTGGTTGTTAATTGCCTTTCTGTGTCTATAATAGGTTAAATGTTCAAATAGGAATCATGTGTGCTTGCTTCTGTATGGATATACCGCATTTACTTATGTATGAAATTGTCATTATTAGTTGACAAAACGTCGTCGATATACCTAGATGTTAAATTAAAGGCTACCGGTGAGTTTTCTTTCTTTTGATTTAGAAGTCTCTGAATGAATTTGGCTTCATAAGAATAAAGGGACAGAACAGCTAATAAAGAGACACAATTGGTTCCCATAGAAATGTCGACAGTTAGCTGAAAGACCACGTCTCCGAACATTACACACACACACACACACACACACTGAAATAAAATAGGGATGGATTTTCTTTCAAGTAAAGACGAGTTTCAAAGTATAACTGGGTACGACTATCTGTCTATCTAATCTCTCTCTCTCTCTCTCTCTCTCTCTCTCTCTCTCTCTCTCTCTCTCTCTATATATATATATATATATATATATATATATATATATATATATATATTCATTCATAACAATTTTCATGAAAGGTAAGTTATTGATAAAACAGATTGAAAGATACTAATTACACCTACAAAAGCATTTATCTTCGATATTAACTTGTATCCACAATATAATGTTATGATATTATAATAATGAATTAGTGGTGTTTCATCATATGTAATCATTCGTGGGCTGATAAGGTTGGGCTGATAATTGTTTCCTATTTTATACCGTATCCGGCTCTTTATTTAACAAAAGGGATAAAGACACCAACGCTTTAACGAGAAATTTGACTCGTCGACGTTGAATTGTTTATATTTATGTCGGCTTTTATTTGCGTAGATGTAAATAAATATTGTTTTCAGTAAAGCATGGGAGAAAAATAGCCAAATCTAGATGTGTTAAGTAAAAACGGAAATATCTAACCTCGTAAGAAGCCCATATAACATTCTATTAATCTACATATGCGATCCGCTGTGACAAAAATGGGCGAGTGACGTTTGGGATAATTACGAGAAGTCAAAATTAGTGAAAAATGCAGTCAGGTCGAATTTTGAATTTTTCTATAATAGCATTGCTAAAAACAAGTATATAATATATGTCCTAAAATAATTTAACTTTTTGATAAGAAGATTCTCAAAGATCATATTTTCAAAATGTTGGTAAATGTCTCGTAGATTATTTGCTCTGTCTCAGTGAAATCTTGTCAAATTGTTCACCAGAGTACACCACTTTCCAAATATCTACATATCTACATATCTGAAAATCTTATTTTTAAGTTAGGTGACTGATTTTTAAGTCAAGTCGAGAGCAGGCCACATATTTCAGTCAAAATCGGCTTTCCGATACCAGACGAGATATCATCAGTTTAGAATATGATCCCTAATTTCCGTTATGGTGATAAATGCTGTTGGCATTCAGCATCGATATTTCTGAATTTAACTAAAAGAATGACTTGAATTCAGGATTTTCGGATAAAAGACATGTGTTGTACTAAAAATGTATATTCAACTTTTTAAAAATATTTTTGTACTTGACGTCATATTGACAGTCCTTAACTTCTCTTTTTGTAAATATATACAAAAATAGACAAACATAAATATTTTTCACAAGTCAGTTTTGACAAGCCAGAATTTCTCTGTCCATACCCTAGGGTGTAGACAAGCTACATGCACTATGACGTCACAATATGATTTTATTACTTAGGACTTCTATATGTTAAGAATACAGTGTTTCAAGGTTGCGCGAGTTTTTATCTACAATCGTACATAAACATGCGTTTGAAAAATTGTGAAACATGGGAGTATTAAGTGGAAAAGGAAATCTCAACCCTCGCAGTAGGAATCTGAAAGTCGAGTATTCGGAACTCATGGATTGGACAACCAGACTCTTACCTCTCGGATGGAGTATCCTTATCCACTCCAAACACCCATATAAGATTTTATTAGTCTTTCCATAAGCAGAAGACAATTCACACTCGCTATGACATCTGTACACTGTACTTACCACCATGTAATATAAACATACTCGAGGAAATATAGTTCGTAATGTTAATGGGTTTTTTTTCTGTGTTGAATGATATTTCTATTGTTAGAAAATATTAAATGTACATAAAATAAGTTTACACCGTTTGTGTGTGGTCTCCTTTCACCATTCATAAGTACAAGAGAAACGATATGCGAACTATTATGTTTATCTTGAAATCAGATATAAATTCTTTCGCGTTAGAAAAGAAAATGCGACAACTGTCCTCGGAAGACTGGTGAAATAATCAAAAACATTTATGGTATGTAGAGTGTACGGGGAAATCTCAAGTCTCGTGGTAAGAATTTGGAGTCCAAACCTCATGAAATCCTCGGACTGAACAACCCACTCTCACACCTATGTAAGATTATATTAGTCTTTGTTCAGCAAGTCTCCATTGGCGAGTGGTTAATAGCATGAAGTCCCTCACTTCTGGTCAGCGTAGGTTCGAGTCCCACTGGAACCTAATTAGCTCATATGTGTGAGAAAGTATGCCAATTTACCCGGGTACATTGCAAACGGATTATCTCCTCCACAATTAAAATCTGGCAGCCACTATAACTGAAGAGTGTGGCGTAAAAGTATATTCAAGATTTAAAAGAAAACTAAGTTCAGCAAGGATCCTGTATATTCATCCGAAAACCTTAAAGTTATTCCTGGGGGTTTCCTAGTCTGACATGTTTCACGTTTTACACCAATTTGAACATTAATCAAAAGCATACAGTGTACACATCAACGGTCGGCGAAGTTTAGCAAACACTAGGTTTTTAACACAATGTTCTCGGAATATCAAAGAATTGTCCTAGAAGTTGTCTCGAAAGAGGTCACACCTCGACGGTCTAATGCGATGTTGAGAAAACCACAAACACTGGGTACTGCTAAATACACCAAAAAGAGAGAGAGAAAAAAAGAGAAAAGTTCCATTAATGCGCCATTTTATTTCACAATGATTACGACTCTGCACTTCATTGCTAGGTTGTAGTTCATTTAGCTGCTCTGTATGACAATGAACGCATCCTAGTGTGATTTATACACCTGATTTGGGGTTCAGGATTTTCTCCCTCTTTGCTAAACTGAAAACTGTGTAAACACGTTTTAAGTGATAATGACATCATTGCACCAGTAACATTTCCTCTGTTGAGCCAGGATGAAACCTTCTTCGAAGAGGATTTAAAGGAAATATATATTCATCGCTAGAAAACTTCACTGAAGTCAGGGTAAATGTATCGAAATATTAAATTTTGATATATTTAGACGCACGTTCCTTAACTCATTCACCGCTAAAGGCACATTTGGACTGGTCTAAGCCATTGGTTTACAGAAGAATCCATTGTTTTTTCAGGGGTTGATGAATTACATATAGAAAGCACAGATACCAAAGTATTAATCTTCAGGACGTTGGACAAACAGGAACCTCAAAAAATACAGAAGCTGAATCCGGTGCCATGGAGTAGAAAGCATCTGATACGATAAACAGACATTGTAATGTGGAATCGAAATTTGTTTAGTTAACATTATGATTCAAATTGATGACCTCCAAAATTGCTAAAACCCATATACAAACCCCAAAAACTAGTGATATAATGAGCAAAATCCTAACGACTTTTGATGCCGCGTACGATCCAACATAATCATTGTTACGGTAACATGCCTTCACCTGAAAAGTCAATGGAATATCCCTTAAATGGTTACGATGATAATAAAATAAAATGGAAATGAAAGTAAATTTTTTTTAAAGAAATGGCTTAATATGCATGACTACCTTTAAAAACATCAGTGCAAATAAATCGTTACCAGTAATACTCAAAGTAACAAATCTTTACCGGATACCGGGGCTCAGCACCAAAGAACGCAATGATTACTTAATTCCAATACTTTAACTTAACTTTGATTTAATTTAGATGAGTAGGCCAAGTTGAGAATTCAGTAAGTGCTCAAGTTTTATGATGACGGATCCAGATAGTTACCTTAACATAAAGTAAAAAAGTAACTTGAAATATTTTGTTTTACTAATGGGGCCTCCGTGGCCGAGCGATTAGAGCATCGCGCTTTAAATCATGAAATCTCTCACTTCCTGTCAACGCAGGTTCGAGTCCCGCTTAAACGTAAGCCGATTCTTGTGAGAAGGTTTGTCAGTTTAGTTGTGGAAGGGTCCGTGGTCTCTCCTCGGGTACATTGAAACCGGCTTCTCTCCTCCTCCATAAAAACCTGTCCGCCACCATATAACTGAAATAATGTTGAGTGTGGCGTAAAACAACATTCAAAATTCAAATTCAAAAAGTTTTTCTAATGTTTAAGATAGCCATCTTTTACAGTGGTTACTCTTAGACGACTTTGTTATACGTTTATATTCATTTTTTTGACCTTGTATGATACCACTTTCTCTTTCAAAAATATACATCTTTTGAAATTGGAGCGCAACTGATGAAGTCTAACTGACAGAAATGATCGTCTTGAAAATTTGGTTTATCCCGTTTTCTTTAAAACTATAAATTTGGTACTTTGTGTGTATAATATATACACTACAATCAATAATGCTTGGTGGCTACCAGAATCTAATTGTTATGTCGAATGCTTGAATACTTACCTTATTTGCATAATATAACGCCACTAATCCGAGAGGGAAAAAGCAGAAGAAAATAACAAAGATGACCTCCAATGTGTAATCCTTCGGCTGTGCTCTTATGGTGGCAACCATAGGGGCATAACCAGGACGCTGAAACAGCAAGTGTGTAGTTATAGTGCACAACTGTAAAATCATTACTGTATAGCAAACAAAACCAGAAAGCCATTGTATTTGTGCCTATTATATAGAGCAGAACCTCGCCTATTGGCAACCTTGCTTAGGGGACCACCTCGCATTTAAGACTGTAATAATCCTCTAAAAATGCTTGATAAATATTAAATAAGTTTTGATTCTCGCTTAAGAGACCACTTCGCTAATAAGACCACAATGGGTCAAACAGTTTGGTGGTCTAAAGAGCTAGGTTCCACAATCAAAACCATCTCAGTCAATTCCCATTGTTACAACACGTGATCTCAAGGGAAATTTAACAAGATTAAGTCTTTAGGTAATACGACTAATGAGTTACTTGTCAACATTTTGATTAAGACATCGTCTATTTTACTAAGATCATTGAGTGCAAAACATTCTACTGTAAATAACTTACAGTTCGTGATTACTGAGGTAAGTGAGTTGACTTTGCATCACAAATAACTCGCAGTTGTTCAATGTAACATTGTTCGCCTAACTTTAGTAATTGCTCGTAGTGGCCAGCTGTAATAGTGTTCGCACGGAATCACCAGTTGTAGTGACTGAGAGTGTTCGCTTTACATCACAAACAAATTGTAGCGAAAAGTGTAAGAGTATTCGAATTTACATCACCAACAAATCGTGTTGGGTCAGTGTAGGAGTGTTTTCCTTACACCACAACCAGCTAATGGTCAGTAAATGTAAGAGTATTAGCATTATATCACCAAGAAATCGTACTAACTGGGTGTTACCGCATTCTCTCCATATCAACGACAGCTCGTAGTTATGTAGTGAAAGGGTATCATATCATCAAAAACCTGGTGGTGGCTAGCTGTAAAAGTGTTCACATAATGTCACCAACAGATCATAGTGACTGAGATTAAGAGTGTTCGCCTTACATCACCAACAGCTCATGTTGGTATGTTCGTGAATTCCACTCGTGTCTTATCCGAGACTTTTAAACATATGTAATGACCTTTACCATGTATTCGTCACACAACGTCACAGTCGCCGGACATGTCGACTAAAATTTATCACCTGCTCGGTTGAATAATACATTTTTTACTAACTGCATTGAAATTTGTCCATAGCAAAGAACCAGATTAATAGAATTTCATCTATATGGCTGGAGATCTTTCCAAATAATAATTAAACGAGATATGAACGATATAAATCACTGTCCGTTATATTTAAATAATCTGTACATTCTTGAACATAGAATATAAATTCAAATACCCTCAACTAATCAATATATAAAGTTACATACGTATTGTAATAAACGTGTAGAACTTCGAGACCTCTTCGGAGTTTTCAGTACTGAAACATCTCCCGGCATTGTTCCGTAGCTGCGCGATGCAATCATAATTGTACTTCAGCTTAACACTCTTATTATGTAGTTCCATGTAAATTGCGGCTCTGCTATTGTTTGTTCACGAATGCTAAGGTCCTTAAAAATGCGAAAAGACAGTTTGCAGGTTTGACTATAATCAATTAATTTCGATGTTGATATACACACACTTAAATATCTGTGATTTAAATATTCCTGGAATAAAACAAAAATTCAGACAAAGAAGACAACACAAGAGAAAGTCCTTTCCGTAACATCCTGGGTATTTCATTCAAATTTCCTTAGTTTCAGAAATTCTTATCGTAAAAGATTAAATGACACATGTGCACATCATGAGAATACTAAAATAAGAAACATCTGGATTTTAAACAATGGCTTGGCTTCTTGAAACAAAAATGTGTTTACTAACTTGATATTAAAACAACTGAACTGTTACAGTAAATCGACAAGCAGAGAGTGACATTGTGTGAAAGACGGCGGAAGCAGATGCTAACCGGAATTCTCAGTGGTCTCCAACCAGTAACTGTCGTGGCCTGATTTTATGACGTCATATTATATAGTGTCTTGTGCTGTTTTAAACGAGAATTGTTAATGAGGTAACATAAAACGTTATCTATATTTTTTCATTGACAGTGAAACACTTTCAAAAATTTGATATAAACTTTGACAAATTAGAATGAAACGTAGAGTCGAAAAAGTTAAATTATATATCGTAATATATCAAAGTACAAATGTATATCAGTTTTATTTATTTATTCATTAATGCATAAGATAGTTTACAAAGACAGAAATTACCATTGACGTGTGCAATAAATCACAAACTATAGGTCACGTGTGCAAGAGAAGACAATGGACATTTGTTTGATATTCCGACATTTCGTCCGAATCTTGATATGAATAAATCACAAATTAAACTGTAGTGTCACTGATTAAGGCCATCGCTACGAGACATTGCTTCTGCAGAACAAAAACGTCATAACACAAATGGGCTTCGGTACTTATCATACATTGATCGTTTGACAAATTAAAGACTTTGAAATGATTTTGTATGTTTTATTTTGACATAGAGTGATATAACAACATGGACATACAATAATTTGACATATAAATAAGAACAAATATCCTTCAGTTCTTCGTTATTTCTCATTTACCAATATAAAATTAGCAACAAGTAAAATGTATTTCTTCTTCTGTTATTGTTTATGATATGTTTCATGATCTCATATAAATGGTAATACATGAAGTAATAATAATGATAACAATAATTAAGAATCGCACAAATAATAATAACAGTAATATCAATAATAGTGTGAGAACGACGACTGATATTAATTCTGATTTTCATATATACATGTACACATGTACACATCAAAAATATTTTATTACATACATTATACCCTTGTACACCCTTGTTAATATAACACGTCACAAAGATACGTTACTGAAAGAAGAAAATCTAGGAGAAAGTAAACTACAAGATCTACAAATTCTTCAGATAATTATTTTTGCGTGCTTGCACACGTACTCACCCACATATACACGTGCACAAACACACGTACCCCATGTACAGGAGAAAGTAAACGACCAGATCTATAGATCTTCAGATAATTATTTTTGCGTGCTTGCACACGTACTCACCCACATATACACGTGCACAAACACACGTACCCCATGTACAGGAGAAAGAAAACGACCAGATCTACAGATTCAGATAATTATTTTGCGTGTTTGCACACGTACTGACTTACACACACACGTGCACAAACACACGTACCCCTATATATATATATATATATATATATATATATATATATATATATATATATATATATATATATCAAAGTGTTAGTCGTAATAAATACCTTAATCAACATGCTAACATAGCAAACATTGGGCTTTCTCAGACCTCAAGAAAAATTTAGAGGTGGAATCAGGTGTCCGGAAAGAGCAAAAAGCCCTTGACACACGTATACACCAACCACAATGGTAAATACCAACATATCGGAAACTAATGCTGTTCATAATTGAAAACTGCAAAAAATCAAAATTGCATAGAGCGCTCGCATTGCAAGCAAAAGTACACATGTTCGATCCCATAGTACCAAGTTACACCAAGGAAGTACAAAAAGGTCGTGACTTCGTCAAAAGCACGGCAAAAGAAGTGAATGGGTCTTTCGGACAAGACTAAAACCTGATGCCCTGTGTCACGGACAGTAAATTTGACATTAGATAGAAGACTCATTGCATTTACAAAGGTTAAAATTTGGGGCACTGCACCTAAACCTGCTGACATCTCCTTAAGAATTAGAAATTCTGGACAGCTGTTAAACAGCGAACAAATAAAGAAATGTGAATGATGACATATTTTGTCTATCTAACAATATTAACAAGTAAGAATAGAAATGCAAACAAAATAACAATAGTTGTTAAAACCTATATCGGAAATCAATAGAAAGATCATTGGTTGAGAGATTCATAAATGAAAGTGTGTGTTTTGTGTACTGGCTATATCTATTTCAAATTTATATTTTGATTTGATAATAATTTATTTAAGAAGTATTTAGTTTTAACAACTGTCAGATTTAAATCTTTTATACAACTTAGCAGAAAATACCAAGAACTTGGATAAAACACCATGGTTTTTATTTATTCAAGACAAACGGGTGAATGTTTTTATATGTAGGATCAGTATAAATAAACAATGATATACCATTGTATAGTCACATGATTTTAAATGAGTTACATTTTTCGAACACACACACACACACACACACATATACTAGTATATATATATATATATATATATATATATATATATATATATATATATATATATATATATATATCTTCAGCTGACAGAATCTAATAAATAAAAATCATGATAATTTTTTGTTGTTGTAAAGTTTGGATTCGGTTAAATTGTCTTGTCGAAAATTAAAACAAAAAAAAAAAGAAAGAAAAAAAAAAACGAACAACATATGGACATTGTCAGAAGGGCTTGCTGGAAAAATAGATAATGGCTAATATCCCACTGAACCATAGTATACATCCAGTAATAACTGCTAACTGAATTAACAATTTAGCACGACCTGACGCCATCTGTGACTCGCTGAGATTCCCACGATCATAGGCTGATCTTGTCTGAAATTAAGAACAGAGGGATTGCTTTGAACATCGTAGTACTGATCGAGAACAAAATAAAATATAAGTTATATAGATAAAAATATATGTACATGTAGTTTGATCTTCGGAGTATCATGTAGAGGTACCAATGGGTATTCCAAACGCAAAGTCCATTAGAATACGACAAATTAGACATTAAAACTGCCTCAACAAAAAGAACGATCGCAAATCCCAAACGCGAGGGGACCAAGTTTACCGGAAGTAGTCAGCGTCCTCTGTTAGCAGGTCCCACCGTCACAAATGCTCAATGGGAACATCTCGAGTTCAGTTTGTTTGTTTATTTTTGTTTTACGTCCCACTCAAGAATATTTCATGCCGGTAAAGGGCTTCAAATTTTTGGCCTATGCTCGGCACTTACGGCCATTGAGCAGTGAGGGTTCTTTAACGTGCCGACACCTACAGTGACACAGGACCTCGGTTTTGACTGTCTCATCCGAATGACAGGAAACCAACCTGTCGCCGGCTGGACTCGAACTCACGACCTCACGATCAAGAGTCAAGCGCGCTACCGACTGAGCACGGCCGGCTCAGTGAAAAAAGTCAAGCTCGGGGAAAAGGTCATCAGTCACCTCTAGATCTGATTGACGAGCGGGAGTCACTGTATACGGTGTTGGCATCACTGACAATATTACTTGAGTGGGTTATGTAATGAAGTTGTAAAAGATTAAAACTGTTAGTACAATGCTTATGAATGTTGTTTTACGCCAGACATGGCCATTCAGCATTTTAGTTTCAGTCAAATGGTGCCAGCAAAAAAAACCCTCATCATGTCCTTCCTTGAATAAATTATACCATGTCATGTGATCTAACATTTGCGCTGAATTCATTTGGTTTACACTGAACAGTGAAATAATATCCAAGGTACTGGATAGGGATTTCATTCTACGGGCTTTTATTTTCACGGTTTTTTCTCTAATCATCAGAGATCAATTAAATTTTGTGCATAGGGCAAAGCATAAAATTGTCATTAGGGCCATCAAAGGCAGTCCGTAATACATTACGTATATAATACTTATATATACATAATATATAAAGTTCATGATAATTGGACCTGAGCGTTTTTCTGTCAGCTAGGACTCGTATTGTAAGTGTTGATATTTTCTGTGAGGACCCTTGTAGTCTCATTCTATACTGTACTCCTCTCTCTCTCTCTCTCTCTCTCTCTCTCTCTCTCTCTCTCTCTCTCTCTCACACACACACACACACACACACACACAAATCATTATTACTTTACTAAAATGACTTAGTTATGTTACATACCTGACAAGAAAAATATAAGGCAAATATTCCAAGTGGTAGAAAACAGAAAATTGTACTTAAAATGGCGCCAATTCTGTAGTCTCCAGGCTGCTTCCTAATGTAGGCAACATTTGGTGCATAGGATGCAAATTGCTGAAAAGTATATGTCATTGTTGTAATGCAAATTAACATTTTACATTCTTCTCATTTCATTTATCTGGATTATACGTGATTATCGTCACCATCGTTGTTATTATTACTATTAACATTATGTCCCAAAAAGAAGGGACCATTTTATATCGTAACTTGACGAAACTGGCCATAATGTATTGTATTTGCATACCAAGACCGACATATCCTTTTGACATAGAGTAGGTCTAAAAAAAACACGAGGTGAAAAAAAAAAACATTTTACGTATTTTGAAAAATATATATATATATTGTCTTGTCTTTCCGAAAAATGGTAAATGACCAAACTGGGAATGTATGTAAATGTACTTTGCATGTACTCAGTACTGCATTAGTTCCATTGAAATCAAACATGTAAAAGACAGGATTCAAAGGTACTGCATTTAATGGCGGCGGAGAGGTTCCTTGTAAAGACAAATTTTAAGTTGGCACAGTGTAAAAGAACAGAGTGATTTGAGGGAGGGACATATCATAACGGCCATCAATACAGTTAGGTATATTTTTATTGATATTGTATCATAAGCCTACGTACCCTTTGTGCGATTGGGTGTCTCTCTTCATCCGTGGTTCCTGCTGCATCCAATAGGACTTCTCGTTCACTATCACGTGCAGTTCTTGAATAATCCATCGGTAAAAGTACTCCCAACTTAATTGGCTGATAGCAGATGATCCACGACAAACTGAAACCAAAATGTGATGACGTGTAATACGTGTCAAACTGTAAATTTTGGATTTACATGCCAACTGACTGGTCTTTTCCTAGTTGTTCCATTCCGTCAATTTGGAGGTTTTTAAAATACTTTGTACTCAGATCACGTGACGTCAAAAGAAACTGGTATCCAGTTGTATTTCCGTTCCAAAAAAATGTACATGTGTGTGAATATATATTCATAAGAATTTGGTTAATTATAGGTAGACTACAAATTCATAGAGGATATTTGACAATTGTTTTTGAATAACATGTTTATAACATCGTGTGAGGCAAGAGAATACATATTTAACACGAGTGCGTGGACAATTGTTTGTTAAATATGTATTCGTCTGCCTCATGAGATGTAATAAACATGTTATTAAAAAACAATTGTCAAATATTCTATTTACAACATTTTCCAGTTAAGTTTCTTCAGGCCCTAGATTTACCCGATGTTCTAAACAAGTCTACTGTACGACTTGTGAAATGTAAACAAACCAGGTTATGATTGAAATACATCACTTGACTGCGACTATGCATTTGAAGTTTCTGAAAAAATGCAATTTATTGTGTAAATTAATTTTAAGTATCATTCATATACTTTCTATAATATTGAGGCCTGGTGAGTTGGTAGGTTACGACAGAATCTGAAGTTGGCTTTCCTTTTTCCATTGAGAGCTCATACTTAGAGCGACATAATATACGGGGCAGATCCCGATCCGCTATTAAGATCTAGGGGCAATATCTGAAATCCTTCGCCATAACTGGCCTTAAAAATCATCAAGATCCTAAATACAATACCTTTAATTAATATAACCGTCAACATGCACAGTTACACTGGTCCCTTTATGAGAAATATGCCTCAAAGATCATGCCAAAGTTAGACATGGACAGCAAACTCGCATCGAAGTTCGCCCAATTGGATGTTTTTTTTCTGTACTGTATCTCAAGTGTCACTGAAATTTTTCAAAAACTTTCGAACTGTTCGCAGATAGTGGATACATTAAACATATCCACTGCCTTTCGACCACTTAAACACACTCCATCTAAACATAATATCGTCTGCTTTTTAGTTGAGACAGAACAAGTCTGTGCGGGGCCATTTTGTTTACCTTCGATAGGGCGTTATAAATAGCTCATGAAAATCGCTTATTGATAAGTCATATCTACAGTACGAGTTCAAAAGTTTTTACCACGGCATCACCATTTATTGGCATTTGCTAGCAAATGTGATCAGTTTATAATCAAATAATGAATTGACAATTATCATTATATTATAGATGGGATTAATTAATCGGATTTTCATTAGTGGTCTGGCACTGTATTTTTATTGGCTTGGTGAAAAATATTGATATTTTTCATTAAGCAGATCAAAATACAGTAAAATCAAAGAAAATAACAGTGAAAAATAAGGCTTTTATCTAATTAATAAATTTAATAACAAATGTAATAAATGATTATATCTGCATTTACCAAAATGTTATAAAATGTGAGAGTCATAACTTATATAACATACATTTCATATTAAAAGTTTCTTGTAGAGAGCTGCTTACTATCTATAGTATTCGAGAGAAAATACTTATGTAACCAGAGGCTACACATTTACCTGTAAATTTATATAAATGCATCCTGCATGATCAAAGCAGTCCATGGATTTTGTATATGTAATTCCTATATAATCAACATGTAAACAAAATGTTTCAAATGTAATTGTATCAAAAGGCATATGGAAACAAAATATTAACTCCGGAAAACATTTTCATAATATTTCTGCAACCCCCCCCCCCGACTTTAGATTTGCAATACTCCCTATACCACTGTGTGTATATATATATATATATATATATATATATATATATATATATATATATATATATATATATATATATATATATATATATAAACCCGAAAACAGTATATATCCTAGGGTGTAGGATCTAAGCAATAGATACAAGTCAGGAAAATAATATATAAAGCACTAAAATGACTAATGATACGGACAAAATGAATATCAAATTTTCGGGACGACCTGTCCCTTCATCAGGAGGGTTGGTTTATATTCAGTGCTAACCGCGCTCAAAATTCGATATGATACTTATGTATCTTCGGATGAGGTCGTTTGTCTCAATTTGGGTGTGACCCGTTCACAAATCCTCCCTTCCATCGACCTAATGTAATAATGCCTGACGATATATCCATTATGTATACATTTAAAAATTGAGACAAAAAGTCCTCCCTTACATCGACCTAATGTAATAATGTCTGACGATATAGCCATTATATATACATTTAAAAATTGAGGGAAAAAAATCTTCACTAACCTGTTGTCCATTCCGTTTCTACATTGCACTAACTAGCACACTCATTATCAATGGCTCGTCTGTATCCTTACATGACTACATTTATATAAATGAACGAAACAGTTTCATGTTTTCAGTTAGTGGAATCCTCATACACATCCATACATTCTATATCTAGCCGTCATCTACCCAGTAAAAGATTTCTACTGTCCGCGCGACAATCTACATATAACCCATCTAAACTTTTATAACTTACATAATCAGCCTTTGTTCAGATCAAATCACATACATAATTTGATCGTCTTGTATAACAGTAAACACAGTCAGATATAAACGCTGTAAACCGAACAAAAACGTGAACTGTTTCAGTTTCAACTAAAAAGTTACTTTGTATAATCGGCACTATCGTTATGTAAAATCATTATCAAAAAAAGGGACGTGTTGTACGCTGGAGCATAGACTGAACGCACAGTGGCATGGGGTTGACATGTAAAAAAATATGTCTAGTAAGTGCGCACGAACTAGCTAGCACATGCGCACGTAATAATGAGTACGTTCGCACGTACTAGCTCACATACTAGCTAATACATGCGCCCGTAGTAGCTGAGACAATCAAGTGGTGTGTTTCAAATATATGTATGGGAAATCCAGTATGTTTTGAATTATGTGCATTGGCGAATCTAGAGGGGGTAGTGGGGATTGGGAGATAGCTTTAAAGTACTTGGTAATCCTGTATATAATAGATTATGTGTTTGACGTTCCTATTAGCGGACACATATACATATCTTTTAGGGATATGGGATTGAGACACCTTAATTTCATCGTATGTTGATACCGTATTAACTTTATTTTTAAGAAATTAAATCATTCAATTTTTGAATTTGTCAACTAATGGATTATTCGAAATTTGAAATTGACACATATGGTAACATTGATTTCTACGGACGTATGGAAGGGACATGAGGGAATAATAGAATCTACCCATACCTTGAGGGTATGACAAAGGAATCTCAATCCGAGGGTAAGATTCTCGAATGACGAACCCGAAGCTTGATTATTTTTCTCCCATGTTTTAAATGCATGTATAAGATCTAGGCAAATGAAATCTGACATTATGCACTGCATTCTAGACGCAACAGACATCATGCATCGTATAAATTATATTGTGAGTCATAGCGCGTGTAGCTTGTCAATGCCCTAGGGGTTGACAATGAAATCATTCCATTTCATTTAAAATGAAGCAAAAATCTGTGAACAGTGGGAGAGAAAAATATCTCGTGCGCACGACTTAATATTTTTTTCCTCGTTTTTGTTATGTCGTGCGCACGACTTAATATTCCCCCAGTACTTCATGTCATGCGCACGACTTAATATTCCCCCCAATACTTCATGTCATGCGCACGACTTAATATTCCCCCCAATACTTCATGTCACGCGCACGACTTAATATTCGCCCAATACTTCCTGTCATGCGCACGACTTAATATTTCCTCCCCCCCATTTTATGTCGTGTTCGGGAGTACTATATAATACTGAAAAGGGATTATAGAAAGTTGCGAAAGCTATTTAAAACATCATATTTTTCAATTTCAACAAAATTATACGGGGTAGTTGAAGCTCCTTTGTACTTTGTACTATACAACATTTCCATTGCAAAATGATGCCTTGTTCCTACGGGAACTCTTGCTAGGTCAGAGATTTATTCTGCAAAATCTCTGATGTAGCATGAGTTTCCATAGGAATTACCTAGTCCCCCATCCCGTCCCTCGTTCAGCCGTTCGCATTTCGTTTCTATCGGCCAAATTATCTCGTGCGTACGACATAAAAATGGAGATAAAATTGTTAAGCGTGCGCAGGACATAAAAAATAGGGAAAAAATTATGAAGTCGTTCTCACGTACACACGACAGAAAAATGGAAAGAAAAAAATATTAAGCGGCGTGCGTACGGCATAATTACTGAGGAAAGAAATATTAAGTCGTGTTCACGAGATAACAGAAAATCCACATGTCCCTTCCATAATTCCGTAGATTTCACTGTTATTTTAAAATAATATATATCCGTTTGATGGCACAACTGTCTGTAGTTCCAATACAGCGGAACAGTTTTACTTTCAGAAATTGTTTAAAATTTGGAAGCCTGGAGACGCATAGCCTATTTCTGCTACCAGATACGTTTGTTTGTTTTTTATTGTTTAACGTCCCACTCAAGAATCTTTCACTTATATGAAGACGTCACCATATGCCGGTGAAGGGCTTCAAATTTTGGCCTATGCTCGGCACTTGCGGTCATTGAGCAGTGAGGGTTCTTTAACGTGCCGACACTTACTGTGACCTCGGATTTTACTGTCTCATCCGAAGGACAGGAAACCAACCTGCCGCCGGCTGGACTCGAACTTACGATCAAGAGTCGAGGCCGCTACCGACTGAGCCAGGCCGGCTCCGCTACCAGATACGAAACTACAACTGTTAATCTGCTAATATATTGCATTTATTATCGATCTCAAAAGACGGCTGATTCGGACAACTTAATCCATATAAGAGATTTATGCTCGAAAATCCGGAAGTAAGCTCCTCCATATATTTTTATTTCTATTAGAGGGTACCTTTTGGGACCTATTCTGGCCCACCCTGGACCCACCCCTGGGTCAATCCGGCTGAAAACTACAAAATTGGTTAAGGACCTTGAGGACTTGCATCCTGTACAGTTTCGTCCAAATTCCTCCAGTAGTTTTGAAACAAAAGCTGACAGTGTGAAAAATGCACCCCCTCTTTTTTTGCAGTCTTAAAAAATTCATTAAAATTTTTAGAAATTAAATTTTGGCAAAATTCTTGCATAAAAACTTTCTTCACCCAAATACAAGTAAAACACATTAAATGAATGCATCGAATTGAGGAAATCATGCAAAAATGAATGAAAATGACAAAGTCTGAAAACACCTAAAAAAGGTGTCAAAAATCCATGTAGATCACTCAGAAACAATTCGTTTTCAATTTATGTAGTGGTTCTAGAGAAGAAGATTTTTAAAGATGGTACCTTTTGGGACCTATTCTGTCCCGCCCTGGATCCACCCCCCTGGGCAAATGTGACTGAAATCCTACAAACTTGGTAAAGGACCTTGAGCACTTGCTACCTGTCAAGTTTCGTCAGAATCCATTCAGTGGTTTCAGAGAAGAAGTCGAAAATATGAAAAGTTTACGGACAGACGCCGGACGACGGACAGGGAGTAATCACAATAGCTCACTTGAGCCTCAATTTTTTTATTTCCCACGGGTTTTTGCCAAGAAGTGAAAACCTTTTATACTTGAAAAGTTAATAGGGCAATGACTCTGAAATGAACGTCTCTGAGATATGGAAGGTTCAAATGAAGGCACATTCAGCGTAAAACACACACAGTTTATGAAATAGGACTATCTATCTCCGGATGACTTTACATTAAAGTGAAAGTATATATCCGCTTTATAATACACCTGTCGTCTGAGGTTAAGTGTTGATCAGTAATACCCGCGTGAAGGTCAATACCATTAATGACTATTAAAGTCAATATCTTGTCTTGGGGCGTTTTAGCAAATCATCTCGACTTCTTTTATCATCATTCCATCACACAATCAAACGCTGAGGACAAAAGGTAAGTAGGATCAAAATATCAAATAAACGCCATGGACAAAAAGGCAAGTCAGATCAAACAAATAAATAAAGGTCAAGTCAGTACCCGCCACAGTCTGCATTAGGGCCTACTTAAATCTGAACTACAAGTATTTTGTTTAGCGTATCAATGGGCAGGGCCGTAACTAGGGCCCGAAAACAGATGAGGCAGGGGTTTGGGGACCGCCGAATGAGGCCCCTCAGTTGGTAGGTGAAGCCCATTGATGAGGAAATTGAACATTAAAAAAATAACACTGTTTCCAAATATGTTCATGGCATTATTTATATACATGTAGCCTATATAAAAATGGCAAAAAAAAAAAAGTCAGACGAGCCTGAAGCAATTGCCTCATAGGTAATTACGGGCCTGATGGTGTGTCAAGAATTACGTATTGTGTAGCACTAAATAAGTAATTATCTAAGTATATGTATATTTACATGTAGGCCTATCCCAATTGAATGTCTGTGGTTTGAACCTACCATCATCGCGTCAAATTCTGATTTACATCTATAGGTCTACCGACTAGAGATAAAATTTGTTCATTGGTAGGCCTACCCATGTGTAGCCTATAGATCACAGTGCTGAAGTTGCGTGGGATCGGGGGATTGCATGATACAATTGCGTGGCAGTGGCATAAGAAGCAAACCAAAAGTAGGGGACAAGCAAAACGAAAGTGTATGGATGGGGAGGGTTTTTTAAAATTTTTGTATAAATAAGTAGGGGATGCCTCAATGGTCCCGTTCCCAACGAGCGATGTATAAAGCTGTTAGCAATTTGTTATAATTTGTTGCATATATCTGAACAATACAACAAATTATAACAATTTGCCCAGATCGTACTTGTCGGAGTATTATTATCCTATCACCCACCCCCCCCCCCCCCCCATCTCTTTTAAACTATCACGAGCTCTGCGGAAGAGTGAGGTAAGTTTCGACCTAGTTTGTTCAGTTATGACAATTCCGCGGAGAAAACGTTTTATTCGACAAAACCTATGTCTCGTATGTAGATCTACATGAAAAAGAAACTAACCTGCATAATGTAAGTTATCAAGAAATAAATTCCATCTCCAGTAAACACAAAATATTCACGTGATCTGCGTGTCTTATTTTAGTTTATTGAATTGTAGCAGTTACCTCCCGTGTCCAGATCTATAGTCTGTTCTAAGAATGCTACACACTGTGGCACACTTAAACGAGTTTGCTGTAGGCATGCATAGGCGTCGGAAGCAAATTGAAAGTGTGTGTGTGGGGGGGGGGGGGGGGGGCTAAACCAACGTAAAAACACACACATGCCAGAATCGTCTGGGGGCTAGGCCCCAATTTTCAACACCTATGTCTATCTTTGCAAAAAAAAGGGGCTAACCCCCCTAGCCCCCCCCCCCCCCCCCCCCGGTTCCGACGCCTATGGCATGATGTATAGGTTGCACTTCAGTAATTGCCCCAAGGTTCAAAACATGGCGGCGCAGAAATAATTCCAGAGTTTTCCTTCCTGTTAGAGGGCTTTTCCCTGGATGTAAGTTACCAAAAAATTTTTTGAGTCGTAAACCTGGGTATGTACTTTTAGAGACGTCACCAAATGCGGGTGAATGACTTCAAATTTTGGCCTATGCTCGGCACTTACGGCCATTGAGCAGTGAGGGTTCTTTAATGTGCCAACACCTACTGTGACACGGGACCAGTTTTTAGAGTATATTTAGTGAGAATATATAGTAGAATTTAATACTGGTGTGCAACCTGCATACATAAATATATGTATTTACTGTTTTTTAGTTTAACCATTGCCAAGTTAATATATATATATATATATATATATATATATATATATATATATATATATATATATATATATATATATATATATATATATATATACAAAGCACTAAGACCAATAGGCCGAACTTTTTAAATATTTATAATCACTATAGGTCGTTGCCAATGCTGGTAGAGCGTTTCCTAGTTCTTGGTATGTCGGTAGCAGCTGATAATATTATACTAAAGTAACATTTCGCACTGGTAGCACCATTTAAAATTCTAAATTCTTCTAAAGCTTAGACAGCCATCTTTTTACAGTGGTTACTCTTTGATGGATTTTGGCTATACGTTTAGATTTATCATTTGGCATTGTCTGATACCACTTTCAAGTCTAATTGACAGAAACGATCGTCCTGAGCATCATAACTTTGGTATTTTGTTTGTAATAAACAACATTTTTTCAAAAACTATTCCCAAAAAATTTCTCATTTAATTTCAATACAATTTTCAACTATTTACCATTAATATTGTCAAATGTCTGTGTTTGTTTTCTTTTAAAGTCATAATACAAAAATTTATTCTAAAATAAAATAATAAAATTTTGTTAGGAGGACAAAAGTCCCATCACTTCTAATTATAGTACTGATGAGTTTTGCAAGGTACATATTTTTAATATGAATCTTTTTAAAAACATTTGTAAATAGGTATTTGTGACTTAAAGAGTTTACTTACATGTTTAAAAAGTTAAATCTTGAAAACAGAAATTTGAAAATTATGAACAAATAGTTTTACACAATGAAACTACATATTCTGAATTTTATGGTGTATATTTTACCAACGTTGATTTAGAAATGACTCTCCACGTATGTTTTGAAAACTTATTGATTTATATACCAAAAAAAATAACACACACACGCTCACACGCACACACACACACACACATATATATATATATATATATATATATATATATATATATATATATATATATATATATATATATATATATATATAAACGAGGGTTGATCGGTATGTGTTGTCGGAACTTCATGTAAGTAAAGGATTTGTCTTTATGGAGATGTATTGCACTATTTTTCAACATAATATCTGTGCACTTAAAATAAAATAGTAATAATATAAAACAGCAATAGTAGTACAATGATAATAATACAAATCAGGCGTACATAACTCATTTATGATATTAACACTTAGATCCACCCCTTTATCATGTAAGAGAAACATTTGTTTCTAGATTGTGTTGTGAGTTGTTATTAATTTTGTGTTACTTATCCACGTTAATTGTTATGTCCACTCTTGTGATGCGTGATGCCCACGTAGCTGCGTGGTGTTTTCTATTATGTCATTGAATAAATTACATCTTATTTTATTTTGTGAATACGTCAAGGTGCGAGTGAAATTTAGTATTAGAGTATAAGATTTCTGCCCAAATAATCCTTCCTCATTCTTGATTATGATTACATCTTTACATTATACATACTACGTAGGCCTACCACCGAACATTCGTGAATAAGATCAGAACATGTAAGTCATATTAAAGTAGGCTAAAATCCACCGTTAAGATCCATTAATGGTAAGATAGAAATTAATTGATTTATACTCTAATATCATTCAATTCTATAACTTGAATCTAATATTTGGTATGTTTTTTTTTTACCAAAGGCCTTTGTAAATATTATTAACATTACTTAAGTTATAGTTTTAAAATAAAGCGCAAAATATTTAACTCATTATAAATGTGTATTTCCGAAAGAGAAAAGTGGAATGGAATTTTTACGTAAATAATGTAAATAATCTACGAGGTAAATGATAATCTATTAAGATTGTAATTGTAACAAGAGTGTGAGGTGTTGATCTTAGTTTTTGTAGTTTTGGGGGAGATGATAAAAAATTCAAAACAAACTTTTTGTCATCTTGGTATCACCAGGATGGTAGGACCCCAAGTACCACACACACACACACACACACACGATCAAATTCTTTATTGTAATTTCTCAGTCACATAAAGTGTTACAAGAGGAATTAAAATGGATATGGCAAATATAGAAGTATTTGAGATACACACGCGCGCGCACGTGCTGTCGTGTGTTTAATTATGTTTAGAGAGTTGCTTTTCTGAGATATGCAAATCATAATAATGCATATTTATGTAAAATTATACAAATTGCACATCTCTTTGTTGATTGTATTCAAACAGCTGGATACTATTTGGGTGCCATGATAATTCATCTAAAATTACTTATTCAACCAAATTAATAGCTTAAGTTTGTTTAGTATGAACATATAAACAACTAATAAAATTTTATTTAAAGTGAAAATATCGGAGAGCCCGTTGCGTACGTTTTGTCTAAAAAGAGGAAGAAATAATACATTGATTCTGGGAGTGTGAAAAATCTCAATACTACGACTTTTAGAAGAAACTGAAATTTGTCTGAGAAGATATAACTTAATTCAGTAATAGAATAAAACTGATTTTATTGCTTTTGATTTATTTCAATCTTAATCCAAAGTTAATAATGCTTGTTGAATTTTTAACATGTACATGTATAATGTATATAACTCTGTGTGTGTGTGTGTGTGTGTGTGTGTGTGTGTGTGTGTGTGTGTGTGTGTGTGTGTGTGTGTGCGCGCGCGCTATATATTCATATAAAAAATAATACATTTTGAAATAAACATTACACTCTATACCACACACCAGGATATAGTCACTGAACAAATATAAATGAATGTCAGAGTACATGTAGTACAAAGATGTAGAAATAATTGTGCTGTATTTAACGAATATGGAGTTAAATAAAATTATATAAAAAAAGTTTGTTTAGTGTTCATCTGCAAATTAGCATATACGGTGGAACGACAAGTAAAGACCACCTTGCTTAGAGGACTACCTCACTTAAGAGTCCACATCGAATTTAAGACCGTATTCAGTCTCTTAACCCTTTCACCCCTGAATATCTGAGTGGTATGCTTCAGCATTATAACTTTGGTATTATGTTTATAATATTTCTATTGTTTAAGACCAGTCTATTATGGTCTGTAGGCTTAAAAATGTTAATAACTATTAGACAAATCTAGACCCCACTCAATAAATCACCTCGCATTTCAGAACACTCTGAACACCACGAATAAATTAGGTGGTCTTGATAGCAAGGTTCTACTATACATATCAAACAAACAGACTGAAAGAGTCGCATGACCCAACGAACAAAAGAATGAGTAAAGGGATCATGTATTTAAGTTTTAAAACGTACAGGTCTACCAAGGTAATGTGGCACATCCGGGTTCTGGCAAAACCAAAACAATACGGTCTATTTTCATAAAACAGATATACAGATAAGACATGGCCTTGAATGGATTCCATGCATTACTAGAGCTCTAATATTTTGTGTTGACAAATAGCTTGTCACCCCTGTTATGATTTAATTTAGACTCGCCGTGTTTGTAAACATGTGCCAATTTACCATTTGTAGACCTAGACCTGTAGTTTTATTCCTTTATCAAAACTGTCATCGCTTCACAGATTAGTGAGATAGATATACAGATGAACAGTAAATCATTTTATGATCTATACACACGACCATGGACTGAAATATCGCTAATACAGGCCACCCACATATCTACTTAAAATAACTTTAAATCCAGACAGACTCATCATTATTTTTAGTTTGAATAATATGATCTACTAGTAATATTCTAATATTGAAGAATAATTTACTGAACTTTATATCTGCCATACCGGTATTTTCCAGAGATCAATCTGCGACATTTTAAGGAACACAAACCGTTTTAAGGGGCAATTGTGATAAATTTCTGGATCATATTCAGGAACAATAAATAACACATTGTATAAACAGCAATTTCATTTACTCTAATTTACAACTTGCAAAGCTTTCTGGTATTGATTAAAGGGGCATTAGCTGTGTTTTTATGAAAATATTGTCCTCCTTTTTTACTACTTAGACTGATATACAATAACAGAAAGGATATATACATAGGCATAAAAATCTTAATTTCTATTTATTTTGTGAAAATTGCTTGAGAAACACAGGTTTGGCACTTTTTCACTTGCAGCTGATTAACTAAACCTTACTATTTGTATATGAATACCACACTGGACCTGACCTTATTTTCACTAAATATATAGGAATATAAGATTTTTGTTATTGTACATCAAGTAGAAATAGTAAATGAGTAAAAAATTGAAGTATTATTTTTTGGTAAACACAGCTAATGCCCCTTTAACAATTATAGAACAAATTGTATTATTTATAACAGTCCCCTGCAATGGTAAATTTACACGACAGCAGTCCATTTATGATTTCGTTTTCCATTTTTGTTCGGCCAGTCTTTCTTAGAATACCGTGAACGATCCTTCAATACCAACGTTGGAACGGCATTATACTTAGCATTGCCATGGCAACAGAGGCCAGATTCACATACACAACAGAACCATGTGACAGCGCGTACCGCGACTAAAGGATAACGGAACAGGAGAACCTTTAAAGGAAAAAAGCGTTCCAGAGGGAAAGTAAATCGGGGTGGGTTCAAGTTTACATGATGTTTGAGGTTTAGGCATGCATGGAACATAACATTTTCTTATTTATTATGCATGTTGTATTTTCCATTTTAAGACACTCATATTACGATACCCCAATGACTAACTTATTTCGTAATATTAATGTCCACCAATTATGGCAACGAAAATGATATCGTAGGTACTATATCAAAATTCAAATAACATTGAAAAATAGTCTACCCATACTTGCACAGTTATCGTATTATAAAAATGAAAAACCTAGCTCCCTTCTTCCCTCGGAGATTCGGAAGCGAAAGTGGACCTTGATCGGACACAAGTTTAAGGAAGATCCAGGATCACCCACTCGGCAGGCTCTTCAATGGGATACATTGGGGAACTGAGAGAGAGAGGAAAAGACACACGCTCTTTCCAAGCGTGAAATATACATGTCATGTGCAAAAGGAATTACTTGCTCCCCAAAAGCATTTTCGCTCAAACCGCACTCCATTCTCTCTTTTAATACATGGTAACCGGATTGTCACTGAGGAGTAAGTACCAAGGTGGCGAAAGAAAAGAACCAACAGAATAGATCGATGATTGAATAAATAAGTAAAAATAGATAAATAGATATAACATGTACAAACAGTACTTGGTGAAGACAAATTTAACAAAAGAATGATAATAAATTATTTTCATCCTGAGAAAATCACCGTTTTACAATTTTCACAATAGTGGATTTTGATTTGAATTCTGACTTTACTTTTGGAATGTCGGTAAATTAGTCGGTTTAAGTAACGATTGTGCAACGATTTATTTATTCTCTAATCACCATAGTTAATACAATGGTATACAGAGATACATAAATTGAAACAACACAATATATAATGCATGAATATGTAAGCATATATAAGTTGAGATGGATAAATTAGGTATGATATTTTTATTTCATTTTGGAAGGTATAGATCTAATGAAAATATATTATGGAGAGGAGCATAGCTGATTTATTTTTCTAATAAATGTACACATTTTTCTTAAAAAGGACTGTTTTTTAGAAGACATTATTTCTTTAAAAGATATGATATTTCTATTTCTTATATGTTTTAATAGTAAGTTTTTTTTTCTTTCAAATTTGACAGCTTCACAGTTTAATATTTAGTGGAACTCATCACCAAGTTCTAGTGAAGTACATTTTTGACAGGATATGGTTGAAATTTACATAGTGTTAGAGTCTTTTAGTGGTAAGATTTTGAGATAATTTTCAAAGTGTAAACTTTCTTTTTATAATCTTTAAAACAAAGGGCTTTTGGCGAATTTTGTAATTCAGAGAACCGCCTTTGTTTAAATTGATCTGTAAGAGTAAGTTTAACTTTTAATTTCAGCCATTTTACGTTTGGAAAAAATTGGTTTAACCATATATTTGACATCCACAATTATTAAGAATGTTTTTTACATTTTCTGTACATTTAACCTTTCCATTTTTACCTCGTTTATGGTAAACCCTAGCTTATATAACAAGTATGATATTTTTGTATCCCCCCACATAAGAGTTTAGCTCAATATGTAATTATTCGTGTTTGGGTGTTTACAGTTATTGGGTATCTGCCAAGTTCTCCGTAAACCATGAAATCTGGAGTGGATAATTTTAAATGAAGCAGAAGATGTACTCTTTCTATGATTGTATTATCAGAGAATCCCCATAACTCACAGTTATATAAAAGTATAGGTGCTACTATTTTGTCGAAAAGTCCTTATTGACATTCAATTGATAAATTGTGTTATGGACCTTTTTTAAAACTTTATAAAGTGCTTTTCTAGCTTTTGATACTTGATTTTGTTTTGCTTTTTAAAATGTTCCAGATCGACTTAATATAACCCCCATTTAATTGAATTCTTGTTCTACTTTTCAAGGTTTCTCTTCGTATGTAAAGTTTAAATTTTCCAGTTGTCTCCCTTTACCATATATGACTACTTTTGTTTTTTCTACATTTATTTTTAGATTCCATTTTTTACAATAATTTTGAAAATGGTTGAGCAATTTTTTTAATTGTTTTGATTTTTCTGCAAGTAAAACAGTATCGTGCGCATATAAAACAGTAAAAATTTTCACGTATATATTCAGTTTTTCTTGAAAAATATCTGCTATTGTTAGTAAACCTTCTGCGTCTGTTTTTAAAATGAAATCTTCAAAATCATTTAGCTAAATCGAAAATAAACGTTGCAAAAACGATCATATTATGAAAATAGCTTAGACAACCAATGTCGTCATTAACACCTCATTATAACCATGTAGGCCTAACATTAATCCGAAGGCGTTATACATTTAAAGGCATCACCTGCAATATAAAAGAAAACCATCGAATAAGAGACAAGAAACAAATGTTATTCGAACACAAGAAATTTATGGAGAACAACCACAGGCTGGATAACGGTAATTCAAAATGCGACATGCCACTAAGAATGGAACTGACAAATAGGGCAACTGGGAATAAGATGGAGAAACGCGTATCGAATTCCAACAGAAAAATGAATGAAAATTTCACTGAAAATATATCGAGCGAAATAAGTCCCAAGCGATGCCCAGGGAACCGATTTGCTACCATAAGAAATAAGGAAGAACCGACAGACGACCCCAAAAGATATCTTAACGTAGTAGTATTCGGATACTTCAAAGTTGGGAAATCGTCACTGATTGGTCAACTAGTCTCTTGGACAGACTCTCTTCAACACGCGAAGAGAGGTAAGTTTTGTTAGATTTAATTTCGTTTTGCGACAAGCCAAAACCCCAGAAATCTGAACTTGTATGAGGACATCAATTTGTCCCCAATAGTAAAACTTCTTTGCTTGTTTGAAGACGTCAATATTTTACTAGTAATCTAAATCTATAACATGAATGAAATATCACTATTATCACATGTAGTCAAAATCTTTACTTGATTAACAAATTAAAGACGTCATTTCACTTTCGGAAATATACATTTATATGAAATTCGCGCTCTTGTCTTGACAGAAATGTTCGTCTTAAGCATTTGTTAGGCCTCTTTTGTAAAACTATAACTTTTTGATATCGATTAAATCAATAACTATTTCAGTGACATTTAAAGCATTATTAGAAAATATTTGTCACAAATGCGGCACTTGGCCTAGATTTTTTAAAGAGTAGTGACGTCATGTATCAGCATTCAGATAATTAACAGATAAAATATGACATCGTACAAATGTACCTCGGTTTAATGCATTATCGAGAGTTATATGATAATTTCTTAAGTCCAGCGCATGGCGAGTCACCATGACTATGGACCTTTGAAGATAAAAAATTGCACCTAAACTTTTGACGTGTTTAATCATCGTCATCATCATCATTGCGTCGTCGTCGTCGTCACCATCGTCATCGTCATTACTATTATTTTACTATTATTATTTAGTGTATAAATAATATATGACTTTTTAATAACTTAATATAATTCAAAACTCATTTTTTACCATGAAACACAATCGGATGTCTACAGTAATCACGGGTGTATCTTCATTGATGATGAACATTTAAACTTGTATATAAAGAACTCCTTAGAGACAGAAGAAAACCGGTCTTTATAAGGAGGTGAATTTTACATAGATGTTGATTTGTACACAAATGGTACTATTGGGGACAGCAAAAAACGATCTTTGTGACCAGGTGTAAATGTAATGTTTTTTCTTCTTTTTTACTACAGTGAAAGAAAAATCAAAAATTTTCCCATCAACAGAAACAGGTGGACGACCAGATATTAAGTACACTGAAAACTTACCCACTTCACAGGTTACTTCTTTTGTTTATTTTCAAAATTATATGATTTCTGCATATAGTAGATTTTCCATAAGCAATAAATTTGTAAGAGTTATTCCCTTTTAGCGGCACTATTGTATAGCAATATACATTAATTCCTTGTTATACTGCCACCATTTTTCAGCCCAAATTTGGCATTATAAAGGGGTCTGACAATAGGTTGTGGGAAACCTGAAATGAAATTACAGGGAAAATCGGAAAAGAGGACTTTCAAAATTTGTGGTGTAAAGTGATGTGGCATATGAAACGAGGGTCATTATAAAGAGGTATTACTGTACATATTTTCCTTCATACATTAACCACATGCAGTGAAATGTTCTGGTGTAACATGGTTTCGAAACTTTTTCACACCTTAATTTAACTATAAAACTTATTTTGATAAAATACTCGGTTATTTTCACAAATACAGTGTAATCCAATTTGGTTACTTAAAGAATAAATCTGAACAAATTTACAAACAATATGGTCGACAAAGGGAAGTAACTCTGGAAAATTTACTCTGTATGAAAACTATTGATTGAGTATGATGACTGTGACCACACCTGCTTCTTAAGACTTGATTTGATTGTTGGATACAGGGCGGGTCTGACTGGTTGATGCCAACTACTCCCGACACCTGCCCCCAAGGTCACCAAATTTACTCCATTTTCTAGCTCAGTTCATTTTTTATACTTTAAAGGTAAAACCGCACAAAATTTATGTTGCAACTGCACATGTTTGTATATTGATAGCACTCATAATATATAATCACGAAAATTATTGCACATTTGAAGTAAACTTCAAAAAGACTTTAAAGATATATGAGGACATGTATACTTAAATTTTGAATACAGTATTTAACATATTTATATATAAGTTATATATATACAAGTTTTACCAAGTGAATTACTGAAAATTATAATGTGTTCTATACAGTCAGATATCCAGAAGCTTTAAAACGCCTACATTGTAAAAATATTGAAATAAAAGTTTTGGGTGAGCATTCAGTAATTTGGTGACTTTTAGGCTAACAGCCTGACACTTATGTTTCTAGAAATTGTATTTAAATATTCGTATCCGATGATGTTCATTGAGACCCAATTCTGCAATGCAGTCATTCCTAAATTAGATAATTATTTCTTTAAAATATTCTGCCATTTGCTTTTTAGAAAAAGTGCTATATATAATCCTCCATGGACCCTGATCCCACATTGTTTGTCCAATATTCACCAGTTTGTATTTGTAACTTGGACTTCTTGAAAATTTATACTTTGGTATCTGAGATTTTTATTTTCTATTTGCTAATTTCTATTTTTCAGATTGGTTGCGAAGTTTATAACATAGACGTATGCATAGTTTTATTTTCTGTATCCGACAAAACATCTTTCAAATGGGCGGCCGATAAAGTTGCTGAGATCAGAAGTTTGTCCAAGAAAATGAACGTGTTTATGGTAGCCAACAAAATAGATCTCGTTAGATCTACAACGGTATCCAAGAAATGTAAGCTCTCTGTCCCCCTCTCTGTCTGAAAAATTATAGATAGCAAAATTTAAATTAATATTCTTAAATTTTACATCTTTAACTCAAAGACCCCCTGGAAAATAATGGACTCTTCTATAAATCAATGCCTTAGGCCAGTCCAAATGTGTCTTTAAGGGTAAATGGGTTAATAATATCATAAACATAATACCAAAGTTATAATGCTCAAGACGATAGTTTCTGTCAATTGGACTTCATCAGTTGAGTTTTAAATAGCTTTTCTAGAGGGAAAGTAGTATAATACAAAGTCAAATAATAAATCTAAATGTATAATCAAAATCCGTCTAAGAGTAACCATTGTAAAAAGATGAGTATCTTAGCTTCTGAATAATTCAGAATTTAACTGGTGTTATCAGTCTGATGTAAGAAACCTGAGCATATAAAACAAACTTCTTTTGTCATAATATTTAGTCTTTCAAAAACATTCATATCAATTAATTGCATCAACGCATCATGAATGTGTATTTATTAAGAAATTTCAAGTTGTTTTTTTTAACTGTGGGCGGGGCCAATATACATTTATTGCCCTGGTTGTTTGTGGGAAACATTAGTATTTGTTTACCCAAAGCAAGGCATATATCCCGAGGGGAACAAATCCTCATGTGTCCATACAACCAGGGCAATAAATTGTTTATTATACCGAAATACAGAATTAATAAAGACTGTCGAATAAGCTACAATCGTGTTCGCGTGTGAAAGACAAGGCGCACGGAAGGGCGATATGACGCACGCGAGGGAGACACTAAGTCTCCCTGACACGATCCGATTCTCAACCAATCTCTGTGTTTTATTAATGAGGTATAATCATATATAATAATAACAACTTGTTGGCATACAGACTTTTCTCCTAAATGGTCAATAATTGTGCGACTTAAAAGAAGGATGGGCGACCACGAAACGGCCATTGACTGTATAATATATATAAATTTTAATATACTTTAATTATCGACTACTGTTATATATATATTTGTATCTTGTCAGATCTTTAATGTTACTTATATCGTTTTTACCAATTATCACTTCGATACATATTTTGATAGCGTTTCATTATCACAGTTAGATGTGAACTTTGACATTTTAAGGTAACTTAAAAAAGATATTGATGGACATTGCATAAAATTGGGTCATGAAAAACATTTTTAAAAACGCAAGTTTTTAAAAAATTGAATCGCTTATTTACCTTTTTGTTGTGTATATCATTTATTTCATTCCTGTTATATATTGTTGTGTAAATCATTTATTCTAACATTTCCCATCGAAAAAAAGTTATCAAATTTTGGTATTTCAAGACTTAGTTGATACATTCTCTGTCCAAAGAACGTTGCAACCTCACTGTTAATACCACTTAACCAACTTCCTCAAATTGGTATGATTAGCGAGGTGGTCAATTAAGCGACAGTCTGTCTGGGCTCATTTAATTTTTAGAAATTTTCAAGAGATCGATTTGATTTGATTTTGAAGAGCATTTTATGCCACACTCAGCAATTTTTCAGTTACTTGTATATTGTGGTTGTAGAGGAGAATATCTGGTTACAGTTACGATGTACCCGGAAACTGACCAGCGACTTTCCACAAGTAAACTGGCAAGCTTTCTCACAAAAACAAATGACCGAAATTTGCGGCGTTAAATGCAAGGTGTCCTGCTAAGAGAAGGCAGTCGGTACGCGAAGTTCTACTGTATTACTGTTAAAACTGAACTATCTTGTCTGGTGTGTATTTGATAACAGGGGATGCTTACTCTCTCCCATCGCACCTGATCACACCTCTCGAGTTCAAGAGGTCCGTGTTTTCCAATATCACCAGATTTGTACATATATCCTGGACATCCTGAAGATTTATACTTTGGTATCCGAAATTTTATATTTAATCAATGATGTTATATTCGTCTCGTCAATTAATAACTAAATTCAAATGAGAAATAGTTATTAAACGTAACTATAAAGTACAGGTGGAATTCACAAAATAACAACTGAAAAAAACGTGTTATATTGAACCCCAGTATAGATTACAAAATTGATGATGTTGTATTTTTCTTTTTTTTCCAGATGTCAAAACGTTCTGCAAAATGCATGGTTGTAAATATCACGAGACATCACTTGTGTTGGAGTACCAAGTCAATTCACTCTGTTCAAAGATAATGAGAAAACAACAAAAGAAGTTTGTTTCACAACAACAGACTGTCGGTCCATATTTTAAGGAAAATTTTCTCACCTGTTTGATCTGAAAATACCTGCGGATTCAGAGTGGATTTAACCAATCGCCAGGGAATATATTTCCTTTAACAACATCTGATCATGCCTTAAATTTCCAAAAATTCATGTTCGTCCAATATCCAATGTTAATGTATTATGTATACAATTTCACTGTTAATAAAGTTTCTGAATTTAATTTTCAGAACGTTTTATTTCATATAGTTTGTTACTCTGAATTACTTCAAGATACATAGCGTCAGGCTACTTTACTAAATAGCTGGTTCTGCATAAGTGAAATTGACTCTGGGGGACTCAAAGCGGGTGTGTTATCAGTCAACAGGGGGATGCTTACTCCTCCATGACACCTGATCTCACCTCTGGATTTCAAGAAGTCCAATATTCATCAGATTTGCATATATCCTAGACATCCTGAAAACTTATACATTGGTATCCGAGATATTTATATTCTATCAAGAGCACTAGTTCTAAGAATAACATATGACACACACGCTTGAATTATTGCAGTGGTTATGCAGCTGCATATGACAAGACGTTTACTTTATTTTTTTTTCTACTGCATCACATATGTTTGAACCATAATTTAATATATTGCTTTATATATTGCTGTAGACAAATTTTAATCTCGTTTAATGATGATCATAAAATAAAATCTAATACATGAATCGACGTTGAACAATGCTTAAACTATACACAGAAATATTTGTGTCAATGCATATGACTAAATTATCTGTGAAATGTTTGTACTGTTTATATGTATATATATATATATATATATATATACATGTAGAATCATCTAATTATAATGGAATCGTTACTCCGCCCTGCCTAGTTAGGTGAATTACAAAACACAAGACGTTACATATATATATATATATATATATATATATATATATATATATATATATATATATATATATATATATATATATATTATAACTAGGCAGGGCGGAGTAACCATTTCATTATCATTAGATGATTCTACTCTTCGATTAAGACTAGTCTCACTGAGAATGTGTTTAACTCACCAATGAATACTCGCAGAAACGGGAATAAGTAGGAACGATAACTCTTGCAAGTATCATTTTAATAATGTTATGATGTATGACCTAAAATTTAAAATTGTTCAGGGCCCCGAGATCATAAACAAGCAAAATTCTGAGACAAATTTTATTCTCAAAAGTTAAGAATTTACTCATCTGAGTAAAAAGTGAAAACTCGCGGACCATAAAACGACTTTAGAATTTTCTCAACTGATATAAGATTGTCAGGGGGCAGTGTAAATCTCGTCCACGACATATGTACAAATTTATGTCACGATTCACTCATCTTCTATGTTTGAATATTATTCTTACCATAATCTATGATTAATTATTTAATAACCAACCAAGAGGTATAAAACGTATTAAAAATCAAGTAGGCAACACGTTTTGTGTCATAAAAAGGGTAAGAGATATACTTTTTTAAAAACATCTTGTAAAATGCCAATAAATGACCGAAGTAAGTAATTTATAGATATAATATGTATAATGTGTAGTATAAGTACATTAGATAAGATACATGACTCGGAACATACACTGGGGCACATGTACCGGACTAAATTTACACCGTCCCTATTGTTAATAAAATTATATAATCAAACGTCGTATAGCTAAAACAAGCCAACAGAAAAAGAACTGTTGGTCTCCTAAACCTATTTCGCTCAAATAACACGTTGTTTTCGAAAGCCAAAGGTTTAAACATGTACGAAATACTCTAGGGCGACAATGACAATGACATTTGCGTTTATTTATCCCGAGGCGAACATAGGGGGCAGCCATTTTCGCTGTAAAAATAACTTTATTTTTGTCTGCTGCATGCCGTACTTAATTATTTTATCACTTGAGAAAGAAATTTGTCTAAGAATTTCTTTATGGTCCACAACTCTACCAAAGCTGAAAGACAATTCTGAAGATTTGAGTAAAATTTTGAAGTTGAGTAAATATTTTGTCCGAGAATAGTTTTATGGCCCTGGGCCCAGGTCAAAAGAGGGTTCACAATACTCCACCCACTCAGATTATATGAATTTGTTCTAAATTAAACATTGAATAAAATCTGTCCAACCCAAGACTCGTTTCAATGATATAGAAGTTACGAAATATAAATGAAGCGCCACACATTTTGACCTGTGCTTTAGACTTGTACCAATGCAGCTACAGAAGTAAAAATTAAGAATAATCAAAAGTCAAAGTCAATTAGAATACGAAAAATTGGACATACAAATGTTCTCAACATAAAGAACATTTGCGAATCCAAAAGTGGGATGGAACCAGGTGTCCAGTAGTAGTCAGCGTCGCCTGTTAGCATGCCACACCCATCGCAAATGTTGCATGTAAACCTCTCGAATTTGGTAAAAAGGTGAAGCTTGGTGAAATTCGTCACTAGTTAGATTTAGATCTGATTTGCGAAAGGGAGTCACTGTACATGGTAGTGCGCCAGAATACCATCCAACATTCCCGAGAGGGATGCTTCATATTGTTAAACAAGATCCCTGTATCTACCATACAACTTCCTTAAAACCCTATTTCAAGTCTGAAAGACCTGCGATGTTCACTTCTTATGCCGAACACTTGGCGTAAGAGCAATTGCAGTTACTGCCCTTTTGTCTCAGGTGTCTTGCACTTGTATTCAACGTCTCACACTTTTAACAAATGTTTTGCTATTGTAAGTTTTATATTACACTTTTAATTGACATTTCACAGCTGTATTCGATGACTCATACTTATAACAGAACAGGGATTGTCGCTTTGAGATAAAACTTTGTACCAAATGACCAAAGTTGAGTAAAGAAATCCTCCAATGATAATTCTATTAATGAATTTATAAGAGATAAAAAATAGTAAAAAGTATTTTTGTTAGACAAACATTTCAACACTACAGACCATAATAGACTGGTCTCAGACAATAGAAAAGATCATACCATTTAGATACTTGGGGGTGAAAGAGTTGGTCTTTGAACATAATTCAGTTTAGTAAATAATCCATTGATATACATTATATATAAATATAACATTCCTGAGAGGGTGTTGGTGGAAATTGTCATGATACCCTGGTAAAATACAGTCCACCGTGTCAAAACTTCCACGTTTTAGTATTTTAGTTTTAGCATTGGGGATGTTTCATAAGATAGGTTGGGAAGATTTATAAGATTTTTTCTATTCTGACCAAAGACCCAGGTCCAAAAATATTAACTTTGACCTGCTTGTGGCAGTCAGATAGTGATAAATGTTGAGTGTATTAGTGACAAAATTTAAAATTAAATTGTTTTACCCCTTTGTCTAATAAATTTCCAAATCCCTGTATTAACTCAGTGACACTTATTAAATATTGCAATGGTGAATAGTTTCGTATCAAGACTTTTTCCACATTCAGGTAGTAATATCCCACATTTACCTATATATGGTGTTTATATCTTACAACATACGAACATTTCATATACGCAGGTAAACTATTTACTGTTGCTGACAGAGGAATACACAAAATGGCGTTTGATGTTTACATTCCGTAAATTTTACGGTTAGTACAATGGCCTTGCTTGCAATTACTGCATCACTTGATGAAATGTTGAGTTACCTGTTTGACAGGCAGATAGCGGTTGTTGTTGTCTGTACTAATTGTGACAAGAGCCGACCTGGCTCAGTCGGTAGTGCGCCAACTCTTGATTGTGAGTTCGAGTCTAGCCGACAATAGGTTGGTTTCTTTTCCTTCGGATGAGACAGTAAAAACCGAGGTCCTGTGTCACAGTAGGTTTCGGCATGTTAAAGAACCCTCACTGCCCAATGGCTGCAAGTGCCGAGCATAGGCCAAAATTTGAAGCCCTTCACCGGCATTTGGTGACGTCTCCATATGAATGAAATATTCTTGAGTGGGACATTAAACAACAATAAACAAACCAATTGTGACAAGGGTTTGTTCATTTGGATTTGACCGGTCAACAGGGGATGCTTACTCCTCCATGGCACCTGATCCAACCTCTAGATTTCCAGATGTCTGTGTTTGTTAAATATTCACCACATTATTGCTTCATAGAAGTGTCATAGTGTATGTGATCTTGATTGATTTTATTCGGTATTATTTGAAATTGAGAAAAAATCTATTTAAAATAGGTTTTGTCTCAATTTTACATAATAAAAACTAAAAACTAATATATTCATATCTTTATTCAATATAAGAAACTTTGTTTTCTGTTGGTCTATGTTACTTTCCCCAAAGCAAGACAAATAATCGTTATATTTTCCCCAAAAGACTATCAGAAATTGCTTCTTAAAAGGAATCATGAAATAATTCTACTTTTTTCCTAAATGATATTATTGATGGAATATCCCTTCAAAGCGATATTATACATGCTACGTTTTTATCCAAATGATATTACAATGTGATACTTATATTTCTGCTTCTGATGTCTTTTTCCACTTTATGACAAAGTAATATAAGAAAATCTCTTTTATTTTCCACTCCTTCTCTTTTTCCAGTGATATTAAATTGTCCATGTATTTTTCCCGCCCAGTGATATAAAAATGTCGTTCTTCCTAATGATGTCAAAATGTTCTTCTTTTTCCATTAGTGATATTAGAATGTTCTTAAATTATACTCTTTCTATTTACGTCGAGGAATGCTGCACTGCTAGAAATGAGAAGAGAAAAGTTAACAGTAAAGTTCTTTGATTTTGGAGGTGGTCTTTAATTTATCAAATTTCTTTTCAGTCATCATTTCAACGTTCTTTTACAGATTTCTACTTATTAATTTTATATACATGTATATATGAGTATCAGTTATCAAAGGTCACCTCACACCAACAACACCGAAATGAAAACATATAAAACACCTTCATCTTCATATGTGTTTGTTTTAGTAGTGTTTTACACGATTCAGTCGTATGGTGGCAGCCAGTTTTTATTGGTAGAGGAGAGAACCTGTTACAGTGTACCCGGGAAGAGACTACTCACCTTCCACAAGTAAACTGACAAACTTTCTCACAAAATCAGATTAGCTGGGTTCCATCTCTAACAACTTGGCCAGGGAGGCGATGAACCATCAGTAAAAAATTAGATTCTCCCCATCCCATCTCATTAATTCCCGAGAGTTCAATAAATTTACAATTGTTGTTTCCTTTACTGCAGATATGGCAAAGACATTATGCCCTGTGTTTTATTTAAACAGGAAGTTAAATATGATAGATACATTTTGCCGCACTCCCCCAAAGCAGATTGCAATAAGTTGCTTCATCGAGTCTAATGATCTGTGGCATAGTCAAACAAAGTACTGTTGAACCTATCCTGAAAACCACCTTGCATTTAAGACAGTACATATCCAGACCAACTTGCTAATCAGACCACTTTTAGTCAGCCAGCTTGGTGGTTTTTAATAGCGAGGTTCCATTGTAATTCTATAGTACAAATTACTTATTACTTTTCAATGTTTACACACAGCAATATGCCTACATATCTACCCATCAGATATTTCTGGTTTCTACTCGTCACATGGATCAGAACTACTCACACTCCTTTCTTATTGAAAGCTGCATTCCTCTTTATCAGTATGGTTTTGTCCTTTTGTGCAATTCTTTTGGTATTATTCAGCCAATTGATCTTACATATGAAATACGGGAGCATATACACCTCTAGAAGACATGGAACAGTCTGATACTTATGGCACTTTAGGATGCCCCATATCCAGCCATTAGGTTGACTAAATTGACGCAAACAGGTGGTCTCAGTATGCTGGAGGCTCTAATTGCTTCCATTTCAGTGTCGCAGTATTCCTGCATGATGGAGGTATCCTGCAAAGTATAAAGTTACATTTTTATTTAATCAGTTTATCTCATTCTCTTAGATTTTTTTTTACATAAATCAGCCAATGGATTTTACAAGTTCAATACGGGAGCATTTACTGCTCTAAAAGATAAACAATGCTCTGACATTTTCCCTCAGGCTCCAAAGTGCTTTGTGCTCAGCCATCATTACCTTTTAATTCTGACGCCCTGTCTTCAAGGAATTTTCCTCCGAAGTTTTGTTGGATACTGCTCAAGTTTTATAAATGAGAAAAGTCAACTGACAACACAAGGACAAGAGAAGAATAAAGGTAAAGATCATCATGCGCTTTCAAATCAAATGAACTAAAAGTAACTTCGGTATTTTGTTTATTTGGTCGTTGCTGCACTGCTGGTTGACCTTGGAAATCCAGAGGTTAAACAATAAACCCAGTAACTGATATAAATTTATTTTGGCACTAGCTGATTATTTTACATTAAAGTAATATTTGAATGGTTATCATGGTTTAAATTCTAAACTCTTCAACAAGAGGCCCATTTGGACCACATCGCTCACCTGAACTGAGTCGGTATATATTAAAAATATAGTGGAACATAGCATAAAGACCACCTCACATTTATGACGATAAATATTTAACTTCAACCTTTCTTAATGAATATGAAATAAATCATGAATGCATCAAATAAATGGGGAGAAAATCCAAGAAATCATACATAAAATGAATGAAAATGATGTAATAAGATCTCAAAACTGTGTCAAAATTTTATTTTCCCCCTATATCTGCTAAATTAACTAACATAAATCATACTTCTATGTAAATCACTCAGATACAGTTAGTTTTTAAATCCATGCAACAGTTCTGGAGAAAAAGATTTTCAAAGAGGGGTACCCCTAATGCCTCTTTTGCCCCACCCCTGGGCCTATTTCGCAAAACTGAACAAGTTTGGTAGAGGACCTTGAGTAAGTGCTTCCTATAAAGTTCTATCAAAATCCCTTCAGCAGTATTAAAGAAGAAGTAAAAAAAATGGAAAAAGTTAACCCCCCCTTTCATTTGTGCAGTCTTAAAAAATTAATAAAAAAAAAAAAAATTCAGCAAACTTCTTTCAGAAAAGCATTCATATACCTAATAACAGGTGAAAAATGAATAGAATGAATACATAGTAATAAATAAATGGGGAGAAAATCAAAGAAATCATATAATTAGAGGCTCCCAGGAGCCTGTATAGGAACTTTCAGTTCAGATGAGCTAAAAACTAAGACAGTCATCTTTTTACAGAGGTGACTATTAGACAGATTTAAGAATATATTTGGGTTATTTTTTGGCCTTGTACGATTTTTTTTTTTACGTTTAATGTGATTTGATTTTGACTTTTTTATGCTACACTCAAACATTTTTCATTTACCGTACATGTATATGGTAACAGCCAGTTTTAAATTGTGGAGGAGAAAACCTGGTAACAATGAACCCAGGAAAAGACCACCGGCCTCCCGCAAGTATTTAGATCGTAATTCTTCATTCATTTTGGATTCGAGCTCAACTGATGATGTGAGTCTATTTATCTGAGTTATCTAAGTTTAGCATTCTTGTGTTAAAACCCTTTTGAGTATCACGTTGTAACTTTACATGAGGATAAAACATGACATTCTCAGTTACAGAGATGTACCTCGTTTGGAATGATGAAATAATACGGCTTGCACAATATAGCCGGAAAATATTAATCTTTCAACAAATTAAGTTTGCAAAAATGGTCAAATTTTTGAAGGCGATAATATGTCTATAAACACTTACATTTCTTCAACAAAATAAATATCAAATAATTGTTCATCTAAACCAATTTTAAATTTTCTTGTAAAAGATTTGGACCAAGTGGTAATTCCGCATGCCAAATGTGAACTGGGTTTATTTTGCACAGCAAAAAGCAAATAATACAAAAATCCCTGCCATAATTATAAAATAATGATAATAAAAAAAATACCGTACCTGAAAATTTAGCCAAGTTCATATCACAGTAAATGATCAACAATGAATTATGGCACGGTGATCCATAGTTAACAAACAGGAACATCTCTCATCTGTTTACTGTGAAAAAAGATAAACTTATACTTAAATTGAAGGCGTGTACAACTTACTGTGAACTTGATTGATGAAAATTAATAATGATCAAAATAAAAATATATACATCTGTACACTAAAGATGTCAAATTCTCCATCGAGAGTAGACGTTTTGCAAAATATTTTTTGTCTTTACTGACAAGGAGTAATCAATATATATCAACAAATTCACATAAATGATTTCAAAAAGGTAAAATTAAAAAAGTATTGTTTATGTGTTATTAATCGGAACAATGTGCATTTTAATACACTTTGAACATACTTTGTTTTGCTTTCGTATTGATGCATGATAGTAAATACCGTGGATTAATAAGAACACGCTGTCAACTGTCATGTCTCGATGTGTTGTAGTTCGCCTGATTACAATTAAATTTTTGACGTGGTTCGTGTTTAGTATTTTAAACAGAATTTTCTTACATATTTCGTTCACCTGGAATATGGTTGAACAATCAAGTTTCTGTAGTCTTAATTATGATATTTTTTATTGTTAAACATACGGTGTTATAATTATATGATAAGTATACATGATAAGTTTACAAACGCGCGCCTACAAACGTGGCTTTGAAACTAGTTGCAAGAACCGGAGACGGAATGGAATACGTACAATCGAAAATGTATGGACGTAAATAAATGATAAATTACCTTGGATGGCTTTATTTAAGTAAAATATTTATTTTCAAATCTCGCATGGTAAACGAACAATAATAGTAAACAATTATATGAAATGTGCATCAATTTCTATACCCTGACCCTAAAACTGGCCTCAAATTTTATTCTGATGTCACGAAACTTGTAGAGGTGATAATCTGCAATAATCGATCTGAAAATCGTGAAAATTTGATGACAACAATATCAGGCCTGTAACCCTTCAGATATATAAAATAACGAAGTGTCTACATTTCTGTAGTTAATATTCTGTATCATTTGACTCATATACTCCTTTTTCAGAAATTTCGATGTTTTTTTTTTAATTTTATGAGTGAAATGAGTTTCATGTTACGATGAAGCAGTACATGTATTTCAGCTGAACATTTGAAAGTTTCGTTTGTACTATGACGTGTATCACATAATTCCATAACACTTCCAACCCTAAGCATCTAGATGGTATGTTTTTTTTATTGTTTAGACAAGTCAATTATGGTCTGTTGGGTTTAAAGGAATAAAACATTTTATTGAAAAAAACACTGAATATATCACTATAGAAAACGCATATGATTGACATTCTTGCCATCCATCTTTCCACTCGCCCATTTTTCACATTTGATTTCTTTTGACAAATTGTGTCATTATTACTACTTTTGTTTTTGTACAAAAACATTTGATTTCTATAAAACATCGAATATTTGACATTTTTAATACAAACAAAATATCCATTTTGACCGCTTTATGCATTGGAACATTTGCTTGTTTGATATATTACAAAATCGTGATTATTACAAGAGCCTGAAGAACCAAGATGGTCATACAAAATAAATAAACTAAATAAATTAAGTGTTGTTTTTGTAAAAGATTTACCTTTAAGTTTGTCTGATCAAATGGTATTTTACGCCACGATATTTTTGCAGCTATAAAAGTGATTGTTAATTTTTAATGGTGGAAGAGATAATATGGGACCAATGGCAAAAAGCTGGCAAAGTTTCTCCCAAAATCGGCTCAAGTTCCCGAAGGGTTTGAACCTGCGGTGACTAGAGGTGAATGACTTTGTGGTTTAAAGCGCGATACTTTAACAAAGTGATCGTGGGTGCCCTCATTTTATGAAGTGACTGACATCAAAGTGTTCAAGATATCAGATCCAATTTTGCTGAATATAACTTTGGATTAATTCCGTTACACTTGTTCAATTATTGGTGAATGTTAGGTTTGACGACCTAACATTCACCCTGCCACGAAAGGGTTAAATAACTGTTCCTCGGGTTATTGGAGGTGTGTGATCCTTTCTTATGTTAAAGACTTTTGAGGAGAGGATTCAAAATAATATGCAAAGGAATATGATTGAAATGGGTAAAGTGTGGCACGAAACCCTGAATCAAAAACTAGAAAGCATTAAGAAAAACATTGAGCGTAAACTTTATGAAAAACTTGATAAAAAGTTAGCTGACCGAGTAAATTAGAAAGTTGAACACAAACTTGAACGCGAAATTCAGGAAATGAAAACCATTACATGATGAAAGCAAAACTTTCAAAGGTGGAATAAAAACATTTGCAGGTAGTGTTAAACAAAAGGCAGATTCTGATTCTAAAGTAGTTAAAAGAATGTTGGATGAAATGCCAAATGAAAACAGTGATAACCGGGTGACTACAAATTCGGTCGTGACACTTAGCGAGACGGACTCAAGCTGCACGACATTCAGGTACAGTCGTCCGTGTGTAAACAAACGAAAAGTCGCTATCCCGGGCCCGAAGTCACCAGATTTACTCAATACTCAACTTTTATTTCATTATTTTGACTATAGAATTGTTCATAAAACTTTTGGATTTTAGTGATTAGGAAACATATTATGATTTTTAATCATTTGCATATAAATTTTTGCTTGACACTTATGGTTTTCCTGTAAAAACAAATAAATATGTTGAGTACGTACTCAAACATTTTTTGTAATATTTCTGAAGTTTTCTTCAAATGAGCAATATTTTTATCATTATTTACAATTGTATGCCATCAATATATAAAGACAAGTCCAGTTACAGAATAAACGTTGCATGTTTTACCTTAAAATCATGAAAAGTTGGTTGAGCTCGGGCACTGAGAAAATCTGGTGACTTTGGGCCCAGGTGTTGTATTTGCTGATCCGGAAACAAGCGAACAAAAAACAAAAGCTTTTGCGGGAAAAGAAGTAGTTGAGAAACAAAATGTAGAAATGTATATATCGAAAATAAAATACCTAGAGACCCGTTATATCAAGATGCAAATATATGTATCACTCTGAAAGAAATCGATCATGACGTCAAATAACGAGAAAATGGTTTAATTCGTCGAAGAGAAACTCGGCCGTGTTTGCATAGGTTAAGACAAAAATACTTGGGTAAATGAAGTTTTTATTCCGGATAATAATAAGTGTGTAGTGTAGCTATGTTTTTTGGTTGCTTTGCAAAATATTTCATAAAAACTATGATTTTCAAAAACTGTCACTTAATCCAAGCCCATCTGTACTTTGTATACCAAACAAGATGGGTTGTGAATTGATATTGTGATTCAATACTCACTTAGTCAATTTACTCACTTAGAAAAAAAAAAAAACAAGTTATATGGGTAAGGTGTCGTCAAGAAAGGAAAGTCGTTGTAATTTTCTGTCTCAAATAAAATGTCCGGGATACTTTGTTTATATACACAAAGGTTACCTTACACATTTTGGCGAGAAGCTAATAAGGTTTAGTACAAATTTACATTGTTCGATTATCCTCCTTGTACTATCGTCATTTTAATACACAATAATTTTACCGGACATCATCGGTAATGAAAATTTGACTCGCATTCTTTATAGCACGCTACAGCGACCCTCCTACATCCTAAATAGACTTGTTCACGATATATATATATATAGCTGCAGTACCGTAATTTTGGACGGTAGAATGATATAAATTCTCGAAAAATGACGTCTGGAAATTGACAGCATAGATACTTTTGCGCGAATCTGTACCCTTTTGCCATCCAGAGTTACAGGACCGCAGTTATCCGTTTATAACTCTTGTCCGAGTTAATATAGTGCTTGACTTAAATTTTGAATTCATCCACGTGAAGAAAACATTTACTGGTTATATGTATTTTACTAAAGTGATGATCAACTTAAGTTTATGAGACTCTACACAAGAAAATTTATGAAACAATGTAGTTTATCAGAATCACTATGTAATACTCTACAACTGTTTCCATGGAAATCTTAGTTACAATATAACACGATTAAACTGAGTATATGTCAATCGGCTTATATCTATATAAAGATATTACTTCCCGTAAATGATACTTCCATATATATATATTGCTTTGTTTGCGAGTAATACAAGTGTAAAATAATAAACGACTTTCAATTAGGCTCCCACCAGAACTAAGACTATGTGCATAATATCCATGGTGACCTCTCAGGCGAAAGTTCATAGACACGCACAGTCATTTATTTTTTTTTAATCAGAATGGAATATGAATTTATCAATTTTATTCATCTCTTCGAAAGAACCATATAATAACAGGCCGACAACAATCATCGCTGTATATCTATAGGATTGCTTAACAAAGGAGCCCGGGAGGTGACATAGTGGTGAAAAAAATTATTCCGTGCGAACTGAATAATTATCGAGACAAAAAAAATCATCGCATGAAAAAATTTCTCTCAATAATTACTCCGTTCGCACAGAATACTTTTTTTTTTACCATTATGTCACGTCCAGGGCTCCATACTTAACAATAAGTACTCCATCTAAGACAAATTATACCTTATGTATTATGGGTACGAATTCCCTCGTCAAATCCATATAGAACGAATTGTCTTGGCCAACTTGATCTCGTGCAATCAAGTTCGATTTCACTGGATACAGATTGTCTCGAAGCGTGCGATTTATCATGGGTACAATTTCCCACGATACAATTTGGAGCTAGTAACATTCACTCTTACGGCACATCCCGAAGACATTTTCAAAGATAACCAGAGAGTAATTAATTGTTATGCTTTGTTGTAGTTTCCATGTAAGCACCAAACTATATATAGATGGTTAATGACATATGCACTCAATTTTCAATGGTAAATTGAAATCGTATTAACTGCATTATGACACATCATCGTTTCATAGTATCTTAATATAATAATATTTCGCTATAGAAAAAAATTAAGGGAAATACTTTATCCCTAAGCTAAAACTCTAATCCTTGTGTCGCCGTTGTTAAAATTGAAAGATGGCGGCAGCGGCTAGGCCATTTTTATGGGTAAAAGCTGAGTTTATTGCGTGTACTCTAGGACAATCGTATTTGATGCTGGACTCCAATTGGTAATTATTCTTTTGCAGTGTTAGTACAGCGGAATGAAATAAAACTTCATGTTTTACTTATTCTGTATTGTAATTCATGTTCTGAAATTTAAAACACTATTACTTAATTTCCATGTATATCTACAAACTTTTGTGGCTCTACGATAAAACCTGTTTGATGGATTGATTACACAATACAGGTAAGACACCACTTTTCGATAAGTATTAAAATCGTAAAAAATAAAAAATACTGGAACCATCAAAATCATGACCCAGTTTATTGATGTACATGTATGATCGTAACCTAGATTACTTCTGCCTTTTGTTACCGATATCTACATGATGGGCATTTACCAAATCCCAACGGACCACTGTCAGTGATTACCGATACCGCAAATTTTTTTTACCGCAGAAATAACCGATTATACGGTATGTTTTACCGAAAAAAATGTGGTAAATGGTTAAATTCCACAAAAATGTTTAAAATGAATCTATAATAGGAGTTGTACAACTCCCAAATACATAAAACCGTAATGGTAAGCATAGTTTCAAGGTCTTGCATCATACAGTGCAAGCAGTTTATCTGACAAAGTAGGAACCGTCCGTTAGGTTATGGAAATGAAGTTCCAAAGTTAAGAAATCCACGAAAATGGACCCACATTTGAATGTACACGATAGTCGGAATTTTAACATGTTTGAAAAAGTGATGCACAATTTCAATATACAGTACAGTGTATATATAACACTACTCTACAAAGGTGATCATATACGTACGATATCCACGTCCCATGTCATTCACAATACTTATGACCCGGTTTGCACTTAGTGCAACCGGGTCAAAAACTGAACGGATATTTAGCTTTAAATTCTTCTTTACAATTACCAAATTCTATTTTTGCTTCTAAATATAAGATCCCGATTTTCAAATCACATTAAAGAGGCGGCAAAATAAAATATCGCGATATATCGATACACCGATTAAATGTAACATTCATAAGATTTTTATTGGTGATATTACTTTCATCTATGTCGAAAAAGGTCATACACAGATAGGCAACATAAAAACTTCGGACTTTTCAAAATATCATTTATTGTTCCCGGCAACATAGTTAAATCTTAAAAATTGAAAATTTCAAAAAGGCAGAGTAATTACAAAAAAAAAAAAAAATATCATAATGATAATGCAATGTTTTATGGAGTTTTATTACAATCTATGGTTCTACTTTCCTACCTGAGCATACCATACATACCTGTACTGCTTTCACGACTTTCTTCACGTAAGTGACACGTTTCTCGAATGCGGCATTTAGACTTGGTTTCATTCAGCTTCCATATACATGTATATCATCATCATTGAAAATTACAAATTGGTATTTGTTTATATAAGTACAAGTTTTTCATTTGATATCTTTTTTGTTTCTGAAAAATAAGGCTTAAACTTCAATTTTATTTTATGTTACGGGTGAATAATATTTAAATAAATTTTTGTTTATGTTTGTTTCAACTTTGTTCAGTTATTTCAAGGTAAAAACAGCACTTTCTCTGAGCAAGTTGGTTTTAACTTAATTTTTAAAGTAGAATCTCGTCATGTCGAAATTAGATTAGTTGAAACTTCGGATATTACAAAATTGAAAAACTAGCCACGATTTTTATGAATAGAATAATATGCTACGATAATACACCATTTTCGAGTTATCTCAAACCGTTCGGTTTTTCGTGTTATTGTATAACCAAAATCGGGGGCAGTCAACATGGCGCTTTACTGTGAACTCGTATATGTTGTGCTGACTGTCTGTACAATTATTCAAATTCTTCACCACCAATGTCTCGCAGAAGGGTGAAAATTGGAAAAGCAAATGTATGGATACACGTATAGTCTGTTCGTGTATTTGTTTTCCCAGCGAAACAACAAGAAATTGCATGACAGTTGGAAAACTTCAGCGGGCCGACTTTTTGTAGTTTTACATCACGGGTACGTCAAATTATTAAAGCTGGGACATACCTTGCAAAAACTGTTAGTCGCATTGAGCACTGTAACTTTGGTATTATGTTTATAATATTTATAACCACTAGGTCGTTGCCACTGCTGGTGGAGCGTTTGAGTCCCCGAGGGTATACATAAACCTAGTATCTGGTATTTCGGTACCAGCTGTTCATCTTATACTAAAGTAATATTTGGAACTGTTAACACCATTTAAATTCGAAAATCTTCTAAAGCTAAGATAGTCATTTTTTTTACAGTGGTTACTCTTAGATGGATTTCGCTATACTTTTAGAGATATTACTTGGCCTTGTATGATACCACTTTATCTTTAGAAAATACACATATTTTTCAAATTGGCGCTCAACTGATGAAGTCTAATTGACAGAAACGATATCGTCTTGAGCACTATAACTTTGGTATTATGTTTATAATAAACTAGTCAGTAAATTAATTTAATTTGTTATAGGTACCAGTGATAGCGGTGGTAAAGATTGCTGACGCATGTTATTTAGTTGATGAACTGTCATCGTGGTAGTTGTCAATGTAAACCGGAATCCCCGCTGCCCAACCGGAAACTGAATCGCAACACAGTATTACAAACTGAGAACGTAAGAGGACAACTCGAAAAAAGTCTATTAAAATTTTGGTTATCTTGAATTCCGGATATCTCGAATAGGGAGCGTTCATGAATTTCTAAGCCTCCCTCACTGCGTTAGAAAAATTACCCCATTGTTTTGGTACTCCCTCTCACTGCGTCAGAAAATTGGGGTAAAACAGGTCCCTTTTCATCCATAAATTTTTATTTTGCCCCCCTCCAGGGCCACGCCAGTCGAAAGCCAGGTCGGGGCCACTTTCGAGGTTCGCTGCTGGTCGGTGCCAGACATGATTGGTGTCGAGGCTGCCGCAGGTCGGTGTCAGGTGTGGTCGCCGCTATAACGCTGGGTGGTTGATTTATGGATCAAATTTTTTAATCGATAATTTCCCCCCCCCCCCCCCCCCCCCCCCCCCCGAGAATCGCGTGAGAGGGTAGTGGAGGCGTGTGACTATATTTTTGAGTCAGAATGTTATAATAAGGATAAATGCTATAAAAAAGATGTCTATTTCACAAACTAGCGAACCTCTTATCGAAACGTGGAAATTGCTATCACCCGAACTGAAATTAAAGATTTTTTCCGAGTTACCGGTCTCCAAGTTGAAAGAATTAGATCTTCCCAATAAAGACACGTGGACCATCTACAACCTCAAACTGCCCCGCGAAATACGGGACAAAGATAGAAATTGGATGGCCGCTCTCGAACGTCGCGGGCCCTGGAATGTAGTCAACGAAAAAATGGTTTCATTTGAAAAAAAGGTTTCACTTCCCTGAGAAGAAAAAGTTGACTGGGTGAAAGTGGAGGTAGTTGTCGAAAGAGTTCAAGAAGAGGGAAAGATTATTTCCGAAGGGGTGACATATATGTTAAACGATTGGTAGAAGTTCTACAAAGGCGATGAAGATTTTTATCGCAAGGAATTGAGTAATACTGAACTGTTTTGTGGAGGTAGGTTATCCGACTCCGAGTTATATGATTTGAAATGTCAATATCGTAGACTCGTGGCAATTATCTATATTAAATATTCAGAAAAGGGATATTTATTAAGGTTGTTGGAGCATTATTTATATTATGGTTCAAATACAGATGAGTTGTTAAAGCTAATGAAACCGATTCGTTCCCAAACAACAGTTTCTACCATTTTTGATTGGTATTTCGAGTATATAAACAGATGGGAAGATGATGTTGATAATGCAAATCAAGCTATTATATGATCCCACATCTTCGATACAATTTAGACAGCTGTGCATTCGAAAAGCCAGAAAAGTATATACTAGACTATGATATCTTTGTCAGTGAGTATGATAATACCAGCGATTCCGAGAATGGAGATCTCGGCGACTAGGAATTAGAAATTTAAAATAATGACTTAAAGAAATACTCGTCGCCAATAAAAATGGTATACGTGGAAATCAAGAATTTTGACGAGACTAAATTATAGGTGGGAGAAAATTATTCAACGACCAAACCCGTTGCCTATCAAAAATACCCATTCTAAACTCTTATTCCAAGGGCATGGCACCTCTTCTTGTGAGAACTCCCAAATTATTTTCGTTCGACGTCTGTAAAAATCGAGATCCGATCACGAACGAGTTGAACGGTTACTCCATGCCCTTAGAGTGTTTTCACGAATGCGAGGATAAGAGTGTCAAAGTGGAAAAATTTATCGAGGTGATGAGGAAAATCACTCAATTCATTCGATCGACAATCGAGGACCTCGCTCCTAAATTGAAAGATGGGATGAGGGGGAGGAAACTGATCCATCTAGAAAATCTCAATATTTTAAGGTATAATGACTCCAAACTGAATGCTCCTTTTTCATGGTCCGATATTTCTCTAGCTCGTTGGAATTCTGTTTAAATTCGGTTTCCGAAATTTGTCAATCTGTCATCGCCCTACTGACTAAATCTTGGATTCTGTTCAACTTCGATTCGGCTAGATTTTTCAGGGAATTGTGCTTCCTCATTTATGTAGACACTAGCCGACGGATCCCTTCCATGGTTTCATAAATTGATGGCTACGAGCTGAAGGGGAATCGCCATGGGGATCGCAAAACCGATGCCATTGACGAGGATCCCTCCTGAGATCAATGACGTATCTACACCATCCATTTCGTTCAATCCTCTTTTATATTTTTATACAACAATCGACGAGTTTCTAAAATTTGCTTCTATTTCACTGACCCTTTGCAGTCTATAATTCTGACCGCCATTTGTGACAGCGTCTTCGACCTCGATCTCATCATGCGACGATTTGAGTTTGGGATATATATTCTGTTTGCTCATCTTTTTAAGTTTATTTTTATTTTTAATTTATGGCGATTTACCTGCTGATACTTCCAAGTTTAGAAGCTGTATTAGCAACGAAATATATGTCTCCCTCCCGTACTTCTAAAGGAGGATTAATCATTATAACGCCCGAAGATGATGTATCACTAGATTTTACCACATCGTTCTCGCCCACCAATCCCAATTTTATTAAATGCCCCGTGGCCAAAATCATAAATCCGCGAGATTTCATTTTTCCTATTCAACATTCCATCTGAAAAGTATGGTTTATTCTTCTCATTTTCAGGTGATAATTTATTTCTTCTCAAAGCTCTTAACTAAGTTTTTCTCTGATTTCCTCTTCTTCCTCGTCTTCGTAAAAATACCCCGACATAAACATGATTTTTTATTTTATTTTACATTTGAAACCACGTGAATTGGATAGTCGTGGTTGTCGATCACCTCCACGTTTTCGTACTTAAGAAACCAAAGACGATCTCTGGGTTTCATGGTATTTTTGTTGAGAATCATTTTGGGGGTATTTTTGTAGATTAGATTTTTTATGTCTTTGTAGGTATAATAAGCTGCTTTGATGAGCGGGTAGTTACAATCTTCTCCGATTTTCCCGTACACAAATCGTACGTCCTTTTTTATGTTATAAAGTCTGTTCCACAGATGGATGGATTTTATGCCCACCTGCCAATCGCCGTTGGTGTTATCTATGTATCGCGTCTATTTTACAGGCTCCTCGAGATTTGTTATCAAAAGATACATTTTCAATAAGGATATAATTAAAAATGTCGAATTTCATGAAAACGAAGCACCCGATAGGTGCAAAATATTCCAATAAAAAAGATCTAACACCTCCAAGGATAGCACCTTGAAGGACAGACTTTGTGCGATTGTCGCGGGTGGCAAGTCATAGCAGTTTTTGGGGAAAGATTTAAGTTTGACCAATGTGGAAGGGCTAACGGAAGAAGAGGTGGAAAATTTTTAAAAATATTTATCAACGAAAATTAGGCTCCCTCATGAGTAATGCTCTCAGATTCCATAATTCGACTATACGTCTCGGGATTATCCTATTTTGGCTTCGATGTCGATAATCCGTCTGTACTTATCAAAGAGCTAGGAGAAGACCCATTTTTAGACATCGCAATTTCTGAAATCTGTTGCGATTTGTATTGCAGGTACAGTATGTACCTCGCCCCCTCACAGCCACTTTAACGTCCAACAGACATCAACGTAAACAATTTTCATAGTCCATTAAAAATGACGGAATCGGAGATCCAAGATTCTCACGCACCGAAGGTGTCACCTACGGTACCTCTAATAACGAAGAACCACAAAAGAGTGGAAGTGGGTAAAAAAATCGCGGCTGCACGAAAAATAAAAAAAAAGCTCTACTAAATGACGAGGACGATCGCGGATCACCAAGCACGAGCTTTCAACTTTCGAGCAAAAAGTGGGTCATACCCACAGTAATAGTAATAGGTGGCAGATTTATTCTTTATCATTTTCACGGGCCTCAACCTGAGAGTCCAATCCGCGAACGTCAACCGCGTCCTTCCATGCCCGAGGTTCATGCCTCCCGATCCCTTTACGATGAATAAAAATTTTTTTTCTCGCGAATTTAAAAACAAACCGAGTAGTGAAAAAATGAGGTAGTTTTTCTAATGCAGTGAGGGGGGCTGCATTAATATGATTAAATCGCATCACGCACACTGTAAATATGCTTCAAGTCAACGTTTATTTTTTCACTTGTAACTATTGTGTTACAAAGACAGATTTAACTTGTCACTTTTATGTGTAAAAAGAGAAGTTGTTCATTTTGTTATCGAAAGTATGCTGTAAATGTTTGCTGTTCGCAGTAATCATTTATGTCATGTATTTATTGGGTTTCAGAAATATGTTACCAGAGTAGGTTTCACTCAATTAGTTAAGTACACGTATCAGTAATAGAAAGGCATTTCAGCATATTATTGTGATTTTGTATATTACAAAGAAACGAGGTTTAGTGTTTACTCGGTATCCTTCTGAATGTTTCTTCTTTGCCCGACGCACGACTCCAAAACAAGCTGAAGGATTTATCGTCAAACTTCATAAGCAAATGTAGATGCCTTCTGGACCCAGTCACTATAAACATAACATAGGACATTTTAAAAACAAACGCCTGAATAAACTGTAATAGAGTGCAGATATGATTTTTGAACACGCTTTTCCAATTTTTCTGTAGGATCCTAATGAAACCTTTGTGGGTAAGAGTGGGAATGTGACGATGTGCTTCTGATTTTATCCCTATTCGAAAAAATGCTCTGATTGGTTTGTTTAATTTGAATGTTGTATTTTTATTTTTTTTTTAAGTGTAGGGGGAAACTTGGTTACAATTTACTCAGAATAAGACCACTGGCCTTCTGCAATTAAACCGGCAAACTTTTTTCAGACGAATTCAGCTGATTATCCAGCAGGACTCTCTTAACCGACGTTGAGTAGATGTTAGTGACTTCATGGATGAAGCTCGAGGCTCTTACTACTTGACCTAAGCATCTGATTGGTCGAAACTTGTCTGGCATATATCGGTTCACAATCATGTTCTGACGGATCATAATCAAACTTGATAGGAGTAATAATTGGGAAGTGTAGATGAGCTTCTGTTCCATTGTTTGTGGATCTCCTGTAAAGGTCGCCGTAACAAACAATCCATGTCACTTAGGGCGCCCACAATTGGTAATTGGCAGATTTTTTTATTAGTTTAAAGAGCTATAATTTCAAAATACTATTATTACAAAAGTGAAGTCAATTCATTTTTGTAATGTCAGTTACAATAGTACTTTTGGAACCTTACTTTAAGCATGAGCTGACCTGTTCACATTGGTGCAGACGGTCTGGTACTCGATGGTTCATTCCAAAAAAGCCTCAAATTAATGTTTCCCAAATGATGATAATAGAGGGTACTCACAATTTCACAAAGCACCCTAGACGGACCATTTTCACCCATTGCATCTTAATTTGGGTGCATTTTAATAAATAGCATTTTAGTTTTAATTTGATTTGAATTTTTGTTTTACGCCATACTCAACAATCTTTCAGTCATATGATGGCGTCCAGTTTTTATTGGTGGGGGAGAAACCCTGGTTACCCGGGTAAAGACCACCGACCTTCCGCAAGTAAACTGGCAAACTTTCCCACATAATTCGAAACAACCCTAACTGGATTCGAACCAGAGGCGAGAGGCCTTGTGATTTAAAGTGCAATGCTCTAACCACTCGGCCACGGAGGCCCCCAGCATTTAAGTAAATAGAACAATTTTATGAAAGAAAATATAGTGAATGAAATTCTGTGAAACACCACCTGATTTTATATCGTTACTAACTTTCTGCAGCAAAATTATTTTAGTTTAAGACCTCAGCCATTGTAATGACACAAGCGAGCGAGTAAAATATGAATATCAAAGATCACTGAAAGGAAGCTATTATTTTCTTTTCAATCATTTATGAACATTTCGTCACCCACACGACTTTACCTCGAATGCGTTAAGCAGGAGACGCTATCAAATATTTAATATGGTACCTTGTACGCTATGCACATAACTGCACGGCACAAGAAAGATTAGTTGTACGTGTATAACTTTTTTATATTATTGACTTCTTCAAGGTGGATACAACGATTTATCAACCCCCAAAATATTGCATCCATTTACAATGGGTAGATATATAATTATAGTCGCCTCAAAGAAGTCAGTTATTACTTTATTGTAACATTTGTAAAATGCTAACGTACGGTAAATATTCATATCACTACAAATTAAGACATATTTAAAAGCAAGCAAACTCTATGTCAAACACGAGATAAAAGCTGCATATGGACTGGACGAGGTTCAGCAGTGTTTGGTTGTAGTATCATATTCACCTATACGAGTCCTGTGAGGTGAATATAAATAATGTTATACAAAATGAATGAAATGAACCAATCAGTGACTTTTTCTGGCGTTTGTCTTGTCACTGTATATGTTGGTTTGAAATTACACATTTTTTTTCTAGAAATACAATATTTGCGATTTCTTTTCACCTCTTCTATTGCATGAAATTGTTCCTGTTCCTTTTTACTTCATGCAACGTAATTATGCATTCACCAACAGTTGATATACAATCAATATCTAAAGAGACATAAAGGAATTACATTTTTTTTAAAAACTTACACAGCCGAGAAACGTAGAATTTTTTTTCCGATTAGATTTTATTAAATCAATTTAATGATATCTTCAATATTCGCACCGATAACATTATTTAAATTCTAAATTCTTCAAAAGCTGAAATAGTAATCTTTTTACAGTGGTTACTCTTAGATGATTTAGATCTATCATTTAGCCCTTTATAAAGTATATTTAAAATTTGAGTTCAACTGATGAAGTCTAATTGACAGAAATGATCGTCTTGGGCATTATCACTTTTGACATTTCTGTCAATTATTTGAACCCTAACTATGAATGACGTATGTATTCACCGGGAATCAATTTGACGCAAATTTATGATTTTAAAATATTTTAAAAAATCAGTTTGACATTTCAATGTTGATGTTTGAATTAGATTTGTATTTAATGGGACATTTGTTGTGTTTACCAAAAAAAAAAAAAATAATTTCTAATTTTCCTATGTGTACTTTATGTACAATAACAAATTAAGTGCTATACATGGGCATATTAAGATTAAGAAACCTTATATTCCTATTCATTTTGTGAAAATAAGGTCAGGTCCAGTGTGGTATTCATACACAAAATAAAGTGCCAAGCCTGGGTTTCTCAATTTTCACAAAATATATATGAATTTCATAATTTTAATGTCTGTCCATATCTCTTTAGTTATTGCACATCAATTTAAGTAGTAAAAAAAGAAAGAAAAAAACACATCAAACGTCCCTTTAAAAATACTGAGTAGCGATTTCATCTTACTTTTCAGGTAAGTCATCCGATTTTTTCTTGTATGTTGTACAGTTTGGCACTTGATTTTTATACAAACTCTTTTACACACCAATCATGTGACGGTTCATTTTGTAATATTTTACAATTTCATACAAGTATAATGTCGATATATACACACATACGGTACTAATATTTATACAATGTAAATGCAATAAACCAACCTTTCTTATCATCAAGTAACTTGTCCATGAACATAGCTTTACAGAGTTGTCAACCGATCTTGACACGTTTCAACACGATTTATATATTGCGACACGTTTTAGTCATTTATAAACCCGCTGTCGAAGGCTTTTTCCTATTTGTTTGATCAACGTTAACCCATTTAAATACAAAATACATCCTATGCCTTCTCCGACATGAAATTAACACTGTATTGCAATACAGGGTTTCTTGCTGTCGAAGGTTTTTTCCTATTTGTTTGATCAACATTAAACCATTTAAATACAAAAATACATCTTATGGCTTCTTCGACATGAAATTAGCACTGTATAGCTATTAATACAGGGTTTCTTCGCCATAATCGTTATATGCAATGGACGTAGGTCAAACATTCTGAGGACCTTTAAAATGGATATTCAAATATTTGTTGATGCTAAAGCACAAACCCCAAAACAGCAGCATTGCCTTCTTTAGTAGCTTTTCGACTCGACTTACACCACGACTTCACACGTAGCATAGAATTTTAACCCAAATTTTAACTTTCATATCATTGTAAAATAACGCATTGATGGTATTATACTGTGAATAGGTTTTACAAATATGCGCAGGTATAATTATATTTTAAATGTAATATTGGTGTAAAAAACCGACAACAATTTGAAGAACTACATTCCATTGCCGCAAGAACACTGGATACATCCGGACAATTATATGACCACTCAGGAGACCTCCTAATCAGGATGACCAGGTTGCCTTGAAAGATGCGCGACCAATAACTATTAAACACATACACACACACACACACACAAAGTAAATCATGATAGTGAAAAAAACATCAAATGAGTTTATACTATAACTGGACAGTGCCATGTTCTTTCTCATTTACTACAGAATATAGACATTTCAATGACTTTTCAGTGTCTGCCATTTTGAAGCATAGCTTCTAAGATTACTTAGTAACGACGAAAGAAGTAGTGGAACAGTTCCGAAAATTACTTTACCACACTGAATAACCGATAGTTTCCGATGGGGTGGAGGAGTGGTGCATACGGTCAAAGACCAACAATCCAATGAAAATTGTTTATTTCAATTAACAGATATATATTTTATGATGAAAAATGCACAAGCAAATAAAGTTTATTCAATTCATAAAAATCTGTGAAAGATCTCCTCTAAATACTTTTATCATCTTTGAAAAATTACCCTGAAAGTGTTCTTAAATGTCTTGGTGCCGTGCCCACAATTTTCATCCGAGACATGGACCGATGCCAATGTGGTGATGAATATTTTACATGCAATGCGCGGCTGTGATACCAGACCTCAGTTTTAAGTCTAATTCAGAAGACCTAGAGTAAAATCCATTTAACCTGGCAGGGTAGAGTCTCGAAGGGTAGAATCACCCTCATGATAATCAACAGACAACTCCATCCCACCAAGTCATGGGAATCAGACAATACCAATTGCTTGACAAAGGAAGAGTCTATTACTCATATAAAGTATTTGGTATGGCATGGTACTGGAATTGAACCCAGGACCTTCCACTTTATTTGAACATTCTACCACTTGACACCCCAAGATGATATTATTTGACCTGATTAATTTATTTTCCCTGCAGTCAAAATAAAGAGACGTCGACAAATACTAGGGAGTTTTGGAAAATGAATGGTTTTCACGTCCGATTCTGCAATATTTATAAATTTACCTAATAGATCTAGCCTATTCAACTTCAATGTTTTATGCATACTCGGAGATATAAGAGTAATGGGTAATATTACAGACTTTACACAAATAATCAAGCAGCACTTGTTTTCCACCAGCTGTAAACGAAATGTGGAAAAAATTGTTTTGGCTAAAAATCTTATATAAATGGGAATTCCTCGTGTTTCAACAACCATAAAGGGTCCGTTCTAAGTGTACTCAAGAAGAACACCTTCCCGGCACTTAGCAAAGACAATCACTATCTGTTAACTCAGAACCAAAACCAGACTATAACCAACTTATCAAATACAATGGAAAAAAAAGAGGAATTATCTTCACCTGGGATATATATATCGCTTAGCCATCTGAGCAGTAAATTTAGCTGTATACAGACCACATTTAGATAACCATTTTTAACCCTATCTCCCTTGGGTATCTAAATGGTGTGCTCTTTTTCTACTGTTTAAGTTCAGTCTACTATGTTCTGTAGAGTGCAAAGGGTTAAATGTGATAAAGCTTTTGAACTCTCATAATATTTGGAGTATTGGTAAAGGTATTTCATTGAAATTATGGTATTGCACTTAAGTTATAGCATACCAATAAACTGACAATCATATATCATTAGCCTCTAGAGAGAAATGGCAGAAAAGCTGCTACAATATTTGCATACTGCCAATAGCATTACGATGAGACACAAAAAGTAACAATGTAAAATTTAATCACTTTATTTCTGGACAAAAACATAATATGTGTTAAACACGCTGACAACAACATTGGACAATACTAAAACAGGCCAAATTCTTAAAAATTAGTTGTTTGATGAGCACCAACCCTAGGTTATAAATTAGAAATTTCTTCTCGGACTTTCTACTGAAAATCAAAAGAAAATGGTAAAATCGTTGGAAGAACAAAATGAAAGGCAGGAAACCAATAATAGCTGTATTACCATACAAATTGGGTAATGACTATGACGATGATGATAACGAAGTTTTAAAAGTGAAGTGGTTATGTACACAGACATTTAAACATGGTGGGATGGATGTCATAAGAAAATGATCAGAACCAAAACTTTATTTCAGAGATAAGATCCAGTAATGCTGTCACTTATGAGAAATCCTCTGTCCTAAGTCATGACTTGTTGCCTCATGATGTACACTAATATAAAATACCAGTTCAATTTTGGCAGGCAATGATTTATTCTATCAAGAATGATTCTAAAACTTGACTGAATTCTTGTGGGTGATGGCTAAAAACATCCTTAATTCAAAATCAGAGCAATGCTCTGTTCCCAATACTATCATTATCACCATTTTTCTTAAGCAATAATTCAAGTCCAAGACTGATCCCAGATACAGCATATGAAAAAAACGATATGCAAGTTAAAAACTAACATCTAAAACGGTCGTCTCATTGGCTGCTGCATGGGCCCTCCCCTGGCCTGAGAAGCACCTGCAACACTACCATACATTGGCCTCTGTGAGGGCTGCATTCCACCCATTGGGCCTTGCCCTCCTCCACCACCACTACCACCAGGTTGCTGCATTGGAGCATTTCCTGCCATTGAACTGCCACCATATCCCACGTGCTGCATTCTTTGTTCATGTCTCATGGCTTCGCCGTCGCGACTCATAATGCCCTGATTAGACGTTGGATTTCCTGGAGCTGAAGATATATTCTTCAGTAAATTTGGTCCACTCTGAATAAGATTATCAAGGGCTTTCTGAACACTTGGGTTATCAAAATTTATCAAAGAAGACACTCCTTGGCTTGATCCATGCCCAGCTCCATTGCCCATAGACATTCCTGGTCGTCCTGGTTTTGGATGCTGTCCCCCTGGTTCTCCAGGGCCATTAAGTATACTTAAAATCTTAGCTTGCAGCTCCTGTTGTTGCTGTTGAAGGCTAGCAGACTCATCCTTTCTGACATCTCCGCTGGCTCCATAACCTCCACCTGTAACAGCATAACATCAACATTATTTGGTGTATGAACTATCAATGTCAGAAAGTACTCAAGTTCAACTCCTTTATAAATATTCAAGTTCATAGTTTTAACTATTCCGATATATATATTATTAACAATACCAAAGTTATAATTTTACAAAAGAGGCCAAAACAAACGCTCAAGACGATCGTTTCTGTCAATAAGACTCTACTGAGCTTGACTTTGACATAAATGTAGATTTCCAAAAGAAAAAGTGATAACATACAAATAATGAAATGTAATGCCAAATCCGTCCTAGAAGTACCCACAGTAAAAATGAATATCTTAGCTTTGAGAAGAAACATAAACAATTTATTGGACACTTTTATAAATTTTTTTATATTTTTACACTTTTATATACCGACTGCAATTACAAATAATAATGATGAAATTTACTGCTCATCTGAAGAAAACTTAACAAATATAAAAAGTAAAAACAAGGCATTTTGGTGTTAAAATCCTATATTATGAAAAATTTATATTTCTAGTGTCAGCTATATCCTGAGGTTTTACAAAAATAATGGGCTATGACAATAGTTTAGCCAGAAATTTTAATCAAGTTTGTGACTCCATACTGAGTAACTCAGAAATACATGTATCGGGAAACGAAACCGGCTTACTAAAAATACAAAATTGTTATACTGGACAAAATCCAGGAAACTTTATTCCATAATATGAAATAAATGCCCTTAGTTAATACCATTTTGCCTTCACATTTAACGAATTAAGTAACTTTCATGGTTTTATAAAAAGGGTGGTAACTTTCATGTATTCAGAAATGAAATGTTTCAAAATCCAAGTATTGTCAGACAAAGGAAAAATTATCTAGGCCAATCCGGTGACCTAATAATAAATCAATCAGAATTTCAGGGACAATTTAAATTTTGGGGAGAAATTTTGAAAAAAAAAATTTCATATACTTTTTCTCTTCAATGCTCTTCATCCTAAGGTTTATTCAAGATATCTATGTTAGTACAAATCTTACACTTTCACAAATGTAAGTCTTATTCTTCTATCTATAACTAACTAATGAACATTTCAGAAAGGTACAAATGATTTTGATACACAGTACACAGACCACTTATGCTGGAAAAACGGATGTTAAGGAAATAGAACATGAGGTAACTAACTCAAAGAAGAGAGTTGGTTGGGAGACTTAATTGTTAGTTTTTTAATGGCTTTGAATTTAAAAAAAAAATCTGACAAAATCTGACTATTTTGAGTGGAAAATATTTGTAGATTCTGGATCACATGAGCATAATGACAAGTGATGACTTACCTGATTCCAGAGTGGGGCGGTGTCCTTCTGCTTCATACATCTTTTCTTTCCTTTCACCAAGGTATGTAATTACTTTATCAATTTCTTCTAAGGTAAGCTGCCTATTGTCAGCTAACAAATTAAGCAAATATGAAATGTCAGGCCCTGGGGGAAGAAAAGGTGGTGGAGCCCTACTTAAGGGGGCAGCAGTAGAAGAAGGAGGAGGAGGGGCTCTTTCGGTAGCAGGCGCGGCTTTCTCTCTCAATGATTGTGTGTACTGATCAAAGCTGCGAGCAATCAGTGTCATGGCGTCATCAACTGGCATATTTCTGTGCTCTAGTAGAATGAAAGGAAAGATATAAAGTTACGGTTAATTACCTGAATAGCAAAACATCGCTGACAAAACATTAGTTGGTGACAAAAAGCAGCCCTTTCAAAAGAAGGTAACATCCAACAAAATGGGTCCAGTATTTTCATGAGAAGCAGTGTTAGATGTACACTACTTTCTCTTCTGCAGGGTTCAACATTGACGTTTGTTGTCCGGGACAAGACCAAATAGCATTTGTACAAGTAGCATTGTTGAAGACAAAATTTCATTCAATGAAAGTTATTTTTCTTTAAACACAAAATAATATAGTTGAATGTTACACTTGATTTTCGGAGAAGTCATTATCGTTGACTCCTCTTCTGTTAAAAAAAAATATGCTAATTTCGATCTACACACAAAGTTCAGATCTTCCTTTTGGTTGACTACTTTACATAACATTGTCTCCTAAACCAAAACTATTGAAAGGGCTGAAAACATTATCAATCAACCAACTCCATGATCAATTTGATATGTGCTTAATCACACCTTTGTCAAGTGAAAAAAAAAAAAGATAAAAGGAATAAACACAGAACATCTACTAAGATAAAAAAATATTTTCTTTCCTTTTTTTATTGCAAATTTTCATAAACTTATTTTCATCCATAATGATTGTGAATAATCCATGAGAAATATTGAACACATATAAAACTGGCAATAACTTACCCACATGGCATTAAATCTCTTGAGAGTTTACCAACGATTTCCAACAGTTTACAAATAACACTTGCATCAACAAAAACCCGAAGCAACTCATGTATCGGTATCAATTTTTTTTTCCAGATGGATTTCGTTGGTAAATTATATCGACAAAATTATGACTGTGTTAAAATTTCAATAAACTCAAGAAGTAGCACTTGTAAAGTCTCTTTAATTTGAAGGTTTTTGAGGTTTTAACTGTTAGCATTTGTTTTATAAACTAAACTGAACTAAAGCGCATCTTTATTCAGAAATCATCGACAAATTACAGTAATACATACATATATATATATATATACATATATATATATATATGGCACACATATTTACGTAACATTTCACCATTTTTATCATGAATACCATTTTACCATTTCACGCATTTTTATATCAACGCCACCATTCTCAATTTTAAAAACTTTTGTTCATTTTTGTTATTATTTAGTTCTATATTTCTTTATTATTTTAAATTTACACGATTTGCGATTCGTACATGTTACGTTGGTTTCGACAAAGTATGATTTTATTTCTTTCATGCATGATAACATCATATGTTACACGTGTTTATGTTGTCAATTTTTATTTTTGTCTACAAAACATAAATAACGTTCTCACGGAAACTCTCAAATAAGGTTTTCCATGAAGTTAAGCTTGTGTCATTTAAATTTAATATTTCACGTCAATTCATTTTGTTTATCATTTTTTTGTGGATTAAATTCTTTTTTTTTATTCATTCATTCATTCATACATTTCACTGGGTTTATGTCCAATATTCAATTTTCGATGCAAGACGCGTTCATACGTGTTGATACCGTAAATTCTTTGCTTTGAAAGTGTTGTCACATGTACCCACAGCAATCAGATTTCAGTACTGTTTATCGAATGACACGCTCTTACTATCCAAATTTCTATTGCACACACATATACATATATATATATATATATATGTGCATTTTTTTAATCCTTTTATATCACGTTTTACAAGAAAATCGTTGTCTTATTTTTATCAATGAACGAATTTCGGCTTTGACAATCAATACGGTATTGATTTTATATTTAGGATTTTTTTTTTTATTCAGACATGACAAATATGTAAACATTTATAATCCTCATTACCTGTTTTTATTTTTCTAATAGTCGTTGGTTAAGCAAGCCTTTTACTGACAAATGGAACGACGCAAGTTAGGAAAAATAAGTCTCGTATTAAAGGTTCTCAGACTCTGTTCTGGATATGTTTATATGTACCGCAGGGTACAAGGTATGGCCACGCTTTGCATCTCGTCACCCTTATTACGGCCAATAGTGACAGGATGATATATTAACTGGTATATTAGAAGACAGATTTTTGGGATGATGATTTTAAAATGGAACAAAGACTGCAAATCGCACTCAAACCATCCCTACAGATTATATCTACATATATACCTCGTTATATGCAGTATAAATCACATCAGAGTAGTAAGTGATCAAATGGCTATTTAATAAAACTTTTGACTATGCATAGATACGTCTGGTGAAAAAAAAAAACCAACAACCAAGGAAACATTTTAAGAAGTAAAGAACCTCATTAATTAAGTTGACTTACCTTGTGGAGTACCATGAAGAATATTGATTGTCAAGGACTGATGAGCCTCATTTTGACTGTTAACAACAACAGCGAACAAGTGCCCTCTTTTGGAAGAGTCCTCAATTACTTGTGGTATGGTCCTATCTTCTGCTATAACAGTTATAGCTACTACCAGATTATGGGCTTTTAATTTTCTTTCCACAAACTCGCCATAATTCCTACAGAAGCACAAATGTTGGAACAAAGAATGAATATATATATACCGATGATAAGAAAATTTGTCATTTACTCTGACCACCCTAAAAATAGGTTTATGTTCTATCACATGTTTCAGGCAAAGCAATGGAGTTCTTGTGTCTATTTTCATGAACATACCACATGCCATTCACCCTTCAGATATGCCTGACCTGGAATCCGAGTCAAGAAAAAGCCATGGTTTGAACTGCCTTTTTCAGAATAGGGGTTTTTATACCCCATGGGTAGCAAAAATTGAAATACAAGGATACAAACAGAGAGACTAATAGATGACGTTGTCGTCCACCATGTTATTTTCCACATGTAGAATAGTGTGTAGATGACCATTTTTTTAAACATGGTATTAAATTGCATTTTTAAGCTTACACAATTTAATTTAATTTTTCCATTTGTGCAAAATGGTGATTTTATGCATTTTCAGGTCCAAATAAAAAATTCAACGAATAACCAAGCGTGCTAATTTTTCACCAGTGCCATGAATACTTGTTGTTCAATAACCCAAATAAATTTGAGAACTGACAAAATACTACAAATAGGGTTTTGGACCACCAGAAGTTTGCTTTCATTCAAATTCAGCAAAAATGGTACTGTACTCAAACATCAGCAAGACATTAATCGAATGATTATGGACTACGCATGTACGACTGTACGAAGATAAGATTCAACAGAACAGTACTTATATTTCACCCAGACAAGTGACTGCATTAAAAATTTACAATCCAATATTCTCAAAATATTAGAAATATTTTCGACATTTTGACTGAAATGCGATTTACTTTTAGTTTTCTCCGAATGAGTTTTACTATATGCAGATGACACTCCGATGCGATACAAGTCATAATACATTTCAACAAAGAAATGGTCCAACACTCTATAGCTTACCATAGTTGACTATTTAACAAAATGATTTCACAATCAGCAGGTTGTGGCTTTCTGGGTGGTGGTGGTACCTCGTATCCTGGATAATCTCTGTAGTAAGGGTCTCGGTAAGGATCAGTCGCATACGGGTCCCTTCTGAACCTAGCAAATAATGGCCATTAGTATCACTTCAAATACAGAAGGCGAAAGCACTTAGAATATCAATTAATGTCAACTCTCATGTTGCGCTATCCATTGTTGGACAATTTTGGCATACATGACTCATTTTAGCTTTAAGTTACAATGCACAGGATTGGTTGAATGAACTTCATGAACCAATCAAAACAAGTCTTACATTATGCAAAACAACTGTCTAAAATAAATCAAACAGCTTAGTTTGACTAAACAGAATATAAGAGTTTGAAATTAAAATGTGAATTATTTTACCATTTTAAATGGATTCTAGGAATGAAAAAAGAATTTTTTTTAAGAAGATTAAATTTTCATGCAACATTTGCTGAAAACGTAAGACTATTTACTGCCATAAAACTGATTCCATTTTAATCTGCTTCTATGATGAATAGAGTAAGAGATATAAACTGTTCGTTTTCATTTTACAAAAGATCTATATTTGGAGGAAAGCCAATATCTATCAATAGATCTACATTATATAGTAATGAAACCAGTAAAGTCACACAAATACTGAATTTCAAAAAGCAGGAATAAGTAGAAATGTGTGTTATTTCATCAAAAGATTCTTCAGTAAAAACTGATGTCCATTTTCATCAAAATATTTTATTCTTCTGTAAATATTCAGTTTTAACATCAGACTTTATTTCCTACTTATGATTTGAAAATTCATAACTTGAAACTGGCGATTCAAACTGACCTGACTTTGAAATAGCAATAGTGTCATATTATTTCAAAGTGTTTGACCTTGGAGGGCTTTAAGAAAACACATGTACCTGAAATGCACAAGCTATCTTTTTTAAGTAAATGAAAATATTTGTACAAAAGGTTTAGGTTTTAAAGTAGTACCTGTACATATCCTCTCTGTACCTGTCATAGTACGGGTCATCTGCAGGTAAAGGTCGTCTGTAAGGGTCATCACGCCTACAAAACATCAGACTTACTGGATCAATTACGTCACATGAAGTGATGTGGGTTGAAATTTCAGGTGTCCAATTGCAAGGTAATCACAAGAGACACGAGATGCCTACAAAAATATCTTTGACAATGAAGCTAGAGGCTTTCAAGAGCACTGATCCCTTCCTCAGTTTGGAAAACTCTTAAGCAGTAAAATTTTAAATAAACAAGAATTCTTAAGAACTTTGACTTGTCATATGCAGCCAAATACTGGTACATGTCATAGTGAAATGTTCATGTCAATATAAATTGCCATTGTTGAAATTTGCTGGGGGGGGTTTACACAGATTTTCAAGGAAACACCACAATTGCCTATTTTGACACTTTTAAAGTCCCATAACTCTAGCAAAAATTGAGTGAGGTTGGCCATAATGGAATTCATCAAAGACCTTGTTTATATTGAGAAACACAATTTTGTTGAAATCTGCCAGGGAAAAACTCAAATGTTATTTGACAAAATGAGAAATTTGGGATTCTGACTATATTTTGAGGTCCCATAATTCATGTAAATATTGGCCGATACTGATTATTATGAAACTCATCTGAGAGCCCATTAGTATAAAGCAACATACATAATTTTGTTGCAATCTGCAGAAAAAGGTACAGCTATTTGACAGTAACATTAAAATAAACCACTTCCAAGGTATCCATATTCCTAAACTCTAGATAATACTGGCCACTGTTGACCATTAATTGATTAATTTCTTAAATAGATGGTTTTTCTTATCCATTTTTGTAGAGGGGAAGGTGCTGCTAAACGGCAGCAAAACAGACCTAGATTGGTCCCCGATGAGATTTCATAGATATAAAGCAACAAGAAGAAATTTTGTTGATATCGGTCACAAAAACTCAAAAGTTACTTTAAGGAAACCCCAAGCATGGCTGAAAAGCTAACACATGACGACAGAGAAAATTACCAGGAAGTGTCGTTATTTAGAATATAAAAAAAAAAGTGCTGTTTAAAAAAAATATTTCTTTTTCATGGTCAAGATAAAAATGTCATTAAATCTAAATACAGCAAAAACTTGATGCTGACTTGACAATAAAAGCTCTACTCAACACTGCTGAGGTCACCTTTGGTCGGACTTGTTAATATTAAAAAATTTCAGATACAAAAGTATAAATCAATAGAATGAACAGGACATAGATACAAATCCGGTAAAAATCGACAAACACGGACTTCCGGAAACCAAGAGGTGGGATCAGGTGCCATGGAGGAGAAAGCATCCCCTGTCGACCGGTCACACCCGCCATGAGTCCACAGTCAAGTCCAATGAAACACGTGAGGAGTGTATCCTCGTCACAATTGGTACAGATGTCTCAACAACCGCCAACGAAAAGGCAACTCAACATTTCACTTAGTGAAACAGAGGAGTCGCAAACAACACTATTATACTGTCCGTAAAAAAAAAAAAGCATGAATTACAAGTTTACAAGTTAGGCATAAAAAGTTTTCTGTTATATCTGTGTTAACACCATACTCAACAAGTTTTCATTTATATGGTGACAGCCAGTTTTTTAATGGAGGAGGAGAGAACCAGGTGACGATGTACCTTGGAACTGACCACCGGCCTGCTGCAAGTAAACTGGCAAACTTTCACACAAAAATCAGATTAACTTCCATCAGGGCAGAGACATGCACTGACAAGAGGTTAGAGACTTGGTTTTAACCCTTTCATCCCTAAGTTTCTAAGTGGTATGCTCTTTTCTATTGTTCAGACCAGTCTTTTACAGTCTGTAGGGTTGAAAGGGTTAAAGTGTCATGCTCTAACCATTCTGCCACAGGGGAACAATGTTTAGGAATACATCAAGTTAAATCTTTATTTTAAATCTCTGTCTGGTGGAATTTAAATGACCTTGAATACAGATGAACTTTACATGATCTTGAATAAAGATGAAATTTTCATGATCTTGAATATAGACGAAAATTAAATGACCTTGAACAAGATTATCATGACCTTGTCCATACATTCTTGTATACTAATCAAAAGAAGAAAATCATCTTTAACTTTTAAATACATATAGATGTGACTTTGCATAAAAGTCAATACACTGTCCAGGGGTAGGCTAGAGCAACCAGGGACCACCCTGAAATTCAAAATCTACTAGTCCAACTCAAATTTCAGGGGCCCAGATTTTTTTTTTGTAATTTAAGTTTAAGATTCATGTAGTTTCAAACCTCAGAAAATCAGCTACAGATATTGTTCTTTGAATGATTGTCTTTTTTTCACGAAGTACAGTATTGCAGTATGTGGTGTCAAACACTATTGGCAGTATATTTGATCCCTGACAAAATTCATTGGAAAATCTTACATAGACCTAATTGTACGACATGAGTTGTAGCATGTGAGTAACAGGTATGATAGATGTACCCAGACATATACCTAGACATGAAGATGATGTACCCAGACATATACCTAGACATGAAGATAAGTGTTATTTTAATTTTTTTTTTAATTGGCAGTTTGGAAAAAAAAATGAAGACAAAATTGATGGTTTTCAGGCAGGATATTAGGAAGGTATGGTAGATTTTGTGTAGGTGACAGGTCACACTTAGCTGAAATGAGTGATGATGCTCATGTGTATATCAGTGTAAAATACAAACCAAATATCAAATAAACTGAACTACACACAGGTATCATTAAACATTTCAGCAACTTGTGCTCACCACCTGGGCAACTTAAAAAGGAAATCCACTGACCCAGCATGAAAATACTTTGCCGTGGGAGAGTGGGAGACCACTAATTTCTATCCTTGCTGTCTCACAGCATGGACAAAACTTTATGATAGTCCAACACTTCTTCAGGTCAATATCTTGATGCAATAAATATATATATATATATATATATATATATATATATATATATATATATATATATATATATATATATATATATATATATATATTGACATGGCGAGTTACGACCTTGCCTCAAGGCCATGAAATGACATGAGTCAATTAGACGATACCTGATGATAAAACACATGAAGAGATCCATATATTTGATATATATGTATATCTTACATACAGACCTGGTAGGCTATCCAAAGAATAACAATAATATGACCTTGAAATTAAAGTAATGACCTTGAATCAGGTCTTAGATACACCAATAATAAGAAGAAGCATTACTTTGAGATGTGAGCATTTTAAAACTAAACCTTCAAAATTACAATGGTGACAAATTGTGCTCTAAAATATTTGAAAGAATTGCCAGGGCCCGCCACCATAAAAAGAGATTTCGCTAAGTTTGAGAATATTCTCAACTTGGCCAGCTCACCTAATCAGATTTCAGGATTAGCCAAGGTTGAGTAAAATTTTAAGACTTAAGTAGTTCTTACATTTTATGGTGACAGACCTTTAAAACAAAGCAACTTATAGTAAATGCTCAACTTTTGACAATGAAATATATCACTAACAAACACGACAAACTGTCTATGTTTTATTTATTTCTCCTACAGATCTTGAATTTTTCAACTTAACAGAGATAAAAAATAAAATGACTGCTGAAAAAGTAGGAAAATGGAACTTTGGAAAGTTTTCAATGTGATTAAAATAAAGAATTTGAAAAATTATGTGTAGTCCAAATGACAAAAACTTAAATATGTTGAAGGTGGACATTAACTCTTTAACCCCTGTGTTCACATTAAGACTCACCCAAATCAATAAAGAGGATGGGTCAATGTCAAAATTTGGGAGTGAATGAGTTAATATTGCATGTTAAATTATAGCAAAAGTTGAATTCTAAATAAAACACTCCTGAATTCTGACAGTGGACATAACCATTCTTTGAAATGGGCAGGTCCAAATGTGACTTCAGGAGTCGATGAGTTAACAAAGTAAAATAGACGTAATTGTTATCCTAGGCAGTTTTACGTCAGCAGATGGTTTGACATCAATACCGAGCGTTCACCTTTACTTTCTGCTCTGCACTACATCTTAAAATAAAGTCAAAGCAACATGCAATGCAGAGCTGCCAACATTGCAAAAAAAAAAGTAATGATACATGCCAAGCTGAGCAAGTTGAAAAAAACTGAAGCCAGGGATCTTGGGCCACAGGCACCCACCTTGTAAACAAGATAAGTAAGAAAAGAATGCTTATTAAATAATATTATACCTCTTCATAAATTCTAGCTATTACATTGGACAATAAGCGTTGAGTATTTTCCACTGTCTCGGCCGTTCCCGGGTGATATTCAGCAGGGTGATATTCAATAAAAATATCAAATGCGCAGAAATGGATGCGCGTACGGTTCGTTTGTTTTTCCTTTGTCGTAATTAGGTGTAACCTCTATCGATATATGAGTTGTGTAACATACAAGTGGAACCGAAAGAGACAACAACCCAAATTAAATGATTTGACAGAATTGATATATCATTATCAAATATATCTGCTGAAGTCAGCCAAACAGACATGCTCGCTTGAGGCTCAAGATTCAAAAGTCGACACAAGAACACTTTGGGTATCGAAGGCAGTTTGAATTAAGAACGTGATGAACTTACATACATGACGTGTCAATTTTTGCATGAATAAAGTATCAATATAATACAAGGCCTACTGTTACAGTTTATTTTGTGTTTTAAGTAATTCAATGGATAATATATGCTTCAATACAGTGGATCAGTATAATATAAAAAATAAAACATTCCTGAGAGGGTGGTAGTGGAAATTGTCACCCCTTGCCTCGGTTGACAATGTATTTCCTCGGGGTGACATTTTCCACTACCATCCTCTCAGGAATGTTATATTTATAAAATGTTCCTGCGATTAAAGCAATATTAGCTGTCAGCTACAGAAAATATTTTGAAAAATAACCTCCTAAATACTATTCAAAATATATCTGATTACAAAATTACCTACATCTATTGTGATTTAAAACCGTAAAGTTTTGTTTTTCAGACATGAAATAATTACTGTTTAGTGATACAGCATTTCTCTGATGTAATCGGCCTATATGCAAGTGATCTCTGGGTCAAACATTCAGAGAATCTTTACTGCACATGTACTGCCACTGGATGATCTCAGGTCATTACAAACTCATCCTACGAAGTCTCGGAAGAATCTTTCTCGGCATAATATCATATACATGTAAATCACTAATTACAGTCCCGTGTTGTATTTTAAAAGTAAATATACAACCAGAGACATATCTCCGATACAACAAATAAAATAAAGGCATATTTTAAGAGTAACAGTGTGTTAGGGGCCGAATGTGTGCCCAAGATTTCCCTGAAACCGCATAAGCGGTCTTATTTTACACTTTAGAGTGGTGTAGAATCAATAATGACTCGTTTATATCAACTCAAAAAGACAAGAACAATTATCATACCTTAGTTATAATTATGTGGAATGTTTAAATATTCCATCGATACTGAGATATTTGACAAATTATCATATATGGGATGATAGATGCATATGTCTCACCATGTGCTTTCTTGACAATCTGTAATCTTTGTAAAGTTTTTCTAAAAGTTGATCAGCATTACAGCAATAACCAGATTGATGGCCGATTCCCAGGAACAGATACAATGGGTTACGTTTTACGTGATTTATTATAATTATACGCATCCATTTGTTATTTTAACCACCAGTGGACCATTTTGGGATGTATACGAGATAAAATATTGCATAAAATCTACATGTAAAATATGGCTTTAACTTTCAATGAACAGGTGTCATTAATATAACATTATTTGTAAAGAAAAATTATATATTGACCAGTATGCAACTTATGTACTCTACAAATAAAGAATCGTACAATAATTCCAGCTGAAAGTTTACCCCTGAAGCATTTTTTCAAAAAGGGACTTAATTTCCTGTAACTTTTTTTGTAGCACTCTTTGCTTTGTGCTTAAAATTTTGATAACTGTTTTTTATACTAGCATTGCTGGATATAAATTTTTTTTCATAAGAATTACTTCTAATGCAGAATTCGACATCAGTCTTCTGAAGTCAGTTATGTTTTCGCATACAAGAGAGAATATTCTCTTACATAGATCATTTCCAACTGCAGTGGAATTTCATTATCCCAAAATTCATGGGACCACCCCTATTTCTTCGAAACATCAGGAATCTGATATAACTGAAATTTTAATAAACATATTTTTCTATCCATCAAATGTGGGATCATCTGTTTAACTTTGAAATAACCAAAATTTCAACTCATCCGATTTGGACAGTACACGATTTCACTATGTATCAGGAAACGTTTAATTAAACTCTTGTTTATACTGTTGCTCTGACAAGTAATGCTTCTGGGTTTTTTTAGTTGTTGTAAGGGACATAATGTTTAAGTTAGTCAGCCATCTTTAAACAATCATATGATTTGCAAAAATATGGCACAATTTATAAGACACTGATCCCAACAAACACTTTGCCATCTACCTTACAAGTCAAACGATTTCCTAAGTGTTTGAAATAGACTGGGACAGTCAGAAACTAATCCATAAGCAATCTCTCAAAATCTTTTTTTCTTAAATCATAAAAATACATTGATAATTGTAAAAGTGTATTATGTTAAAATGAAACACAAATGCCCCCGGTCCTGAAAAAATTTCAATGCTGGCAAATAATGTGTATACTTTAAATATTGTAATGTCCTTTCTATATTTTGGCCCCAACCCCATCCCCAGAGGCATGTGATATCAGTGAGTGTGAGCAACCCTTAGATGAAATATCAGTCTAAGTCTGGTTACTATATCATAATCCACACTTGAAATATTGCACTTCATATGTAAGTGGGACAGAATTACGGACAGACAGACAGACAGACAAATGGACGCACACACAGACAATCCAAAAACTAGATGCCCCCGGTGGACCTTTCAGGTCGGAGGCATAAAAAAAACGTTTAAATTGTAATAGTTGGCAGCCCTGGCAACATAACAACAAGAAGTTACCTTTCATTGTCCTCAGATCTGCCACCACCTCTGAGTGAGAGGCTGTCCCCACCAACACCTGCGGCTGGCGGAGTTAATCTGAGGACAAAAATTCATATCAACATTGCTCAAAACATCAAACATCCCAGGAGCATGTTACAATGCTAATGGAATCAATCAAATAACAATTATAATATGCAGAAATTACTCTTTATTTACAAAAAATGTACATATTAATAAAATTCAAATTATTTTAAAGTATGGTAACAGAAAAAATGAGTCAATTTTTTTGTAATATGGCTAAACAGGTCATTTATAATCATAAAGTCGGTTTCACTATTATGTCAGTCACTCTATTTAACCAATTCACCCCTAAACATGCTAAAGACACTTTAGGACTAGCCTTAAGCATTGATTTACAGAAGAATCCATTGCTTTTCAGGGGTTGATAAGTTAGGAAATATGACATATTTTCCTTCACCTTTTATAATAATTAAGCTTTTGCCTGGACCTAATACACCATCATAGTGCCTAGAATAATATAATTTTACATGGGTATGCTGTGAGGAAATAGAAATAAGTAGTAAGTATCTGGTTGCCCAAGGCAACCCCAGGGTGTCCCAAGGATTGGACTTTCAGGGCCCGAAATCACCAAATTTACTCAATACTCAAGCTCAACTTTTATTAAATTATTTTGACTATATAATCACTTGTAAATTTGCGAGTTTGAGTAAATAGGTAACATATTATTATTTTTCATCATTCACATATAAATTTTTGCATCACACTTATGATTTCCTGTAAAATTGAATAAATATATGATGAGTACAGTACTCAAAATTTGAGTACGTACTCAAACTATTTTTTGAATATTTCTGAAGTTTTCTTCAAATTAACAATAATTTTGATCATTATTTACAATTGTATGCTGTCAATATACAGATATGTCCAGTACAGAATTAATTTTTGCCTGTTTTTACCTTAAAATCATGAAAAGATAGCTGAACTTGAGTACTGAGTAAATTTGGTGACTTCGGGCCCTGATACTTATCGCCAGGGTTGAGATTTCCCTTTCCACTCAACACATCCATGTTTGATTATTTTTCTCCCATGACTTAAAACACACATTTGTGTATGTTTATAAATTCCGACACAACTATTAATGCACAGTATTTTCATCTCATAGAAGTCCTATGGTATAAAATTATATAGTGATGTCATAACACGACTACCTTGTCTACAATCTAGGTCTAGACTTCTGGCTTGGCAAAGCAACTGGTACAAGAATGAACTGTTTGTCAACATCTATGACAGATTTTCCTACACCCAATATAACAAAGTTCAGTTTGTCTTCACCTTACATACAAATGGTCAATTTGTATACATCTTTTACAACAACAAAGATATGTTAGCCCACTCCTTGTACAACAAAGATCTGCTTGCCAGCACCCAAGATAAACAATGGTCTCATAACTTCACCATCAACAGCGATGATTACAGAAAAAATATCCTTTCATGTCACCTCATATAATCGTAATTTGATCTGTTGTGGATACATAGTGTTGATAAGGAATAGCCTCATCCGAAATAACTTCATGTCAAATTACAGAACATATCTTACACATTTCAACAATAAAAAAGATTTTAAAGATTACACTGTATGAACATGTGAATTCTTCTCAGATGTCAAATATTAAAAAACAAAGGCACAACTTCAGCAGTTAATCATAGAAAATCCTAAATGAACATTACAACCACATCTTCTAGGAAGACTAGCAATATATCAGATATCATTTTCATTCACTTTTTGTTTTTTATTTTACAATCATTATAACATTTAGACAAACTATCATTACCTGGGTGGTAGCCCAACTGGGTCTCTGTAAGGATCTCTATATCTGTCTTCATATGGGTCTCCCCTTAAAGGGGACCGCTCTCTCTCTGCTGGTGCACCTGGTAAGGAACGTCTAGCTGGATACCTGTAGAGCAAACAAACAGATACATCAAATTTGAAACGGAAGTGTTTGCATCCTCTTGAAAAATACCTCTTATATATGTTTTGTGTGTGTGTGTGTTTATGTACTCCAGCATTTGGTCAGTAGTTTGACATGGCCAGTCCCAAGCTCGGATTAGAAAGGTTAAGGAGGAGGGCTGTGCATCGATCCAGCACTACAGGACAGAAACCAATAGAGACACCTTGTAAGCACCTTATGTGTAGACATACACAAGGAGGATGAAGTACAGTGCAACTTCCGAAAATCGATCCTTCTAAAAACCGGTCACATCCCGATACCAATCATTTTGCAAAGTCCTGATTTTCCTCTATTATTTTAATTATTTTAATAGTAAAAAAAACTCTTCTGAAAACCTCTAAATTTCGAACACCTGACAAATTTTCACAGCAAAATCATGTTAATGTACTTAAAATTCCCTCCAAATACCCACCTTACCTGTGGCAACTTCGTTACGCTGTTCAGCTGTGACAGAGATCATTAACACGTGCATGATTTCAAGACTGTATATTCCCATGTACACAAGTAATTTGCCTCGAGTCATTTCGCGTTTGTATAACATGCTGTGTTCCGATTGATTTTAAAGGTAATTAACTGGACATTTGAAAAAGGATTTCTATCCAAATTAAACAAAGGTACCTTGATTCTTTTAACTGCACGGTACCCTTCTCATTTCCGAATGCCTATCGATGCATAATTATAGAAATAATTTTCTGGTAAATGATGAATTAAAACAATTTATAGATCTACAAAGCTGTTGAACAGGTAATATGGGCAGCTAATATTGATTAAGATACAGTGGTCCTCCCTTTATGAGACCACCCCTGGTGAAAACAACATATGGTCTTATAATAGGGGTGGTCTTTCGTCGGAGGTTACATACACAATGTCGAGTCATACTGTGGTATCAGAAACAATAAATTCTCATTATCCTATACATTGGCCCTTCACTAAAAAATTATTTGTTTGATGTGCCCTTTTCAATTTTTTTTTCCTTAAAGTGAGTTGGTTGATTAATAATTTTTGAAATTTTCTTATGGTTATCAAATAAAATTCCTTATTTTCCTGAAGGAAATTTTTTTTTACCTTATTTTTTTGTCAAGGCTTTTTAGGTGTGTCTGTCAGGTAACATCAAACAAATATTTTTCTCCTGTTTGGCCTTGTATAGATAAAAAACATAACACATATACATTCAATAAATATTTTATTCAGAAATAAATATTTTAACCACATGTATCACCATTGAATTAAACCACACTGCAAGTTATGATTCTAATTTCCAAATGTCATTCTCATACCAATTTTTACACACTTAACACTGGTCAAGTACACACACATTTTCAAAGTCATTCACAATGTTCAGTCACTTAAATCAAACTTCAAAATAACTTGAAATTTTACTCTGTTTCATTTCCCTAGCCTTTGACGCTTTATAATCCTCAAGCGAACTTTGTGATTTACTCAAAAAATCCAAGAGAGAGGCATTGTTTGTATGCAGTGCATTACTGTCATTGTCACTATCACAACACAAATCTGATTCTTGTCTGTTTCTTAAATCACTTAAGAAATCATTTTCCCAATCCTCATCATGTGAATTTTCTGTGCATGTCATCATCAATTGTAACAAAGTCCTTCAAGCTTGAACTAGGGGGTAGTAAAGGAAGTAGATCTTCATCATCCCAGATTTCATTATCAGTCTCTAGATCACATGTGTCCGATATTTAGGAAGATTGCTCAGAAGATTGTGTAAATCCACACTTTTTAAAACAATTCTGAATTGTGTCACAATGTATAGAATTCCATGAAGAAACTAGCCACTGAATAGCATCCAGAATTGTTACCTGTCTTGATAACTGTGACGCAGAATCAGCAGAATCCATAAAAAATAGAATATAATGCAACAGTTTCTTTCTGTATTGAAGTTTGGTGTTTTGTATGATGCCAGCATCCATTGGCTGTAATCTGGAAGTGGTATTTGGAGGGAAAAATAACAACACTTTCCGGTTTTGAAGTCTCATCTTGTGATTAAATTCTCTCAACCATTTGTCAAAGATCTTTGTGGTCATCCAGCTATTGTTGTTTGATTCATAGGTGACTCCCAAATTAAATTTATGATACCCTTTACAACATCTGGGGTTTGCTGATTTGCCGATCACTAGGGGTTTCATTTTTTCTCCCATGGCACTTGCACATAACAAAACAGTGAATCTTTCTTTGGCTTTGTTTGTCACCTTTGCAATCGTCACCCTTTTCACATAAGGAACGAGATGGTAAAATACGGTAAAATACGGTAAAACATTCCAGACACATCACAGTTAAATATGTGTTTTAATAGTACCCACTTGTTATGTCCTGTAACCGCTTAATCCAGTCTGTTACTATGTTCTCTGGAACATCTGCTGCCTCTCCGCTCAATTTCCTTTACATTAATTAATTTTCCTGGCCTCAACACCAAATTGGGTACTTTTTTTTCATCAAATTGGGAATGGGGCTGAAATTTGGCCCTTTGAAAACTATAGAAAAAAGCCTGCCTGAACTATGAACTTTTCAAAGTTTTTGTACAATGCCTGCAGTGACTGGAGTTTAAGTCTGATAGACTTTTATAAATGTTTTGACCTTTCCTTGGTGAGTGATTAGCCATTGACATGTCACTACCTTTTTAGATTTGGTACCATAGACGAAACGCTTAAACTAATAAAGCTACTGTAAGTTATTTGAAAGGTCCATAAAATTCCTATCAATGTCATTGCTATGTGTAAGTTTTTGTTTTGCCATTTACAATTATCCATCAGGTGAGTGGCTTCAAAATATTTTTCCAGTCCCCCACCCTTAGAATTTAGCACACTCAACATGGAAAGTATAATTGTTAGTTTTTTCTTTTGATGTATTTACAATTATATATTTACAATCTTTTAATATATTTATGATATCAACATTGCAAAAAAAAAAAAAAAAAAAAAAATGAGTAATACCTGTCTGCATCATAGCCACCAGGTGGTGGAGACGGTCTTGCATTCCCACGTGCTGGTTTTACTCCTGCATTTCGTCTACCCTCTAGGGCCATTTTAACATCTGTAACAAACATTGAAAAATCGAATTTTTTTTTTAAGCTAACATCACTTCAAAATTTTACCCCCCCACCTCCCCAATTTAACTGACCTCTACCAATCATTTTAACCAGAGCATTGAAAACAGACAAAGGTCAAAACATGGTCATTTTAGCAAAAAATACAGCCATTATCTGAAGCATAGCATGTGCTAAGATTCATAAGATTTATGATATATGTCATGCAAATTTAGTATATGTAAGAGCAGTACAACCATATTTACCTGCACTCCAACAATCATCAGTTGAGCCCAACGCCAGGACAACAAGCATATCCCCCCCCCCCCTTCCCACATACAAACATTAATGAGTGAACTATAAATTACTGAGTGTTGTTTAAGGCACTAGAAAAACAAACAGATACTAGTTTATAAGAGTATTCAACGATGCAAACTGCATTGATGTTTGCATGGTGGGGGTGGGGGGCTGAGGGGAAAATAAGCCATGTACATTTCACAACAAATTTTTGTTAACAATAAATTGATGACTCACCTATATTGTTTCCTTTCAGTAATGAACCAGCCTCTTGTTTGACAGCTTCACGAGCCTCAGATTCTTTTTCAAACTGTATAAAACCAAATCCTCTCTCGTGAATTGATATACCTGCAAAGAAAAGTTAGAAAAGTATTGAAACTTGTACTTGAAACTGTAGTTAAATATTCCTATTTTACAAGAGGCAGATGAAATGCTTTATGCATACATATATCAAATCATGGAATCTTTTTATCAATGGCTAATGAAGACACAGGGGAAATAACTTGACTCAATGTCCTATAATACATCAACTGGAAATCAAACTGGTTACTTGAAAATTTTTATCCCTGGTTATTTTTGCCCTTTCATTTTCACCCTTATCTTAAATTCACTTTAAGTTGATCACCACAGCCTCACAGATGGCATGTACCTTTTTCAATCATTTTGCATAGCTTGTAAATTTTGCTTTCATTTAAAATTCATTCTCTCATCTGAGGATGAAAATGAGAGTGAAAATTTCCAGGAATACAGTAATAACCAGCTAACATCTCAGGAAATTAACTCCTCAACCCCAGAAAAACAATGGACTCTTCTATAAATCTATGACCTAGACCAGTCCAAATGTGTCTTTAGGGGTGAATAAGTTAAAACAATTGTCATTATAAGAATACATTCATACCAAATCTGTGTAATGATTTTAACTTTAGGACTAATATAAACTATAAATATATACAAACGAATTGTAAACTTATCAATTTATAATATTCGCTTCATTTTTATATCTTACAGAGTTTTTGAAATTCACCAGTCTTACCAGAAAAACCAGTAAATTTTACAAAAGTCTGGTGAAATCTATCTGATAGCTGGTCAAAATGACCAGTAATTTTCTATTTTATTTCAATTGTGTATATATACAGAACAGTAAAATTTTTTCTTTGAGCAGTAAAATTCCTTTATTTACTGGTCCAGTTGATAAGTAATTTTTTTTTATTTCAAAATGTCTGATCTTATAATGCAAAAATGTACCAAACAATACCACATTCTAATTATAGAAATTCTCCATTAAAATGAGGGGGAAATACTGTAGACTCAGAAAATTTTGTGGGGTTCAAATTTCGTTATTTTGAAAATATAACAAATTTGTTAACATTAAAATTACATTTGCTGAAATAATATTAAAAAAAACCAGGGTTTTCCCATGGATGTTATTTTAATGAGTCCCAGGGACCCAAAAGAACAAAATTCCTGACTCCTCAGTTGCATCTGTGAGCCCCCAAGTCAATGAAACAAAATACATGTAAAACAAAGGCACACATTTTCAGCCTCAGGGTTTAAAAAAAAAATTACTGAGCTTTTGTGCGTCCTTAGGAACTCCCTTATATTCGTGTTTTGCATCCTGAAAAGATTTTATGCATCAGAGACGCAGAAATCATGCATAAGGGAAAACCCTGAAATCCCTGTTTGTATAATAACCTATTACTATTAATGCATTGTAGGTGTCATTTGTATACAATTTTGCCATGGTTTTAAATTTTGTTGAAAACTAAAAACGAAATAAATGAAATTAAAACCACAATGAAATTTTCTGATTCCACAGCATACAGGTGTATTTTTTTCATCAATAAGACTTCATATGAACATAGGAAATGCTACATATTGTACCTTGTGCTCTTGAGATATTTATAAAAGATGAGAATTGATAAGATTGTACAAATACATAAAAGTTTATAGCTAATCACACTCACAATCTCATTTCAATCTAGAGAGTTACATTTTAAGTTTGGGTTTAAGATTGGCTGGGGTTGGGAAGACACTAAATGTACGCAGTTATGCACCCTTGCACACAGTACACGTCACACAGACATACCCAGCCATCCACACAGAGACCAAGACAAACACACACAAACAGACATACCCTTCCATCCACATACAGACACACCCACCCATCTAATCATACCCATGGCACCTAATCAGTAATCATAAAAGACACACACATAATACGAGCAGACCAGGGCATGGCATTAACTTTTACAACTACAGATATGCAGACATGTACATGTATATTCTTATTGTTAGTTGTAAGTTGCAATGTACAGAGTACACGTATCTTGTAAAATGTTGGTATACATTTCTGAAACTTTTGTTACATTTAAAACACAAATGTACAAATAAAACAAACTTTCAACAATGTATTATGTGTTTATTATAGTTCACAGGAAAACGATTTATTTACATTTCGATAAATAAAGTAAGATATCGGTAATATCAATTTTTGTTCATATTTTATTTCTTGCATTACATGTATCTAATTACAGAGGAGTAAGACATTAATGAAGGAATATTGAAATAACCAGATGAAAAATCAACGATATATTTTACCTGTTTTACACGATGGCTTGTGTAACGAAGAGCAGAATGATGCGCTTGGGAATGAGTACTTTGTACCGCACAAAAAACAAAAGAGACGACAGAAAATTACGCGAACATCCGATTTCTTAACCTGTATTCCGTGCATTATTTCTGTTCATTTTTACACGCGTTTTCTTCTGCTGATCAACCGATTGGTTTGGACAATATTTCGGGGTCCAGGAACCATTGTACATATATGAAATTTTTACCAACTAATCATTCAATTTAATATTTTGGAACTTCTAAGAAAGAATATTTTTACCTTACTAAAGTAGTTTAACCAATGTTCAATGTACTTTTGCCCACTAATTATTCAAAGTACATGTGAACTCAGGATTTAGGGACGTCAATGTAGATCTAGTATTAGGCCCCACTCCCAATTGCAAAATATAACATTTCCCCCCAACTTCAGGCTAATTCAAAAGATTAAGAGGAAAATAATTGTAGTTGACTTCTTCTGCAAATACGTTGTCACGCTTTATAAAATTTAATAAATTAAACACAGATATCAGAGACATTATCTTGAGATATATTTCGAATGCTGTTAGAGTTTTCCCAATCTTTGGAAAATATCGCAAAAATCAAATTCCCAAATGGAAAGGTGCTTGCCCCTGTTTCTGGAACTACCAGGAAAGAATCAAATGACTCAAAAAAGTGTATCACTGAGCATTGGTTACATTTCTCTCCATATAAAAACTGATATCCAAGTTAACTGGAAATCAATTTCAGCGTGTGCAACATGTATTAAATCACTAATGTTGTGACCTTTCTGAAGAAACGGAGCCGGCCTGGCTCAGTCGGTAGCACGCTCGACTCTTTTGTTTGTTGACATGAAAATTCTACTTTATAAATGCTCAAACCAAACTCCATCAATTTAGGCTTAGTAAATATTTATTTTAAAAAAATGTATTAATTATATAATTAGTAATATTTTTGTCATTTTATCAAATTTTGTTAAGGCAAATTAATTTTTATGGACACCTCTGTGAAACTGCAGGTTTATAAGGTGAATGCGGAGCCCTGTGGTCGGTATTTAAACGACATACATATATAGTGGAGCCTGTCTTGAGAGACCACCCAAAAGGCTGAAGAAACATGGACTTTCAAGACAGGCAGTCTTTTAAAAAAGTTTTTTTCTACATACTGTATTTGACCTAAAAAGGGGCGCCAGGCAAAGGTAATTGGAGTACAGGGCGCCCTTATTTTGACATTTTTTTCTTTCATGAAGCACATTTTGATTACGTTGCAAAAAATGATAAAATATTCCACTATGCAATGTTATCTACAGTTTATATAGCTGTTTTTAACTGACTTAATTACTTTGTAATCCCCATGATGTACTAATAGTGGAAAAGAAACAATGTAAAAAAATTTGGTTACTGTCAAATTAAGATTTATGGTTTGAACTGTGAGATCAGGAAACAGGCATTACGAGTATGAGTGATACATGCCTTACACAGATGCTTCAAGTTCACTGAAATCGACAATTTGGACAATTTCTTTGATTTAATACGATCTCTGACATTAAAAGTGTAAAACTGGTATTATGCGAGATTTTGGTAATTGCGGACGGTTTAAAATGACAGCAGTAGACAAAATGGGAAGTTTGATTGACAACACTTCACTTGAAATCCCGAACCCAAATTCAGTTTTATAAAGTTATGGAGTAAACAAATAACTGGACAAGTTTCATATTTCTTTGTAGAAAAATTTGCGGCATGTGCCCGACAGGACAAATTTAAATTATTCGGAAAAATCCTTTCAGAAAATAATTTCAAGAAATAAAATTCTTAAATTAAAATCTTTTTTCTTTAATATTTCTAAGAGTTAACTCAAATCAAGTGAAATGAATAAATTTTTCTTAAAATCTGAAATCTGTTATTAAAAAACAGCTGCATGTTTATTATACACATTATATAAAACATTTGCTGACGGACAAAATGATTTCCCAAACTTCTTGCCCTGCAGGACAAGTGAACATTTTGGTGAGTTTTGGTCCTTGTAATATCCAAAATTAAAAAATTAAAAAAAATTTTTTTTTAAGATATCCTCTTGTCAACCAGCATAAAAGTCATGACCAAAATTTTGTTCCCTTTAATTTCACTTTTTATTCTTTCAAAAAATTATTAATATAGTATGCCCCTGCCAACCAGTAGTTTTAGAATTCAGCAGACATTTTTTTTTTCAAATCTTCTTTACAATTTTGATATGTAAATTGTAAAAAGAAAATTTATAAAGAAAAAAAAGCCCAAGTGGGCACGGTGAATTTTATTCAGATGGGTTGGTTTTTTCACATCAAACAAATCTTTTTTTATGATTATTTCTTGCCTCATGGATGTTGGATGTTCTAAATCATAAGCCTTTTGTTTTGGTAGAATATCAAGATATTGCCATTTATCTTTCAAGTAAAACGCCCAGATTTCTTTCATTGAAAACCTAGTATTTCATGACACAAAACAGATCATTCATATCTACAAATATATATAATCATATATATTTATTACATGCTTGTGTAATCTTACAGTTATAATACTTCAATATGCCCATGCAATGTGTAATGTCCAATTGCACTTAAGTTGGATAAGGAAATTCCACCTTAACCACTTTTATAAATCAGCCAATGGAATTCCATTCATCAAAAACATTTGATGATGTCAATTCATTCATCTCAAATATAGGATGACAACATAAGAATATATTGCCCAATATTTTGAACAAATTACAAGTGGAATATATATTCATACCTGCCAACTTTGAGTACTTGAAAAGTAGAACAATCAGGGGGTGCTTGGGTGCTGCAGGTACCTAATATGGTGCAGGGGCTAAGCTCTGCTGAGGCACCATGTGGCACAGCCCCCGGAAAATCCTGTCTATTCAGCTTTTTTGAAGACACTCTAGAGCATTTCTGAGAATACAAAGCATGCTCATGACTTCAATATTTCAGTTCCAAATTCTTGTTTCATTCTGCATAAAGATTGAAGAATATGCAGACTATCCTGACTATGTAACAGATACAACAACAATGTCCTTCAATTATAAACTCTGAAAATAAAGTTTCAGCTCTCGTTACGTCATAAATGTCATAATTATTTGTAAAATAAATAACTGTTTAACCTCTCTCTATTGACAAAGCAGCTTCCCTGTATTTATGTGTTTTTGAATGTCGTTGAAACCACCATGCCAAATAGTAATATCTGTACAACACATTGTACAAAATGCGTAGTTGCATCGTCGTGTTATGACACCATTAAAATGACTTGAGTAAGAGTCCTTGAATTTCTGCATCCGCATGACATTCTTTTTGAGCGACTCCATCTTTTATAGAGCGTCACTAGAAACGGAAGAGGTATGTCTGCCATTGCCATATGCTCACGCTGTTTCATGTCGAAGCTTGAATATCAATATTGTGTTCAAATGTTTGTAAGATTCTGTGTCTAAATGAGAAAACTGAAAGTGGAACCGGATGCAATTTCCGGAATGTGGAGTTTATATATAAAAATCGGGACTTTTCCGCCCGAATCGCAATAGTTGGCAGGTATGTATATTAAATTTGTGTGAACAATCAAATAAATAAGGAGCATGTAATAAATTTATACAAAGCCACACAAATGTTTCTATCCCTATCATCCGACTGCACTCGATTGTTGTAGCGAAAGGATTCAATGAAAGATTAACATCATCCGCACACCAACAATCTTGTCCAGTCCAATGATATGAATGGAAACGTGTAGTTTTGTATATATACACACTTATAAACGAAAGAAAAAAATCAACATATTTGATGCATACCTAGAACCTTTCCATACTTTGCAAACATCTGTTCCAGTTCTTCTTTAGTTACTTTGTCATATGGTAAATGTCCAATAAAGACACGAGACAGCATAAGCTTTAGATCTGGTAAATTGGTTAGGTCACCAACAGGTGATTTTGATTTACTTCGACTTCTATAGGCTCGGGGCCTATTACTACGACTTCTGCTCCGAGACCGCCGTCTTGAAAATCTGTGCCGACTATGGCTTCTACTCCGACTTCTTCTCCTAGATCGCCGAGAAGAACCCAGGGATCTACTGCGACTTCTTTTATCTCTAGGAATTATCCTACCAAATCTATCCAAGTGTAACCGTTCAGAACTCCTAGATCGTGATCTAGATCTGGAACCCATTTTGACTCATATCCTGAAAAATACTATCAAACTGCAACCATGAAATCTTAAACCTGTTACATTTGTTTAAATTATAAAATATTAAATAAACCAATGAGCTGATTACTAAAAAAGAATGATATGCTTTTTTTTATCATGTATAAATACACACAGTAGACATTAAGTGCTCCCTGTTTATGTACATGTACATGCAAAATTATTATGGTTTAGGGATTTTCCTCCCTCTGAAGTTCTGGGTCCAGGGTCCGGAAAATCTGGGAAAATACAACATTTTTACTATAACAGAGACACTTAATTTGTGACATTTGTTTGAAAATACTTTATTTTTCATTTTGAATTTCAAAATTGTGAATTTTTGCATATTTTTGGGGTTATACCGTACAAGCCATTTTTGCACTGGGAATGGGTCCTGTAACCGGACCCAAAATCAGCCTTGGAAAATCCCTGAGGTAGTATGTTGTGCATCATTTCAAAAGGAATCCTATGAATTTGACAGTTTTATTTTCAAGTAAAAATCTTTTTACATCTACAGGGGTTCAAAATTCTTTTTAAGATACCCAAGTCCGGGACTTCTAGAGTTAATTTCTGGCAAGTCCAGCTAAGAAATTTCAAAGTCCATGTTGAATTTTGTTAATATGTAATACAATAAAATTATAAATGAATGCAGATGACACAAGTCCCTCGAACGTTGGGTTTTTTTAAATGCTAAGTCTGAACCTGAATTAACCAAGTCCTGATCTACATCAGCACATGTACATGTACACTAGCACTTGAACAATTTTCTTATTTAACCAGTTTTGCTAATTGCAGAAATGCCTCAGAAAACCAGATAAATTTAGAGAATATTTTCTAGGCCAACATTCAAAAATCATTTGTTTGAAATGTCCTGACTTGTAGTTTTAGAAGTGGATTGACTGGAAGTCAATTTTTTTTTTAATTTTGATATATAAAGGGCAAATAATTAATTTCTGATTTTTGTCTGTACAATGGAACCTGCCTTCCAAGACCAACCCTTCTGCCATTGAATTGTGGTCTTACGAGACAGGTGGTCTCTCAAAAAAGGTTTTATCTAAAGGATTATTGAACCGAATGGTTTTGAGAATGTGTTCTCCCGAGACAGGCGGTCTTTTCTGACAGTGGTCTCTCAAGGTAGAACCTACTGTAATAGTGGTCTTTCTACTGTAATAGGACTAAAAAATGGGCAAAACTGTTAACATGATTTAGGGTAAGGGCTTTTTAAGTGTGTTGTTCAGGTCACAACAAACAAATAGTTTTTTGTTTGTTTTGGCCTTATATCTTAATCATACAATAGTAAATGTTACATGTATATGTATACAACTTTAAATCACAAATCAAAGATGTGTGAAAGTATAGGTCCTCTTAAAGGACTTACATGATGAACAAATTTCAAAATTTTTCAACTTGGATATTTACTTTACCTTGGAAAGTTTGTTCAACTGTCGACACAAAATGTTGTTTTAAACAAAAAATGCACGATATCGGATAAACTATTGTGTCCAAAAAATTGCCGTATAGTGTACTGTGGTCCTCAGTCTGTCAAGCATCATTTTGTTGGGTGTGGGGTGTGGTTTAATACTGACCGTGTTACATGTATTTACAATCTCTACATGTCAGCTAGATCCTAATGTCCATGTAAAAATTTACTCAAGCTCAAATTTCTTCTTTAGTCACAAATTAAAAGTTAACGTACTGGTACATCTATATCATATGCTACATGTATACAAAATGTATGAATTAATTCTTTCCAACTGTATGCAACTTATTGTAGACAGGGCATGACATATTCCAAAGATAAAAGAGTTCCTGAAATCCCTGGCAGAAATTAAATTATATACATGAGCGCGAAATGCACATACACATACATGTAAAAGCATTCACTGTCATACCTGTTTTCATTAACAGAATATATGTAATTCAATGTGGGGAACCTAGATTTCTTCTATACACATGTACATGTATGTGCCCCCTACCAAATTTCATTTTTCATTTTTTCTTTTGAATGACACAATGAAAGCGTCCCTATTAAAATTTTATGTACATTGCACCTGTAATACATGTACATGCATCTGGAACATCGCTTTTGACTCAGACTTTACGTGCATGTAACATATGATGCTACATGTATCAATGTTAGTGTATTGTAATATCACTGCATGTCTTTTTGCATGACCTGGGCTATTTTTATTACTTTTTATGTTGCATGTTATAGATAATTAAAAGAGGGAATTTCTTTTCTGTACTTTAATTATGCATTTTATTGAATTTCCTCTTTTGGGCCCCCAACTGCATCTCGCGTGAACTTGCCTGACCTCAATTCGGATTATAATGGCAGATACAGGGATTCTTAAACAATTTCTATATATGTTAATCATAGCATTGTTTAATACTATCACTGATTAAAAACCTGATGGATTTTTAAAGATGGATTATTTATCAACTGAAATCATGAGTATTTTTTGCATGCAATAAATGAAAATTCAACAACTCAAAGGAAACCTGTCAGCTGGAAATTTTTCCCATACAATTTATGAACAATGAAATTGAAATGGAAATGCAAATTATGATCTGGACGTTTCAATAGAAATGAAATGCTAGTCAGATCGGTCAACTCAGTACCTAGACATCTTCATGTACTTTTGTTGTACAATTCAGCACTTGTATTAGACTACTTAGGACTTGTACTTGCAGCACTCAAGATAACTTTCTGGGCACTTGGGTATAATACCCATCATTTCAAAATCCAGTGTGTATTTCTACCCACAAAATTTCTGTCAATTGGGTATTTTCCAAATCTGTTGCCATATTACGATTGCCATTGATTTCACTATAAAGGTTTGGTTGCTAAATTACCATTCACCCTTATCTTGCCAAAAATGTCAATATACCATTTTACAATACGCTCTGCCACTGCAAAACATGTCAATATATGAATTTTGTAAGCACTCACTGCCAAGTACATCAATATATGACTTCCATGTACACTATAAATACTATGGAATCCTATGTAAAATGCCATTGGTGAAAAGAAAAAGATACGGACACATCATAGATAAGTCTCTAATCTGATTGGTTGACACACTTTTATCACTAAAAATAAAGACTGAATGATTTATACAACCTTTAAAAAGTTGCTTCAGAGAAAACGAAAGTATTAAAAATGGCATTTGCATCGCTTTGTTCACTGTACAATAATGGAATTTTGGATTATGGATAAGTCACCAACTGATAGTATTATTCTGTGCATTCACAAGGACGACTAGACTAACGTTGACTCACTACTATTAAACACTCAGTTCACTGCAACATAACAGATCATGTTTTCGATAATGTAATTTCACAGTGTAAATGGACAAACTTTTGATTTCCGGCTCAGGAAAAAACTTGTCGCAAAGTGTCGACTAAATTAGAAAAAACACTCGCCAAAACCTAAAAAATGGATGCATTTGTGAGTGATTTGGTCACATTGTAGAGAGCTGTGTGTATATATATATATACATGCGCAGATACTCCAAGCATATGTATCTAGATTATCAGATAAAAGCTAAAGATTATTTTTATTTCGTTTAGTAAATATCAAAAATACAAATTGAATTTATTATCCTATTCAGTTCATTTCTGATTGTTCTCTTTATGATGTAAGAAGCATTCTGAGTGGCTGTTTCCTCTCAGTCATAATACAATCTTGCATGCAAGTGTTTGATTATAACTTATGTGGAAGCAAAACTTCCACTATGAAATGGGTTTTGCATACAAAAAAGTCTTTCACGTTAAAAGTCACTACTTTCATGCAAAAAGTATGTTTTATCGCATTAAAATTAATTTTAACGCGTCATGTGATTTTTAACGAGAAAGTTTTCATCACAAAAATTCATCCCATTTGTGACCCAAATGGCCTTTCATACAATAATAAGTGACCAGTTCAAATTGATAAAAATTCACAATTTTAAACTGGCAGTGGTATGTATACATTGTAATACATATGCAGCAGTGGCCGAGTCTGTCAATGTAATGTGGCAAGATAAGGGTTAATTAATCTGTATTTTACTATCTGTACAATGTAAGTCCACAATTTAAACATCTTTGTTTGTATCAGCTTCACTGCCATGATAAATCGATATATTACTGGTCACAACTACTGTGATAAATTGGACACCTACTCCTTGTAAATATTCATTTGGTACGAGAGATTTTGGTCGCAGGAGACCAAGGGTAGGAACGAGCATAGCAATTCTGTACCATGGTTTAACGAAGATGGCTGCTGTGTGTCCATTTTCATAATGAATAAAATGTAAATGTACTGGAATTAAAGACATTCTACCTACCCCCCTATCTCTCGGTCCACAATGAAAGTTCCCCTATAATGGCTTATTATATGTACAGAAAAAAACGCCATTTTATTGAGAAAACCCTAACAAATAATCATTTAGCTTCTTTCTTAGACGTTCATTCGTGAAATGAATTTGAGCTTGAATTGCATTGGGTGGGGGGTCCACCGTGTCAGAATTGGAACGTTTTGTCATATACTGGCTTTTGTTAAACGCCGTTTTACGGTCAAGAAAAATTAAAGTCAATCTGAAAATATATCTTTCATTATTAGTAAGAAGACGTCTATGAAACAAAAAAACGCTTCGAATCGTCGTGGATTTCACACTGGTTAAAAACAAACGCGATAAAATGGCCGAAAAGTCGGACCGAGTTACAAATAGACGAAAATGATACGCGAAAATACCATTCTGCAAAACAGCAAAGCACATCTTGTGATCTCATTACCTCTAACAATTCTACATATGCCTTATCTTCTTGTGGAATTCAAGCAACACACATTAAATTGAGTAAAGGTTCGTATCGTGGTCAGTAAACGAGATACATGAAGCCTCGTTCTTGTCTTGGCTCGTAATAATACTTCGATGTAACGTCTTGTCCCATTGGGTAATGGATAGAATTTTATCCAATCAAGTAACATTTCACTTCGACGTTGATAGTAATATTTGCAAACACCAAGAGGCAGTGTAATGTCAGCCGAACAGACAGAGGGTATGGTTTATTGTATGCTAGATGTCTAAAAACGGCCTTTGTCATTAAGCTGAGATATATACCCTCTAGAGAAATGTTGATATTTCAAGGCCTAAGATACTCAACTTCTCAAGACTCGGATAGGCTGCTGTGTTAGGCTATACTATAGTATAGGCTATAGTTCTGTCTTTGACTAAATTAGTAAATAGAATCCTGTATAAGTTTGTTATAAGAATCACATAAGACCCATGGAGTGAAATATTGAATTATGGGCTTTTTGTTGTGATACATAACTCTTCAAGCATTTGCCAAGTCTAACGATATTTGCGAAAAATAAATTAGACCATAGTGACACTATACAGGTTATGCGTGACATTCTGTCCCTTTATACATGTGCATAACAGTATTTTTACTTTAAGACAAAATATCATGAGAATTATAATGTCATACCCCAGCAATGTCGGTGGCGTCGTCCTTGAACAAAAACTTTAACCTGTTTATTGTTTCCAGTGATACATAAAGCTTTATATATGGATCATTATATATTGCTGTTGATTCTTACTTTCAGATTTAAAGGCATTTGAACGACGCCTGACAGAAGTGATAGACAAGTTACAACCAACAGCTCGATTATGGAGAAGTAAGATATATGTACCGGTATCAAAATATAGTTCTTATCCTCTCTTATTGTATGTCTTGTTTTTTCCATGTTTCTTCTTCCCCCCTTCATTCTCATTTCAGTTTTATATCCCGTGTAACAGCAATTCATACATTTATGCAATAATGAGGATGTATATCAATTCGGAGTGGGGGGGGGGGGTGTTCAGAATGGAGGACTATACTTCTATAGTTTTCTCTGTGCCCAATCTGTCAGTCCATCTGGTTAATGTTTTGAAATCAGTTCGTACAAAAATGTACTTGCTTATCATTCTTATGAAATGGTTTTACAGGTAGGGGACATGCATGATCACCTGTAAAATCACCACACATACATGTACAGTGAAACCTGTAAATAGGGGCCACCCAAGGGACCAGAAAATATTTACCTTTATATGTGCAGGTGACCCTAATACACAGGTTCAATTTAATTGATGTATGTCGTCAAGGGACTTGAAAAAATCCTTATATAGAGGTGGCTGTTATAGCAGGTTTGACTGTAAATGTTACTACAATGGAATCTAGATCTGTCTTGAAATACAACATTCATAAAATACCACCTGTCTTGTTTAAATGCTTTTAAATAAAATCTGTCTTTAGAAACCACAGATCAGTGGCAAATGGAGTGGTCTCTTAAGACCGGTTTCACTGTACTTCGAATTCTGTTCAGTTTAATTAGTCCTGTACCGGAGAGACTATATACGAACTGCCCTACTGATAATGGGGGTGGGGATATATCAGTACCATAGGTTTTGTCTGTATCTCCTTGTTCATCATTCTGTCCAGTTAATGCTTTGTTTAAGTTTTGTAATTTCTTAATTGTTCACCATTTACATGATAGTAGATACTGGTTTCAAATATGAATGATGTAATTTTGTAATGTCCCAAGATTTGAGATTTACAAATGTAATTTGATTTTTGAAAATATTTAATTTCTTTTGTTCATGCTTAGATAAAAAGAAATGATATTCAGAGAGTACATATTCAAGATACACATACAGTGGATTCTGTCTTTAGAGGCCACTCTCATGAAGAACCACTTGTCTTTTAAGACCACATTCTGAAAACCACTTGGTTAAATAATCCTTTGAATAAAATCTCTTTTGAGAGACACCTGTCTTGAAAGACCACATTTCTGTGGCAGATACACATGTACAGTGGTCTGTCAAGACAAGTTCCACTGTATTATTATTTTCTCTGCAGAGGATCATGAGAGTGCAAGAGGAACAGCCGGTCTCAAAGTTTTTTGTTAGATAAATATATATGTTAATTTCAAAATTTCGGTTGTATTGATTTCTTGATATCTCAAAGTAAGAGGGGTGGTCCTGTGAATTTTTAGATAATGAGACTCCACTGTACATGTATATTTAATTTTATCAATTTCTGAACAACATATTACATTTGTACATGTATGTACATATATCATCACTCAGGGTGTCCGGGTAGCGCAGTGGTTATATTTGTACACTCGCTTCTCACCTATGCGACTAGAGTTCAATCTTTGGATTGGACAGGGTAGTATGTGAGATGGTATGGTGGCCGACAAGATGGGCGCATGCATTTTCTCCTGGTACTTCGGTTTCCTGCTACAGCAAGGACCCCTTACACCAACATCTAAGCTATAAAGCTAAACTAGAGACATTTATAAAAAGTGGCGTATCTTGTTTGTTAATCGTTGTAAAATAAATAAAATTGACACTTATCATTTTCTTTATTTCTGTTTCAACTTTTGACAGTGGTATTAATCCTGATATCAGTATGTACAGCAGTCGGAGCATGGAACTGGCTGTGGGATCCTCAAACAACACAAGTAAGAAGGTTCATCTAGTATACAAACCTGTCTTTTTAATTTACATTTTGCATTTGAACGTAACAATTTCGTAAAAAAAATAAATAAATATAAAACTTGTCAATTTTAAGTTGTCAATTTTCCCAATTCAGCATGTACCGTATTTATTTCCATGACCAGTAATATGTCTACCATATATGGCAGTTGTGGTTGTGGTACATAGATTAGGTTGTAGTCAATGTAATGGTGTAGGCCTATGTCACCTGATTTAGGAGGCTACTCTCATGAAATACCACCTGTCTTTAAAGACCACATTCTGAAAACCACATGATTAACTCATTCACCCCTAAAACATATTTGGACTGGTCTAAGTCATTGATTTACAGAAGAGTCCATTGTTTTTCAGGGATTGATGAGTTAAAGGTTAACGGACATGGGGAAAAAAAATGTTCATATATATTTGTGTTTTGTCCATATAAACAAAAATTCAAAACCTCGAATGTTGAAAACCACACAGGTATCGAGATACTTACCTTTAATCACCTAAAAATGTCTAGACTCTCATCGGCTCACTTCAGCAACGATCAAGAAATCTCGGAGCGCTTGGTTTGTGACGTACAATCCGTCATGCCAGCGATTACTGAAGTAGTGTCAAACACAGTACCGCATAGTTATCTATATTGAAATACGCAGCATTCGATTATAAGAATTAAGTTGTAAATAGAAAGCAAAATGTTTTATTCCTCCAAAATGCATTCCAGTCTACTCTGTCTGATAAAAATGCTAGATTTATAGGTAAATCATGCATCTTTATTGACTTTAATTCACTCGCGAACAAAATCGTCCTCATAGTAGGCTATACAACTACGTCGCCGTACACTATGATTAAATTAGTCACCTAATCATATTAATATTTTCCATGCTAAAATGAAATATTTCCTTATGGTGTAAAAACAATAAGTATGTAACATATATATATTTTTTACCAAATTAGGATACATAGACCGATATAAATAATAAAATTTGAGGTGCTAGACCAGAGAAGTAATCACTCGTGAATTTACATAGGCCTACAACCAAAACGAATTCATATACACAAAGGGACTAGTAAACAAAACAAGCCGTTATCAGAGATTCCTATGTAATGTATCCCAATGTAATTTAGATTTAAACATAAGGCCAGGTACATGTGTTTCAGATTCGAACAGCAAATCTTTATAGTACATTGCACATAGAACTTTCATTACTATGTCTAAGTATTTTATTCTGTTTAAATATAAATTTATGGGCATTTTTGGTTCGTAAGTAAATTACCAATAATGAACATAGCTAAACATATGATTTGATATGTCAATGGATTATAATAGTTGAATCTACGACAATATCCGACAGAGATATACAACTGTACTTGTTAGTAAGGACACCTGTTCATCATCATCAAATTTATTATTTTACGTCAAAATTACGTTGTCTATATAATTATTATATTTAAGTAGGTATCGTTCAAGAAAATTACTTTTTATCTGATATGTTATCAAGTATTTCTACGGGTTTGGAATAAGTAAAATTTACGCCACTGATATCTGTGTCAAAGAAAAATACAGCTTGGTTTGGAGTAGGTGTCACGAGTGTTTTGGACATCGAATCCATTTATTTCATGTCAAAATAATCTTTTTATATCCTTAATAAAATGCAATTTTTATGACATAGATCTATATGAATTGTTTTAGAATAAATTCAGCTTGTGTCTAAAAAGAAAGTATTTAGATATAGGGCCTATGTTGTTTTGAAATAATTCAAACTCGCAATATTTTCAAAAAAAAAAAAAAAAAATGTGAACCAGAGGTAAAAAGGGGATTATTATCAGCATAAACATTGTTTTTCCATTAAAATCAGTATTTCATTTCTACATGATTAAAAAGTAACAGTGTCATAAATTTTATGTGTAAGACAGTTATAAATGGTTTGTCGATTTTATATTTTGAACTGAAATACATCAATATCACATCAAATAAACCATAGACTTTCCATGTGTATATTCATTTAAAATTAATTTGAATTTTTATTGGTGTCGTTTATCATGATTAGCAGGGAAATTTAAGGTCTGGATGACACATTCTACTCGGGACATTGTCATCCCCTTCATACAGTTACATATGTCCACACATAAGTATTATACACAGACAGCGCATCAGCGGGACTATATTTTATTACCTACTTTCGGAGCATATGTCTGTCTCACGGTTCACTTCAAAGAGCATAGTGGTGTCCAGAAGACCCCTACCGAGACGTCATGTATAACCGGGAAGTGTAAAAACAACACTACTGGATTTTAACTGGCAAAATATTGTAAAACGGTAAAGCTCTATTGACCTAGTTATAAATTTACAACATAAGTAGTTATGACAACATAAATAGTATATTGATAGAAAATAAATTGTACAAATACTGATAATTAAAACTTTCAACATTTATTTGACTGTAAACGATAGGCCTATTTAACTTAGTATAAGGGTGATGTATAAAGCTTTAAACATCAGTGGTACATGTATTAGAAAAGCATGACGGATTGTACGTCATTTCTGGTTTATCGCACCTAGCGGGATATTTGGTAAAAGGCAACAACTCTTTATAACCCTGCAACTGGTTACCTTTTTTCACCTGGTATCGTTAATTGGGAGTGTAAAAAAAAATTTTCATTGTACTTAAAAGAAAGCTTTTATGTGTATCTTAACAAAAACTAAATAAAATCAACACTGAATTTTCGTGTCCCTTGACCTTTAAATAATCGTTTTAATAAAACCTCTTTTGAGAGATCCCTTGTCTTGGGAGATAACATTTCACTGGCAGATTTGGTGTTTCAAGACATGGTTCCACTGTTGAAGATGCATGATGGTCAAATCGAAATGAAGTAAATGAAAAGTGATGAAATTGATTTTGTATTTTACAGGTATCATTCACACAGTCATTGATGAACCACCCTTTTTTCACACTGAGTTGTGTGGTACTCCTGGTGCTATTTTTGTGTGGTATACATAAAAGAGTGGTGGCACCCTCAATGTATCCTTTCAATGCAGTCACTTAAGTAGCGTGTATTAATTAGAGCAATATTTGAGAATTAAATATTTAAATTTTATATTTAGCTTGTTTTTAAAATACAGTAGAATCTTGTCTCGAAGTTCATGGGACCACCCTTATTCCTTCAAGATATCCGGAATTTGAGATAACAGAAATTTAATTAACGTTTACTTATCTATCAATCAAAGTTCAACTTCGATGTAACCTGAATTTTGATTCATCTGATCTGGACATAACGAGATTCCACTGTATTTCTCCTGATCAGTTAATATTAGTTATAAATCTTGGCAGCTTTATTTGTTTTTAAATTTGTCAGTTTTGCATTGACACATGTGATAGTAGTGTACATAAATCACTGCTTGATCTGGAAGAATTTTTGTTGTAGGCAATATTGCTTATTTCACACTGTATTTTTTTTCATGTGTCTCAGAATATATTTTAGAGAATTTAGAAAATATTTTGTAGCAAACATTAATTTTAGCCACAGAGCTTACCGGTATGTCATATCTACATGTATGGTGTCTTAATTTTGCATTATTTGTGGACAAATACTTCACCCTGGGTTACATCTTATGAAAAGTAAGGAGTAGATCTTTAATATTTCACATGTGAAGTCCTTATGATTAGCTCTTCAAGATGGTACCCATGTCTAAGATATTTTTTAAAATATGTCTTTATATCAGTATCTGAGATACATTGATGATGCTGGTCAGTAATGTTGTCTTCTGACAACTCTTTTTTTCAGCCAATTCATAAACAAATTAGTCAGTCGCTACACTTGCTTCTCACACAGCGGGTTCCCCTATTTGATAATCATCTCCTCCAGAACTGCATGGATTGAAAACCTAATTTTATCCAAGTGATCTACATAGATGTATGATTCAAATTTGTTATTTTTGTAGAAATCAGAAAATAATTTTTTGACAGGTTTTTGACGGCTTTTGAGACTTTGACATTTTTATTGAATTTTGTAAATTTCCTTGGTTTTCTCCCCCTCAATTCACTATTTAACTCATCAACTCCTGAAAAATAATGGACTCTTCTGTAAAGCAATTATTATGGCCAGTCCAAATGTTTCTTTAGGGGTCAATGAGTTAATGTGTTGTTTTGAATTAGTTAAAGAAATGATTCCATGAGTCAATTTTGCTGAAATCTTAATTTTTAATTGCATGAATTATTTACATGTAAGACTGCAAAAAAAGAAAGTGTGTGTGGGGGGGGCTATTTTTCACACTGTCAGCTTGTTCTTTGTAATTGCCTAAGGGATTTTGACAAAACTCTACAAGAAGGTAGTGCCAGTACTCTGTATATTTTGAAACAGATATGTATGCTAATGAAAGGGATAGGTGTGCTATGAGGGGGCTTAGTTCAGTTGAGCAACGTGGCATATGGGCCTCTTGTTCAGTTATATGATGGGGGTTAAAACCCAGTTACACTGTACCCGGGAAGAGACAACTGGCCTTCTGCAAGTAAACTGGCAAACTTTCTCACAGATTCAGCTTACGGTTCCAGCAGGGCTCGATTCTCCAGTGACAAGAGGTGACCGACTTCATGGTTTAAAGTATGATGCTCTAAACACTTGGCCACGAAGGTTCCTGTATCCCAAGCTAAAAAGATGTCTCTGATAGAATATTGAAACTTCAGCATGTCTATAAAAACAGAACCTAAATATTCTATGAAATAATATGTTTCGGTGTACTTATTGAATAGATTTAATTATTTAATCAATATTAGATTTATTTGCCTTTTTCTGTTTACAGATTATTGGCTATAGAATTAAACAAATTGTTAGGTCACCTGAGCCAAAGGTTCAAGGTAACCAATTGCAATCATCATTTGTCTGTCGTTGTGCAATGTTAACTTTGACAAAAGGACCAGAACTGGGTACATCTTTAAAAATCTTCCTCTCATGAACTGATGATCAGATGACTTTCAAATTTTGTATGCATGATTTCTAAATCAATATTTACAAAATGTGCAAATGTGAAACGAAATTTGACCCTAAACGAGCCACTAGGGGGCACTTAAGTAACATAGGGCAGAGCTTTATACAAATAGATTAATAACTCAAAACTGATTGACATTTTGTATGCAAAGATATATGAGAAAGTTGTTAGGAATTATCTAAGGATCATGTTGACAAAATTTCAACGTCAAGGTCACAGGCAACAGTGAACAGAAAACTTTAGTTTTTGTCAAATTTAGCACATTTTTCGACTGTGAAGCCACACAAAGTTTGCCAATGAAAAGGGTCTAGGACCCATAAGGGCCCCAAACAGGGTCAAATCTGGGTTTTATATCACTCAGGTGACTATTAAGGCCCATTGGTCATCTTGTTTATGATAAGTATTCACAATATTTACTTCATCTGCTAAACTTGATATGAACTTCCTTAGCTTAGCCAGAATTGCTTCAAGGTGTCGACAAGTTTTGGCAGATTTCAACATGTCGTGCGATGATGTAAGTTTTCTTTTTTTGGATACTTATTTTTCGTTAATGGTTAATTTTTTCATTTTAAATACTTTGTAGTTTAACATTTCTGATTCCATTTTCTTCAATCTAAGTGTCTGCATGAACTATTTTTCTAATGATTTATTTGGCATTTTGGTCAATAGATACTCATGTATTCAACATGTAATGAACGAAGGAACAAAAATATGAAATCTAGTCTCAGGGTTGGAGATATTGACTCAGATATTCAAGGAAATATAAGATCTTTACAAATTGTGTCCAGAATCATCCATTTTATCATCCAAACTTTAAACAAGAATCACACACACACACACACACATATATAACCTGGTGGGATTGAGTCTCCTGAACTTTTCTTAATTTGGAGGAGTTTAAAAAAATTTCAGGTAATAAAGCATGATAGCATTGAAATTATGCAGACTAGAGTAATCATTCCTACTTTTCACCATACACACGAGAGTATCCACTGAGGATTAAAATATCAGGGCCATAACTTCCTATGAGACAACTACCTCATCTAATTTTTTCACCAATTTTTTTCCCATATAAATAATGTCACGGAAACGTTTGAAAACTGTTGTAATTTTATCTAACTGTTCAATTTTCTCCAAGGGGGCTTCACTCCCCCTGCCCCCCCCCCCCCCCCAACTTAGGGGGCCTCAGTTGGCGACCTCAAACTCCTGTCTCATCTGTTTTGGGGTCCTAGTTACGGCCCTGAATGTTTTTCCTGTGCAGCTTGTCATAACTGAAAATTGAGTAGAAATATCCTTATGATGATCAAAAAGTTACTCTGCCCTGCCGTCTTACGTGAATTGGGCAATTATTACAAATGCAGCTCCTTCTAAACTGATAAAGGATGAATATCTCACGGTATTAATATTCGCTATGTTCACTGTGTTGATATCATTTCGAATTAAGTGGGAAAGTTTGCTAGTTTTCTTGCAGAAGGTCGGTGGTCTTTACCCGGGTAACCGGGGTTTCTCCTCCACCAATAAAAACTGGACGCCATCATATGACTGAAAGATTGTTGAGTATGGCGTAAAACAAAAAATCAAATCAAATCAAATCACTGTGTTGATAAATCTGAATTTAAGAAACAGTCAATAAATTTTTTACATAATTATATGCACGTAATATATTCTTATAGGCTGTTTTTGCAGCACCTGATGCTATTTTAAGATACCCTTGATCTGTGAAATAAAAAAAAAAAAAGAAGAATGCTATTGTTTCAGGAGAGATAAAAATAAAAAAATTAAAACCCATGGAATTAAACCCCTGTACAGTATGTTGGGTTGTCATTAAAAATTCAATTTTAATAGGTTATCTGATCTATATTCTGATTTTGTTTTTAACTCAAACACCCCTAAACACACATTTGGACTGGTCTAAGTCATTGATCTACAGAAGAATCCATTGTTTTTCAGGGGTTGATGCGTTAAATAATTGTTTTAATAAAACCTCTTTTGAGATGGGTTGATGCGTTAAACAGAATGTTTAATCCTTTCACACTATGTCAATCTACAGGTATGAAAACTACACTATGCTACATAAGATAAAGTTTACCTGCTCACAAGATATAAATAGATTTACTCGACGTAACAGCAGAGGATAAATACTGTATACCTGAAAATTTTTGCTGCTGTTTAATTTTTGCCTTTTTTTTACATGTACATGAGAGGGTGAATTTAAAATGAAGGCAAAATATTCAAGCACAAGCAATTCATGAGACTATGGTGATTTAGGGCAAATTTAAGATGGAGTGAATATGTTTTCTGTCGTAATAGGGTGAAAATACATGTATCCAGGGGCGAAAATATATCCAGGTATACTTTATATGATTTAGGTCAATAATCATAAATTTTTGATATATATTTATTTATTTTTCAGACGGGGAAATTGATACTGAAACCTAGACAAAAACCACATGACTAGATAATGTATGCAACTGAACTCTTTATGCAAATTATGGTGCAGTGTCAATCAGTGACGTTGTTAAGAAACGGACAAGTGCTTGGGCTCTTCTGTAGAGTCTGTGTTTGATATCCTTAATGAACCTTGTGTGTTGTTACCTTGGAGATCTGCAGATCCTGTCCCATTCAAATGTATCATCATTCTTTTTTCTATAATTATTTCAAATGATGTGTGTATTTTTGAGAATTTATATTTTTTTTGAAAATGATGATTTATCCACACAATACGTCTTATTTCCATTAGTGGAGCTCTTCACATTAAAAGCGATTTTTGTAGTGTCTCGGGGACAATGTGTAAATAAATGAACTTCAACATGGCGGCAAATACAAATTAAAGTTGTTTACAATGCGATTTGTTTGGATAAATATTGTCCAAAGTACTTCAACATTCTAACAAGAAAAAAGATGAACTTCTTGACCTTTGGCAACTGGTAAAATTGAATATGTTTTTTCTGCTATCGAGATGCAGTCTACTGTGATGAAGTGTTTCATAGGTATATTTGACACCCATTTCAATCTATCAAGCTATGTTTTTATTTACCCGTTATCACATTGTCCCTGTAATCTAGTGAAATTTGAGATATTTCTTGTTCTTCCTGTCAAAAGAGTGATCAAAGGGGGGTAACCCCGATACAGTGGTAATAAGAAGTATTTATGTGATTATGTTGACAAGGCTCAACAATTAGGGTTGTCTGGGACAAGTCCATTTTGGGATGAGACAAGTTGATTTTTCTTTCAAAGGACAAGTGAAATTGTTGAAGACAAGTTTTATCCATTTACCCCTAAAGACACATTTGGACTGGTCAAAGTCATTGATTCACAGAAGAGTCCAATATTTTTCAGGGGTTTATGGGTTAATGAAGATTATGCTTGTTTAAACACAAAATAATAAATTAGATTTTACACTTGATTTTTGGACAAGTCAATTTTGCATTTAACAAATAGATTTCAATGCTACTTGTCCCCCTGGAAAGTGGAAATGACCCCCTGGTTTATCAGGTATTTTTCAATACTACTTTTTTGGGGGGGTTATTTGATAAAAGTCAATACAATCTTCTATACAGGTGTTTTTTTCTGGAGAGATTCATGGTTCTGTGTGTTAACTATGACTTGATTAAGGATATGTGATGTTGTAAACAGCTGAGTACAATATGATATTGAGAAAATCGGATCATCCAGATCATCGTCATTCATTATTGTCCTTATCATTATCATCAGTTGTTTTCTGAAACATTGCACACATTTGGTCCCTATTTCTCAGGTGAGTTAGGATTGCACATCAAATCATGAATTATTGTAATTGAAAATTTGATTTTAACTTTCTGCATTTTAGCATAATTTACAAATCACAATGCAGTTGATGAAAAGTATCATGAGATATACAAGAAATATTTTATTTGTTTTCAACATTATTCTTCCCTTCAACGATTTTTCACTTAACTCATCAACCCCTGAGAAACAATGAACTGTTCTATAAATCAAAGAATTAGGCCAGTCCAAATGTGTCTTTAGGGGTGAATGAGTTAAACTGAAATGACACCAGCCAAGACACAAAACTGAAGACTTCCAAGCTTATAGGCAGAAATGTACATGCTTTCTAAATTGGTTAAATTTCAATACATTCTTGGCAAAACTGGAGAAGTACACTAAATTTTGGTATTAAGGACATTTTTTTTCACAGAGGAACTGCTTTTAAATGGTGTAAATTGCACCCAAAATCATTGACAGCTATCACTGAAGTGTGCGCCTTGTACCCAAAACATTTCAGTGTCTACTCTAAGAGTGCAAGAATATTCTCAGGCCCTTGTCCAATGGTCACCATTATATCGTAATGTATTATACAGGTTCATAGGTTCAGGTGCATTTCATAAAAGTCTCTGAATGCCAGTTTGACTATATATATTGATTTGGCTAAATTTAGACTTAAGACATAATTTCTGGTAGGTCTGTTTACGTTGATGACTGAAAAATTGAAATCTTTAATTCTATATCCGAGTAGCTGCTAGTCGTGGAGTACTAATGTATTTATAGTAACCACACCGTTGATAGCATCATTAGTTTCATGATTTGTTATTGGCCTGATTTGGAATGATGTACTGTCAACCATGGAAATTTACGTGTGGGGTAATTTACAGTAAATACGCAATGAAGAGTGTAAATTACCCTGCGTACTTGTCTTACAGTTGTGCCAAGAATTATCGTTTAATACAGGAGTTCTTACAATGTTATGTTGTGACCAAAAAAAAAAAAAAACCAGGTGTATGTTTTGCACAAGAAAATCACATAATTGATAACACACAGCTATATCCATGTTTACAGTAGGAAATTTCCTATGTGGGCTTGGTATGATTCTATACCAGATGACTAATACTAACTAAATCATCACCATGCATTAGGTATACATAAGATTTACTCATTTATTTTTAATATATCATAAATAAAAGCATACTTAATATGTGCAAGTTCGGAGGCAAAGATATGACAACATCTCTATTATTAGTTTTGTCAGTCTTACCACTGACCTGGAATTTCTGAGCCTGGAACCTGGGGCCCGTTTTACGAAAGGTCTTAAATCCTAAATCTTAAGTCTTTGTCCTATTTGTCATGACACTGACCAATCAGCAATGCGTTGCCATGGTAGTTAGGAGTAAAATTTAGGACTTGTGACCTTTCGTAAAATGGGCTACTGCTATGGTTAAATACATGGTCACCATGTGACAGCTTTTCTCCAATCATTTTCTAAGATTTTTATCATTGTTGATGTAGGAATATTTGACATCTGTCTTGTTTATTGCACCCAGATGAACCAGGACACTGCCACAGGTTGGGTCTCATAAGCTCACAAAATATTTTATTTACTACATTCACTATAAACATACTTGTCATTGGCTGTTTAGAAAATGTACAATTTTTCAAAAATGTGTGCTTTTGATTGTTATTTTGTATTTTACATATCTGTTAAAATGTGAAAATGTCAAAGTAAAATTATGAAAAATTGAAGTTTTTATTTTTATCTTTGAACATATCATGTACAATTGTAACATGTTCACAGAGATACAGAATATGACACTCATCTTGGACTTTGTACAAAATGAATCATGACACTTGCAGTTGAAATAACAAAAGATTTTAAAATATTCTATGTACTAAACGTATATATACTTGTGTACATAATGATATAAAAAAATCACAAAATACCAAAGTAAAAATAATCAGGATTGCCAGGAGACAAATATACAAATCTGGCGATTATCAGTCAAACACGGACATCTGGAAATCCAGAGATGGGATCAGGTGACATTGTAGTAGTAAGCATCCCCTGTTGACCGGTCTCACCTGCCGTGAATCTTTGCTCAAATTCAAATGAAATGAGTGAGGAGTAAAGATGATTTAACAACCGCTATCAGACATGTGAGGAACTTCATTTTATTGGTAGATCTGAAGGTAACATGGAAGAAGATTGATCGAGGGAGTTTCACTGTATGCTACAGAAGAATCTATAAAAGAAGGATAGGTGAGAAAAACTATACAGGGGATTCATTATTATCACACTGACACTGTATTTTACGCCATCTTTAGATCACCTGGATCCAGTTGTTCATCCATTGGTTAAATTTTAACCCTCGCGTAAATATCATAACCAAGGATTACCATTTAACCTAGAGTTAAATTATGTTGCTCAGTAATTGGTTAAACTGAACTTTGGTTAAACCAGTAGTTATATATGGGAAATTTAGCCTTGCTTTGAGGATCGGTTACATATTTAACCAATTAAGGCTTTCCATTTCAAAATGGCCGAAAGATTTGCACTGTTAGTAAGATTTAACTCAAGGATATGTAACGCTCGGTTATTTATTCGGAAGTTAAAATTTCAGCAATAGATGAACCATTGGGTCCATAAGAATTATGTAATTTTAAACAACCACAATGAGTTGGTACTCGCCTCTTAATAGGTAATTTATATTTTGATCTCGTAAACAAATCCAACAGTTTCATTTAAAAATTGCAAACATGGTGAGAGTGTTAGTGTTCTTTCTCTGGTACAACTTGTTGAAAAAAATAAAACTTCTGATTGGATGAATTATGAAAACTTTGTGAACAGAACAACCAATAGAGCATGGCATAGATGTTGGCCGTATTTATGTGATGATAGCGTGATCTCTACCGGGAATTCAAAATTCTCAGCATACAAGATTTAGCTATTCACTGAAACTTTATGTATAAATTATATTTTTGTCCAACTTAGAAGAACCGTTAAAGATGACCTTACGCAAATATATATACATGTATATATATATATATATATATATATATATATATATATATATATATATATATATATATATATATATATATACATAGGCGTCGGAACCGGGGGGGGGGGGGCTAGACTTTTTTTGCAAAGATAGACATAGGTGTTAAAAATTGGGGCTTAGCCCCAGACGTTCTGGCGTGTGTATGTGTTTTAAGTTGGTTTAGCCCCCCCCCACTTCAATTTGCTTCCGACGCTGATGATATATATATATATATATATATTATATATATATATATATATATATATATATATATATATATATATATATATATATATATATATATTTGTCCAGTGTTCAACAGATTTTTACATGTATGTATATTTATATACGTGTGTGTATATACGTGTGTGTGTGTGTGTAGTCATAATTAGAGGAAATTTGGCACATGCACACACGAGACAGTCACATTTGCTTTTAAATCACGACAGTGTTCTGTATGTAATCAAACACACATGTATTCTTATTACCAGTATTCTTTATTAATAATAACCTTCAACATCAGCCATGAACCCACCCTTGACATATCTTACAATTGGATCCATTTTGGTATATCAATTAGTAGTTATTTACAGCTGTGTAGAACTTAGTTGCAGGTGTTTTACATAGCGCTACCAGAGGTGGTGCAAACTATTTTCCCTGACACGAATCGTGTGGTTATACTAAGCGTTGGCTATGGATACACCAGAATCGTAACGTTAACACAACAAAAATGTGCAAACAACAAGACGAATTCGGCTTACTTTGTGATTTGATTTTCTGCCAGGATCATAAAATGAGAACTAGCGATGAAGAGAAGAATACACCATAAACACCATCACAGTGCTGTAAAGACGTACTGTATAAACGACGCAGTATATTTCGGCTCCTTCTTAGATATATATATATATTCACGCTTTTAATGACTACATTCATTATAGCACTAAAAAGAGGTATTCATTTAATCTTTATTTAATCTGGACATATGATACATTTCTACAGTGTATTAGGTTTGCAGCTTAAAATGAAGAACAATAAGAAAGATGTTGCTGTAAATTATGACGTATGGAATCGAGTTTCCGTATGAAAAAAAATATGGCGTTATTATTTTGAACAACAAAAAACAATATATATATACATGTATATATAATTAGGAATAATTCATTGTTACTCTCGTAATCATATTCCATCGAGTTTACATACTTTATCACTTGTATACTTTATATATAAATATATATATGTGTGTGTGTGTGTCCCAAATTATCTAAAATACCTGACTGTGTATGCTCAGCACGTGGTCATTTCATATACAGAGGCAAACTAACTGAGTGATAATGTCACAAAGATATGAAAAAGACGCATATTGTGTGTCTTTACGGTTTACAGAATAATAATTTTTCGATAACTTGTTCCATTATTGTTGCTGTTATTGTTGCTGCTGCTGATGAAGATGATGATGATGATGATATTGATAATGATGATTATGATGATGATGAACTTAAAAAAGGAGAAGACGACGACGACGATGATAATGATGTATGTGTTGTTGCTGTTAAATCGCCTTTATCAATTGTAACCAGGTCTTCAAGAGTCACATTAAAGCAACCTTGGATTCATTTTTCTTAAACTAACTACCTGGTATTTCGGTACCAGATGATAATCTTATACATGTACTAAAGTAATATTTCGCTCTGATAGAACCATTTGAAATTCTAAATTCTACTAAAGCTAGCCATCTTTTTACAGTGGTTACTTTTTTGACTATATGTTTTTTGGCTATACGTTTAGATTTATTATTTAGCCGTGTCTGATACCACTTTCTCTTTAGAAAATCTTTAAAATTGGAGCCTAATTGACAGAAACGATCGTCTTGAGCATTATATCTTTGGTATTATGTTTAAAATATTTGTGACGCCAACACTCGAACAGTTTTGTTGTCGCTTGAAAAAAGTTAAGAGAACGTTTAATTTAGATACAGCATGGTGATAAGAGTGAGAAACCTTTCATATTTATCTGTATACATGTATTCTATATTTTCGTGGTTTTCTAACATTACAAACCAAAGCGTATTCAATTTCAGTACCACCAATTTCCACTAGTAAGTTTTAAAGCGACAACGAAACGTTTCAAACACTGCAGTATTTCCAATTTGGGATTCGATGTATTCCGATTGAATACATGGTTACCCGCAATGGAACTCAGGTTAAAAATTCTATTCAACTTCGCTGCGACTCAAGTTAGGTATGACCGGTCGGCAGGGGGGATGATTACTCCCCGTGACACCTGATCCCACCTCTCCATATTCCAGATGTTTGTATCTGATCAGAGTTTGCAGCTGTAGTTTGTTGTATATATGTATCTATGGTACAAGAGTGTTGAACTAAATCAGTTCTATTATATACAATAACCGCTCTATGTTTTATAAGTATCATTTTCTTCAAAGATATAATCGGTCATTGATATTTTGCAAATTTCTTTTCGTCACAGAATTAACAACATTCGTTTATAGAGATCGTGATCAATTTCTACTGTGTCAATCATTACTTCGTTTTCCTGTCATTAACTTTACAAACTAATACAGAACGATATTTCATTATTTACATATTGTTATTGTTGCACTTGGTTTTCAATTATCATTCCTTGTTATGCTCAATGTACTGATCATAATAGTGGCTATTTTCGTTCTTTTAATTGTCTGGCAGATTTGTTTGGTAAACACTAGTCTATTGTTTATACAGATAATAATTGCTGATGCATGCTTACATTGATCTAGGACACACGAAAAACTAGATCTGTCGACGGAATGTCATTTCTTGTCCATGACAACATTGCTCAAGGACCAAGAGGCGATCTTAGACCTTAGTAAAAATGTAAAATACGTGGTACTTTTTCCTGACTGTCGTAACCATTGTATTAGACATTTCTCCAGATAACTTTTATTTGATATTGATTTTTGTTTTACCCCACACTCAACAATTCTTTTGTTATATGGTGGCTCCCAGTTTTTAATGGTGGATGAGAGAACTCCATCCATCCGCAAGTAAACTTGCAAACTCTCTCACAAAAATTAGCTTATGTTCCATCGGGGATCGAACCTGTGCTGATCAGATGTGAGATACTTCTTGGTTTAAAGCGCGATGCACTAACCACTCGGCCACAGAGGCCCCTCATCACAACTACACTGGAGTCTGATTTTGTGATAACTACGCATTTTATTGGAGATAGTGAGATATTGACTTTGTGATCCTCGACCAAGATCTCCAGGAATCATAGTCCTATTTTCATGTGATATTCCTTGTCATAGTTCATATGTAACGTTATATATTTTACCAAAACTTAATGGGGCATTAGCCGTATTTTCCAAAACAAAACAAGATTTCATTTTTTACTACTTTAATTGATGTACAATAACAAATCAGAGATATACACATTTTGATTTTTGATTTTGATTTTTGTTATACGCCATACTCAACAATTTTTCAGTCATAGGATGGCGTCCAGTTTTTATTGGTGGAGGAGAAACCCCGGTTACCCGGGTAAAGACCACCGACCTTCCGCAAGAAAACTGGCAAACTTTCCCACTTAATTCGAAATGACCCTAGCGGGATTCGTACCAGAGGTGAGAGGCCTTGTGATATAAAGCGCAATGCTCTAACCACTCGGCCACGGAGGCCCCCAGAGATATACACATAGAAACTCTTATATTTCTATATATTTTGTTAAAATAAGGTCAGGTCCAGTGGAATATTCATATAAAAATTTTAAAAAATAGAAAGGTTAAATTAATCATTTGCAAACGAATAATTGCCACACTTGTTTTCTCAATCAATTGTCACAAAATGCATATAAATCTAAGAATTATTATGTGTGTATATATTATCTTCGTTATTGTACATCGATCTTAACAGTATAAAAAGAAGGAAAATTTTAGAACAAAAACAGCTAATTACAGGTAGTTTGTGTCACGTTACTGTTGAAAATTTTGTCATTTCATAAATTTTGCTTTATGCATTGATCAAAACAAATTGTATTTATTTAAAGAATCAAATTTGAAAGGAATCCGTCAGCAATAACGTTCAAAAGCTCTGGATTTCTTTTCACTTTAGTTTTATCTTCATCTATGCGGTATTTCTCAAATCTACGTCGTTATTTACATTAATTGTGAGATAGATAAATTTCATAACAACACAATATTTAGCCTTCATCGCATACACTTTTGACGCAGTGCTATGAAAAAAAAACACGCTGATGAAAATGTTCGCGGAAAATTTTTGGAATTTCTTATCATCATTATTTAAGCAAAAATTAAAAAAATTAATATAGACATGCAACAAGCTCCATGAAGCCCAAACTTCATTTACACGATTTTCTGTCTCCTTCAGAGAGTTCCAAACTTTAACTGCATTAACTCATTTTCGGGCGTCGACTACTGTCATGCTTCGTGAAAAACCATAAGAATTATTTTAAGTGAGAGATAGATACATCTATTTTAAATTCAAAACTCAACTTATAAAGTCTTATTGACAGAAACGATCGTTTTGATAATTTGCTTTGGCTCTCCCTATTTGCAAAACTATAACTTTGATATTATGTCTATAATATATATACTAGGCTATTTACACACACACACACACACACACACACACACACACACACACACACACACACACACACACTGCGCCTACAGCAAATTATATAGTTAACGTACGCGTCAGTCTGTTTTATCACATTATAAAAAGCACAATATGCATTCTGTCAGCACAAAAGTAGTCGCACATCTCTTAAATTAAAGAAACTACACACGCACACACACACACACACACACACACACACACACATATATATATATATATATATATATATATATATATATATATATATATATATATATATATATATATATATATAATGTTGTTACTAAAAAAAAACGCCATACTTTTCATACGGAAACTCGATTCCATACGTCATATTTTTTTTTCTTTCTTAGTGTGTGTGTGTGTGTGTGTGTGTGTGTGTGTGTGTGTGTGTGTGTGTGTGTTGTAATTTGAATATTCATCAGGAGTTATTCTTGCGATATTTCGCTTTTAAGACAATGGAAATGTTCAATTAAATGACAATGAGGAACAATAACAACAAAGCAAAACAAAAACAAACAAAACAAAAACAACAGAAAAAGCGGATTATTAATTGATCGTAAGATGAATTACTAAATACACAAGAATCATGAAGAGATTAGATAACAAAAAAATCTTATTTGAACATACATGTGTATGTAAACATGTAAACATAAAACGGTAGAACATCTCACTCTGCGCAACATTTACACAAACTACACATATCATTAACAGCTACAGGGAGAAACCATAATGTAATTGAACTCACATTGCACTCTTCAAGTGTGTTATAGTGAACAGATTTCAATTTGTTTATACCAGAGAAATAAATAAAGCATATCCATATATGTGAAATTCACACCCTGATAGTATCCGGTTTTTAACATTCATGTATTTAAAATAAAAAATACCAAAAAAAGAATTAAAAAGAAAGACTAAAGCTTTAGCCTTCTCATCTATTTTGCCTACTGCTGTGCATTTGCGCATAAAATTAATATATATATATATATATATATATATATATATATATATATATATATATATATATATATATATATATATATATATATATATATACACTACCTTTTTAGAATATAAAAGTAATCAAATATCTTTTCAATTCTAAAGTCGGCAAATGGTCATTTGTCATTTGTACACGGCAGTATATATAACACGGTCATCAGACATAATACATAATGAAGAAACTTCACATCCAAAGTTGAGAAACAACAATATCGATACCTGCTGTGTATTTGCGCATCAAATTAATCTCGCCAACATTTTAATAGTGTCGAGTTTCTTTGTAAATAATTACGTCTTAATTAGCGAGGGTGTTTACTTGTTTGTGATATATACCTGTGTGTATGTTAGTGTAAGTTGCGATCTATCTCGCATGTTATAACTTCGCCTTGGCACACAGCTTGCTAAACCATATCGACGAGGCTGTTATCCATTTTTAGGCAGAGAGGTTTACGTACGTAGAATGATCAAGGCTGTTACCATTTACCAAGGAGGGATGAATGGTGGCGTATTTTGAAAAAAACGTATTGCTGTGTCATTAATTATTAGCTCATCACGCAGATAATTTTTATCTTGAAATAAACTTTTGTTCCTCTCTTGATCTTTTTTCCTGATAACAATTCTCAAAACAAAAGTGATATCAGTCATACTGTCGTCTGCTGCATTTTGCAGGGAATCTAATGTCCCTTTTTCTAATGGACTAGTCAGACGAAATGTATATGGTTACTGAGTACGTTTCTATGCGTTCTGCCGCTGTGCGTCTTGTCTTCCCTTCATGCAGTTTTAGAACAAGGACCTTTCCAACTTTCGCTGAATCCACAAAACCAGTAAGTTATCAATGATTTTGTCGTTTATATCGTTTCTTAAATTTCATACCTGTTTTCAAGCAAAATATAACTTTGATCATTGACATTTTTACGAGATTTTAGAGTCTGGCAAATATTTGATTTTCGCTTTTTGACTGAAAATAATTAATATCTAGTTACGTACGTGTATCATATTTGCACCTATGGCTATATATTCATGTTTCTTTGATTATTTTGTAAAAGTGAAATATTGAATACTAAAGTACAGCAAAGGCAATCTTGGCTCTTCAGATATTGTTTTTGTTTTTATGTATAAGATGGCAATATTGTTCTAACCATTTCTAAAAAAAAAAAATAACCCACACGTTTCAAATATGTATACCTGGGACGTAACTGTCATATTTAATTTTCATCATGTACGCTCAGTTCCAACCCTCTCTTCACCGTTTCTACGTTACCTGGCCAACCCACATGCGTCAGAACAGGAATCTAACTGGATAGAACATAACGCTAATGATTTAGTGAATTCTTTGTTGACTAAAACATCAGGAACGTGTGGGCGCCTTATAAAGTCGAGCGCATACTTCACTTCTATCATCCTGTGGTGGGGTTGCTTCCTTTCCCTTTCGAACGTGCTTCCGATTTTGCATTTACATTTCGGGATTCGGGCACTTTAATTTTTAGCTTGCAATAGTTTACGGATTGTGATTGTCTTATTCCATTGGAATTTCAAATTTAATTATTGGACTACACAAGGAAATACTTTGTCAGAAAAAATGGTTTACTATGTATACACACCCGGAAGCTACGACTATCCCATAATGGTATTTATTTATTAACTTTTACATGGACATGTATACTAATATAATCTAAGTATTAGATTCGTGTAAGATTGTTTCATTACTTCGTCTGTGATAAATTTCCAGAGATAATCACAGCTGGAAATTGATATGTGAAATTGATATCGCGTGCCAATGATGGATCGAAATCGATACCATATTAGATAAGAAGTGACCATAAAGAACTCTAAGGAACGGGTGTATAGTTAGGCTTGGTCAGTTGCAACTAACACTTTTTCCTGAAGTCGGTCTAATATATCTTTGGTAACATCTTACACGAATTTGATCGTAGGTTTATCATTAATAATAACATTAACAAAAAGTTATAATAATTTTTACGTAAACAGGTCCGGGCTCAATAGAACCTTAGAAATGGCAAGAAAAAGGTTTAGAGCCCCTGGATATGTGGCGGTAAGTAATCAATTTATTTTACCAATGCTATTACTATACGGTTTTGTAACTGCAATCATACTGCAAATATCTTTCATCTTTATGTACATGTATGTTATTATTCGAAAAAAATCACTGATATCAGTATGTATATATGATATTATAAAAATGGAAACATATGGAGTTGGAACATTGGGACTTCATCGTATTATAAAGTGAAGACATAACTAAATCATACTCCTTTCAAAGTGTTTGCATTCCGTTTATCACCAGAAAATTCATAATACCGATGTTTCTATTTATACTTTTGATGTAACTATCTACTCTTTCACAATTGAAAAACAATGTTTCTACTGTCTGATACTTCGATCGTGTGTTATAAAAGTATTTTTGCTAACCGGGTTTTTATTGTCGATTTTCTGCAAACGAACACTGTTGAAGTATGCATAATACTCAATATTTTTTTGATATGTTCGCATTTTATCTTAGTGTACAAAATCGCTTTTATTAACAGTTCCGGTGGGAAATTCTATTCTGTGTAATATCTAATTTTTGGATATAACACTGGCAGGATCTGTGTTATGATTTTATATATATATATATATATATATATATATATATATATATATATATATATATATATATATATATATATATATATATATATATATATATATATATATATTACCAAACCGGACGCTAAGTGTAGCTGACAAAGACGCTATGTTGGTACTCTTTCAAATTTTATCATATGTTCACACTGATTTCACTTTTTCATCGATGCTTCTCTAAATAATGTGTGGTGTAGATCAAATAGTGTTAAATATGGAAAGTTGACAATTTTGGTTTTTTATCTATAAATATATTTTAGTCATAGATATACCATATTATTTTTATACCAGGAACACGAAAATCGGAGCTATCATCAGTAAATCCGTCTCAAATAAGTTATTGATGACCACTCGTTTTTATGATAGTTCTGAATTAGCTGCATGTATTAGTGGTGGGTTACACCACACTAAAACTTCTTCAGTTATAACGCGGGGCCAGATTTTAAAGAGGTTCAGGTTACAATATATCCGAGAAGAAATCACGGGACTCCCGGAAGTAAACTGGCAAACTTTCCCATATAAATAGCTTGAGGTCCACTCCCGGAAGTAAAGCACGATACGCTTATCACTCGTCCACGGAGGCCTCCTATTTGATGTTAGTCAACGTACCACATATAATTTTCACTTACAAGGGGGCGTCACCAGCTCTAAGTGCAATAACATAACATTTTAATAGCGATTTGGTCTAATGCCAATGTAGTGAATGTTCTTTAACATGCCACGCCCACTGTGACATGAAACTTCCAAAGGTCCTCTCACTTTTACTTCATGACCCAAGAGAGTGGCGAAGTGTTATTTGAATATTACAACTTGCCATGAACTCCAAACTTTTAACATACACAAAATAAACAATATGTCAGCAAACAGTTACTGCAGTTTGCATGTGCCAGAAAACATCAGGTCTGTCTAGGATTCGAAACTTTTCAAATCCTTCCGCTCCCGAGTTGGATACTGTACAAACCAGTCGTTGCGCGTGGTAGAATATTTTGTACCTATATCTAGTCGGTTATGTCCCTTTATTGCATTTTCCATTACAAATACAGTGGAACTCACTTATATTGAACCCTGTTATTTTTAAATCTCTCTTAATTTGAAATGACTTTGATTCCCCGGCCAAATTTCTTTATTCCCATTACAACCCGTTTATTTTGAAAACCCTGTTTATTTGAAAGAAAAAATCATTCTCGTTCGGTTTCAGTATATCCAAATTTGACTGTATGTATCCTGCGCATTTTATCTCACATACTGTTTAATGTTTACATAGAGATACGGCTTGCAAATTGAATTAAATATACATTCGATAAACATTTTAGTGACTTTAGACCAAAATTTTAAACGGGCATTAGAAAAAATAATTACAACTTTATTCAAAAATGCAACTATTTGTAATCAAGCCAACTTTGAAAATAAGATTAACATTGCCAGAATAATTATCTCTTCTATGAATCCTTGAAGCTGGAAATAAAAAAAACATAAATCATTAATGCATACGAAAAGAGAAGTCCTCTATATTTATTGCGGCATACGCGCAGATTTGTTTCTAATGTCGGTGATCTGTGATATTGATTACTTTATCATTCATGATATCGCCCCATACGTCACATCGCTACAGGAATATTAACTGCTTATGATTTTGTTGTGTGTTAGAAACTTTTTATACCGATAAACCTAATCTTCGACACCTAGACTGTATGATGATTTTGCGTTGAGTTACAGAAACCGGGTTTTCTCAAAGTTCTTTCGAACCAATTCTGTACATCATAATAAAAATATCCAGCCCGAAGTCACTACATAAAGGCAATATCCGAACTCGGCTTTCAATTTACTACTTTGACTATAAAGTCGTTTCTAGTATTTTTGGATGTGATTGAAAAAAAGAACAAAGTTATCAAAACGTTTCAGGGGATGTTCTTAATCAATATTGGCCACTACGTTTTGTCTGGAATCCCTTTTAGCACGGCGATTCTGTCCATTCAACGCATGGAAACTTTGTTTTATCGGTAGCATATACATGTTCATGTGCACTGCCTCGTGGTACCTATTTGTCCAAAATAAATTCAATAGTTAAAGTAATTAAGATATATAGAACTTTTCTAGCGCACAAAACGTCTGGAATTTTTCTTCTCTCTCTCTCTCTCTCTCTCTCTCTCTCTCTCTCTCTCTCTCTCTCTCTCTCTCTCTCTCTCTCTCTCTCTCTCTCTCAGCATCGTCCAAGAATATGGATGCGTCACCAGGCATAGGTCAAAAGTCACAAGTTTTGCCGCCGGGGAAACTCAATATTGCGGTCATTTGACACGTATCATGTAACTTACCGCAGTAGGGCGAATATCTATTAAGAAATCTCTTGAAACGCACCATATAGATTTTTACCTAATTGGTTTTAGCCTTCTTTTACATAATCGTTCTTTCATTTTTTTTAATTCATTCGCCAAAACTTACAAACTCGAACAAACATAAACTCGCCCGAACACAATTTTTACTCTATAGGGTCTAACGAGTATCGGCAACTACAACATTATCCATAAAGTTTATAGCTATTTTAAAAAAGCAAAACGCGGCACTTAAAATGCCAAGTATATATGTAAGAAGAGATTTAAAATGAAATCTTTTTCAATTCAATTGAATTAGACTGGCTGCAATCAATGTAATGCATGGATGAATAGACCACAATCAATGTATAAGGTTTGTTCAAAAGCTGAAATATGTCCAGTCGTTACTCGTAAGCATCCGCCAGTGGTTCTATTTAGTTTTGCATCACAGTGAACCAACCCAGAAATACGTCTTGGCCCTTTTGCCCTATATGCAAATAATCAAGCACTCAGTTTTTTTGTATATATTACGAAACTGGGGTTGGGTTAGACCGAATTCTGCCAGATCTAAAGTTACTTTTTCATTTTGCTAAAATAAAATAAATTAATAAAGTAACTTAAAATAATGACAGTATTCGGGTTAGGATTAGTTAAGAATTGACATAGCAACGTCAGATCTTTGGATATTGTTCAAGTGTTTAATCAGCTTCGGTCTTGCGGTCCTGTGGTTACGTCTGGGATTTCTAATTTCACCGCTTTAAAACACTTTGAACTTATTAAAAGACTTTAGAATAGAATTACTTTAAGATCACTTCACGATGCTTAAGATATATTTAGGCATATAGAAGAATGTAACTGTTTATGCACATTTTTGCATATTTTTGTTTATCAGTCGCTGTTAATAATTAGTTATATAATTTACAATTCATAATTTGTAGATACAAAATCGGTGGGGTGGGGGGTTTGGAAATGACTCCGAATTTACTCAATACACAATCTCAAATTTTGTATTTTGGTATTTTGATAATTAAGTTTTATGATAAACGAGTGAGACTCAATAAGAAACACATTATCATATATCCCTCTCACATTATGTACTCATACTATTTTTCGTATTCCTGAAGTTTTCTTTAAATGAGGAATACTTTTTTATCATTAAAAAACATACAAAATATCCAGTTGTCCAGTTGCAGGAAAAATGCAGCGGGTTTTCCTCGTAAAATCGTAAGTTTGTTAGTTAAGCATGAGTACTGCTCGTTTGAAGAAAACTTATAGGAATATAAAAAAACAGTTTGAGCACATACCCAGATTTTGAGTACCATACTCAAGTTATACTTCGTTTTAATGTGAAAATCAAAAACTTGAACCAGTGTTTTTGATGTGAGAGGAAACGTCAGTTATCACAGGTTATGTAGGACTTCTATTATTAGAAGTTTGTAGCATTTGCATGTAAATGATATTCATAAGATAAACACGAAATTTCATCACGTGCACAATACTGCTTTAATTGTTTATGTAATGAAGAACCCACCTACTCATACCAGTATGCATGCTGTCTGGTAAAACAGCTGATAAACGGAGTCTTATCAACCATGATCGGTTATTCCATTTCAATTAAGCAGTGTTTCATCTGTAGTTAATATGACCCCTCGTCTTGGCAACAGTTTCTCTACTCAGAAAAATAGACAAAAATAACAACATGACGATGAACATACCATTATATAAATTTCTGTTTTCTGTAGTCATGCCAACAGCTTTTTCGTTGGCAATGATATTTGTATATGCCCGGTAATCTTCTTCCGGGTTTTGAATGTTGAACACACACACACACACACACACACACACACACACACACACACACACACACACACACACACACACACACACACACACACACACACACACACACACACACACACACACACACACACACACATATATATATCTATTATATATATATTCTAAGTATTTAATGAACAAGAAGAACATGTAGCAGAACGTCATTCTCATTTCTATACTTTCATTTGCGGGATTGATGGTAATTCGTACTATGATTGTTTATCATCTTGTAAAAATTATCAGGAATTTGTGCATTGTATGGGACCCTATTTCCAACAACAGTTAATAAATCGTATCTGATATTCCATATTACCACTTGAGATGACAGAGCACAAATTTATCCCGCTGTGAGCCTCTTTGCATTCCGATGATTCAGCTGATACAGACAGAACTCGCGTGCGGTATTTGCTCATCTCAAGTTGCTGTATCTATAAGTAGGCAGATGAAATAAGATTCCGCGAGCGCGTGTCCAAAGTTATGCTGATGTTCATATCAAAACACGCTCAACAACCGCAAGCAAGTGTAGGCCTATTGTAATAAACTCAGATCTAATTATGTCCTTAAATACCAACCTTCGCCCCGTACTTCCTGTTAACAATCACATTTCTGGAATAAACTATATTTGATATGCAAAAGAGTTTTTTTTTACAAACATTTTTTACATCACTGTTTATTTTGATTTTTACATATTATTTATTGTAAAACCATGTCAATGGGTGAAATGAACAATGTTGTTCAATTCATATAAAACAATTGGTGGAATTTTTAACTGATGGACATGGAAATATTTAATAATGATAATAATAATAATGGTAATAATTATACAAATGATTATCAATAATGTTATATTAGAATTTGAATTGAATTTGTATTTTCAATTTTGAAATACTAAATTTTGAAAATTTTAATATAAAAATGATGATGCCAACAATAATAATAAAATGATAATTATAATACATGTATTTATTACTACTATTATTATTATTATTATTATTATTATTATTATTATTATTATTATTATTATTATTCATGTAATAACAATAATAATTAGTTACAACAAGTTTGATTTAATAGCATAAGATTTTTCACTTTATTTTGTTGGGATTGTTGGGATTCACGTTATCTTATTGGGATTAACTTTATTCTTGCGTTCAAGTTGTATAAAATAACAACAAAAGTTTGAAAAGCATTTATTTTTCACTACAGAGCACTAGGGGGCACTCTTCCATAAAGAAGTGGACCTACTCACCAAGGTATTTGGACGATACCTATGTTCCTGAATTTGTATATCCCAGACACCGTATAGGTAAGTGTGTGTGTGTGTGTGTGTGTGTGTGTGTGTGTGTGTGTGTGTGTGTGTGTGTGTGTGTGTGTGTGTGTGTGTGTGTGTGTGTGTGTGTGTGTGTGTGTGTGTGCGTGTGTGTGTGTGTGTGTGTGTGTGTGTCCACGCATTGAATCTTTGTTGAAATATAGAAATGAATGAGTGAATAATTGATCATAAAAATTTATATTTGAAATTTTCGTAAATAAAATTTTATTATCATTCGTGTGAGTTATTGAATTTCATGATTTTGAAATTATTTTATATGTACATATTTTCAAATATTCCGTATGAATAGGAAAGATAACTCCTAATTGATGATGAAAATTGCCCTGTAACTGGACATTGTCTATGTCAGTGGAATACTTAGTCATACTTAGAACCCCATCCAAAAAAGAACCATACTTACTTTTCGTTAAGTATGCTTAATGCTAAAGAATCTAGAACACTTTCGAAATCATTATTTTCTTTATTCCCTTTTATTCCCGATTATCCAAAATTTGATCAGGGGATGCTTACTCCTCCCTCCATGGCACCTGATCCCACCTCTGAATTCCCAGAGATCCGTGTTTATCCAGTGTTTACCAGGTTTGTATATTTGTCTCCTGAACGTCCTAAAGATTAACACATGTGCTTAAGTATCTTTTTTTGGATTATTCAGACACTTCCGGTGAGGAGAATGATATCAGACGTAGCGTTAACAAGGAATTAATGTTTTCGTCACATGCCGTGGATGATACATATGATATGGCTTCGAAGTCCAGAAATCGTGATCAAGAAATTCTTAGAAATGCAACACAGGCAATTGTAAGTACAGCTTCAATTATGAAGATTTCTGTTTAGTAAATTGTAGAGAAATTGATGTCAACAATTGTACAACAGCACCACCAACAACATCAACATAAATATTCGCTAAAAGGCTAAACGTTTGAATTTTGTGTGTAAAATCAGTTTATCGTGAAAAAAAAATTCAAACTTAAATAATTAAAATTGCAAAAACAGTTCTGTGGATATAGATTTGAAAACAAAATTACCATATTGTAATTATTAATGACTATGTCGAAACAAACATTTTTTACAAATCAAAATAAACCATAACTCACGTCAAAAATGTCCTCACTGGAGTTGGGTAACATTCACAGTACGCATGGCATATGCAAGTACATCCCAGTATGCACACAGTGAACATGAAGGCAATCTTTCAACGTTAACACCAGTAAGTGTGAATCCGAGAACGTCTTTAACAGTGCTGGTAAATGCACATATCAGAAAATAATGCACAAAAAGACAGTGTTTACAGAGATTGACATAGCTCGTAATGAAATGTGATTACTTAGTCAAATTTGATTGGCTGTGTTACATGTTGTTATTGAAAAAGACTGAGATTCTACTGTAAAAGGAGCTGAATTAAGTAAAATCAATTGATTCATGATAAATATCTGTTGAAGTGTTGTAGTAGTGGCATTTGCTAACATTTAAATTAGAAATTTTAAAGTGAACATATGACTCCTATTGGTCATGTGATTAGTTTTAATTTTGAAATTTAACAGTTAGCGAATGACAGTAGTAAAACGACGTAAGCCGCCAAAACGGAACATATGCAGTCCTTATTGTATCAGCGTGTAATTCATAAATAAAATTGAAAATTTTAAATTGAATGTTGAAACGGATTTCAGGATTAGAAATAGTGTAACCTCTGTAATATTTCCCTGCACATTTTGAAAAAAAAACTTCTTCATCACCTGTATTCAAAATTAACTCAAGTATTTGAATACAACAAAAGGTGATTAAAGGGAAATTAGATCTGTGCTGACCAATATATGGTGTAACAACTTCTTAATATCTAACTGAAAAGTTGCTTTGAAATAAAATAAAAAAATAAATATAAGCTTCTATTTTATAAGCATTTCGTACCAAATTTTAGTATGCGAATTCTAGTTTAGTTTTTCAAAAAGCAGTTCATTTCCTGTGCTTTGGGACTTGTATTGACTGGATTCCAGTCTTTTTTTAACACAAAGCTATTAGTTTTTGGCGGCGTACGTTGTAATATCTTATATTATTCTCTCATACTCTGAAGTATTACGTCATAGCTAAGTTTAGTTTGTATCTAGTTTGTATTTTGGAGGAACCTGGAATAAAACAACAATTAACAGGTATATGGCATGCCATTTCAATAATTCCATTTTGATACTTTATAAGCATGCAGATGACAAATTATTATTGTTGGTCATCCAGTAGACTTAATGCGCATACTGGGTATTTTAACAACTTTTGTAATAGTTCCCTGCACAATTTTGAAAAAAGACTTCTACGTCACCTGTATTCAAATAAGCTCTAATATTTGAATAGATAAAAAAAAGTTTACTACAATTAAAGGATTAGTCAAAATATGACAAATTTTGTCACCCCCATTTCTCTGAACACAGGGAAACAAACACCTGTATAAAATAACATTCTTTGTGAATTAATTACATGGAAGTAACTTTGTTCATTTTTTGAGCAATGCCTTTTGACAGATGAATGGATCTTGAAATATTCATATGATGTACAGATATCGTGAAATTTGAACATATACTGTTATTTCTCCATAGCAGAGTAGCATAAAGCTGAACCTTCAGGTCATTTTGTTGACACTAAGTAGCACTCGGTGTCAACGTTCCGCAAATATTACGGTCGTTTTCATGACTTTGTTTGCAATCACTATGATTCATGAAATGAAATGTTGAGTTAAATGTTCGGTAGCGGTTTTTAAGTCGTCTATACCGATTGTGACCAGGATTTCTTCCTCATACATTTCATTTGGTTTTGACTGTGTATTCACGGCTTGTATAATCGGTCAACAGGGGTGCATGGCACCTGATCCCACCTCTGGATTTCCAGAGGTCTGAATTATGAATCATGTGAATTGAAAGCGAACGAAAACTGTATATGAAACTTATTGGAAAATGATAAAATAAGCACTTCATCCTAAGGTATGATATTTCTGTCAAAACTGACCGCGGATTATATTTGAAAATGGTTGTAATGATAGAAGTGATGTAGATTTTGTGTGATTTTTATATTAGTATGAACATTTTCTCGGGTATGTTTTATACATGCTCCCAATTGAAAGTTTAATATCCAAATGCAGTGGTATCAATATACTCATTTTATTTTGTCTTTATCTCCTTTTCGTTATGGACCCAGTTATAACCATATTCCACAAATCCAAAAGCACCATTCTGATTTCCAATGTCCTGTTATTACACAGCACATTTTATTCCTTATTCTCAAAATGTTTATCCTCAATTTTGAATTGAAGTATTTAAGATATTTTGAATACAAATACTCATTTTTGCTCCCGTTTCACATGTTCACGCAGCCCCCGTCGAAGACTGCAAATACATTACCAAGCGCTAGTCTGAAGGCTTCAACACCTCCTTCTCCTCGCAGGCGTTTTCAATCCACACCCTCTGCATACAGGAGAACCCAACCACAGGATGGATCACAACCAAAGAGTGGCAGTACACCAATGTATAAAACCCTTTCGTCTGTTGTTCCGTTGGGATCTTTATCGAGACTTTCTTGGACCTCTCCCTCAAGTCGAGCACTATACAAATCAAGGGATCTTGATTCTGATTATTTTGCAAAACCTCAAAGGTATGCGTTAGGACTTCCAGATTCAACGTCCCCTGTTTCGTCACCATCTATTTCTCCATACCAAAGTCCAAGATCGTCTCCAGAAAGGGAAACTAGCTATTCAGGTAGAAGACGTAGACCTAAATTGTTGGGATCTAAATTAAGGGTTGGGAATTACTACACAAAATTACTTCAGAAGAGAGCTAACAAACCACCAGAACACGAACCTAAGTACTGGCCGTATTTAGATGTTGAATCTATAGCATCGGATGATAGTGAGGAAGAATATGGTAATAGATATTCGAGTGGTCCTTTAGATCACGATAACTACAACTCTCGAGGTGATGATGGTGATTATTATATCATACAAAGAGAAAGATCTCCTAGCCCCACAGACTACGTGCCATTTACTCCACGTCGTACAACGAGGTTCGATGATGACGACGATGATGCTGACGATAACAAGTCGATTATCCCTAGGCTACCGACGTATTCTTACTCTAGAGATGTTTCGAGAGTACCAGATTCTGGGTCGTCAGTAGCAAACGACGTCATGTTTCATAATGTTATCGCAGAAACTGCAGCAAAAGCCAGGAAAGCATTGCAGTCAGTTGACCTGAAAGATTATGATAATGCTAGTTTAGTTTTAAGTGTAGAGGGGGAATATAAAGATCCCAAAGAGGGCGAGACGTTAGGGTTTCAATACATTTCTCGGCCACTCCCACTTAAGGGTCCAATGTTAGCAACCGGTCCAGGGTCATATGCAGCTACCATGGGTACTGATTCTGCGTTTGAAAAATATTTCACAGACATGAGAGTCTTCAGAGAACAAATACGAAATCGTCTAGAAAGTGGTTATCAAGCTCTCCGCGATGCCACTTCCAATTACCGTTCCAAATATTACGTTACTAAATCTCTTCCATCTCATGAACCGTCCATGTATTCGTACGAAAAGCCATACACCCCAGTAAATTACAGAAAACGCCTGGAGGATGGGTCAGAGGATCAACTTGTTGTTTTCCCGCTGTCTAAACGAAGTTCATCAAAAGCTTTATCATATGACGATGATTTACCTGAGAACACGAAAAAGGTGGACCTTTATGAGTCTGGCGCCAATTTAAAGCTTTCAACTTTAGATAAAATAAAAATTAAGGTAACCCGTGTGTCGTGCTTTAGAATATACTTGTAATCACCCTGCATCTCCTACAGCCTAACTGAAAAAAGTAAACCAAGCACGAACATTAATCCTATCGTTCACAGTGTTCCAAAGTTTTTCCTCTTTGATTACGGAATGTGGATTTTTCCAGTTTTATGCCTGTCGGAATATTGTTACGTGATCAATATGCAATTGTCACTAACTAAAGCTCCGTAACCCGGGACCTTTGTCTTGTTTACCTTGTAGTTTTGCATTTTACGTAGCGAATGTAGGCGGTTTTTTTATCTGTATCTCTTAGCTGCGGTTACTACATATAATTAGACTATCTGACCCCAGCAAGCAGTGCTTCGGCTTAATAACAAAAGACGGTGGGTTGCTTGAATAAGTGTGCTTCATAGATGAGAAGAAGCGAGATATTTAGTGTACACCCATGAGAATGAACATTTATTTCGAAAAAAGATTAAATAGAAAGAAACGGTTGACTGGGTCCGAGCTGCTATCAAACAATAAATCATTTTCTCAATTTTTATTCTTTTTATGTATAATGTTATTTCTTTTTCAGTTTAACCTCTACAATATCCTCATTTTCTTTTACCTCCATGCTAACAGGTTGACACGGAAACTTATCATTCACCGAAAGCTTCAGTCGCATCAAGACGTGCACGATCCCAACCACCTTCCTCAGTTACTGTGACTGCCAGATCTACTCTATCTAGCCGATCCTCTGTTCCACCAAGGGCCACGGTAGTTTCTGTTCCCTCATATACCTCTAACCGAGGATCACGTAAAGAGGTAGTTTACGTAGTCTCTCCAAAACGTTCTTCTATTTCATCTACACCTGCTTATAAAAAGTCTGCAGATAAAAGCATTCGTGTCGATAAGAGCAAGGTGGCCATGGCTGGAGGGTCTCATCTACCACTCATGGCAATGCCAATTTACAGAATTCTTCCGTATAGGAAGTATTTCGTCAATTCTTCAACAGGCGTTGAATCAAGATCTATGGTCGTGAGGACATTTGGTAAATCTCTTGTTTTACCGCTTTACTCACGATCATATTATCCAAAGACCCAATCGACTGAACCATACTTTAACACCCCTGTTGCACCAAAAGCCGTGGCAGCAGTACGTGTCTATGCACCACCAGTGGCGTATAAGCGTCTACGGAAGGTGACGTTATTTTAAGCACATTTGTATTTGATCGTTCAGAATGTGTTCTTGTGAGTTTTTGGTGTTACTGTAAACGGAAGTGTTTTCGCATGGTCAAAGATTTAGTCAGTTCTAATATATGAAGAAACTATTTTTATGGTAAGAATAACCAAAACGTAAAAACCGTCATATATAAAACCTCACAATTGCATTCGACAAACTTATCAAGATATATATATATATATATATATATATATATATATATATATATATATATATATATATATATATATATATATATATATATAATTTTCATGCATTCGACGGAACACCCAGAACTTACAGCACACTCTGCATCGACCGCGTGATGTGAATGTCGCTGCGCGAAAATATCCCGTTTACAGTAGACGTTTTATGGTACCACCTGTTCGATACGTTTGTTTACGTGACAGCTTTACTTTATCATTTCACATTTCATACTCACAGACCCATTCAGCCGTGGCTGTTTGCTTGGATGTTAGTAATTTCAATATTGTATGGCAGCAAAATGTAACTTGACTCTTTGATAAATGTTGAATTGTGCTTTAAATGCAAATATTTTCTATAAAGTTATTCATGTTTATTCTCATGGGAAGAACAGCGCGCGTTGCCTTTGCACATGCCAACCTACTAATTGAATGACTTTTATCCCTTTTCAGGCAGTTTGACTTTCTCAAATATGCGCATGTTTTCACAGAGGTTTACAGCATGCTGAAGAAAGTTGCTGATTGGCTCGTTCAAGTAAATCTGTTGTTTTGTAATTTGCATGGTAGATATTATAGCATGACACTTTGCAAGTTCCGTTAATTGATTGATCCTTTCTCGATTTTTTGATGTTTCAGACAAAAAGAAAGACGATGATGTAATATGCTGAATGATAATTTTGGAATGAAAGCGCATCATTTTGCATAAAAAGTTATCGCGTTATGTATGTGTTTTGACATGCCATATTTGACGGGTATGGCTTGCTACAACGATCACCCATAAAACCCGTTTGAGCTTAAATCAGTTCAGGTTAAATCTGATAGTTTTAAATGCGGCGCTGTATGAAATAAACAAAATCGAAAAAACTTTTGCTGGTATTAAAAATGTAAATAAAAAACTTTATTTATTCTTATGGGATTAAAATTTAATTGATTTCGAAAATTACAAATAAAAAAAAATTGTAAAAAAAAAAATAAAAGAATATGTCAAAGTAGAATAAGAGCGAGAAATTAGTGTTATTTTTGCATCTGAATGTGGTTGATAAAGATTCAAACTTGTTAAAATGTGATGAGCTCTGCTTCTTGCTTATCATTTTCATACATTTATGATCTGCAGTTAAAATAACTTTTTAAAATATCTCTCAAATTTCTTCACAAAATCAGCTTAGGTTTCAGCTGGGCTCGTGCCTCAGCTGCCAAAAGCGAGAGACGCCATAGTTAATGGGCACTATACTAAACATTCGACCACAAAGGTCTATTGTAAGAATGATGTAACTTGAACATAAACTGAGATCTACAGCTAAACAGTTTATCCCAGTATTGGAGTATGCTAAATTCCAACTTGTGTTATTTAAATAAACATAGACACCAAAGTGTTAATCGTATGAAAATCCATACGACAAGAAACAAAAACTAGCCTCCGAAGATTCAGAGGTGGGATCAGGTGCGTTTCCCGTTTTGTAAATTTATTTATAATTAGTGTATTTTTTTCGGCTTGTTTATATCTTTAGTCATTATCTTTACTATTTTCTGCCAATCCTCGATAATTACATTCAAATTTAACTGTGTACTCACGGCGGGTGTGAATGGCCGAAACTTCTTTTTACATGGCACCTGATCTTACCTCTGAATTTTCAGAGGTCGCAGCTTGTCCAATTTTCACCTGATTTGTACTTTGTGTCTCTTGCACCTTCTTACGATTCATACTTTGGTATCTTTTTTTTTTTTATTTCTAAAGGAATTATTTTTATCATTTTCGAGAGTGAACGATATTATATACAAAGTACGAAGTTTTACCCCACAACACTCAATTATATGGAGGCCACCAATTTTAGTGGTGGAAGATAAAACCCGACAGCAATACTTGCGGGTAGATATCACCGGTTCTCCTCAAGAAACCCGACAAACTATCTCACACAAACCAGCTGAGGTCCCTGCGGGGCTCAGTCCACGCTGGCCATAATTGCGATGCCTACCAATTCGGCTTCGATGGTCCTTTGTACAACGTACTTCCATACCTACACTTTCATTTTACCCATACTTAGTTGATCTTTGTCTATATAACTTTGGTTTAATGTTTAAATATAGTCCAATACAGAAATTAAATTTTTAGAATTGATAACCAGATAACATAAATTATAAACCCCGTCTACTCTAAATATAGATATAAGTTATTACACTATCATGATATAAAGTGTTATGTGAGCCGCCACGACAATACCAGGCTTGGTAAACTTAACGTCATAATATAAAATCTGAAGTACTTACTGGTCGCGTCTGTTCGGAGTCGCCAATTTATTTACAAGGTTTCTTTGGAAAAAAATTCAGTTATAACTTTGTTATTATATTAATGATATTTATTAACCAATGTCATAAAACTCTGGCATTTCATGGCTTATCATTGATCATGTTTAGTTGTTAATACGAACGAACATGCGGTTTTTGTTTGTTCTGTTTAACGCCACAACTCAACACTATTTTCAGTTATATGGTTAATTGCATTTACTTGAGTGTATTGCAATATTTGGCATTATAGTGTTTGACCGCTTGCGGTCGTCTAGTGGTAGAGCGTACAACTCACAAGGGGAAGGTACCAGGTTCCATTCCAGGTACCGACTCATACCAAAGACCCTTTAAAAACGCTAGTGCCTTTTCTAACGCCAAACGCTCGGAATACGAATTAAAAATCACGAGTTTCTCGGATAAGACTTAAAAACGAGGTCCCGTATCGCGGAAGGCATGCACGTAATATAACCCTCATCGTATTGGCGTCAGTCCATAGCACAGTTTCAAATTTGTGGGACCTCATCTAAAGCTGGCTACATCTCAATTAAAGTGGAATATTATTGACGGGATGTAAAACAACAAACGAACAAACAGCTTTATAGTATATGAAACCATTGGTGAAAACGATTAATCTCGGTTTTTGTCACAAAACTCGAAAAGCTTGGTGTTCGGTGGCTGATCACATAATATATCATACAAAATGAAATAACTGTAAATAATGACGGAAATTTTTAACAAGTTTTTTTGAACCGATTTATGATATGAACATTGTATGCACAATGACGTAAAACTTTTTATAATATTTCTAGACGACCCAAAGCCTAGAATGGCTTTTTAGATTTGTTCTTGATTATGTTCTAATGCGAAATTTTTACTAGCGTTTTTTTCTAAACTCTTCAGCATTATACAAACCAACGTCTTTCTTGTAATCAGGAATAGCTTAAAAAATGTTTAATGAGTATAATTCTAAATATGGCATCTTTCTGTAATTATACGTTGCTATGACTACTCTTTATCAAAGTAACTTGCAATATGTTCAACAGTAAACAGTAGAATATATATTTAAGTAATATGAGTATAAATATCAGAAAATAGAATTTATCATCATTGCAATTTCATCGTAATTATTACGTTTTTGTTCTAGCAATTTTTTCATTAACATGTATGTTAAAATTACTTTAAGCGTTTTCCCTGCTTGGACATCTTGTTGTCCATGATGTTTATGTTTTCCTTGTTCCCGAACAGGCCGCTCTCGTTGGAAGCAAAGTCGATGTTGTTGTCCCAAAACGTAAAAGGCCAAGATCTAAATATGCCCAAGCTGTTGTCCGGGAATTAAACTTAAAGAAACACGACGAGGCGCAGGTAATTATTGGCTTGCGACTATATCAGGAAGATATGTTATCCCTGATTAATCGAGTGTAATGTGACACATCAAAGATAAGACTAGGCCACGAAGATATATTATCCCTGATTAATCAAGTACAATGCGGCACAGCACGGTTAAGACTAGACCAGGAAAATATATTATCCCTGATTAATCAAATGCAATGTGAGACAGCAAGGTTAAGGCAATTCTTTTTGGGGTAATTTATTTCTTACTTTAGAGACGATTAATATCGTTAGAAGAATTGTAGAGCATGATATATGTTTTTACAATGATGCATCATAGTTGGTAAGGAAGACAACTGTGGTTCTAATTTTTTATGTTGGCCCTACACATTTTCATTTCGTGAAACAAATACATGTTCTCAAGAATTATTCAGATTATATGGAAATTAAACTAATAAATATGTGTTTGTAGAACAGTTGTTCTGAACCATTTTTATCAGTTGATCCATAGTTTCACTTCAAATTCTGAGGTCTTAACAAAGGAATAGATGTGATCTTTTACAGGTCTTATCCAAAGGTTCACACTTGCCAAGGGAGGGCTTCGTCGTCTAAAATAAGTGAAAACTGTACCTTTAACATGAGTATTTCTACGGTATAGATATATATTAGATTCCATAGAATCTCAAGATCAAGTATTATATGTAATGGGGAGATAATGTATATTTGCACATTTAATATGTCTGTGTATATGTATGATGTATTGAAGACAATGATTATTTTAGTATACATGTAGTTATATTTTCATATTCCCACAATGAAACCACCGTACTACATTGGGTTCATTAGAATAGGTATAGGGGATATATGGCAAGGATAGACAAATAAAAATCAGTAAAGAATCTCACGGTGTAGCATTAAAGCTTCGAGTAGGGCGGTTGCTGCATGTTGTAGATTTATCCTAAGCCACATGAGTTCTTGTTTGCTTACAAGTTCGACACTACCAATTTCAGGGTTCGGAAATCAGTCAGAGCAGTACTGGTCATTTACATGCGTCATCAAGACCTGTTGTGAGTATAATTGCTAAACGCACTAATGCTCAAGTACTTAATAATTTTTTTTCAGTTTCATCAGTGAAGTGCACATTTTTCTTTGGTTTGGTTTTTGTTTAAAATCAATTTATATATAATCTACTCGTACGATAATGTTGTCCGGTTTTCTTTTCCTTTTTAGAGGGCGGGGGGGGGGTAATATTTTTTAAAATACTTTTTTCTAAAATTATGTTTCGTTACTGAGAATGGCAAATTAACTTGAAATCCCGCAAATGACATCCATTTACAATAAATTGTGATGTCAAATATTTTGCAGAATTGTAGAACTGAGATAAACATGAAAAATGAACATCAAATAATAATAATAATAATTGTAATAACGATGTTATTTTTTTGAAAATAACGGATGACTATTATGTGTTCAGTGAACATCTAAGCTAAAGCCAAAGAAAAATGTCCATTTAAAATCATTTGAAGAATTTTTGCGACATTCATTTTCATCGTCATCATCATCTTCATTTAGCGCTGCGCTGTGGTCTATCAACGAAAGTACGTGTCTTAAAAATGTTTGCATGGCTGCTGCGAACAAAAAGGTTGCTAAAATAATTAATTATGCAATGTTATGAATTTGCATCGTTAATTATTGTTAACAAATGGTAACGCACGTGGATTGTCTTCCCATAGTGAATGTCACAAACATGAACGTATAATGTTTGGGGCATTTGGTTACAAATGCTTTCAGTGCATGGAGGAGTGAAGATTGAATTTAAATGTTTCATTGTGAAGAATATTTGTAAATCATGTTTGATTTACATCAAATTATTTCAGCGAACAAGTGGTGATGGAAAGCCTTACTGGGACGAGGAGGGCAATCTCACAAAACCTAAAAATATCTTATCATGGAAGGTTTGTAAGAAAAATGTTATTAAACCAAAACATATTAACTATTTCGCTAGCTCTGCAGCTTCTTCTGTCTATAAATAAAGCTTATTAACATTTTAAACGCATTTCTATCTCTTACTCTCTTGTAAGTAAGTATTTCTAAGTAACTTTCAGTTCATTTTCTCTTACAAAGATTTAGTATTTTTCAAACTGTCGCAAGGGATGAAACAGATACGACTATTTTCTATCTTTTCGCCTCTCTGCTTTGCTAAAATAAATTGGTATTTTTATCATAAAACTGAAAAAATTACATCACTGTAGAATTGCATAATTGTAATTTATTTGATCAATTTTTTATGTGAAAGCTAGTTTCCAAATTCGAAACCTCTTAAATAATTTAATTAACTTTTTCATTTTTAAGTTAAAACATTTATCGGATACTTTTGAATACTCAGTATTAAATCATGAACATCGAATTAGAATCAAGTGATCATATAATATGAAATTTAACACATGCAAACCGTGCTGATATTATGTGTAAAAAGTCATTCGTGCAGTGATATTTCAATTTAACTGCAGGATTCCTTTGTTTAAATGTTATTTTGGTCTGTAATTCAAGTCGGTGTAGGAAATATATTTTGTGTTCAAAGTGACGTCATTGACCTCATATATTAGATACCATAAGTATGGACCTATGCTATAGTAATTCTGTCCATGTTATCATCGTTCATATCTGTGTCAGGCCTGAGTTGGCACTGGATCATGGTGTTATGTCTCAAGCAATTGACCAATGAACTAACATTTGAATTGTCCAGCGTCTCTGTCCCAGTTTAAAGTGTTCTTATCTGGGTTTGACAAATTGATAAATTTGTGTAGTAAAAAATCTTTTTTGTAAGAATTAATAGCGAGGATTTTATTTCTTAGAATGTTTGCTTTGCTGAACCGGAAATTTCTATAAAAACACCCGTATCATTAAATATCGTCTTTACAATTTCTTGATGTATGAAAGAAAATTACAAAATGTCATTTATCCGAAAACGCTACTACTTGTTCCTATAGAAAATAAATAATAAATAAATTTTAAAGAAATTAATACATGTAGTTTCAAAGATATAAAGACATCATTCTAGATACGCAAATATGCAACTTCATCAAAGCCAATGTTTTGAATTTATTGTATTAAAAAGTAAGCAGATTCAATTGATCTGTTTATTATTAAATATTCCATCAGCACGGCCATCATTTTAATTCCAGCATTTATCGTGAAATATTTCCCCGGTGGCTTCGAATGCGTGTAATACTATAGTTTGCTATAGTAAATACATACTTAATATATGTAAGCCTCGTTCTGTTATTCTTATTTGTGTAGCCTCGTTGTCATTTGTGTTCAATGGCTGTTAACATTAGACATTGCCTTCCATTCGATTACAGTACAAGCTTCAGTCTCGCGTATCACCGGACGATCTTCTCTATCAACCAAAGATATACGCTAATGTCCGTGATCAATTACGAGAGGTTCACGATAAGATGGACCGACATCGCCAATTGATGGACCGATATTTAGTTACGGACCCATCAACTGAAGACGTAAAGAGTAAAATTATGTCTATGTATTGTGATATGGAAGAAAGAAATCCCCAGTAAGTCCCTACCAAAACCCTGTCCTTCCATGTAGCATATATTGTAGTAGTGGAAAGTATGTAGAACTGATAAAAAAGAGACATATGCATGAAAACCCAGCATTTGTGTGATTTAAAAGATTGAAATATTATTCGAAAATTGTTCTCTTTTTTGTCTCATATCTTTCAGTGTATGCTTACATTGAAGGGCTCGTATTTATAACCGTATTGAACGAATAGAAATATAGGAATGCATGGTGTGATTCGGGGAACGAAAATATTATTCAGAAACACAATTAACAAACTATATGAAACGAGTGAATTTTGATGCAAACTAATAAAGATATACCTATTCAAGCTTCAAGATATATTAATGACTTGTGATTAGAAGTCTTTTAAATTATTTTCTCTGTTGAACTGACATTTATTTTTGTCCTGGAATAATATTTTGATTTCATGTGGAGTATTAGATTGCCTGAAATTTAGCGAGCCGATTATGTACTGGTATATATATTTCCATTTCACTCTACATAGTTACATAATACAGTGTTTGATTCATTTAGATTCAATCTTGATTTTGATATATATGCTCTTTTAGACAATCCTTTGTTTTAGTGTATGATGCATGTGTTGTAGTTTGAGAATTAGAATATGCTAATTCGTGTATGGTGTGAATACTAATTTGTAATTGCGCTGACGGTGCACAATGTAGAAATTCGGATATTTCCGATGTCACGGTAAAACAAAAATGACTTTGTATATGAAATTTGATTGCTTCGTTGCAATACGTTAAACTGACTAATATTGGAAACAAAAATTAGTAATTTTCATTATATATATATATATATATATATATATATATATATATATATATATATATATATATTATATATATATATATATATATATATATATATATATATATATATATATATATATATATATTATATATATTTATATATATATATAATATATATATATATATATATATATATATTATTTTATAGTATATATATATATATATATATATATATATATATTATATATATATATATATATATATATATTTATATAGTATATATAGTATATATATAGTATATATATATATATATATATATATATATATATATTATATTATATATATATATATTATAATATATATATATATATATATATATATATATATATTATATATATATTATATATATATATATATATATATATATATATAATATATTATATATAGTATATATAATATTATTATATATATATATAAAGTATATGTATAAATTTATATAATATTTATATTATATATATATATATATATTATTATATCTATATATATATATATATATATATATATATATATATATATATATATATTAAAAGTAATATATGATTAAAACATTTGTGATACATATGTTGCATTCTATGAAATTGATCAACAGAAGGGAAAAACTAAAATTTTTACTTTAACCTTTTTCTCTGTAAAAATGAAAACTATCATGTGATCCGAAGATCCATACAATTACTATTTTTACTTTGGATTTGTTCTTTCTATTTTTAATTTTTAGTTTTATATCAGGAAGGAGTGCCAGAGAATAGTCACTTTTTAAAGTTTGAAATGGTCGTTTATCGATGGAGATTACAAGAGAATAAAATTTTGTGCTAATTCATAGATTTTCATGTATTTTGTGCTAAGTCGCAAATTTTGCGCCAGGTCACAGATTTTTGAGTATGTTGTGATAGTCCACAGAAGGACGGCTATTTTGTGCTAGTTCACAGATTTTGCGGTAGGTCACAGATAGACGGCTATTTTGCGCTAGGTCACATATCGTCAGGTATTTTTGCTAGGTCACATATTGTCAGGTATTTTACGGTAGGTCACCGACTGACGGGTATTTTGCGCTATGTCACATATTGTAAGGTATTTTGTGTTAAGTACCAGATTTTGCGGTAGGTTACAGATTGTCGGTTATTTTGAGCCAGGTCACAGATTTCTCACTACGTCCCAGAATTTGGGATTTTTTTGCTATATCAGAGATTGTCTGGTTTTTGTGCTAGGTCACAAATTGTCGGATAATTAGTGACCATCCACGGATTGTCAAAAATACATGCTAGTTCACTGTTTGTTGGATATTGTGTGTTGTTCACAGATTGTCGAGTATTTCACTTGATCATAGATTGTCGAGTAATTTGTGTTCGTTTATCAATTGTCTGGTACTTTTTTGTTCGTTCACAGAATGTTGGTTATTCAAATTGTCAAGTAATTTTTTTTCGTTGACACGAGTTCGTTCACAAATTGTCTTGTATTAAGTGTTCGTTCACAAATCGCCGGGTATTTTGTGTTAGCTCACAAAGTGCAAGGCATTTTGTGTTCGTTCACAGAATGTCGGATATTCAGATTGTCGGGTATTTTGTGATTGTTCTTAGATTGTTTGTTCACGGATTGTCGGATATGTTGTGTCCGTTGACAATCGATTTATCGGGAAGTGAACCTAATATTTCAAGTTCATGTAAACTTAAATTCATTGTCATTAACCGTTATTTGAACAAAACAACATCGACTTAAAACAATATAGATTAATCGACATTCTACTGTACGGATTAATGGAGATACATCAGGGCGTCTTCGAATTTTCACACACATTTATACGCCCGAACTTGAGACGAGATTTATGAAACAATGAACTAATTATATTTTGTTGAATTAACAGAAATATTTTAGTTACAGTCGCAATATGTAAAAATATGTAAGTCTGTCGACAGGCATTATTACGGCAATATTGTCAGAGAAAATTCATTTTTGACTTTCAACCCGATTTTGAATGGAAATGTTTCTATCTTCAAACCAATGTCATACTCTAATTAATTTTGAATACATGATTATTTCTTTCGCTATAACCGATTCTTTCGCTATAACCGATTCTTTTGATGTATGCAATCTGTTTTTCGGATAATTCGTTGTAACAACAACATCAAATTACTAACAGCCAATTAAATTATGTTTTGAATAATTACAGAAATGCATGATATAGATGGTATGTATTATATTTGAATTCATTTGTACTTGCATTTTGATCATAACCAAATATATTATCAAATCTATTTTATAAATGATTGACAACTGATATAAATGTTCACGTATCTATTTAACTACATATAAAATCTGTAATTGATATCGTTGTAGTGTAATATTGTCAATATCAGGTAAAGGAGAACTTATCAATCAAATTTCACAAAATAATTGATTTTTGATATCATTCATTTTAACCATGTATTATTAAGCTTTACCTCAACATTTGAAATAACATGGTTTGAATGCAGTATCTTTTTCGCTTGTGCAAATTTACATGGATCAAATTCAAGAGGAGACAACTCAAAGGTTCAAATTTGTGAGTGATGCACGTATTGGCTTTTTCATTCTACTAACGTAAACGTTATTCTTTTTTGACGTTAAAGTCTTTACAGGGGACGTACAGGCGCCGCTACTAAGTCCTCCACTGAAATGAATCACAGCACCTCTGCAACATCGGTACGACAAAAAACGCCTGCTCCTTATTTCCCTCCCCGTTTGCCTGTAAGTGCTTGCTGATGTGCTATTTTTATTTTTTGCAGCTATCACCCATATGTCGGCAGTGTTGCACACTGGGAACATATTTTTTTATGTATTATTGAAAAAGATAATTTCTTTTCTTTCAGTCTATTCTCAGTATCGAAGATGTCATCTGTAAATATTTTTATGTTAAAGTAAAAACTTTCAGATGAAATTCATGAAAACATGTTCTTCTTTGGATTTTCTTTTTTAAAAGTATGTTTAGTTTTTTTTTTTTTGGTTAAAAAAGGAATCATATTTTTATAATTTTTGTTCAAATATTTAAATGCATTTAATTATATTTTTGCAACAATGTTTCGTAATAAATCTTATATCATTGTGCATGAAACTGCGCTTGCGATACAAACTGAAATGTATTTTTGTTGAAAATATACAAAGACGGTGCTTTCGTTTATAGGTCTCAGAGCGGTGTTTTTTAGTTATCAGTTTTGCTCATGTCTCACTATTATCATCTTCATTGCAAATACACATGTGGAACTGTAATACTATTCAGCGAAACCTAGTAAAGCCAACACTACCTAGTCATGGTAACACTGGGGTTTAGGCTATTTCGATCAAATTTTAATTTGTATATAGTTCGAGCCACCTCATGGTAATGATGATCAATTTCTTTTTCTGGAAGTTTTGGATTTACTGGTTCGCCTTGGACTCAATATTTTAAAGTGATATTATACATTTGTCATTATCTGGTAAGAGTTCATTGTATTTTCATTGCATGAAAATAAAAAAGGAATTCCGTTCATATGTTCATACAAATTTCCGCTAGCCATTTACCCTTAAGTAAATAGTCCCAGGTCTATCGCCGTAAATCTGGACCTGATATCATAAAACTTACATAAGAATATTCTTAACTTGGGTTTTCAGAATAAGCCAAAATTGTATAATTTTCAAGAATGAAAGTTATTCGTAAGGTTCATGACACAAAAACGTGGTCCGCTCACTCAAAACACGAGTTGAGAATTTTACTCATCTTCAGTGAATTGAGATATCTGGTTGGCTGAGCAAGCCAAGTTATAATATACATAGACTTAATGATGTTCTTAAGCTTTGACTCAAGTCTGATAAATGTACTCAAAATTTGCTAACCCTTGGCCAGGCACCATAAAATTGAGAATTTACTGAAGTCTGAGAATATTCTCAACTCTGCCTGTTCTCTGCTCAGTCAATCAGACTTCAGGATTACCCAAAGTTGAGAAATTTTTTAGACTTCATTAATTCTTAGGTTTTCTGGGGCCAGGTTCTGATATCTGATAGACTTAAGAATTATCTAGAGTTTTATAATCTCAGGTGAGAGTGTTAGTCCCTACCTTTGTCACGTTACTTGATCATACATAAATACCCAGTGCCGTTCAATGTTCATCTAATGCTTCAGTTGCAAACGGAAAATCAGGACAATTACCAACCTGTGTCCGACGTACGTAGACGGGTAAGGAGAGTCATTTGCAAGAACCGCCAGGACCCACTCTACTTCAAATAAACCTAACTTTGCACTGTGATACAAACCTGGATGTCAGGAGAGAGTATGTATTCTGACATAGGAAATGTAACCTTGTATATACCATGTAGCAACTAGTAGCACTAAAGTAGATATGTATCCAGCTGTACCGTTGGTATCCTTTCACGACCATTCCATCTCCAACACATCTGTACCTTCCCCTGACACGAGTGTCCCATCTCTCCAGATTTAGAGTCATTTTCTCGAAGTTTGACAGACAACATCCTTTTCCATATTCAAACCCAACTTAAAATGACCCTATTGACTTAACAATCACTAATTTATCACATTGAAACCTCTTATTTTGAACCATTAACCTAGATTTTAGATACCATCCTACACTCATTGAGTCATTCCTCTACGGAGAACTACATCCTCCTCAATATCATAACTCTTTTTAGATCCATACATTTGTAGTCACTTTACGATTGTGTTACGACTTTTTACCATTGACTCCCATTAGTAGACGAGTTCCCTTGTTTGCTACCTGCCACGGTAATTAAACGGCAAACTACAGAGAACTAGTCTATGCGCATGCTTGCATTGCTGATGTTCACAATAAAATGCTCCAACTATACTTACTGCAGCGAGATATCATATCATTTTGCTTTCTTATATGACGCATGTGCTTTCTCCTGTTGTATGGATAACATTCCTGCTTGGCATAACGCCAATAAATATTGATAAAGCTTTATTCTACCAAATCAAGAAGTCAACAAATTACGTAATGTTGTATACATATATCAGCTGATTCAAATATCATTGTGTCGTCGATAGCACATTTGTTTCCACAGAAATAAAAATATTATTTTTGTAGTTAATGTAGATAATATTGACTGTATCAATTGACTGTATCAATGAAAAAATTGTTTTGTCCATCTTCCAAAAATATAAAATAAATTCATATAATAATAATAATTGATGATGATGATGATGTCAGTTATGATAGGTACAATAATCATATGTTGTCATTATCATTTTTATTATCATTTTAAAAACTATTACCTAAATATTTTAGAAAATATTTGTCTGCATAATATCCAACTGTTCTCATTTTACTTGTAAAAAATAAGTAAGAAAAGAAATTATAACAAAAATACTATCAATTATGTATTCAAATAAACTAAATTTAAGAATATTTTTCTTCCTTGTAAAACTAAATTTTGTATTTGTTGATATGATATTGATGATATGTTCTACTTTAAAAGGATTGAGGGAAAGAAACGAAGAATACACCACGGGAAAACAAGGATTCAATGGTTGAAATGAATTCACAGGAAGTTCTTGTTACGCCATTTTGAATTTCATTAGGACTGGGAAAAGACATTTTGTTTCATTAAGATTTTATTTGTTCGTAGGACTGGATGTATGATAATTATGCTTTGACTGCCCTGTCACTTTCTGTTTACTGACACCAGTAGAAAATTAAATGCTTTCAGAGGAAAAAACTGAAATCGATTTCGATGAAGACTACTTCGAAAATTCGAAAATAAAAATAAATGGCGATGATTCCTTTGTGTGATCAACACATGGACGGAGACCATGATTTATTGTATGGTATTTTAATGGAATTTTGTCAAAATACATGTACTTCATTCGTCGATTCGTGACTCCTTTCGGAGTTTATCAATATTATTAAAATTTATTGAATTATATAACAAACTTTCTTACCAAGGGTGCATTTTGTGAGAGACATACTTTTATACATAAAGAGATGTACAGCAATTTTTTTGTTTAATATATTCTGTAAATTTTCTTGCTTAACGTGCGGTCTGTTATAATCGAAATATCTTTGTAAAGATCACTATCTAATTGTTAATCAGCATTGGTGCTGCATTAAAGCCCATAATTTGAAACATTACTTGTGTTTTTTATACTTAACTTTACAAAAAGAAAATTTCCGCACTTTTAACATCTAGAGGTGGACGACTTGCAATGAACCAGTTGAAGAGCGTTCGACTCGCAAGCGGAAGTTCCAAGAGTCGATTCCCAGTATCGGGCCATACAAAACACTTTAACTCACCAACCCCTGTAGTTACATTTAGACTGTAACTGTAAAGTCTTTTGTCAAAATCCAGGGGTGAACAAGTTACTATTTAATGTTAAATCATTTTGAAATTTTGATTCTAGATTATACACTCCTGAATTATGACAGTGGACTTTACAATTCTTTGAAATGGGTGAGTCCAAATGTGGTTATAGGGAGTATATGAGTTAAAAATTGTAGTGACCGTTAATTGCACAAGTGCTCGGCATACAAAGTCAAAGTCACTGGTCTTTCGGATGGGACTTACCAGTACTGTGTATATGAAACTGGACCCTCAGCAATAGAATGGATATGAACCATCTGATGACGTGCTACCATAAAGGCGCTAAATACCAAAATATTAAAAGCTTCATGAGAAAATATAAAACCAGACAAAATTTGGACACACACTGACCTCTGAAAACCATAGGTGGAATCAGGTGCCAAGGAGTAAACATCTCCCTGTCAACATGGCATACCCGCCTTGGTTCCACAGTTAAATTCAAATGAAATAATTGAGGAATGAATCCTCGTCATAATCGGTAACGATGATTCAATAAACACAATCGAACAGGCAATTAAACATTACACTCAGTGAAACAGTGTCAACAAGGTCATTATACCGACCGTAAAATTTGCGAAATGTTAATGTTAATGTTAATGAAACATTAAACTCGAATCCTGATATCCTTGGGTCAACAACTTATCAGTTAGTAGTTTGCCTCTGTATATGAAATATTTAAACGATGACACACGGTCTGGCATATCGGACCATCTGCAATATGAGGCGAAAGGGATATTACTACTTAAATGTAGATGGTTGGCAAGAGGATAGCCAAACTTATCATGATTATGGTATAGCTTGTGTCTCTAGTAAGTAAAATGACTAAGAAGGAAGCGTGTGTATTTGATTCTGATGTGTCTTTTATTTCTGTTTTTTGGGGGGATTCACATACATGTACGTATAAAAAGTTTCATTATTAATTGACAAAACGTCGTCGATGTATCTAAATGTCATATTGAAGGCCACAGCTAAATTTGTCTTCTTATGATTCAAAAGCAATGGTAATCACTCCCTGTTGATCGGTCACACCGTTAAAACTACATATATACGGCATGGTTGAAGGTAGAACTATTATATATTAATAACGGAAAATGAGACAGGAGAGAAGATAATATGAATCTACAGAGATGGGATCAAGTGCCATGGTGAGCATAACCTCTTGACCGGTCTATTAAGCATTACTGACGGACGATGAGGCCAGAGAGAAGATTATACGACAACAGAGCGGTGATAGTTAATGGGTTATTAGCTGTGTATGTGTGCGTTTTTCAAAATTATTTCCTTTTTTACTACTTGACGATTTCAATTTACATATCACGAGCTTCCCTTTCCTAAGTAGTCATATTCTATCGTCCCCTGCCTTTGGCATTTTCATTTCACAGCTTATACGTTATGCAAGGACATGCTCTTGCCATGAATCTTTTATTCTGAGAGTCAAACGATTTGCCAGTAAACTACTCACACAAGGTTACGTTGCTGGCCGCTTGAAATCGTCAGTAGGGACGATTTATATTCGATACGCGGATCTTGTTAAACAATATGAAATACTGACTACATTCCAAGAATATGGAACGATTGTTTGCATACTCAGTGCAGGTAGTTACGTGACTCGAGTGTTGACCGCTTTACTTTTTGGTGTAAGAATACATGAATAAGAAACCCTTTCTATCTATTTGTTAGAAAAGTCTTTTCTGAAATTTCAACATATGAACGAATGAATACAGAATATAATATCACATATTTATTTCTTTTTTATCTATTTAATCTTAAAAGTCATACATTACCACAAAATAAAAAAAACACAGAAAGAAATCGGAAAAACAAGACTGCATATGTAGCACACAATACAACCTACAGACCCAAATCGCGATATATCTAGGTCATATTATGACCAGAACCACAGAAATGGAAGTTCGCTTTTTAGTTATAACTGTAACTTGTCTGTTGAACAGTAAAGAGAGAGTTCGGCTTAGAGCAACTATTTCAAGCATCTCTGATAAACAGGTATTTTTTAACCGGATATTCTTCTCAGAAACAATTCGGAATACGGCGCTTCACAGCCCTGTCAGGAGGGGAATCCCCCTTCAGTTCAGCATTGTCGTTACGTATGCAACCGAGGATGTTTGAATATCTAAAGAAAATCTAAGGTTTTTGCTTATCGCTTTGAAAATCATCGCGAATAATTGTAGAAAACGTGTATAAAAGTCAAATTAAATGTAAAAAGTCGGCAAAGTTGAACTGAACATCCGGGTATCGCAACAAGAATGTGAAGCGCCGTATTCTTCAACTCGTCACTCACATTTTTGTCAGTCAGTCATTGCATGTATATTCCATGTTTTTCAAAAAATAGAAAACAACCATTAAGTCCAACTCTCAAGAATGTTGAAAAATATTCTTGCACCACAAAATACACGGACTTCCTTTTCCGAACTCGAGACGTTTTTCAATGTAACATTTGAGACGAGATTTTTCGCATGTTTTTTACAAGAAAGAAATACCCAGGCAAAAAAAATTCTTAAATTCCTATATATTTTATGAAAATTGCTTGAGAAGCCAATCTTGGTAATTATTCACTCGGAATTGATCAATTCAACCTTTGAGTTACATAACCTCGTAGATTCATATGCATACCGCACAGTATGTACATACCAGACCTCATTTTCACAAAATATACAGGAGTATGATAAATACAGCCCTAAGGAATCAATTTACTTTAAGTTATGCATTGAAGCTTTGAATACGAATAAAGGAATATTAAGTAATAAAAACATTAAGCATGAATATAAGTCCAAAGGAGGACTTCACTTGTCGTGCTGAACTCTAGAAGGGGTCATGTATCATAATGGTGAGACGGTCCATGCCTCGCCACCAATACTGTGTAGACCACAGCTAGTAAAGTTAGTCGATATCTAAAGGAGACCACAACGTTTGAGGAAAGAACGAGTTCCAGGGCGATCAATACATTATGTGTTTATAGTAGTTGTGCCACAACTGTTCAATTTTATTTTATTGATACATCTTGTATGTTGAGTAAAACTTTAGAGTAGCATTTGAAAATATAGATCTAGTGTAACAAATAGATGGAATGTGTATGTGTGATATCAGCGATATATATAGCTAACATGTTAGCTTTATATATCGCTGGTGATATATTTATGTTATTTCAGTGATTTCGTCCTGAAGAAGAGACAGGTCTTCCCTCTCTCTCTCTCTCTCTCTCTCTCTCTCTCTCTCTCTCTCTCTCTCTCTCTCTCTCTCTCTCTCTCTCTCATCTGTGTTTGGTAGTTATAGACTTTGATCTAGTAAATGTCACATTTTATTCAATACTAGACTAATATTTTACTGACACTGTGCAGCGCTCTATCGATGTTTAAACGGTTATTCTGTATCAAAACCGAATGAAAAGTAGGTCACAAATGTTTGCCTGTAGACAAAATCATCTATTATAGCTTACAACAAAGAACAATTTTGATATACTTTCGTTTTAGTTTCCAAGTATCATTATGTCGTTATACATATATATAGAAATGTCTGAGCGCGGACATGATTTTTGCGCATGTGCAGTTGCAATAGTAAGGCCTATCACGAAAGGTGTGAGTCAATCTACAAAATGGACATTATGAAATAAGTAAGTAAACAATTTAACACGAGTTTAGCGTTATTAAAACGATTTTTATATCTTTTATCTTAATGCCCAATAACAAATTGTTATAGAGATTTAAAGATTATTTTAGCCTAAAAGGATATATAAAAATAGTAACGCGTCATTCAGTTTATTAAGTGTAAAAAAATCAGAATAACTTTAAGAGTTTTAGCTTTATTTTCAAAATTCTTAAATATGTGTAAAATCTCAATAATGTAATCTATACTGTAGACCACCTGTGGACAATTCGAATTTTGCAGTTATTCATTGAAATTACTTGGAACTAAATCTGCAAGCATAGGGGCTCGGAGTTTGTACTTCCGACCAAAATACGAGCCCTTGTGCTGCAAGTAACGATGTCACAGCTTCATGTGTGTGTGTGTGTGTGTGTGTGTGTGTGTGTGTGTGTGTGTGTGTGTGTTATAAACCTAGTTAATGTCACATTTTATTCAATACCGCTGTTTTATTATGTAGCGCTTTATCGATGTTTAAACGGTTATTCTGTTTCAATAGTGAATGAAAAGTAGGTCACAAAAGTTTTCCTGTAGACAGAATCATCTAGCTTACAACAGGACAGACACCACCAAATATTTTCCCATAGGCCTCAATGCTAATTTACAAAACTTCAGGTCACTGTCACTCCCATGTTTATTAAATCTGGGTCAAATAAGTACCCTGTGCTGAAAGATCAATATTTTTGATAACAAAATATGCAATCAAAAGTATAGGTTGCCGTTGCATTTCTACTTCAAATTTTCACTTGTTTACAACTCGTAGTATTCCGCACCAAAGGAAAATATCTATTCTCATATGACCCCTCCCTTTCAATTTTCATCCGTCAACCCTATAATTTCCAAAGTACTACCAATATTCATGTATCTTTTTTATCACCTTAATTTCACTTATTAATGGCAAAACTAATTTTTTCATTTAATGACCAATCAGATCTCTGGGCTCATTTGGGTGTCCAAAATGTCTGCGCCCATGTTGTAAACAAAGCAGGTGTTTTTCCAACAAGGAACAAGTTTAATGTACTTTCATTTTCAGAGCTAAAATGATTTTATGCGCATGTCAAGTTGCAATAGTTAGGATTTGTTCTTAGGCCTACCAAGAAAGGAGAAGAGTCGGTCTACAAAATGGCCATTATGAAATAAACTATAAGTAAGCGAACATTCAAAGTTTAACACGAGTTTAGCGTTATCAAAACGATTTTGATATATTTTATCCCCCAATAATATATTGTGATTTGTCCCCTGTTTCAGTATCTGTGTGGTGTACGTGTACTTGATGTAAATAAAACATAGTAATGCGTTATTCCGTTACATGTAATAATGTGTCCTGAGATAGACGACTTAAATAATAAAACCTCGGAATAACTTTAAGAGTCACAAATTTCTAGCTTTATTTTCAAAATTCTTATATATGCGTGAAATCGCGATATTGTAATTTATATACTGTAGACCACCTGTGGAAAATTCGAATTTTGCAGTTATTCATTGAAATTCTGAAAGTAATTATGTCAGCAGCTTCATTTACGAGGGTCTCTTTCTCTCTCCCTTTGAATAATACAGATTTGATGTGAAATAGTGTTGGGGTTTCTTTAACACATGTAATTAAAAGAATTAATCAGTGTTGTGCTTTATGGAATAGGCCTATGGTCTTAGTGCCTAGACGCCAAAAAAAAAAAAAAAAAAAAAAAAAAAAAAAAAAAAAAAAAATATATATATATCCACCATCTCATAGTTTGCTCAGTTTGAGTCAGTCGCTGTCTAAATATTATTTTGTCAATTAAATTGAGATAAATCGAGTCCCGATTTGATAATTCTCAAACTCTCTGGGCCATTTCAAACTTGAAAATTTCTTGAAAGAAAATTCTCCACCACGTCAAAATCGTAATTTTGTTTTTTGGAGGTAGATAATGTTCCCCGGGATTCCAGACTAGACAATTCCAAAATGTATCTTGAGATATAATCCCGAACCCCTAGTCATCACTGATTTCAACTTCATTTTGGAGGTATAATCAGGCTACCAATGATAAACAACTGAAAGGATAATCATCCTAGTGTTGGAAAAAAAAAGCATACTTCGGACCCCCCCCCCCCCCAACATAAAGATTTTCTTTTGCAAAATTCAAAAATGTACCGTTGAAGCATACATCCGAAACTCTAACAATCGGCTGAATAAATGTATTTATAATGTTTACTCAAAACACGTGTGTTTCTATTTTGGGAATCACGTGTTATTGTTTTTTTTCATTGGATGTCATACCTGTTCTACAGGTATATCGGTCTTTCTTTTATTGCACGGAATTTTATGAGTCTTGAAGTTCATTCGAGCCTCATATGAGTATTCAGCAGGGTGTGTAAGTTTTCCCTCCCACCCTCCCTCTAACTTTTAAGAGGATAAATGATGTACATTATGTATATCCCGGCAATCTCATAAACATATACATTCATGGCGATCCTCAAATAACACATGTTCACTAACTTCATGTTTTTTCCTTTTTAGATTGCGGTTAATATGGAAAGGCTTATTTCGTATTTGGAAAATACTATGTACAATCGTGGAAATTAATAAACGACTACATACGTACTCGTATGGCAGGCTATTCCTAAATTCACACTAGTGTTTGAGTTTTTATTGTAAATATTTTATGTTCGGTTGAGTTTACGAATAAGAACATAATTATTATTATTACTATTTTTTCGTTTTCAGGTTTAATTTATAATTACATGTAGTCTATCAATAAATTATTTTGTAAGGGTAAATAGGAAATATTCAAAAATATGCAAGCTGCTAAACAAGTTCTTGTAGAAATTAAAATTTTACAGAAGGTATAACCCAGACCCCACTTACATTAAAATCTCTGATATGAATTATGTTTGATAATGAATAATCGATAAATATTAGTTCATGAACAGGCATAGTTTCCTGTCTGAACAGGGGAAAAAGCGTCTTTGGGCTTCCAAATTTCAAACATATTCTGAGAAATGTGTAAAACCGGTGACGAAACTGTAAAGTGAAATTACACATATTGTCAACGGCAACGATACATGCTGCAACACATCCCCTAAAGGAAAAAAATGTGTAAACCTGTCATTTTTCTATAGAAATGTGGAAAAAGTAATAACAAGTTACCAACAATTTCATGCTTTGCTCGGTGAAGAAATTCTACCTACAGGGGTAGAAATAGACCTAACTCATATTTTTATAACAGTTAAAATCGCTCACCATTTAATAAATAATTTGATATATTAACTGCATCAGTAAATCAGTTCCATAGTATAAAAATAAATCTGTGTGTTCCACAGTATAAAAATAAATCTGTGTGTTCCACAGTATAAAAATAAATCTGTTCCACAGTATAAAAATAAATCTGTGTGTTCCACAGTATATAAATAAATCTGTGTGTTCCACAGTATAAAAATAAATCTGTGTTCCACAGTATAAAAATAAATCTGTGTGTTCCACAGTATAAAAGTATAAAAATAAATCTGTGTGTTCCACAGTATAAAAATAAATCTGTGTTCCACAGTATAAAAATAAATCTGTGTTCCACAGTATAAAAATAAATCTGTGTGTTCCACAGTATAAAAATAAATCTCTGTGTTCCACAGTATAAAAATAAATCTCTGTGTTCCACAGTATAAAAATAAATCTCTGTGTTCCACAGTATAAAAATAAATCTGTGTGACACAGTATAAAAATAAATCTGTGTGACAGTTAAAATATCGCATGTAGCCTATATGCCATAGTACTCTCTGTTCCATATATAATGCGCTTTTTCCTAACACAGCCCGAAATTGGTTGATTTTAACCGCAGTGAAAGTATTTAAATCTGAATAGCAATGGCCAATGTATTATTAGCTGGAGGCACTCGTAGACTTGCGATTAAAATCTATCGTAAGTTTTCTCGTAGATATTTTGTGAAAAGCCTAGGCCTATCACGATAGGGTGTGAGTCAATCTACAAAATGGACATTATGGAATAAGTAATCAGTAAGTAAACAATTTAACGCAAGTTTAGCGTTATCAAAATATTTTGATATTTTTTATTTTAATACCTAATAATATACTGTTATCAAGATTTAACGATTTGCCCCCTGTTTCAGTATTTGTTGGGTGTAGGTGTACTTGGTGTACATGTATACTGTATATAAAAATAGTAACGCGTCGTTCAGTCAAAGCGATATCGAAAGTAGGTCAAAATGATTTTGTGAAAACCGCATCAACTACCTAAGGGGCATGATAGTAACGACCAAAATCGAATTTTCCAACATTGATATTTATTACAATTTGTTAATATTTCATTTATCCCACTTTATGTAAAATACGAGTAAATTTTAAAATCGGATAAGTGAAGCTTCGGTCTATATACTAGAAACAACATTTTAGAACATTGCAAACTTCACTATAGCAATGAAGATGACAAAATATGAAGAAAAGTCTGAAAAAATGATACAGAAAAATTCAAATGTCAGACTTGGAACTTTGATATTACACATTTTAAATGAATTTATTCTTTTAGGTATTTCTTGAAAACCATTTACATTCCTATCTCTAAACCAAATATATATTATTGATCGTTATAAGGAATCACATTCAGTGGTGTATGAGGGGTCCTTGGGGGTCCTGCCTACCCTCTGAAATATATATGTTTACTTATAACTTAAAAACCACACACAGCCCCCACCCTTAAACCATATATATTATTGATTGTTATGGGGAGACACATTCATTGGTGTATGGGGGATGGTGGGCATGACCTCTCACATGCACTAAGCCACATATGCTCTAGACCCTCATGAAAGGGGATGAAACTGGCATTTTGGGACCATATTTGTTATTGACTGCTGGACTTACAGGGAGTTTCAGAGCGACGACCAAGGTATGGGAGGTAGAGGTGGGCATTACCTCTCAAATACACGAGAGTCAATAATAAATATGGCCCCAAGATGTAAGTCTTAACCCCCTTGTCCCCTTCTTGAGGGTCTAGGGCACATATGGCATAGTGCATGTGAAAGGTTACGCCCATCTCTACCTCTCATACCCTGGGCGTCGCTTAGAAACTTCCAAGAAGCCCAGCAGTCAATAACAAGTATGGCCCCTAGTTGTAAGTTTAGCCCTCGTGTCCCCTTCCTGAGGGTCTATTTAATATGTGATATAGTGCATATGAGAGGTCATGCTCCTCTTTGCCTCTTATACCTTGAGCCTCGCTCAGAAACTCACAGTAAGCTCAGAAGTCAATAACAAATATGGCCCCGAGATGTCAGTTTTAGCCCCTGTGTCCCTTTCTGAGGGTCTAGGGAATATGTGGCATTTGTGCATGTGAGAAGTCCCCACCTCTACCTCCATTACCTTGGGCGTCGCTCAGAAATTACCAGGAAGCCCAGCAGTCAATAAGACTGGCCCCGAGATATCAGTTTTAGCCCATTTGTCCCCTTCCTGAGGATCTAGGGCATATATGGCATCGTGCATTTGAGAGGTCATGCCCACCTCTACCTCCCAAACCTTGGCTGTCGCTCACAAACTCCCAGTAAGCCCAGTAGACAATAACAAATATGGTCCAAAAATGCCAGTTTCATCCCCTTCATGAGGGTCTAGGGCATGAGGTATAGTGCATGTGAAAGGTCATTCCCACCTCTAACTCGCATACTTTGAGCGTCGCTTAGAAACTCCCAGTAAGCCCAGCAATCAATAAGAAATATCGGTCAACCTATCCCAGTGTCTATCCATGCGTCAATAATAGCCTTCAGTAACGGCATTTTTACTTCTTTTTAAATGTAATCCGCGTACAACATAACAAAAACCATGAATACTTCTATAAAAGTTATAAATTGAAACTGTACAACATAAAAAATCATTTATAATAACAATGTCATAATAATGTTATAATAATGGCAATGTATTAGGAATACGCCGTGAAATTTGTGAAACGAACGCACCCTATCTCATGAATATTATTGACGGCTGGTATTGCCTGTTGGTATTTACGGCTGGCTTGACACTAGTCAACAATAAAACGCACCAACTCTGATTCCATTTGGGTTGTGAACACTGTCTTATAACGACCGAGTGATTTCATCGAACATTTTGCACACTTATTTGTATCTTTGTGACATCGTTTCAAAGTAGATTGTGGAACCTTGAAATGCTAAGCGACATTTAAGTATCCCATTTCACCTTGGTCTATAACTTGACGTGCACTTGTCATGGATTAGGTGGTCCAAGTTTGTCTATTAGCTTTACGTTTGTAATTGCGAGACATTTTCGTCTAAAAAAGAAAAAAAAATATTAGATTAATAAATATTGGCCCTCATTTTGGTTTACATTGAAAATACATAAACATAATGTAACCGAATACTGTATTCACTAAATTTGAAATATGTACACTATTTACAGAGCAAGCTTGTGGGGTAAAATGACCCACTGGGCTAGTTTGACCCAACCGTTGTAAGCCGTTTTGATCCGAAAGCATCTCAGAATGTAATTTTATTCTGACAAAAACTCTTTCGCTCAAGAGTTGACATTAATGATTCTGTTTTATAAACGCCGTTTTGTTGTATGACGTCAACAATAGTTTAAAGCTATTGTGTAACATGTAACTATCATTATAACAATTTATTTGGAACACTTACCATAGATCAGCTGTCTTACAAAAATGGTTTTTCCTTTTTTTCAAAATCTGTAGCAGCTGGTTGCGCCAGCCATATTGTTAGGTTTGGCACATCACATGACAGCCAAGTAAAGGTGTTTTCTGATTGGCTGTGGCCTGTTGCTGTGGAGATAATAGGGATGGACCGTTTTGTACTACTTTTCCCTCCTACCACAGCCATAAATACTGTTACACTATAGCGTTGTCAAAGATATCGGAATGTGTATATATTTATGTCAAATTATTTCTTTTTTAGACAAAAATGTGAATTCAGGAAGCAGTATGCGTCTTCAGTCACTGAAACTGTGTCATTTCGGAGAGGATTGCATCTCTATTGACAACTTGACTTCTTGACAGGTAATCCATTGGCGGATTCAAGAGGGTTGCGGGGGTTGCACCCCCTCTCAAAACTCTATTATTATTTTTTTCATTAATATTATCACGTTTGGAATCCAGAAATTATACTCTTCCCTCTAACTCGAAATCTTGGGTCCATCCTGGATTTGTATATTTTAGATTTTATGGATTTTGACTACCGGCTTTGTACAAATGTATTATTGGTTGTGTTTGCCCTACATATCGGTAAATATGTTTGCGGGTTTTTTAGTATGTATGAATATGACAATTTATTTGTAAACAAAATTTGCATTGAATCAAAATGTATACGATATTCCCCTGTGTTATTATCAGGTAAAGGTCTGAAAATTTTTATCCAAACTTCTTTTGAGAACGGTAATCAATGTGATTTACTAGCGGGTTACTAAGCGTATATTCGCATCTGGACGCAGGAAAATGCTTTTACGGGTTTCCAAATTTAAAAAATGATTATTTTTATTTGATGCATAAAACATGACCCCCACTAATGAAATATTGAGTCACAATTAATCAAATACTTAAATTTATGTGTAGTGACCAGGGAGAACGTGCTCCTAAAGTGCATAAAATAGGTGTGAAACCTTTAATTTTTCTATAAAAGGTCGGAAAATTAAAAACAAATTTCGCAAAATTTTCGCGCATCGCCCTGCTCGACGAATAATTCTTTAATTTACATCTACTCAAACTTTAAATCTTCAGTCGACTTTTGATGATTGCATCACAATAAGTATCCCCCCACTGTCGTAAATATTTATTGCATAATCAAAAGGCATATGATAACAATGAAAGCGGATCGCACGCAGTTTCGTGCATTACTGTCGTACTGTATGTAATTTTCTGCTATTGTAGAAGTTAATACTCAACCCCCCACCCCCACACCTTTCAAAAAATCCTGGATCCGCCCCTGTAATAGCTTCGTTTGAAAAAAAAATAACTGAATAGAAGTATATAAAAAGAGAAGTAGATATATAAAACAAAACTAGATAAATACATGTACTTACACTTCCTACTCACAACACCTGATTATATCCTGTATAGGCGTCGGAACCGGGGGGGGGGGGGGGGGGGGGGGGGCTAGGGGGGTTTAGCCCCCACTTTCAATTTGCTTCCGACGTCTATGTCATGGAAATCAGTTTTGCTATCATACATGTATCTTACACAATAGTAAAGTTAGTACTATGTTCATTATTTTTTGGTTTTCAAAATTTCATTTTGAAAAGTGGGCATAATTAATAAATAGATAATGATGTATTTCTACCACTGAGTGATAAAGTATCAAATTACATTGTAGACAGAATCGGGTCTCCTCAACATGGAACCGAAGGGTAAACAAATGTTAAGAATCAATCATATGTATATATTGGATAATCTGAGACCCCAAGATATCCTAGACAGGCTTTTTACCACTGAAACTTTAACATGGGATGACAAAGAAAGAATTGACGCGGAAGCCACAAGACGTGACAAAACAAGGAAACTTCTCCAGATTCTCTATACAAAAAGGGATGGATATGAACACTTTTGTGAAAGTCTAAAAGATTTTGATTTCATTCGTCAAAAACTAGAGGACACGAAGATTGATTCTGATAAAATAGCAAAAGGTATGAATAAGAAATAAGATAAGTAATTTGTTTATGTATATAAAGTCTAAATGACTTATCTGGTTCAATAAGTTTCTGGTATTCAGCATATAATATATAGAAATAAAAGATATTTTCCATATATATATATATATATATATATATATATATATATATATATATATATATATATATATATATATATATATATATATATATATATCAGGCAACACATGAGTATTAGAGTCCCCATGGATGCACAAAAACTCAGTGATGTTTTTTTCAACCTGAGACTGAAAATGCGTGCTTATCTTTTCATGTATTTTTTTGAATTTCATTGACTTGGGGACTCAAAAATTTAACGAAGGACCCAGGAATTTTGTTCTTGTGGGTCCCTGGGACTCACTTAAATGACACCCTAGGGTAAACCCTGATATATATATATATATATATATATATATATATATATATATATATATATATATATATATATAATTACACATATGTTTCTATCCGTATCATCACACTTCGTTGTACCGGATGGATTGAATCGGATTGATACAGATAAAATATTATAAATATAATGCTCAAGACGATCGTTTCTGTCATTTAGACTTCAACAATCTAAAATGTACGTATATTTTCAAAAGAGAAAGCGGTATCATTCAAGGCCAAATAATAAATCTAAAAGTATAGCCGAAATCTGTTTAAGAGTAACCACTGTAAAAATATTACTATCGCAGCTTTAGACAACTTTGGAATTTAAATGGTGTTTTATATATATATATATATATATATATATATATATATATATATATATATATATATATATATATATATATATATATATATATATATATATATAATTTTCAGATGAAGATGAGAAGAAAAATAACATCATAAAGTTGTTAGAACTGTTATATTATGAAAATGTCGATGGTATCAACGAAATGTCAGTAAGTGACATCGTAAAGGATCTACGAGAAGGATATGAAAACGCTGGGAAAGTTTTTGATATTGCAGAGAGGGTGATAGAGGGCGCAATTAGTGAAAAATTCCCAAGAGTCCAGAGGTTAAAGAAAAAGAAGAAGAAACCGTATCCTTTTCACCAAAATTTTACTAGTCTTCTTCTATTTTTCAGAATGTAGTTTCCGTGTCCATTTCTTGTGTTATGTAAGAGCTACCTAGCTTCACACACTCATTTTTCACTTATACAGAACACATTATGCCCCCCCCCCAAAAAAAAAAGTTTACTTCTCATTAATCGTATCCTAACCCAGATTCGAAATTAAATACATTATCCAATTTCAAATACTTGAGAGCCAAGGCCAAATATTTAACCTAAATGTATTAGCAAATCCTTGCAAGAGTAACCACTGTAAAAAGATGACCATCTTCGTTTTGGGAACTTTCGAATTTAAACAACAGTACTTTCTATATGAAATATCACTATCGTGTAAAATATTCAGCTGGTACCGAAATATCGATTACATGGTTCATGTTACCTTTGGGGACCCACACGGCTCACCAGCAGTGGCAACGACCCGGTGGATGTAAATATTGTAAACATAACACCAAACCAAAATAAATTGTCGAAGTCAATCAGATATGGAAGTTGATATTGTGTGTTTCTAGAACCGAGGTCACATAAGGCAGGGTTATCTACTGCTTTCTCAGTTGGAATTTCTCTTTCTAGACAGGTAACATGAACTAAACCGAAAGTTAAACAGAACTACTCTTTTACGGCTTTGATGTTTAAAAAAACAAATGATGTAAAAAAAAAAATCAAAGGTTATACACAAATGCATCTCTAGTAGCTGAGAGATAACATTTTATAGGCTGCCCTCGGGACAATGGGACAAGATTCTTCACCAGCAGAAGCTCCGGGCTAGACAGATAATCTTGACCCCTAGGTTAGGAGATTTTTTTGTCTTATCCACAAGGTGGAAATACTCTTAATCTTTGGTATGGCTCGAACAGAAATTAACATGTGGATATCATGCTCATAAGGCAAATACTTTAACCTATTGACCTCAATTTAGCGGTGAGTAAGAATGGATCTGTGAATCACATTGTTGACATTACGTGTGTCTGATGTTTATAAGAATTTGAAATTTTTGTTGGGATAAACAAAACATGAAAATGGCAAAAACACAAATTAAGTACAGCATAATGAAAATAATTTTTCTTTACAAAAGACACAGACCCAGGTATAAGTATTTAGAACGGAAACCCTTGGATGAAGACGCCGAAGAAAAAGACGAAATGGTAGACGAAGGCGACTTTAGCCAGGCAGAAGGTTTGATTGAATTTTTAATTTCCCATAAAATCATTGAATAGGACAATTTTCATTGAAAAATTTTGATAAAATATATTGTAATATGTGTGATAAATAAAATAATCGTGAATTACATTCTGATTTGTCGTCGAATTACGATAAATTACCCGATTGAGTTTTAAAGTCACACTCAGTTTTTCCCATATATCACAAAACACCTTATATGTTTTAGTTCTTGTTAAACCCATTTCACTTAAAGTAAATGTTTTACTTTAAAATAATTTAAAAAACGTTGAAATGAATGCTTTTTTGCATTAGATGGAAACATTTTGTAAATATTATAAACATAATACCAAAGTTATAATGCTCAAGACGATCGTTTCTGTCAATTAGACTTCATCAGTTGAGCTAAAATTTAAATAGACTTTCTAAAGAAAAAGTAGTATCAGACAAGGCCAAATGATATATCTAAAAGTATAGCCAAAATCCGTCTAAGAGTAACCATTGGAAAGAGATGGCGATCTCAGAAGAATTTAGAATTTTTATAATGTTGCTATCTGTGCCAAAATTACTTTAGTATAAGATTATCAGCTGGTACCGAAATACCAGGTACTAGGTTTATGTACACCCTCGGGGACTCAAACGGTCCACCAGCAGTGGCAACGACCTAGTGGTGATAAATATTATAAACAAAATACCAAAGTTTAATGCTCAAGACGATCGTTTCTGTCAATTAGACTTCAGCAGTTGAGCTAAAATTTAAATAGACTTTCTAAAGAAAAAGTGGTATCAGACAAGGCCAAATAATATGTCTAAAAGTATAGCCAGAATCCGTCTAAGTTGTTAGTAAGAAAAAGTATAAAATCGTGTATAGAGGTACTATACTGGTAAAATAGCAATAGAAAAGAGCATACCACTTAGATTCTTAGAACTGAGAGGGATAATTATGAGACACAAGCCCTAAAACATGGATACCTGTCTTGTGTGCTATGTGGTAATCATGGGGTCCTACGAAAGTCCTATATCTAAGGACCACATTTACGACTAACAAACATTTTACAAAAAATTGGGGTCTTGACAAATCAGGCCCTATCTGTATGACTAGCCAGTGACAATGTATATATACCTCGGTTATATTTGTAAATGTAGCAAGTATTAGTATTCATAAACATTCGAGATCAAAAGTTCAGTCTTTAACCTTGTAGCTTTTCATAAAACAATGTTGTACATGTATATGAACTTTTTCATAATACCTCATAAATACTGCTATAATCTATTATTTTGACAGATGCCAAACAAAGCAATGTAACTGAGACCGTAAAAGATGTGAATGCAAAAATTGCAGAACTAGATGAGGACGAACTATGTAATTTTCTGAAGCCATATTTTGAGCAAGAAAAGTTAGATACAGCCTTACTACAAACATTTGTAAAGGAAGATGTGTCTGGAAAGATATTTGTTGAATTAGCGATTGAGGATTTGAAAGATATATTTCCTGATTTGTCATTCGGAAAAAGAAAAACAATTCTCATCATGAAGGGCAATTTACTGCGAGAGGAAGAAAATATGGTTAAGGAAGGAAAATATCTTGTATCCCGAAAGGTTTTAGTACTTTCGGACTCTCCTCCGGATGAAGAAAATAAACCAGATAACACTGACAGATGGACAGTAGAACCTTTCAAAGAAACATTTCGGAAATTTGATGCTGAAGTTAAGGATACTGACAAATATCGGAAACATGCTGTGCTACAAACAAGCAACTTCAAGCCGTCAAATTTAATTGAGCCTGTTCACAGATTTGTTCATAAAACACTTCCGAAAAATGAAATTCCCTCTTGGATTGCATCGGAAGCATTATACTTTATTTCTGCATGTTTGAATGATCGCTCGAATGGTACAATACATTTTGGAGTAGAAGAATGTATGATGAGTGATCGCCTGCAGGGAGAAATCATAGGAATTCAGGCAAAACAAAGAGATGTTCATTCCGTCTTATATAAGAAAATCAGAGAACATTTCTATACAGACGATTTTGAGACTGTTTGCAGATGTATAAGACCTCCAAAATTTATTGAAGTTACCGATCGAACCCATCGATATGTGGTTGAAATTGATGTTGTTCCTCAAAGTGAGCTGGTTCAAGAAAATGCATTTTGGATGAAGAATGGCAAAATCGCATTATACAGATTTGGCATAGAAACTAGTGGACCAACAATTCTGAATGAAGAACAAATAAGAGACTTCATGAACCAAAAGCAAACACTCAGTATACATCGAAAGGAGCAGGAAGAAAAACCTAAATATGGTGAAGTCAGAAAAGATCTAAGACAAAAATTTCTGAACCTTTTCTCGGCTGGCATTGAAAACCTTTCAGAAAATATTTATCCAGTGCTGTTTTTGGGTCCTGCAGATGGGGATTTGGACACTGAATTTGGTGACGAAGACTTCCAATTCATTCATGACATTGATCCAAGCGTCATATTTGATTTTGACTCTTACAGGGAAAGTTTAAGCATGTATGACTTTGTGGAGAGAAAGCAAGAAAAAGTGGTCAAAGTACTTACAACAGATCACTTTGATAAAAGTAGTGATGAAAACATGCCAAACAAAGATAGTTTTAACAATCTGTTAGACGATTTGAGAACAACCACAACAAAGCCTTGGGTTTTCTGCAACGGACACGAACCTTTGGGAAAACAACCGATGAAAATTCTGGACTGGAAGCAGTCTCGAAGTGAAGGCTTCAAGGACGCAGTTCGCTTTTATAGCGATGAAATACCTACAGGGAGAGCTATTGCCATTTTTTTCCTATTTTCAAAAAACTACGACATCATGCTTGAAGCTGCCGAAGAGGTTTTGGTAAAATTCAAAAACAATTGGATTGTTTTGGCAGAGTCAGAGGAAACTGCAAGTCACTGGAAAAGTGAACTTCTCAGACGGCAAAGTGTCAACAAAGAGACTTTAACAGACAGGTCGGTTATCGGCATACCATGGAGACATTTTAATGATATGGTAAAACAGATCATGGGAACAAAAGAGTTTTCCTCGTGTGAGGTGACCACATCTACAGGAGCCTTTTGTTCAGTGAAAGAAAAGATAAAGAACGAATTATGTGACTTGGAATTATTGAGTAGAAACCAATGCGATAGCCAAGAGATTGTTAAACACCAAGAAAAGCTGAGACAACATCTCCATGAAGAGCAAGAACATTTTTTCCGTGGAGAAGAGGTAACGTGGTGGAATTTTTGGTGTAGAGATGAACATGTGCTAAAAAGATCCCAACATGATGTACTTCTCGATCTGATGAAATCATCACTAGAAGGAGAAAACAATGAGGATGAAAACAAAGTCAGTATTGTAAATTTATATCATCAACCTGGTGCTGGAGGCACAACAACTGCAAAGCATATTCTTTGGGATTTGCGAAGAAAATATCGATGTTGTATAGTTAGAAATATCACAGATCAAACTTGTGACCAGATAGAAAAATTTAGAAATTATGAAGATCTTGAACCAACTCCTCCGATTGTTTTGATCGATAATGGCGATGAGGAGAAAATAAATATGCTTCATGCACTGTTGGAAGAGAGGGCAAGGATTGTTTCAAGGAGTGGCGTATCATTCAGAGTATTCTGTGTTTTATTTCAGTGCATCAGGAGAGCAAATTTGGGAAAAGATGTAGATCGTAGGTCGGTGCAGCTAAAGCATGATCTCACACCAGCAGAATTGGGCTGGTTTAACAGTAAATATGACCTTCTTCACAATAAGTTTGAAGAGGGAATCGGTTCAGATCCAAGGCTACTAATTTCATTCAACATATTAAAAGAAAACTTTAACCAAGATTATATCAAAAGAGCAGTGCAAGATTTCGTCAAGAGTATCGAAAATGATGACGAGCTGTGTCTTTTGAAATACTTGTCATTGATAAATACATATGATCTTGATTTTCAACAAGTACCTATCAGTGCCTTTGATGGCTTGATGCAAAACTCTAAAACTCCATTGATGACATTCGGATCTGTATCAGGGGCTCGACAACGAATGAATAACTCGATGCCTTCAAAAGAAAACATTGGACAAACTAGAAAGAGACACTGGGAATCCAGGCTAAGCCAGTCACTGCTTGTTTTGTTGAACAGAAGTGCAAAGATGGACTTTGGTAGTGCATTGAACTCTCTGTCGATCATCAACAAACTGTTTGCAAAAGAGATTTTTGATTATGTCTTGACAGAATCAAATAAAAGTGTGAGCGAAATAATGCATGAATTTCTGACTTCTAAAATATTCTTAAATATAAATAGGTCAATAAACCTGTTACTGAAAATCGTTCGGGACATTTTGAAAAAAAGAGAATTTTTGGAATCAGGTCGGAAAGATTTATTCTCCCCTTTAATTTTGGATATCATGAGGAAAGAAGGTAAAGATGCTGCAGTGAAGGTTCTTGAGAAAGGTTTCGAGACAACAAAGGATGCCATGCTGGCACAACAAATAGCACGTTTCTATATCCATTGTAAGAACTGGGATAAGGCAGAAAAGTATGCCAAGGATGCAACCATCGCGAAGCCTGAAAATTCATATCTCTGGGATACCTATGGTCAAATATCCAAACGGCAATTGGCTGAAAAACTTCTGGAGTGCTGCTCAGAAGGAAAGAAACTGTCTGATATTGAGTTCTCTCATATTATCCGTATTGCTAGGACAGGAATGTCAAAATTCAGCAAAGAACAGAGAGTAAGCGAAGAAGAGAAAACGCCACGAACAAATGATGCTGGATATTTTGGTGAGGTTAGAGTAGTAATTCTTCTTTTAGATTTGATGTGTTTTTGGCCCCCTACAGAAAACAAGAATGACCTTCACAGATTTCTCATCAATGACACATTTTTTCCCCCAAAGTTTGAAAATAACTTAGGTGATGACGAATTTGGTTTTTTGAAGAAGATTTATAGGCGGGGCGAAACGTTGATGAGAGTCATTGAGGAGAAGAATGCTCAGTTGAAAAATGACATTTATAGTGATATTTGTGCTAGCACATTTAGACCGGACAATGAAATAACACTACTTAGAGAAAATCTAAATAGCTACTTTGGAGAAGACTCAAATACAGTTCCACCAGATTTATCAGAAGAACAGAAGGCGGCCTTTATACGGCGTCGCGTACAAAGATTAGGCGGACGTTCCTGGTTGAATTTATACAATCTTGGTGATGATAAGAATACACTGGAAACTATCTTTGATTTCATGATGCAGAATACAATTTCAAAGTTCAAGACGGAATTCGATTTAGTTACTCTTCTTCATGTAACCATTGTATCACATATCAATTCTGTCTCTCAGAGAATTCAGATTCCCTTTTCTGAGCTACTGATTCACAGTAAAACTCTGTATGATATGGCCAGAAATACACGAAACGACAGACCATTATTGGAGGCTTATATGTATTTTGTTATGCTACACTGGCCTACGGACAGTAGAATAAAGTATGCACAACACCTGTGTCCAGTAAAACAGGTTCAAACGGCAATAAAAGAATGGAAGGCGGCATTCAATAATAATCATCCTCGACAAAGAGATGAAAATAGTCCATTCAGAAGAAGGGAAACTACACATTTTTTCCTTGGAAAAGGAGAAGGTCTTAAAGAGATCGTACATCATACAGAAATGATTGTTAAAGATGGTTCGAAGTATATCAGAGGGGATATGATTTGGCATAGACCAGAAATTAAAAACAGGTTTCAAACGCTAAAGGGCACCCTGACAAAAGAAGGGCGAGAAATTATTGTACAGGTCAAATCACCTACTGGAAACATATGCACAATTCCAATTCAAACAGCGCTTCCTATAGGACAGAGGTCTATATGGAATAAAACTGTTTATTTTTATGTCGGATTTAGTTTCTGGGGACCCAAAGCATTTAATGTGTCAATGGAAGAACCCGATATCACTGGGGTGTCATCAATGGAACCCAAGTATAAGCAACACATTTCAAGAGGTGAACCCAGATCAAATCATAGTAAAGTGGCAACAAATGAAATGTACTTGAAGAAGTTACGCCAAATTGACAAGAGATTGGAGCAAATAGAAAAGTTAAAAGCAAAACCAGAAAAATCAAATCATGAGGTAAATAAAAAAGTTTACTAAAACAATTATATAAACAAATCCATCATATATTTAGTATAATTATGAGTTTTTATTTCACAAATATAGGCGAGTATTTTTGTAACACGTAATGTACATGGGTTTATATCAAATACGTAAAATAATTGTGATATTTAAGTGATAATCAGAAAAGATTGAGCGTCAAAATGTATAATATGATAAAGAAGTTCTCGGTTTTGCATTATTTTATTGTTATTTTACATTTGTCGCTAATTTTTCGTTTATATGGAGATGTTACCAACTTCTTTGAATGCTACAAATATTTTGGCTCTTGCTTTAAACAATATGCCAACTCATTAATAACAATAAACACAATAATGTTTTGTAGATCTTTGTGGTGATCACTGGTTAACTGGGAAAAACAGCCAAAAACATGAAAATATCCACTTAAAAGGGGAAATAACTCCCATAAGGGTTAACCTGAGAATTTAATTCCTGTTACTTTTTCGTACATCTTTGAATACTGAACATTTTTGCTTCTTTCTCTCTCTATCTATTATACTTATAGGATATATAGGGCAATAGGATAAAACTGTAAAAAAAACCATGAGAAATCCACTTAAAGGGTAAATAATTCCCATAAGGGTTGCCTGACAAAATCGGCGCTATTGACTTTTTGTAGCTCTTTGCATGCTGAGCATTTTTGCGTCTTTCACTTTCCCTCTATCTATTATACTTTTCAAGATAATGTCAAAAAACATCCAAAAACATAAAAAAATCCACTTAAAATAACTCTCATAAGGGTCGACCTGACAATTTCGGCCCTATTGACTTTTTTGTAGCTCTTTGCATGCTGAACATTTTTGCTTCTTTTCACTTTTACCCTACCTGTTATACTTTTCAAGATAATGTCAAAAACATCCAAAAACATGAAAAATCCGCTTAAAAGGGGAAATAACTCCAATAAGGGGCAACCTGACAATTTTGGCCCTATTGACTTTTTATGTAGCTCTTTGCATGCTGAACATTTTTGCTTCTTTTCACTTTCTCGCTATCTATTATACTTTTCAAGATATTAGGACAAAACTGTCAAAAACATGAAAAATCCACTAGGAGGGGAAATAACTCCCAAAAGGGGTGACCTGAGAATTTCGGCCCTATTGACTTTCTGTAGATCTTTGCATGCTGAACATTTTTGCTTCTTTCTCTTTCTCTCTATCTATTATACTTTTCAAGATATTAGGACAAAACTGTCAAAAACATGAAAAATCCACTAAAAGGGGAAATAACTCCCAAAAGGGATGACCTGACAATTTCGGTCCTATTGACATTTTGTAGCTCTTTGCGTGCTGAACATTTTTGTGTCTTTCACTTTCCCTCTATCTACTATACTTTTCAAGATAATGTCAAAAAACATCCAAAAAAACATGAAAAATCCACTTAAAAGGGGAAAACTCCCATAAGGGGTAACCTGACAATTTCGGCCTTATCGTCTTTTTGTGGCTCTTTGCATGCTGAACATTTTTGCTTCTTTTTATTTTTACTATACCTATAATACTTTTCAAGATAATGTCAAAAAACATCCAAAAACATGAAAAATTCACAAAAAGGGGAAATAACTCACGAAAGGATCAACCCGACAATTTCCACCAAAATGAAATATTTATAGATTTTTGCAAGCCGCTCATTTTAAGGTAACGGTTTTTCTCTAGCTTTAATAATTTTTTAGATACATGTATTAAATAAAAAATATCTGCTGACTCATTCGTTCTATATTTAGCCATGGAAGCCATGTTTGGTCCTATTCCCTTTTCACTTGCAAACTTTATGTGGCTTTATATGGTTATACTTCCTGTCAAGTTTGGTTCATATTGGTCCAATGGTACTGGAGAGATAGTCAAAATGTTGAAAATTTTACAAAAAAAATCCATTTACTTAGGTGCCTGTGAACTTCACCTTTGACCCCATGACCTTGAAACTTTGTCAAAATGATCCTCAGATAATTCCTAAGAACTTTGTCATATATCTTTGTATACATAGACTTTATGTGGCTTCACATGGGGATGCTATATGCCAAGTTTGGTTAAAATTGGCCCACTGGTTATTGAGAAGATGTTTAAATGCATAAGTTAACAGACGGATGACAACAGATGCCAGACCTTTGGCTATAGCAATAGCTCACTTGGCCCTTCGGGCCAGGTGAGCTAACACGGTTTGGAGACAGCGCTTTGAAAGTATCAAATTACCATGGAAATCAAAGGGAATATTTACACAACGTTCACAAATTTAGATGCGCAGTTCTTTGGTGATATCATATCCACAAAAAGTGCAAAAAAGGTTGTATATACCACTTACAACCTTAAAATTCTATAACGTCGACTTCTTATGCCGAACGCTTTGCGAAAGAGCAGTCACTACATGATTTAGGAAATAATTTCCACTTGCAAATTGAATACTGTATAATGTAACCACTTCGAGTAGTGATTTACTTGAAAATTTCATTATCTTTATTATAACTAAAAGAAGTATGGTTTTTACATTTCAGAGAGAAGAAATAAGAAATGAAGCAAGTTTGAAAAAACAAAGAAATGATCTTTTTAAGAAAAGGCATCAGATTTTGACAACCGAAAATGACTTTTGAGTATACAGTTCACTACCATTGTGTGTATTGAAATTTATTTTCAAAGGACAAATATACTTATGCACATATGAAAAGTTATATATGTATTTGTATCATACTGAAAGAAATAGTAATAGCTACAATTAACTCCAAGTTCCCTCCTGTTTATGTAGAAACTTATTTGTGACGATAGTAATATTTAATAGGCATGATAGGTTTACTGTAAATATGTTAAAATGTTCTAGAAAAAAAATATACAAATAACTACTTAAAAAAATACCCGCCAGTGTTGTTAATTCAAAGAATTGATTTTTATTTATCAAAGTAAAACAAATCTCATCCATAAAAAAAGAGGGAAAACGGGTTAATTTTCCCGATCGACCAAGCATAGTCACTAATGGCATCGAGATATTATAGTTCATCTTATACTCTTCAAGAGAGCAAAATATACGACCTACTTCTGTTAAATGTCATTTACACAACACAAATGATAACCATTCTTAGAGACAGCATTTATCTCCCCCCTTTGTGTACGTGACCAACCCTTGAATTCCTGCTTGGGAGGTGAATGTTTTGTCCAATCGAGATCCTTTAGATCTTCGGTATACTGAAGTCATACAGTCAATGTTTTAACAGGTTTCACCAGATATCAGTCTTTTTGTTTTTTGTTTTTTTTTGATGACCAAAAGTGATAGCTGCATATATTAAATATGGACAAGATAATATTATTTGCTTTATATTTTATACCATGCAATTCATTTGTATGGTTTGGGGATTAATTTTTGCACGCTTAATAGTGCTTTTACATAGAAAATCTTGCCATCTCTCATCCAATGTTTATTAGTAAAAGTCCCGTTTATATATATATATATATATATATATATATATATATATATATATATATCTGTGTAAAATATATCTCTGTGTGTGCAAGTGTATGTGCCTTTAGTTATCAAAACTGTCAATCAATGGTGAGAACAATCGGTGAAAATGTACCGACTACTGATCTTGTGATAACATTCTTAAATGTGATCAGTTAAAGGTTTAACTTGTGTTTACACCACCAATGAAGTAGCATTTTTCACATCTGTTAATGAAACATTGTAAGTTTTTCTTCTTTTGTCGCTGGAGTCCGAAGTCGGTTCACTTGGGTTGTAACCGGAAAAGAGTGTCGGCTCACATAAATAGAAGTGTTTCAGAACCGTTTACACCAAACGAATAGACCTTTAGTGTTTGACATACTTACAAATGTATATTTATACACCTTGTATTCTACAGAAATAATTGCTGAAAGTATAATTATGTTTAAGAATTATAAAATCTCAAAAAGGGACTTTCAATTGAATTGACTTTTCTTATATTATCTATTTTATATTTTTAATTCATACAAATTAAAAAATATATTTCTTCCTTATATGTAGAATGAATGATTTTGACTCTTTTATAAGATGAAATGACAAAAACCTATAAAGTCACGATACATATAGGATATTTGACAATAGTTTTTGTATAACCTTATTACATCAAGTGAGGCAGGAGAATACATATTTAACACGAGTGTTAAATATGTATTCTCCTACATCACCTGGACCCGAAGTCACCAGATTTACTCAGTACTCAAGCTCAACAAACTTTTCATGATTTTAAGGTAAAAACACTCAAAATTTATCCTGTAACTGGACATGTTTATATATTGACAGCATATAATTGTAAATAATGATCAAAATCATTGCCGATTTGGAGAAAACTTCGGAAATATTAAAATATTGTTTGAGTACGTACTCAAATTTTGAGTATCATACTCAACATATTTATTGATTTTTACAGGAAAATCCTAATTATGATGCAAAAATTTATATGTAAATGATAAAAAATATTAATACACTTCCTAATCATTTAAACCCAAACATTTTACAAATGATTTTATAGTCAAAATAATGAAATAAAAGTTGAGCTTGAGTACTGAGTAAATTTGGTGACTTTGGGCCCTGATGTAATAACCATGTTATTCAAAAACAATTGTCAAATATTCTATTTATTACATTTTCCAGCCATGTTTTGTTACCAGACGTCTGATAAAAGAAGAAAATGTAGTCCCAAATGGCAAACATTTTAAAAGTATTTTGATTGGCTAAAAATGAAATACAGCATTTTCTACTTACTTTGCATTGAGTTGTTTTTTCAAACAGTGAAAAATATCAATGGAAAATATAGATTATATTTGATTGATAAATTTAATAGAAAAAACTAATAAATTGCGCTTCTCACACTTGTTACTGCACCATTCAGTAAGGGTACTATTTATTTTTCGCATGTAAAATTAATCAATATTAACTTTTGTAACTGAAAAACATATTGTTTGACGTGTTTTACACTATAAGATACTTACGATTTGATATATACATTACGCCAGCGTAATTCAAAATGAAGTGATATCAAAAAGGATTACAATATACCTTTTTGGGATAACTGCAACTTTTGATGGCAAAATGACACAGATTCCTGGTGAATGACCTCAAGAGACAATCAGTTTCAGTGATGATGTTTATATTTTTTATGGGAATCTGTATCGTTTTGCCGTCCAGAGTTACAGGACTGCGGCTATCTCAGCATTTCTTTATATCATTGAAGCTGACGAAATTCAATTTTTATGAATACCTTGTATGGAGTAAATTCTATATTTGTTGTATAATACTTGTTTTCTCGTTGAAACCAATTTTTTATTCAGTAGTATTGATGTAATAAAATAAAACTTCAATTTGATTAATTTCTGTTAGTGTTATGTTTCACACGTATTTGTATTTTGTTTTTAATTTATATGGTAGCTTTTGTTTATTTTGTTTTATATCCTGTCTATAATTCTTCACTTATATGGAGACGTCGTCAGTTGTATTTGAAGTGGTATAAAATTTGACCTGTGCTATGGACTGACGTCAAAAGAGTCAGGGTTGCTTTATGTGCCATGGTACCTCAGTTTTAAGTAAAATCTGAAAGACCCATGACTTTCACTATGCCAAGCTAGCTACCATTATAATAAAAGTTTTAGGTAAGACAAGATACAGGAAATCGAAATATAAACCTTCTGTTTACAAGTTTATCGGTCTACGACTAGATCACCACAAGTGGTATCAGCTGTTTGTAATGGTGGAGGAGAAAATTGAGTTACTTTATACTGCTGATCATCTGCAAGTAACCTAGCAGACACAACTAGCTTAAAGGACCCACTAAGACTCAAATCCCATTAACAACTTTGAGAGACGTAAACTAAAACGAAATGCTCTAACCAGTGACCACTCCACAAATATTCAGTATTAATAAAATTCAGAGAGGTTTTTAGAACCTTGAAAATTTTAGAAATATATGCCATGGTTGTCAGTTGATGCATCAGTGTCTCATTGAAGAAACTATATTGGACATAGTTCGTTTTGTGGTATTTGATCCCAAGTTACTTGTCAACATCTGTTGGTCACAGAAAAAACGAAGTATATATATATATATATATGACATTGGCAGATATTTTATTATGTTTTATAAAAATATCTGATGTTTACAATATTACGATTTGTGAGAAAAATTATGAAACTCAAACAGCTACATTTTCACCTATCGCACAGTTACAAAATAAATATATCTGTATAAAAAAAAAGCAAAATGAAAATATACAAAATCACAGAAACTTTTATATGGTGCATTTATAATAAGTATCTCATTCACCATCAAATACTTTACTTGGAAATAAAATAAATACATTTCCTAATACATGCAAATGAGTGTAATTACAATTTAGTCATACCACAAGAGATGTGTATTAAATTAAAACTAAAAAACCCCATGGTTTACAACTTCTCATAGGAACCTATTCAAAGAATACTAATCCAATTTATCACACAATCTGTAAAATTTAAATATATTACATAAAAATGATTAATTTCTTGCAACACTAAAGACCCAAGTAGACTGGTCAAAGACAATAGAAAAGTCATGGCATTTAGATATTAATGAGAGAAAGGGTTCTAGTAATTAGAAACAGCTTACTAATAGGTAATCGTTCAAAGAATTTCACACAGAAAGACCAAAATTTTAAAATATCATAAACATTCAAGTCTATATCTCTACATAGATTGTTTTTATAGAACGCAAAGTGATATAGATGCTATATATCTCTTTTTTTTAACCCCTTCTCCTTAATTATTTTTTTTTCATACAGTTTGCATTCTAGGATGTTTAATGCCGCACTCAAGAACATTTTAGAGCTGTGTTGGTGGTCACATTATAATGGTATAGGAATAGATTCTGGTTAAAATGATCTTGGGATGAGACCACCAACCTTCCACAAAAAAAACAACAAAAACTGTTTAACTTAATCTCAAATTAAGCTTAGATCCTAGAAGGGCAAAACCTGCATTGACTAGAGGTGAGAGACTTCGTCGTTTAAAGCATGACGCTCTAACCACTCGGCCCCTCTTGACTGAAAATAGATGTTTCAAAACAATGCATTGAATGGCATGCTTCCAGCAAAAAACAAATAGTAATCAAATTTATGTGTACGAGCATTATGGAGTCTGCTAAAAGGACAAGCACGCATAGGCGAAATTGACAGGGTTCTTGCCCGATGCTTGTTTCCTTTGAAATAATAAATCAAAGCACTTGCACATTATGAAAAAACAGATAAATATATATCACATTTCCTTCACTCTCTTTCTACATTTGATTTTCACATCTTCTTTGAAATAATGTTATGGAATGTATAATATCCTTTTATGGTTTGTTCCCATGATACCAATGTAGAAATATATCGAAAGGACAAATTTGATTCCATATTGACGATCGTTAAATGGAAATCCAACCAATAAAAAAAAAAATTAAAAAAAAATGAGACTGTCAGATACTGCTTTTGAGTAAAAAAATTATTTTGGTTTTCTACAGTAATATTAAACATGACTTAAGGAGGCCTGCTATTCTGACATTATCGGTGTCAACGTTATGGTCAGCAGATGTTGGCAGCTATAAAACAACCTATGACCTAAGGTGTGCTTACCAAAGAAAAGACAATAATTAAATAAAAGGGGAAGTAACTCATTCAGATTAAGGGACATTCTGTTAGTTTCAAATTTACTAATGTTTTGATGATATATAAAAACCAATGACATCACAATAATTGACCAGATGCCAACAGTTATAAAACAGCCTACGACCTAGTTGACCATATCAAGTTGCTCTATCACTCAGTCGCTACATTCTGATTATCAGTAAAGACCGATTCCTTAAAACAATATGATTTCCACACAAATAAGAGTAGCCTAAACTGATTTGAAATTACTTCCTATGGTGGAACTGAATAATGTATTGAATACAAGTTGTAACAGCGCAAGATATCTTTTACATAATCTTGATTAGAATTAGACGTAACTTGCTATATCAAAAATACGTTTTTTGAAGTTTTGCAATGATCTACAGGAAGAGATTAATCTGAAAAATGATAAAAAAAGTTGTCCCATTTTTTTCTGTCAAAACCATTTGTCTAACAATTTTAAATGATGACAGCGGATAAAATCTGCTTTTTTTTTTTTAATCTTTCCAGTGGCAAAAACCACAACATACATCAGCAGTATCCGAAGTTGATCAAATGAGACAATCATTATAGCAAAGCTTAAAAAACATGAAATTTACATCAACAACAAAAACTCTACAATATCATAAATACAATAGAAAAAAAAAACATCTACTAAATCTCACAAAAACTTTGCATATAGCTGCATGCAAGATGGACGGGGGTGAAAAAAAGGTTACAATGACAAAGACCAAACTTGTATAAATATATATAAATATATATAGTGACAACACAGTACTTTTGTATGATGTTGTCAGGATTTCAAAAATCAAGCTTCGACTAGTGTTCTAATGGACGGTAATTTGTTAACAACGAAATACTATACAACTAATGTCACGTTTTAACTATCGAGGCTTGGGTGAATGGCTAATGGTGGCACGTGCTTTTCCTAGCTGACCAGATAACTCCCGTACTTTATCAGACCAGTATTCACTGCTCTGCTGTAGCTGTATAGATAACTGAAAAGAAACAAAAGAAACATATCTTTAATTATTGAGTCATATTTTTTTTTGGTAATTTTTGTTTTTATTGATAATTTATTAATTTTTTAATTTTAAATATTGCATCCATGATACAGTGTGACTGGGTCATATCTATATTGTACAATAAAGCTCAAACAAATTCATTTTGAAGAAAAGGGGGAGGGGGAGGTTTGCCTGTATATTACATATTTAAAGACTCTTGTAAATACATGTAGATCGTCTGGTAGCTAAGTCAAACCAAAGTTCTATTTTCAAATAAATCTAGGTTGTTTTTTTTAAGGATATTAATTACAGTGTCACCTAATTATTAAGACCACTTAATGGACTGACTCAAAGTGGTCTCATTGGTGATGATCTCTTGAGTTGTCTGAAATGCAAGGTGGTCCGCTAAGTGAGGTTGTCTTTAGGCTAGGTTCCACTGTACTTTGTAATTTGAATACAACTCAATTAATTAAAAAACAACATTGCCAAGATGCAATTCAAATAAAAATTTTACACTGTTTTGACAACACAATATTTCTTTACTTTCAGCATCAAGTTCCCTTGCATCTAAAGCACTGAATAGATATAAACTCCGATTAGAACGTCTGAATTTAATATCTACATCTTTGTTCAAAATACTTCTTCCTATTTGGGTTATTCCCAAACTTACTAGTATAAAATGAATAAGAGGTAGCTAGCATATTTCCAGTATCAATACAAGCAGTTGTTATTTAAAGCAAAACCTCTGACAGTTGACTACAATAATAGTTATACGTTTAATGTATGAGCTGTTGTCATGACAATGACTATCAATTAAGAGACATATGGTAGCATTCAACTGAAATTGATTGCATTAAGAGAGTAATCAAATTCATCTCAATCTAGGCTGGCATTATTTCATCCCCAACATGCAAGATATCACTTTATATATACTGACTTGATACAAAACTAATTAAGATGGATGCATCTTACTTAAGTCAGAATGTCACAGACAAGTGTTAGCATGCAAAAAGATGTGTTTGAGAAACATTAACACCCCATTAACTCACGGACACCTGTAGTCACATTTGGACTCACCCGATTCAAAGAAAAGTAAAGTCCACTGTTAGAATTCAGGAGTGTATGATAAATCCACATTTTACAATAATTTGACATTCGATATTAACTTGTTCACTCAAAAATTATGCTAGTAGACCATACTAACTATTGATTTGGGTGAGTCTAAATGTGACCAGGGGTTGATGAACTAAATTACCTCATTCTAATTGTTATCACTGATATAAAGCGACATATCAAAACTGGTTTTTAACAAAGGAACTTGACAGAAAAAAATATATCACAAACATAAAAAGACACACACGCCAAAACAATAATCATGTACCCCAAATCTTTTATCTTAGGAGTGGGGTTTGGGTGAAAATGTATTTCGATTTGCAACAATCAATTAGCTCATTCACCCCTAAAGAACATTTGGACTGGTCTAATTCATTGATTTATTGAAGAGGCCATTGTTTTTCAGGGGTTGATTTGTTAATAATCTTGCATGTTGAACGTGGAAATTGACACCAAGTTTATGAGCTATCAAATCAAAATGCATAATGTAAGTGAAACATGGCAAAATGTAACACACAAAGCAATCAGTTTCTGTTCTATGTTAATTTCGTTCAGCTATTTTGTTCCCTGTTAATCAAGTCACATCTTTTTAGAGTAAGTTCAAAACAATGTTGATGCAAGATTGCGTGTAACTCAATACCTGTATCAATAGTTTTCTGGAAATCTCTGAAGGCAAGACACAAAGTTGACAATTAATGTTTGCGAGAAATTTTGTTCATGAAAGATTAAAGATGAAAATGTTGATGATTGTGTCAAGAAAATGTATTACAAAACAGCAGGTAAAGTGACTATATATATCCGAGATAACCAGTTACAAATATCAAATAGCCTTCTCAAATATTTTCTAAGCTTATTTGTCAATTTCACATTCAGGAAAAATTTAAAGATAAAATATAAATCAATTTGTAGAAAAGGACATAAAAATGTGAAGAAAAATTCTTACAGCAATTTTATATATAAATGCTTATTCAAATTTGTACAGTATTTAATTCACTGAGGCCACTGAAATAAAAGGGTTCATGTATATGTATTTTCTGATCAAGTTATAAGTACCTCTCCAACTCTTTGAATCCAGTAGTTTTTGTCCAGAGCATGAGGGTCGGAAATACCAGCATCTTCCAGTCCTTTTCCAAAGGCATGTTGCTGAAAATAAAGTAAATATTAGTAAGCAATTTCCAATTTATTTTAAGAATGAACCTGTGATCCACTTTCGGTGGACATTTGAAAAACCAAAGAGTACTTAATTTCTGGTGCTATTAAAAACAAAACTGCATTAATTTTATTTGATATTTAGAAAAAAAAATTATACTCATATTTCAAGTCATGTTTTAAATTAACCTGTATTTAAAATTGAAATAAAAATAAAAATAAAAAATAAGCTGCACTCAACCTGAACACAAAAATATTTCAAACAACCCCATGCTTAACTTCATCAGAATTTTGTAAAATCATATTTTTAAAAACTTGTATGAATTTTGAGATAAAAGTTTGAACTACCCTGTGCAAAAGAGTCAGAATATATTTTAAAATAAGATATTTTAACTAAAAATTACTGTATAGTATATAAAACCCAAATTTCTATTTCTAAAATAAATTCACCTCACTATAGCTAATTGAATTCATTAAAACAGATTTTAAATGAAAGTCAAGGCTGCAATTTCATTATTTTACTATTGTTATAAAATACTTTAAAATTAGAGAGTACTGGTTGAGGAGGAATAGTAGTTGGCTAGGACCAGTAGTCAGCTAAAACATGATTTTGGCGATATAGAACACAATTTTGTGAGATTTTATTAGATAAATTATCTGCTGTTGGACATTTGTCTCAAACAGAAGGAAAAAAATCCAGTTGTAGTACATACTAAAGACGAAATCACACCATAGTGGACTACTGGTCTCAGCTGACTACTGGTCCTTGACCAGTACAGATTTAATATATATTTCAGTGTATCTACAATAGGTTTGGCAAGAAAATGCATAAGACTTTAAAAATTCTGAAAGAAAGACAAGAAGTTGAAGCAACATGCGATAAACTTTGGAAGGTGCTGGCCCTTTGAAACGTGCCATTGGAATGATAGACCAAAGTAGTTTTTCGTAAAGAAATATGATTATATCTTATAGTCTAACCAAGCTTAGGATTACAAGAGCAGTTATGTTTATTATCATGGTGCATGTAAAAAGTTATGCACTGCATAAAACTTCAGGTAGAATAGTAAAAGGCACTAATAATACATTAGACATAATATATGAATATAAGAAATAAAATAATTCAATAAAAAAAAAGCAATTCCATCAAAATAGACATTAAATAATTAAATGGTGTCTTTATATTTTTGCTATTGATTTTTTTTTATCATTTGAGTTTTCAAAGATTGAATAAACATTCTAGCAAAATTATTTCAAAACAAGCACTCATAGTTAAGGGACCAACCTGGTGAAACCAGCATTCAGATGAAATAGATAAAATGAAATGTAAGTGCAACATCATAAACTACTTTTGTTGCATCATCCTTGATCATAAATATGAATATTTCAAGGACCACACACAAATCTGTGTAACTATATGGGTACACTACACTTTTAAAATTGAATTGTATTTCAACATATAGAGGCTACGATGGAAGTTGTAGAGTTTCTGTTAAATCAATGTGTTTGTGTTACCTAAAGATTCAAATGAAAAAAAGAAAATAGAAACAAAAACTATTAAAAAAAAAAAAAGGTTTTAACCAGTCATTTATAAAATTATCTGCCTGTGTCAACTACAATTCGACACAGACTTTCTTTCACCATGTTAACTCAATCACCCCTAAAGACACATTTGTACAGGTTTAAGTCACTGATTTACAGAAAGGTCCATTGTTTTTCAGGGGTCGATGAGTTAACTGGATAGAATTATATCTGTAAGCTGAAAGTGGCATTTACATGGACAATTCCCTTTTTTGGAAGGTGGATCATAGACGCTTATCACTTACTTGTTACTGTTCTGAAGCGTCACATGGCAAAATGGTACATTTCTCCCATTAATTTCGGCAACACTGTTACAAATGTACATAGACTGATTGTTCCTTGGCCCCCACTTTGCAGAAATCTGTATCATTTTGCCATTCCTTGTATTATAGAACCACAATTAAGGGTCTATAGGATAAGTCCATACAAATTATATCATATGAACCCTTTGAACCCTAGTGGCCTGAGGCTCCACCCTGGCCTCCCCTAGGGTCATTATGCCCCAAAATATAGGGTATATGGACTTTAATATTTTGGCTTCCGTTGTCAAAGGATTAATAAGCAAAGAGCTAGACGTGTTTAGACATTTAACCATCCAACTTTTTATTCAGTTAGATCTATTGATCAGCCCTGCATTTGCAACCAGACAGAGATAAAAAGAACCCGAGAAGAGTGAACAGATATCATGACCTGGCCTTTCTAATACAGCAAGTTAATGACAGAAATAAGCAATGAATCCTTTAAATAATGTTAAGGCATTGTTGCCATAGTTAAACTACAGGCTATTTATAAATAAGCCACAATTCAGCCTGTACCAAACATAACACACAAATTGTTCTGTAGACATTGACAGAATGTTTTTATTTACATTCAGAACTACCACATGAAAGTCCCCTTTGAACTCTAAAATGCTACAATATACTGTGTAATGGCCTATTCTGGTACTCTTAAATTAAAGTATACTGCAATGCCCCACAATTTAATCATGAAAGTAATCATAGTTTCTGGTCTTAGATTATGAGAGCATTTCTATGAATTAGGTCTTTGGGTTTTTAGTATAATGATGTTTACAACCTGCTATGATTTTTCAATCTTATATGGAAATGCCTCTATCTATATACATGTGTGTTTAGGTTATATACACTTATACCAAAGCTACGAACAAATGTAGCCAGGATAATTTATTGTGCCACATGTACAGAGCCACACATTATATGATGTGGGGGTCATCAAATTTAAGTCTCATTGGAAAGATTTGCAACTTTCACTTTAACAAATATAGTGGAATCTTGTGTCAAAAAATTGGATGAGTCGAAATTCCGGTTATGTCAAAGTTGAACGGCTGCTCTGGATTTTTATGGATAGATTAATATTTCAGTTATCTCGAATTTTGAATATCTGGAAGTAAATGGGCAGTCCCTTGAATTTTGAGATAACGAGATTCTACTGCATTAAAAGGACAGTCATGGCCTGCATTCAAAAATGTCCTGGCAGTAAATTGATACTTCTTACTAGCGAGATTATCAAATTTGAGACCTAAACGAAAAATGTGCGGGCAATTCTTATATAACTCATTGAACCCTGTAGTTACACTTGGACTCGCCTATTTCAAAGAATGGTAAAGTCCACTGTCAGCATTCAGGGGTGTATAACTTACAATAAAAGTTTCAAAATGATTTTACATTCAATATTAACTTGTTCGCCCCTGAATTTTGACAATAGACTTTACAGTTACTGGTTCAGGTGAGTCTAAATGTGACCACAGGGGTTGTACAAGTTAATTATCGATGGTGTGTAAATGTCTACAGTACTCGTGTGAAAGTTTTAGATTAGGCTGAATTGTATGTAATATTAAAATGAAGGCTAAAGTCTAAGTTTGTGTGTTATTTCTAGTATTAATGGTATACCTTGTCTATCACACCTGCTTTGGATGCTTCTTTTCTAACAGATACCTCCTGAAACACGCACACAGCATAGAATCTAATTCTAGCCAAATCACGAAAAAAATCCAACAAAATAATTCAACGCTAAATGTTGTCACAAATGCTAAAAACAAAACAAAAACCATACCAAGCTGCATATAAGGAAATAAATTAAATGAACCAGACTAACTAAGATATGGTGCCTTATTTGATGTTCAGAGACATGATTTTATTTGTTAATAAGCTTTCGTGAATTCAGACAAAAAAATTATGAATAATCAAAGGTTAAAAAAAAATGAGATCATATTTTTTTCTGGCAAGCATGATATTTAAAGCATACGAAAAGGAATATGACAGTAATGTTCAAACAAAAAACATCACAAAATAGGAAAAAGTAAATAATGAACAGCTGTCAAGCATTTCAATGAAGTAGCTGATCTGAGTCTTAACTGTGTTTGATATAGGACTGGCATTCTTATGTGCAGCTTAAGACCAACAAATTTTCCATCACCTAACAATGATCAAAATTCTACAATGATGCAAGCATATTGAAAAAAAAATTCTTTACTGGTATTCCAACTCTAATTTCAAAGATAAAAGAATAAAATTATTATCTAAATAAATACTAAAATAAAATTTCAAAATATTTTCAGAATAAAAAGGATATTATCTTTCCTTTTCCGAAAAAAAAATTAAAAAAGAATAAAATTTCACAAAATCAGGTTTTTATTTTATTTTTGTCAAATTCAATTACATTTTTTTTTGTGGTGCAAATTTTATCAAGTTCAAATTTCACATCAGCCTAAATGAAAGTTTCCTGAATTATCTAGATACTTGCAGCATTAAATATTCCCACAAATATCAAGCAACAATGAATGAAAACTAGATGAGGAAGTAATATTTCTTACAGGATCAAGAGGTATTGTTCGGCGTTTTGGTGAACGCCTACGTCCTGGGCTCTGGGTTTGTAGAACAGAAATTATTTTCTTTTAGAGTTAGTTCAAAACTTATTTGAAACAGTGATGAAGAAAAGAAAGAAAACAAAACACAACATATTCTATTTCAAGCTAAAAAGTTGTCATTTCAAGATTGTTTCCAATATAAATAGTTGTAAAAACCATTTCATTCTTAAACCCAAAAATTTAAAAATCATCAATTACCCATTATTGGCCTTTTTATGGTAATTGCAGTCCTATAACTTTGGAAAGCAAAATTATGCAGGTTCTTGGAAAATGATATCAGAAAATACGAGACGAGACATGGTTATCTTTTTTGTTTTGTTATCTCTATAATTTTGCCATCCAAAGTATCATGACCGCAGTGATCATGAAAATGTCTACTTTTTTTTTTTAAAAGAAATAAATCATATTTGATAGTTTAGAAAACCACAGGAGAGAAAAAAAAACAAAAAACAACTCAGAAATCATAGGTTTAGGTTCAGATTCATAATCTATGTAATACTTTCCATCACCGAAGATCTACATTCGGAACTGATGTATCGACTACTGAAATTGTTAAACTACTTGTCACAAGTGCAAGGTGCAACTCACACCAAATTGTCTATATAAAAACTGTGAAGAAACTATGTACAGAAAAACAAGACTGTCACACTCAACAATATCTGATTTGTGTATCAATAACACACAATTCATTAAAGGGGCAGTAACTCTTTTTTTTTTCAAAAATGTTCTTTCCCTTTTTACTACTTAGATTGATGTTCAATGATAAAAAAAGAGATTTACAGGGGCATAAAAATTCTTAAATTCTTAAATTCTGTATACATTTTGTAAAATTTGCTTGAGAAATCCATTTGGCTATTATAATATTATTCACTTGCAACTGATTAATTCAACCCTACTATTTGTATATGCATACAACACTGGACCTGACCTTATTTTCACAAAATTTATAAGAATATAAGAATATTACATCAAGTTCAAGTAAAAAAGAGGAAAAAAATCGAAATAATTTTGTTTTTTTTAAAATACAGCTAATGCCCCTTTAAAGGTGTTCTTAAGTTGATACGCTAGTCATTCCATAAGTTCTACAGTTCTGAATTAAAATATAAATAAAATTCCTTTTGTGTAAATCCGTTTTCATTTCTTATATTGTTAATATATAAGAAATGATGAAAGTCAAAGACTTTGAAGAAATCAAGAAAATCTGACTAATATGGTTATTCAATGACTTTCAGCATCTCAACAGACGGAAAAAATGTCTTTACAAACAAAAGCTCTCTTACCTAAAACATCAAAACAAAAATGAAATGATTCGGAAATGTATGAAAATAAACCTTGAAAGAGATCACAATTATAAGTCTCAAGGGCAGACTATACTTACTGATCACAAATATAAATCTCGAGGGCAGACTATACTTACCGGTTTCTCTAAATCCTTTAATGGCGAGCTATTTTCTATAAGTAGATGCCGCTTGGCTTCTAGTTGAGATTTTAAGCTATTTATAGTTTGTTCTTTGCTTTCCACTTGAAGTTCAAGCGTTTGTCGAGCAGAAATTTCTCGATCCAGGTCACTTCTTAACCTATGGTTTTCTTTCTGTAAATTACTCAGCTGCAATTACATAAGAGATAAAAATGAAACTCATGCTTTAAACAAAATTTCAAACTGACCACATATTATTTAGTTACTAGGCTTGTTACTGACTGTCCACAGGACTATATCAGATGGATCAAGTTCATGAAAGGCTCGGCAACCTAATAACTGTTTTATTTTGCATTTAGTAAATGTCTTCAATTGCCATTATTCACAGAACTGTAAATCGGATCCTCCACCATTGTCATCAATTTTTTTTTACTGACCATACATAGAGCCATGGAGGCAGTCATGTGACTCCTTATATCAAATGAAATGACGACATTTCAGTTCGAGGAAAAACAAAACTGCATGCCTTACCAGAACAAGACTTCCAATTATCAACGAAATCTGAGAAAAAGAGGCAGCTTGATGAAGACCTTGGATATAAGATCCATGAAACCAGAAACTGATTTTAAGATCCATGTTACGAGACAGTGATCTTGGATTAACCATGCGATTTCTTGCAAACACAATTTGTAGCATCAAATAAACAGACCCTGTTTCTTAATCATAAATGATGTGAAATAATGTAAAATAGAGAGAAAGAGAAGTAGACTCGGAGAATGAGACAGATAAGTTTACCTGTTGGTTGAGTTGCTGAATATTATCGATATTAAGTTTTAATCTGGAGTGAAGATCTTCTATGGTCGCCACTTTGCTCTGCAATTCCTGGTCTTGATCACGCCTGTCACAGAAATAGACATATGTAATCAATATAAAAAACACAGCCTCCTGTGTGGTATATGGCATAGTGTTATAACCATCATGGACTCCATATTTATTAGTCATACAACTCTGCAAAACCTATCATAATCTTGTAGAATAATAAAATACCAGTTATCTTAGAACTCCTTACCACTCTCAGTATGAAAAAAAATAATAATAAAAAACATTTTTTTTCAGCAATATTGTTTTTCTTTGTTGGGTCAGAAATTAGTTAAGAGTTGTACATTAAAACACTGGAAAAGTAGCCCTTCTAATTTCCCTTATAAAGTGACGTGGGTCAACGTACATCAAATGAATTTTCAATTCATGACTTCAAGTAGAAGGCACCTCCAAGAAATAAAGAAATAAAATTGAAGAACTTACTCATGGTCCTCCAATCTATTTCGGAGCTGGTTCAGAATAACTTGCTGGTGTGAAGAATGGTTCTGTAAAGCCTGAAAAATCAGAAATGTGTATCATTATAAAACAGCTGACGGAATAACTTTAAACACTTCATCTTGCTTGATGGAGCAGAAGGAGCTAAACTGATCTATTGGTTTGCTCGTCAAGTTTCAACATTCGATGTAGCAAATTAAAATACCGGTAGTAAATACAGTTATTGCCACAGATATAAGTATAAACTCATCAACCCCTGAAGGCACATTTGGACCTACCCATTTCAAAGAAAGGTTAAGTCCACTGTCAGAATTTAGGGGTGTGTGATTTAGAATCAAAATTTCATAATGATTTCTACATGCAATATGAACTTGATCGCTCCTGAATTATGACAGTAGACTATACTATTTATTGATTTGGGTGAGTCTAAGTGTGACCACAGGGGTCGATGATTTAACAGAAAGAGGAATTATGGTCACACACAACATCCTTAATCAATTATCTTCAAAAGCGACCTTTCACAGTCTGCCAATGTTTCAGGGTCAAGATTTTATTTTTGCTTCAACTTATGATTGTTGTTTCTACTTTGTGACTTGAATGAAACTGAACTCGGTGCATTGACTTGTATCAACAATGTCAATAAGCAATTACATTTGGTATGGGTTTACATACGGTAATTTTATGTAAACAACTCCCAAAATGTCTTCACTATTACAGCTATTATTGACCTCAGTTTTAAAAATAATGCAAGGAATGATATTTTTTTCAGAAACATTGAAATAGAATCATTTAACATGAAATTAAAACTGAAATTTTATGTAATTTTATGAATGGTTTTTATAAATATCTACATTCATCTTTTATCATTTTGTGATCCTTCAGCTCAGTAATATAATTTTGAGCATTACTTTTTCATCATTTTGAGATCTTTCAGCTCGCTAATATAATTCTGAGCATTACCTGAGTCTGGGAATTTGACTGAACTTGTCCTGATCCTGAAATCTGATTGGTTGAGCAGGCAAAGTTGAGAATAATATCAGAGTGAATAATACAACTGACCACGATGATTGGATAGATTTTAGAATTACAAACCTTAAACCTGTCTGTCTCCTCTCTGCGTTCCTCACACTCTATCTTCATTTTATTGTTCTGTTTCTGTAGTTTGGAAACTTGATCAAGTAATTGCCTGCAAAATAACAATGATCAGAATATGAAAGTACAGCACTGATACTTTCACCACTACAAACCATAACAGACTAATCCAATAAAAAAGAAGAGATCATACAATTTAGATACTAAGGGTAGACGGGGTAAAATCAAACATTTATACAAAACTATAGATGATTATGCCCAGATCATAGCATATCACTTACACTACACTATCACCATTTCCAGCAAAGTTCAACAACGATGCAGTTATGTATGAACAACTCATGTTGGCTTATTCTATGTAAAGTTAGCCTCAGAAATGCAAACTACACTGTACAAAACATGTGACATTGTTTAAACTATTGTTACAAACTGGACATTAAAGTAGAAGAAAAATATATTATGAAATTGTGTCAACACTTTTGAAAAACCACCCCTTCTGCCATTGAAATGTGGTCTCTCAAGAAAGGTTTTATTCAAAGGATTATTTAATCAAGTGTTTTTTTCAGAATATTCTCTTAAAAGACAGTTGGTCTTTCATGAGAGTGGTCTTTCAAGACAGGTTTCACCGCACTTATAATATACATACATCATGTGGATATATACTTACTCCTTTTCGGCAGTCAAAGTCATTATAGCTTTACTCTGCTCCCTACAATTAAATAAATATACATGTGTTTGTGTGTGTGTGTAAATATATATATATATATATACACACACACATACACAAACATCAAACAGGATAATAATAATAATTGAAAAAAAGCCACTACATGTACCTTGTGTATTTTTCTGATAATTTTGTCTAATTTTGTGTTATGAGATAAAATAATGTACTTGAACTTTATACAATAGAAATAATGTAAAGAAACTCTTCTTTATCGGTGCTCTATATTGTCAAATACTTAGGAAAAAAAAAAAACTGTCAATATATTGAAAGCTTGTACTGTCATTCATTTTATCATATAGAATCTTTCATGATAACTGTGTTCCTTCTAATTTCACCTGCACACAAACACTTAAGAGTTGTATCAAGAAGTTCCATGCTCAAACATTTCAAACCAAAGACAGAGAGTACCCAATGAAAAACTAATTGTTCCCTGTGTACGATTTGAATTTCATTAGGTATGATTTGTGTTGAGTACAAAACTTCTTGTTACCACTCGGAAGTGTTAAGTGCGCAAGTGAGATTAGTAGGAATGCAGTTATCGTGAAAGGGTTTATAGTCTTTAAGATAATTCTTTCAGTTTTATAGTAACTCATGCAGCCATTCCCATCTCAGAGCATGAAAAAAATGTTATGGAATCAAGAAGATATTCTTTTTCAGCTTTTTGGGAAACAGATCCAACATAATACAAGCGTTAGTAAGAAATAGGTGTTCATACCTAATTTTGTTGCCAAGTTTTTCATTCGCAAGCCTGCAAATAAATACAAAATACTGAACAGCATGCAAAAAATGCACCAAATAGCAACAGCCATTCCAAAAATGTGTAACAGGAATATAACGAAAATTATATATCATCAATATAAAAATAATTAACCCTTCCAACCCCACAGACCATCATAGACTGGTCTAAAACAACAGAAAAGGTCATTCTATTTAGATACCTGGGGGTGATAGGGTTATATAAACTAATAACAAATTATAATACAAATTATTCATGCTTTCATTTTATAATGTATCATTCCATATAGTTCTCCACTTCCATTCCAAAGTAAAGAAAAATTCTGAAAATGGCAGGCAAATATTCCTGGGGTATTGTAATAAAAGAAATACCCCACAAATATTCCTGGGGTATTGTAATAAAAGAAATACCCCACATTGTGCTTTGTATTGTAATATACCCCACAAATATTCTGAAGGTATTGTAATCGTACCCCCAGTTTTGGGGTTCGATAAAAGAAAACCCCAAAAATTATTGTAATAAACGAATCTCCCTAGACAGCCCTATGTATTTATCTTCACCCCCCCCCCCCCCCAACATACAAATGCAAGCACACTCACACACAGAAATACCCCACAAATATTCATGGGGTATTGTAATAGAAGAAATACACACACACATGCATACATGTGAACAGACACACATGTGAGCACACAAACACATGTGAGAACACAAATGATGTATTTACACACACAACATACAAACAGCACACACACACACACACACACATGCAGTGAAACACACACATTCAATCACACATTTTACATTCAGACACAAATTTTTTTCACTTACACACAGTACATGTACTGATTGACTTCAGGCCATTATACATGTGATCAAACCCTTATTCAGTTAACTGGCAAACATTCACACAAAGTGAACTAATGTTCAAGTTGGGGAGGGGGGATTGAATCCAGGCTGACTAGAAGTGAGAGATTTCATGGTTTAATGCATGATAACCACATGGCCATGAAACACCCTTCACTGTGGAATGTGCAATAAATTGAAATGTTCAAATATGAATCAAAAACTAAAAAGTGAAGTAACTTTAACATGGTATGCCAATGCTAAAGTGATATAAACCACTTACTTCTGTTCTTGTACCCAGGTGTTGACGTTTTGTACAACTAGTTCACTTTCTCGGTGAAGTCTATCTCCATTTGAACGAGATTCTTCTAATGCCACTCGTAATCCCTGAATTTCTTCATTTGCGCTATGATAATTGTGACGAAGCAGGTCTACCTCATTGACCATTCTATCAGACTGAAAATAACAATTGCACATGTACTAAATAGAGGATACATCTAATATGCTTTAACCACTTAGTGTACAGATGAAAAAAAAAAAAAACATTTCAGGAATATCACACAAAAGATGACAAAAATATGAAACACAATAGGTGAGGAACTTTTTTCGTATAAACTGATACGTCTTAAAAGATTATATGTAGAAAACTAATCACTTAATTATTTTCCGAGAAAATAACAATATGACCCGTCACACGGTAATCTATGAATGACCACCTTTAAGCCAGATAGATAAAAATTATATCTATGCTGACCTGTCCATACCTTGTGACAATTCAGAACGAAATGTTACATACCTCTTCAATTTTCAGTTTGTATTTTTCTTGAAGATTACTGAGTTCGACCTTCAAGACGACTATTTCTTCCTCCCTGACGGAGAGTTCCTGCAGACTCTGGCGATTTTTGTCTTGTGTATTCATCAGATCTTGTTGAATGGTTTGATATCTCAGTTCGAAATTTTGCAACTGGTTTGAAAGAAAACATATTGGAGTAAGTATACAATACTATGATAATGTTTAAAAATCTATCATACCTGTGATATATATATATATATATATATATATATATATATATATATATATATATATATATATATATATATATATATATACATCACTTCTATATGTTATCAGGTAAATATGAAAGGCAAATGAATATATTCTGGATTGACACGAACAAGGTAAAATAAAAATCCTTGATTCTGACTGAATTTGTGATCTTCACTCACCAATACCACCTTATTTTAATGGCCTCCTCCTTCCTGCCCAATCTATCCATTTTCCCCCCAGATAACAATTTTCATTAAAACATATTCAGTAGATTTAAAATATCGTAACAATTCCATTTCCCAAATACTTCGCCCTGAATTTACCTGAAATGTGAATTTTCATCGACAATTTATTGATTGATCCTTTGAAAAAAAAAAATTAATTTCCCCAGACTTTTTAAGGTAGGTGGCTACCCATAAAATCTAAAGAGTGGATACAGGGTATTTACATCTAGCTTTATAGGAGCTCCAGTATACCACGTATACAGAAAGATAATTTCTGTCAAATATATTTACCTCATCTTCGGATGCTTTGTTTATGTCTTGCATCTTCTTCAACTCTCCATTCAGCATCCGCATCTTATCATCATAAACATTTAGCTAGTAATAAAAAAAATTCAAATGTACAGTTTTCATTTTAATAATATTAGCACTATAGGTAACAGAGATTAGATCTGAATTTTTTTTAAAAAAATCTCTAGCTACTCCTTCACTAACCTTTTTCCTCACAGATATTTACATTTGAAGTTTTATAAATCTATTAAAATTTCTACAAGTATACAATATAAAGTTACGCCGTGTATTTATTACATGAATAAGAGCCTTCTCCGAGAAATGTGGACCTGGATGGGAAAATTATAAAGTTTCCCAGGAAAACCCCTAAAGGAACAATCAATCACTGAGGCAACACAGCCAACTTTACGGGAAAATGTATCATAGAGCTATCCAAGGTTAATGGACTCCAGTAAAATGTTCTATTCAAATATTAATACACAAATGGATTAAAAGAATTGTATCACAAAATTTTGCAATCACATCAAATCAGAAATAAAATTTGGTCAAAGACAAAACCATAACCTACCTCATCACTAAGTGCCTGGTTTTGTTGTTGAACTTTGGCAAGATCAGTTTTTAGTGCTGCCACCTGGCGAGATTTATCACTTAACTGTTCCATGGATTCTTTGTGATGACCTTGAACGGTTGTTAGTTGAACTTTGAGGTCATGAACTCTCTGTTCATTATCCATTAGCTACAAATATATGTATATTTTGTGCTCTTAGCGAAATAAATAAATAAATAAATAAATACATATAAACAGATAAATAAAGCAAGCAAACTTGGTAGATGGATGCCATATAGGACTGAAAGAAAAAGCTTGATATATTTATTTTGTCCCTTAAGAAAATTAAGTCTTGTTTTTTCACGAAGAGTTAAAAATTATGAGGAACTCAAATTTTTTTTATCATTTTTTTCAAAATCTAGTATAAAAGTGTGCTTCTGACAACAAATCTTTGATATAAACATTCTCATGACAATCAATTTTATGGCTGAATAAACCAGCACTGATGACTCATACTGTATTCGACCCAATAAGCGCCCATGCCACCCTCCCATCCAGCAACCAAAAAAAAAGTTGATGTGTGTACTCTGTAACAACTACAACTTTACCACCATGCCATATAAATAATTAACTGTTATATGTCAGTTTGACTATTACTGGGTCCCAATAAACGTCAATACGTTTTTCCTATTTTTTTGTAGCACTCTATTGGGTCGAATACGATATCCATATTATGTCAATAGATACCTCAGCATGGGTTTTTCTGTACTGATCTTGGGTTTTATCTAGATCATTCTGCATCTGTCCAAGGGTTTCTTCGTATCTTGCAATCTATAACAACAAAAGAACAACAATTTTAGTATATACAACAATGATATAAACTGTGAATTAAAATGATCTTAAAGAGTTTCACAGAACCTACATGTATAGAATTCTGAATGCCAAATTACTGGGTGTTAGTCATATTTGAACGTTTTGGAAATTTATCATAAAAAAAAAAAAAAAAAAAAATAGATAACTAGAACCAAGATGTGATTGAGAATCACTATGCAGCTTTAGAACTGTCCCATAACTCTGACAAATTTTGTCAAATGTAATGTTGGCCATAATGGACCTGACACTGAATTATGTTGATCAAGCGACATACTAAGTTTGGTTAAAATTTGAGGACTTTGACAAAATGATACAGACAAAGGACTTATGTACTAACAGATGGTCCCTAAGTAATAAGCCCAACTCCCAGGTCTTCAATCATGATATTCTAAACTTTTAAATGGTTTTCTTACAATAGAGCTTAAGGCAACAGCTAAATAAAATTGTTGACACAGACAGACATCAATTCTTAGACCACTATTATTTGTTTAGCAATCCATCCATTAATCACAAATCATACAAAACAAACAGATTCAGAATTATCAACCTTGTTTTTTTTTTTATCATTTTCGTGTACAGTAAAACCTGCTTTAATGATCACCTGTGCATAAAGACCACCTGGTCATAAAGACTGTTTTTTGCTGACCCCAATTTTTTGCTGTCAACCGCAATAAAGTATAAAGACACCCCAATAGTTGTGTACAAATCAACCGCTATATAAAGACACCTCCTATAAAGACTGGTTTTGCTGTCCCCAATAAAGACAAACGGACCACCTTGCTGTGCTACCCCAAAGTACAATTTGTGTACAAATCAACCGCTATATAAAGACCACCTCCCTATAAAGACTGGTTTTGCTGATCCCAATAGTACAATTTGTGGGACCACCTCCCTATAAAGACCGGTTTTGCTGACCCCAATAGTACAATTTGTGTACAAATCAACCGCTATATAAAGACCACCTCCCTATAAAGACTGGTTTTGCTGACCCCAATAGTACAATTTGTGTACAAATCAACCGCTATATAAAGACCACCTCCCTATAAAGACTGTTTTTGCTGACCCCAATAGTACAATTTGTGTACAAATCAACCGCTATATAAAGACCACCTCCCTATAAAGACTGGTTTTGCTGACCCCAATAGTACAATTTGTGTACAAATCAACCGCTATATAAAGACCACCTCCCTATAAAGACCGTTTCGCTGTACTTTGTTACAAATATATAAAGTTCCCTAGATTTTACAGCAATTTCTGATCACCACCTTATAAAGACTCTGTGTACGTGGGGTATTTGAACTGTACTCATATACTTACCTTTCTGATCACTTATTCTGTTCGTGGTATTTGAATCATTACTTACCTCCTCTGTGTGATGTTGAGCTTGTTTCTGTGCTGTTTGAAGATTCATTTTAGCCACTCTCAACTGTCCTTCCCTCTCTGCCAGGTCCTCTTTAAGGGCTCTCTGTCTTTGTTGTAGGGATTCCACCTCACCCCTTGTAGTTGACAATATTCCATCCTTTTCTTTGATCTGCAAATTCAATGAAACATTTTAATGACCTTGTACATAATTTATCCCACTGACCATATACATGCCCACTTGTTTGAACACACATCTGTTACATTTTGTATATCATATCCCCTACATGGACTAGTTCTTAATGGGCTTGTTCACCACAGGTGAGTATGGGTGTCAGGATAGACCATCCCAAATTATACAGACATGAACATGTAAGTGAAGATCAAACAAGAAAAACCATCACAGATATGTAAAAGATGTAGAATTTTAGATGATCATGTATTACTGAAAATAAAAACTTATAAAAATACACTTTCTGAACCAGGTCAGTCTCTATTGGCCAAATTCTACTTATTTGATAATTATGTCTGAACATCTATATACAAAGGACAAACAATAAGTAAACAGTTTTACCCCTCACCCTTTAAACAATGCTTTAGGGGTAGGAGCATGGAAATAACCAAATTTATTTATCAATGGTAATTTTTTCAGTTCTATCCAGTTTATTCACTTAATCTGTGACACTGGTCAACATGGGTTAACTCACAACATCAGGTGGATGCCTTTAGCCTATCGTATATTGGCCAACTTAAAAATACAAACATGTACTTAAAGGTTTCATTTTCCTAGAACTGATTGCTTTGGTCAAGCATGAAGACTTACAGTGATGGTCAGATCTCCCACTTGCTTGTGGTACTGGTCAATATCATCCTGCAAATCACAGTTGGATTTTTTGGCCACCTGTAACTGTCGCCCAGTGTCGCTGTGACGTTCACGCTCGGCCTTTAATTCCTGCTGTAGTTGGGTCAAAATGTTGTCTTGTTGCTCAACCTGTTAAAATAAACATATAGTAATCAAGCATTACAAAGCTCACCTTACATCAATATATTTCACATCTCCAAAATTAATCTGACCTCGACCAATCTCCTTAATCACAGATCACCAGAACTTCACATGCTAAATGATAATGTCTCACTTACAAGAACACAAAACCAAGTCGTATCATCTCACTTTGTCACTAACTTTCATTTGTCTCACATGACAAAGTCAGAAGTCCTCCCAGTATCTCACTACATAGTCCATAAATCCTATAATTACTTTTACTTACAAGCATTAACAAAAAAATATAATTGTCTCACTTTGACAAAATCTGAAAAAATTGTCCAAAAAACATCTCTGTTCCTTGTGTGAAAACTCATACTCTCACTAATGATTCTGCAATATTAAACCAAACTAGAACCAGTTACCCCCATTAAAAACCAATGGACTCTTCTGTAAATCAATGATTTAGATCAGTTCAAATGTGTCTTTAGGGGTGAATGAGTTAATGAACCTAGATCAAGAACTTTTGACACCAACCTGTTCAGACAGCATTTGTTCTTGTTCTCGAGCACCTTGAAGTTCCACCTCACATTTATGAGCCTGTTGTTTATATGCTAGGCCTTCTTGTACAGCCGAATGATATTCTTCCTTGGCGTTTATCATATCCTTACGTAGCTTATCAATGATTGACTTCTGTTCGGTGATTTCTTCCTCGTAGCTTGTGTTCCGTTCACGTAGTGTTTTAACTTCGGCCTGTAATTTCCTGTTGACTTGCTCGTGTCGGACAACTTCTGTTACTCGCTGACTGAGTTGATCTTGTGTAGTCTGTAGACTCTGTTCCATCAGCATCAGTTTCTCCTCATGGTGAGCCAGCTACAATTTCAAGAGGAGAATAGTATAAAATTTTGCCCAATTGCTTTTTTTCTTATGCAAAATAAAAAAAACCAAAAAACAAAATGGTATGGGGTTATTATATGACTGGTTGTGAAACTTTGTCAATGTCTATGTATGAAAGATGTAAACACGAGTACATGAACTTGCTAGGAAAAAGTATTTTGAAGTCATGAAAGGAAGATAATCAAAATTACAGTTAAACCTGCTTTAGCAACCATCTGTATATAAAGACCACCTGATCACAGACCATTTTTTGCTGCCCCCAATAGTACCATTTGTGTACAATTCAACCTCTATATAAAGACCACCTCATTATAAAGACTTATTTTCTTGTTCCCTACGGAGGTTGTTATATACAAATTTCACTGTACATGCTTTTTAATCAGAGAGACAAGATAACCACTGAACCGAAGTCTTCGTCTGAGCCCATGCACAAAATTTAGGAGCCCCTATGAGAACCAGCCCCTTTTGGTTCAGAATGTAGAAGCAAAGATCCCTGGGCTGGAAATAATTCAAATTACATGTAGTTTAAAATCTGTCTAGCTTTGTCACAGTTTACATTTGTAACTTTGACTTAGGGGACTTAAAAACATCGACAGATCTGACCTATATAAATTCAAATTTTTTGTTGCTCCCATCAGATGAGTAATTATCAAATCTAACATGGCCAATGGAATTGGAGCTGATTTTTTTTTTTTTTTTACCAAAATCTTGTGCTTGTTGTGTGCTGTGAAAATGTCTAGTTTAACCCAGAAAACCCCTAAAAACACATCTGGACTGGTCTAGTTCATTGATTTACAGACAAGTCCATTGCTTTTCTGGGGTTGATGAGTTAAATGAAATGTATTGAATTCCCGATGTTTGTAACATTTATAAATTTAACGTTTTTAGAAAATAAAAAAAAGAAGTTTGAATGATTAAATTCAGGATTGCAAAATGGATTATTCATCTCAAACAGAAAAATTGTACTAAAGATTTCTTAATACTCGCAAGTACATGTACACTTAAATTCCCATAAAAATCAGAATTGGGATCACTTATTTTAAAGAACTGGTGCTAAAAATCGCTTACCAAAATCCATGCCTCATTTAAAGGAATTTATTTCCTTTACTTTAAACCTTAAATATTAAAACATGGGATTTAGACACAAAATTAAATGACAAATTACACATGGACCTTAGAAAATGGAAATGATAATTGATCATCCGTCATGTAATATTGACAGAAGGATTACATCAGATGTATATTCTCTGACATTGACCACTGAAATCAGCATGATATTGACATTGATATGAGGAATAAAGCTATAGGAATGATTTAACATGACAAGCATACAGCAACATAGGGTATTAAGTTTAGTCCTCTTAAAGACCGACCCATTTCTTCTCTCATGTTTCAAATTGTCAGTTTCTCGTAAGTTTTTAACCCAACACAAAACATTTCTCTACTCCAAGAACTACTGTATTGCAATCAAGATATATTAGACTAAATTTCTTCTTAACCCTTAAACCACCAAGTAACACAATGGTATGCTCTTATCTTTTGTATTAGAATGGTCTATTATGGCCTGTGGGGGTAGTAATGCTTTATTATATTTGTCTTAAGTGGGCTGCTTTTCTTCCAAAAAATTTCTTTTGTGTTATTTTAGAATATTTTGGTCCTGAAGTGTAACAAGTAACTGCTTATATGGTGAAATTTATTACTGTGGTATTACCATCTAGCACAAGACCTTGTATCAATTAGTGATTTCTTGTCAATTTTTAGTCACAAAAGCACATACACTGAAGTAAGGTTCATATTTTCCCAATTTAGTTAACTGTTTGTTGGAAGAATCCATGGTGATGACAAAGGCAATAGATTAGGAAATCTACAACATATGTCTATACTGGTAAATTGATTAGTAAATCTATGACACATGAGTATATGACAATGTGGTAATTTTCGTTGTTATGATAAATCTCAATGTTTTTATATGAATCGATGTAAAATTAGCCATGGAACACAGGACTTAACAAATTCTTTGTCCCCCTGTCATACATTAAATGTATCAACAACAAAGTCATTGGTAATTACATGTACATACATAAATTTGCAGAAAAGAAAGCAAAGATTTGCAGAGCGATGGTATTTATTTGTTATTGCATGTATATGTTTAAATTATTCAGTAAAAGCAGACACTTATGACGTCCATTACAGATACTTGACAATTATAAACATCAGAAGTTAAGTGATATTAGCAACTTTCCCTTCTCCAATCTGCCACTGTTTTTTGCAAATTCAAACATTATATGCTAAAAAAATTTTGAGCTCAAATCAAAACATGACCATAATGATAAAAAGATAAAGAAATATTACTGAAATAAAAAGAAAAATGGACATTGCATTTTGCAAAATTCTGTATTTTTTGTAGTTTGAAAAAAAAAAACATAAATAAACTTTATTTATTTAACAATTATAAAATAATTAGTATGGAATCTATATAAATGTCTCTTGTTGGCTCTGATGTTGTCATGACAGTTGATTGACATGTAAGTTAACATATTGGTGATTGATTTCAGCATGAAAAACATTAGCCTAGGGCTTAACCCATCATGCTATAAAATTTAAAGTACAATCCATGTTTATTTTTGTACTATAATTGCAGAAATATGCCTGACACATTTTAATTCTTATTTTCATATCTAGATAACACGTGCTGTCTGACAGACAATACAACAATATTGATCGTTGATTTCATAGTTATCATTGATTTCATTGTCTGTCATCACTCATTTCATTGTCTGTTATCGTTCATTTCATTGTTTGTTATCTAACTGGAGATGAGATAAATTGACGACAACACTCTACTCAAGTCTTGGTAACAGTCAACTAATAATATTAATAGGATGAGACACAATGACATATACTAGAACTACAGGTATATGTGGTTATCTAGTTTAAACATCCCATCTCCACAGGTAACTCATTTTTGGAGTAGAACGGTATGTAGGAAAGTTTTGTGTGAAATGTTTAAAACATTTCTCTATGATTAGACATTAAAAGTAAAAAATCCCAATTAGGGTCAAAATTCCATGAGAATAAATAAACAAATACAGAAACAATGGATATTGAAATATCACATGGAAGATAAGGAAGACTCAAATTTGGATGTCGAAGGGTTCTGAAGTTTCCCCATCTCCAAACAGTCCCTAATTACAACAACATTCTGGTTACACCTCAACCCCTAATAAACCATAAAGATATTTAGCTACAGACAAGTACTGGAAAAAGAAATAAAAAGAAACTACACCCACAATGCCAAAATAATGACTTTAGCTACAGGTACTTAGCCAATAAAAAGAAAACACCCACAATGCCAAACAGATCAACTACAGCTTCAAACAAGATGTGTTTGTGAAACACAAATGCCCCAGGTCCCAATAAATTGCTATGCTGGCAAATACTATGTATACTTTAAATATTGTAATGTTCTATATTTTGACTCCACCCCACCCACCCCTAAGGGCATGTGATGTCAGTGAAATGTGAGCAACTCTTAGATGAACTTACAATCCAAGTTTGGTTACTGTATCAAAATCCAAACTTGAAATATTACACTTGAAATGTACATGTAAGCAGCACAGAATTACGGACAGACAGACGGACGATCCAAACACTAGATTGCACCCAGCAGATCTTTCAGGCCGAATCTGAAATTTGTACATAATGAACTATACCGAGGCCCTGTATAATGTATATTATACATCTTGTAAATAATCTCTCGGTAAGATTTAAAACAAGGTAATTCACACACTTGAGTAAACATGGTAAAAATTTGTCTATACCCAAACAATAAATGCATCTAAAATATTGAACCAACCATAAAACAGCAACACAATACAAAACACTGCCAGACTGGTAACAAAAAAAAAATTCTGACATGATCTTTATATTTCACATCAAAATAAAAGTATACTGTACAAACATATTTAACCAAAATTCTATAGCTCTGGAGTTTTATTGGTTTTGTCCAGGTGTTGTTCACAGTCTTGTTGATATACCAAGAAACGTGTATACCGACAAACTGACCAAACCACATCAATACACACTACATGTAAGAATAAGTTATGAAAATATAAAAGATCAAGCTCAGAGAAATGAGGATACACTTAGAAATTTGACAACTCACCTCCTGTGCACAGTCCTTATACTGAGCTCTGGCTTCTGACATATCGGTTTTGAGGTGATCTGCTTCATTCTGTACCTCAGCGAGCTGTAAAGTGATTAAAACACTTGAAACAATGTCTTATATGTACAATGTCTTATATGTACATTTTTATGTGTGTGAAATATATATGTATGTATATACATACATATAAATATATTGTATAGGGTGTGTGTGTATGTGTGAGTGAGAGAGAGAAGAGAGAGAGAGAGAGAGAGAGAGAGAGAGAGAGAGAGAGAGAGAGAGAGAGAGAGAGAGAGAGAGAGAGAGAGAGAGAGAGAGAGGGAGAGAGAGGGAGAGAGAGGGAGAGAGGGGGGATGGAGAGGCCGTAAAACACAAATAAGACATAAACATGTAAAAGTTTACTGATGATGGGTTTGTCCTGAAAACATGAATGAATTCAGGTGCACCATAATCCTTGTAACTTCATTTGAGTTTTCTCACAGGCATGATAAATGCCTTAAACATTGTTAAATGTCGTAAAATCTTGTGACCTTACACAAAACCAGCATAATATGGTCACGGTACCTTTGATGTCAAAGGTACATAAGAAAGGTATGGTGACAAATTACACAAGAAGGTATGCAAAGAAATCCAATTACCTTCCAAATATAAGTAAACCCTTAAATGCAATGTCGGAACAAATTTGTGAGAATAATATCGCTTAACTATAACAAGCTATAATAGGAAAAGCCGGTAATTGCCATAAGAAGATTAAAATGCATATAATTTTTTTTACTAATCACATACTTGAATCCAACAAAAATCACACATAATTACCTGTGTTTCAGCCCTCTGTTTGGACGACTGCAAGTGATTAATCTCAAGTTTCAAATCTTTGATTGTTGCTTCTAACTTTTCGATCTGAAATAATGAATTTTCGTATTCTCTTAATGTCATTTCCATACCAAAATTCCAGTTCTTATCACCGGTCCTTCTAACCCCATACCGCTTTTCAATAATATCAGCTCCGTAAGACATATTGCGAACTTGAGGTCAGGAAATATCCGAGCTTTCATACATCACAAACTATTCCATATTCCTTTAAGTGATATAAGCATATTATTTTCATCATACCCTATTGTATACAAAACTTGAAATCACAATAAAAATAAATCCAGAGTTTTCACATAACATGTATAACTAGTCAACATGACCTCCACTGCCATGAACACACAAAATTTATTACATCCAGTGAAATATACGATCGGAATACCACACATACATTTCTCAATCACACATTAGATACTTCTGTCAATGGTCGATATCACTTGATATCTACAAGTTGATTTCACCTATCAGTTCAGTAGTCCATGTAATTATCAGTTCTCAATGCCAATCTCTTTCAATAGATGTTTGCTAAACACGTTGATTTGAAAAGGCAGTACCAAACAAAATCACAAATGTCAATATTTGGCCGATCTCATCCGCATATCCCTCCACTTCTTGAAGTGTAATTTAAAGAAAATGCCTTCCGAAACAAATTTCAACATTTAACTATAGTGCTAAATCTTTATTTACAAGGCTTTTACTAAGTGCCATTAATAGTAATATTTAATTACAATTTAAATCTGCCTTTCGAAGCTAAATCATAATCCACACCGATTCATTAAATATGCCAATGTAAGCAGGATACGTCCACTGGTCAAATGGCAAATTAGGCAATAACTATAACTGCAGAAAAATAATTTCTAATATGAATTTATGAATTAACACCGGAGACAGAGAGAATGTTCTGATTTGTATATGCTAATGTCATTAAATGACCTAATATGAAACTATTTGATCAGAGATCAATTTCCCCCTTCAACAAGCAGATCAATATTGACATCAAAGTTATCACACCCTTCTGACTGCCTCTGTCAAAATTAATGTACACAAGATTTTCCTGTATTTCACGCCCTTTTTTTAAGCAATTGATTTCCAATATTCGATTGACAAGATCTAACACAAACTAATTCCACTTTTTCTCATTTTACACAACAACACATCTTGAGATGTAACACTGTCATCTTCCGCATCTGTTTGTTTACACGTTAAAATTTTGTCGACACATTCCGTTCAGCATAATCCCACACTTGTCATCCACGCTGTCTTACGCTATTATACTTCAGCCATTGTTCATATGTTCACAACCAATCACCACAAATCAAACTTGTATCATGATACGATCCATTTCCACTGCACCTCTATCACAGGGGCAACAAAATCTGATTGAAATTTAAACGCCTGGTGAGAAGTTCGGCTCAGTGAGTTTCTATGGGTCTAACCCTGTTGTGTTTCCAAAAAGATCTTCAATATGACCTATTTCATCCCATTCAATTCTAATTCATTAAAACTATTTCTTCTTAAAGTTTGTAAAAAGAAGACTTCTAGATGATGTCTTTTAAGAAGGATTAAAATGAATTACATTTGCAAAAGGGTGGTGATTTTCTGTCATAAAACTTTAAACTGGATGAGACAAGTAGGGGATGTTAAAAATAGTATGCAAACTGGTTATTGAACTCTTGTCTTTGTTCATGATATAACGTTATAATTCTCGGTGAAAATTATATGTTCAAGTGATAGAAATTAAATGTAAGTTTATCTTGAAAAAAAAAAGATTTTATCAATTACCTAGGAATTTAAATGAAAAATTATGTAACTGAAAGTGGCGACATTAAAATTAAAGTATTTTATTTGACCTATCTTACACTGGCAAATAATAGACTCTTCTAAAGTTCAGTACCACAGGCCAGTCCAAATGTATCTTTAGGGTTTATATATATAAAAACTTTATTTATTTTACAACAATTATCTAACAAGTTATACAACTTATTTTAATGTCTCTTGTTGCCTCTGATGACGGTGTGAAATGGTAAGACTTACTGTGGGAGAAAAACTGATGATAAATTAAAAACTTTTAACAAGAATCGTGTTCTTCTATTTCCAATGGCTCCCGCTGAACTCAAATCAACCATCTTCTAACATAAAAGATGGGTAAGAAACATAATTTACCTAAATTTCAACTTCTATATTTTCATCCCTCCCAAAGTTCTTATATTACTAGCAGTAAAGAGATTTAAATTTCAAATGAGTAAAACAAGATTACAGTCAGTTACTATAATTTTTCAGAATAGATATGAATAAATATATTTTATAAAAAGTTAAAATCATTTTTTAAAATTGTTAAAATTGTTTTAGAAAAAAGTTTTGCTTTATAAATCCAAAACTCTCATTTTAAATGCAAAAGATCTACTAACTAGAAAACAAAATTACTTCAAGCAAATTTCTGTTCACTGATAACTTACAATGTCAGGACTAGTTACCTCATTTTCCCCTAAAGACACATTTGGACTGGCCTAAATCATTAATTTACAGAGGAGTAGATTGTTTTTCAGGGGTTGATGAAGCAAAGATTTGTGATAAATGTTGATGTAACACTTGTTTTGATAAATACTGGGTACAACATAATGATGTTTTGGTCTGCTGACATAATGGGCAATTCCATTCAAGTTAGAATAAACACTTGTAATGCTTGGATAGTAAGCGTTTAAAAGTAAGTGATAACCAGTTGATAAATGCAGACAGACATAGCCATTCAAGTACCACTTCAAACATATCAGCCATTTTTATTAAGGTCGTTATGCAATAAACTGCATTCCGGAGCTTGAAAGGAAAAAGGTGTATTCGATATTCTTGTTGATACCGCTTTGGAGTTCAGCGAGGATAAAAAAAAATCGATGAAGGAGAATTAAATTGAATAAATTCCTCAATAGTAATAAAATCCTAGTTTTACAAAAAAAACTGCAACATAAACACGATTTAGTCAGCCCTTTAATACCAAAACGAATAGAATAATTTCTCAGGTGTAGAAATACATTTTTGTTGTTATTTAAAGCAAAGTTGAATGTAAATTTCAGTTGAAGTCACACAACATAGGATTTTACTTTTCCTCTTTTTCATTAGTTTTTTGTTTTTTTGTTTTTTTGTTAATTTGGTGTTTGCTTTTTGCTTTGGCTTGATTTAACGAGCAGCATGACTACTTGAAGTCCTTGTCACTCATCCCTGTGAGGCAGGGAGAGAGATGTTCAGTTTGTGTGTTGTTTATGTCCTTGCTTGAGTGGTCCATATCACTTGCCACTACACTTGTACAATCTGATGAAGGTACATGTAATCAAACTGGCTACTGCACATCCTAGACTGTTTACCCTCTATCTAGGAATAGAGCTGCATGGACAAGAGATAAAATCTCATCTCTGAAAATCTTGATTACAATAATACAGATTTCTGCAAAATGATGTCAAGGAGCAATCAGTATCTCTTTGGCATGAGCAATCAGTATTACTCTGACAGGAGCAATCAGTATCACATTGAAGATGTTGACAATTTTATAGGAAAATGTTTTGATGTCTTAAAGGTTTTGAAATACAAAACTATATATTTTGTTCATTTCCAGAAAGTGTATATAAACCCTGGTATATATTTGAAAAATAGTGTTATTCTTAAATCAAATATCCTGCAATTTTTTTTAACTTTTTTTTTGCAACAAAATAATTTTTCAGTCATTTGATGTTGCCAGTTTTCAGTGGTGAAGAACAATTACGTTTTGCAATGTACCCGGGAAAGAACCACTTTAGTAAAAGGCAAAATCTACATGTGTACATGTTTACACAAGTTTTTATGTATAAAATATCCTTTACTGTAATGTCAACAAATTTTTACATATAAAAGTATAGTCAATTGTTATATAAAATTTATCAGGTGCTTGCATTTTTTTTCCTTCAAAATAACACAGGTAATTCTAGATTGTTACTTAATAAATCCAATGTAAATAAATAAATAAATGTGCCGGTGATAAAATTTCCTACCAGCTCAAAGCAGTAATGTGTAGAATACATGCATGTACAAATACTGATAAGAACATTTATTTTAAACTTCGATAGCAATGAGCAAAATCTTCCCCTCTGCAATGAATAGCCTTTAGCATTATATTGGGTTTATTTGAAACATGTTGATTATCTGTTCAACAGACCGATTCATAAAGATTAGATAGACGGATTTCATGTCCTAACATGATGTATGTATGTAGAAGTAATTCTGGAGGGAAAGGACGCATGTTCAAACTTGTATACTACTGCTGATTAGTACAGAATGATTCAAGAGTTTTCTCCCTTTACCAGAAAAAAAATCAGTAAATAGCAATATTTCCTTGTTGGTATTAGGGCTCTCTTTTGTTTCTCTCTCTCTCTCTCTCTCTCTCTCTCTCTGAATTATATTGCCAATCCTTAATAATAAATTACAGTCTACATGATTTCAAATTCTTTTAGAATTGTAAATTTGTTACATTTTCAGGAATCATAACTTAATAAGCTTACTGTATAATTGCTTTTATTCCCGGGGGATTTAAGTTTGCTATATTAGTGGTCGAAGAAAATACCGCGAAATTAAATACCAATGAATATAATACTTTATACCTATGAAGTATCAAAAAAACAATACGTTACCGATAAAAATTATAAAAATTTTTACCAATCAAAATCTATTTATATCTTACCAGACATTATATACACGAATCACAAAATTTTATCCACTTTACTGCGACTTCTTTCACACTTCAGTATTGGAAATGTTCTTATGCGAAATTTTCTCCCCGTGAATTTAAACAACTATACAATATTACAAAATCTCTCATCTCTAGAGCAACGGCTGTCACAATAAAATATTTTCATCATATTTCATACTCTCAGGATTTGAGTGAGGACACTTTTATAGTATGGGTATATCATATACAATCGATTCCACTTATTTGCATACCTGATAATTGAATAGGAACTCAAAACACAAAACCATTTGCTATCTCTTATATGTTAAATATTTCTTTTAATTGCATAGGTTAAACCAAGAATTCCTGTTAATTGCATAAAATATTCCCCAAAATGGGGTGGGGGGGGGGGGGGGGGGGGGGGGGGTGGGGGGGTGATGTACTGATTACAGTAAAAAGTTGTGTGTGAACATACTATTTTCATAAAAAATGTGACCATACCAAACTATGTTTTATGACAATTCTGCTTTTATGACATTAGTTTACCCAAATGCTTAATGATAATCCATTACTAGTATACATAGGATGCTTATAATAGTATTATACATAGAACTGAAAGGACTAACTGAACATAAATCATCATTATTCACTAAAATACTCTATTCCTTTAATTGCATGTTCCTGTTATTTGCATAATTTTCTCTGACATTTTGGCTAAGTAATTAAGAGGAATCCACTGTATATAAATATTAAATTTACCAACCACATGTTTACAGAATACCAATAACATGTCATAAACAACAAAACAACAATGTATTCCACATTAAAAAAAAAAAAAAAGAGAGAGAAAGAGAGAGAGAAGAAAAATCATGAAAACATTATCCAGACAGCGCAAGGTTCATGATGGAGCATCAAAAATACATATTGTCCCCTTAAAAGTGTCTCAGCAGATATATCATAAGAACATCTTACATGTACATGATTAATACAGCAAAACCTGTCTTGACAGAAAACCCTTTCTGCCACTGAAATGTGGCCTCTCACAACAGGTGGTGAGGTCTCTTGATAGAGGTTTGATCTGAAGGATAAATTTAACAGAATTGTGTCCTTATTGTGATCTCATAAGACAGGTGGCCGTTTATGAAGAGTGGTCTCTAAAGACAGGTTTCACTGTACTGTAAATGGTGGATATCTCAACATGGACAGTAAATACATTTGTAGATTACAGTAGACCTGCAAATCTTCGCTCCCGTTAAACTTTAGCCGTTTTTGCCCTTAGATGAGAGGGCAAATTTAAAATGAAGGTAAAATTTTCAAGCTAAATAATTGAAGCACAGCCATACATGCCATACTGGAGAGATTCTTGTCATTTAGGGCGAATTCAAGATGGAGTGAATATGTTTTCTGTCATGAAAGGGCGAAAATAAGCAAGGGCCAAATTTTCCAAGGAATACAGAATGTAGTGTTCCTACCTCTTCTGCTTTGTTTACTATGTCATCCTTGCAAGTCTTGATTTCCACGTCATTATGTTTAAGTTGCTCCTCTCGTCTAGACAGTTCCTGCTCGATGGCTTGTCCTCTGGCCTGTGATTGGTGGAGATTGGCCTCTAACGTGGCCATCTGATCTTGGAGACGATTTGTGTCTGTCTTGTGTCGTTGGTGGGATGCGGCAAGGTTTAGCTGTAGCTGCTGAATACTCTGTTCCAACCTGTCAATCTAAACCAAAAACCAGACATCTTGAATCGTTACATATCTCCATATTTATAAAACTTGTATTTGAACTTGCCCCCGAATATATATCAGAAATGATAATACCACAAGAAACCACCAAGGTGGTGGGACTGAATTTTGAAGAGTAGTTTTCATCACCACAAAGTTAAACCTAATTGTTGACGCAGACAGATGGATAGACAAAACATAAATATTTCAAAACTTAAACTAGCACAATTAGGAAACCGTCTCCGTTTTACTCCACAAAAAGGCCGAACATTAATTATTTAGATAAGTTGCCATACCCCACAACTAAAAAGACCGAACATTAATTATTTAGATAAGTTGCCATACCCCACAACAAAAAAGACTGAACATTAATTATTTAGATAAGTTGCAATACCTCACAAAAAAAAGAAGACCGCACATTAATTATTTAGATAAGTTGAAGTATAAATACCCAAGGTTTTACGTAATATTCAGACCTGGATATATTGAAATCGAAGGGGAATGAATTTTTCTTTTCAAATAAACAGGGGATTCAAAATAACTGGGTTAGAATAAACTTTTTTGGTCGGGGAATCAAAATCATTTTAAATAAAGAAGGATTTTAATTTAACAGGGTTCAGTATAATTCGGCTAAACTGTAATTCAAATTTATTATATTCATTGATGTATTGACAAAGCTACTATGCAACATTTTACATTTCCAATTGTATTCAAAATCTCTAAATTCGGATGATTATTATTCTATTTTTTTTTTATCTGACAATTATCTTGGAATTCAAATATCTCAAATTCTGATATCTTCTGACAGATATTTCAGACTTCTTACCTCTTTCATAGCACTATTCTTTTGTTCTCTGACTGAAGCCAATTCTATCTTCAAATCGTTGATTTGCTCTGTGGAATCGGTGACCTGACGAACTTTGTTCTGCAATTCGTTTCGTAACTCTTCTATTTCGATTTCCATATGGCCGATTCTGTCTTCTTTTTCCAAATACTGTTACAAATTAGAAACATATGATATAGAACTATATAACGAAGGAATATTCATATATATTTTGTATACACACTTATATAGTCTCCTAAATTCCTAACTTATCTACAGACCCCCCTGCCTACAGAGGTGATGAAATCGTTTTGATGTCCTTACCCTGACGGTGCCAAGATGATGATCATCTCAAGACATTTAGTGGTCAAACTGACCAGTTCAGTGTATCAACAGTGTTAGGTTACTTAAATCACTCAGTTTTCAACTTCTTTCTGAAAACTACTCAGATAGTTTTCAGAAAGAAGTTGAAAACTGAGTGATTTAGGTAACCTAACACTGCCGATGCACTGAACTGGTCAGTTTGACCACTAAATGTCTTTAGTACATATATACTTTAATGAACTCCTAAGTAATTTTATCTCTTGGTCAGTGTGGTTAGTATCGAATTGGTCAGTTTGACCAGCATATATACCTGGTACACTACAATGACCTCCTAAGTAATTTTATCTCTTGGTCAGTGTGGGTATCAAATTGGTCAGTTTGACCAGCACCTGGTACACTACAATGCATCTCTTGGTCAGTGTGGTTAGTATCAAATTGGTCAGTTTGACCAGCATATATACCTGGTACACTACAATGACCTCCTAAGTAATTTTATCTCTTGGTCAGTGTGGTTAGTATCGAATTGGTCAGTTTGACCAGCATACATGTATATACCTGGTACACTACAATGACCCCCTAAGTAATTTTATCTCTTGGTCAGTGTGGTTAATATAGAATTAATCAGTTTGACCAGCATATATATCTGGTACATTACAATGAACTCCTAAGTAATTTTATCTCTTGGTCAGTGTGGCTAATACTCAATTGGTCAGTATGACAATTAAATGTCTTGAGCATATGTATATTACAATGAACATGTAAGTTATTTTACCTCTTGGTCAGTATGGCTGTGTTCTCCTTGATAGGTCAAGAGTTCATTCTCTAGTGTCTTGGCCCTCTGGTCATTCTGCAGGGACTGAAAGAAAGAGAACGTCACATAAGAATATGCACCAGTTTCTCCATACTAATGCAAATTTTTTAAAGAAAACATATATACTAACACAAGCTCATAGAGGTGAGTTTAAAATGTCAATCTTATTGAAAAAGGCTCAAACTGAATTATTTTTTCTAAATTTCCTCTGAGCAAAAATATTCATGTCACAGAAAGTTTCAACAGTTTCCAACAGAACAAGCTATCACATCATTGTGATTACACAAAAACCAAAAACCAAAATGTCTACCGACCTCTGCTGTTAAATCTTGAACTCTTTCCTTCAAGTTCTTGATATTTTCCTCACACTCTCTGACTCGATTCTGAGACAGTGAAAGATCTTCTTGAGAAGCGTTCAGTTCCAGTGTCAACTGTTCAATGACCTCCTCGCACTTTTGTACCTCATGCTTGGAGTCGGTGTACATTTTGTCTAAGCTTTCAATGTCGTTTTTCAAACTTTCAATCCTCTGTTCTTTATCAAGCTCTTTGTTGCGACTCTCTGCTAATTTTTCCTGCAGTGTTTTAACCGTGCCTTCAAGATGCCCGATTTCATTAAGGGCCTGATTGTATTTCTGTTTGTAGTTGCCAAGGCTGGATTCCAACTTCTGACCCTCATCCCTGGCACTGTCCACTTGATCCTCAAGTATAATGATTTGTTGTTTAAGTTCTGATAATTTGTTTTCCTGGTCAAGTACTGTATCTGAATGTCTGTGGACCTGAGCAGTGAAAAAAGAAAAGAAAAATGAAGATAACAAACTTGAAAATTTAATTAATTAAACAAATCATGGGATAAATTTCATATCATTTTGTCTATTTCAAATATTCTTCTGTCAATAGAGCCATATACAAAACTGTATATCTTGAATTTTTCATCCCTGATTATTTCCGCCATTTTACGACAAAAGGCATATTCATCGTGTTGTAAATTCACTCATTATCACCATAGTTTCATGGTGGCATGTATCTCCGTGCTTCAATTAATTAACTTGGAAATTTAGTTCTGATATCAAATTTGTCCTCTTATCCTGGACCAAAGTTTTCCGTAATACATCTGATGTCATCGGTGTTCTCAATAAGAGCCAGCAACCGGCAAAAATCAACTGCCTTTTGTAAAGATTTTGCCGGTTATGAGATTTCTGCGTTTGAAAAAATATAGTATACTGCATTTCATGCATATCGATATCTGTAACAAATGTACGCCTTTGGTGGCCCCCAAACCCCTGGCAATCATATGTTTCCTCCAATTTCAATTTCCCCCTATCACTAATCTTATTGAGAACACTGGTCATATGGCACTTTCAGTTGTAATTAATGTCATTTTTGAGGGGAAGAGCACTGGTTTTGTCCATCATAACACATTTTGAGTTTATTTTACATGCAAAAAAGAAAAAAAAAACATTTATACAGAAATTAATGTTACATTTTTGTATATATCAAGTTATAACAAAATATGTTTTAATATACAAATAAACAAAACCAAACAGCAATAAGGCAATGAATGGCCCATATATATATTTGAAACCTACTAAACTCATGAACCCCTGAAAACAATGGACTCTTCTGTAAATCAATGACTTAAACCAGTCCAAATGTGTCTTTAGGGGTGAATGAGTTAATCATTGTAGTAACAATAACTAACTTTCTAATTTTTCATCAAAGTGCTAAAACATTGATACAGAAATTCTGCCTCTAACCAATGAAATACAGAGGAATTGACTGGTATTACCTCATTCACTGTGTTTTCCTGTAATTTGTTCAACCTATCCAGTTCATCATTTAGATTTCCAATCATGTTACGATGTTCCATATTTTGGTTTTGATTGTCGCTGAGATCGACTTTGGTATTTTGTAATTCATCTCTCATTGCCTCCATTTCCGACTGCAGACGTTGTATCTCTTGCTCGTGGTTGCTCTTCGCTATCTGGAGGTCCGTCTTCAATTGTTCGATTGTCCTCAAGTGGTTCTTAAGCTGCGAAATAAACAAATTATTAGAACATGCTGAAGCAACGATGTAAAATCGTTGAAGAAGTGTGCATTATACAAAATGTCTGATAAATAGATAACTTTACGATGTTTTAGGAACACTGTTTAGTATAGCTTTTGGATTAATTATCTATTCACATTTTAACAACAGATACAGCTCAGGCCAAACTATATTCCCCACAAAAAATTTTGAAATTTATCTACAAAAGAGTCCTTATTTCTATAAAATTTTATGGAATCAAATTTCCTGGACACAAATTTTATTTCCAATTTTGATTGAATTTATATTAGTTAGAACATAATAAAAAAAAATTGAGATTAATATAAAAAATGTAACACTTCCAAGAAAATTAACTATTAATCTATTTCGAAGTGAAATCTTACTGTATCAGAAAACATGCTTTTCTGAGTAAAATTGTGGGTTAATATACATTGTAACAATTACATGTATTGGAACAAGAAAAACGATGGTGTTAGAGTATAACTAGGCCATTGTTCAGTTAATTAAAAATGAGGTTTTTGGATATGGCATATACTTATGAATAAGAACAGTTACCAAACCAGAAATAGAAATACTATTTGTATAGAATTAAAAGGTTGTTTTTTTTTACATTCAGACGGAGCAGGTTGTTTTTATTTATGCGGTTAGTTGCAGACACTTCGTACATATATATATATATATATATATATATATATATATATATATATATATATATATATATATAAACAAGATTTTCACAATAGTCATGATAGGTAAAAGATCTCAACAATTTGTTCAAATGCCACAAATCAACAATCTCGGCAGGTAAATATCAGAAACCACTCTACATTTGATATGGTAAATGCAAACAGTTTACATTCCAACACAAAAACTATACAAAAACCAACAAAATTACTTAAACAAATTTAATGATTCCACACAAGCTCTGTATTCAAACATTAGATGTAAACACTTGAAATACTTTTCATCTTTTTCCATCTTAGTTTAAAGAAAATATGTTTGAGGAACAAAATGCCCCTAAGAATGAAGTGATTTGTGTGAAGAAAACAGAGTCCCTAAAGAAATCCCTGAAAAAATTAATAATTTGAACAGAGTAATTTGTGAGAAATGCCCTGAAAAAATTAGATAATTTCCTAAGTGACAATTTGCCTCCTAGGAAGTAATTTGTGATGAAATGTCCCTAAGTCCCTAAGAACAGAGTAATTTCTGAAGAAATGAAAAAATTATGCCCCCTAAGAACTGAGTCATTTGTGAGAAATAAAACTGCTTTGAGAATAAATGCTCCTAAGAATAGAGTAATTTATGTCGAAATGCTCCTAAGAACGACGTAATTTGTGATGAAATGCCCCTAATAATGGAGTCATTTGTGATGTAATGCCCCCAAGAATGGAGTAAGTTGTGAGGAATGTCGCTAAGAATGGAGTAATTTGTGACAAAATAGCCCTAAGAACAGAGTAATTTGTGAAGTAATGCCCGTAAGAATGGAGTAATTTGTGAGGAAATGCACGTAAGAACAAGGTATTTTATGAAGATTTGTAAGTACCTCAACTCAGACAACAATGAGCTAAATAACAAATGATTTGATCTACTTTCATATTAGCAAAGAGGATTGTTATCTACAAAAGTGACAAAAGTTAGAATATCTTCTAATATCCTACATCTTCTAATATATCAACAAATATTGGTCTAGTCCAAATATACCGTGAGTCACACCTATACTCAGATAAAATATGCTGTAAACTGTACTTGAGATACCATCCTTCTGCCACTGAAAGCATTATCTGTGTGGTTTTTATAGTGTGATCTCACAATACAGGTGGTCACTAATGACAGGGTTCTCTCAACACAGGTTTCACTGTATATACGAGGCTACATCTGGGTCTCGCACCGTAAATCTTGAAAATTACTCAAATCCAAGTATTGCACACAACCATGGGTTCTCAACCAATCAAATTTCAGAATTATCAAAAGTAAAAAAAAAGTTTTAAGATGAACATACATAAGTCATTAACTTGGTTACCCTTAAATATGTAAATGGTATGCTTTTTCTGCTGTCTTTGACCAGTCTATTATGGTCTGTAGTGTTAACAGTGTTAAGCTTTATGGCTATAGACACTGAAATCTGATCTGGCAATGTGACAGCAAGTTATATAGGTAGAAAGTATGTAAAACTACTGATGCTAATAGCATCAGATATGTATTAACTCGTCAACCCCTGAAAAACAAGGTAAATCAATGACTTAGACCAGTCCAAATGTGTCTTAAGGGGTAAATGGGTTAAAATTATATTAATTGTTATAGAGAAGTCTACTGAAAGGTCAATTCAAGGAGTCGAATAATAATACATTACTTCATTAGCTAAATATTACAAACAATTATTATTTGTATAGATTGCAGAAAATATTAAAATATTAACATATTAACGAAACGGAGCAATTTTTTGGCCGTGATTAATTGGTAAATCATTAGGATTAATTTGTTAATTTCTTTAACGACCCTTACCTGCTGGTCTCTCTGATGTAAAGAATGCAAGAGTGAACGTTATACGGTGAATACTACAAACAACAGTGACTATTTTGTTACATGTCACTCAGTGTCAGTTAAAATAAAAACAAATATACATATATGATACATGTAATTAAAAAAACATTAAATTTTCTATCTCACATGAGTTAAACACTGTAACACAAGTTCATAATTGAGAAGCGGTTCCCATTCTCCTCCCGTTACCATTTTTAACGCTGATTAGATTTTAAAATAACAAGCTTAATACCACATTTCCTTCCACCTGTTGTGAGTCAGTGATAAGAATTAATATAATGTTTAAGAAGTCGCAGAATGAACTATTAAACCCCTTTACCATCTCCAGTATGTACCTCAACATAGATTAGACATATCTATTGAAACGCAGGCAGATAAAAATCAAAATTTTGGGGGTGTAATTACAATTATGAGCACTTTTCATAATGCCCCTCTCGTGAAAAAATCCCTATAGCATTGATAATTTTTTCAAATGGTATGAAAATGATTTTTTTCTATTTAGATTTACATTGTCTTTTTGAAATAAACTGGTTGTAAATGCCATTAATGATTATCCAATTGTTGAAATAGGGGGGTGACAGGTGGAGTCATTTTAGAAATAGTTTACATTGGAATTTACGATATTTTTCTAATAGTGCATCTTAATTTTAAGATTATCAAAAAATGAAATATTCAAAAAGTTTTCATTGGGAAAAGAGGAAACTGGCAATGGAACCCAATGAAAGAGGTCCAAATTAGCTTTTTGAATCTCTTTAAAAAATGATTTAACAAAATGTCATTCATAAATCATTCCTCTCAATTTTATATCACAATGGATTCAACTTTGGTCAGTTGGTTTGTTTATTTACTGGTATGTGTTTTGTTGTACATTTTGTCAAAAATCTGGTATGGAGAAATCTGCAGCTACTAGCAATGTTTTTCCCCATGTGATGGATCTATGACAGCTAAATCCAAGTTCTATAACAAGCCATGCATTCTATGATACTGCTGATGTGTCACTATTACAGGAAGTTTTAGGAAAAATATGCTTAGAATTTTGATAAAAAAAAAAAGTTTTTTTTCTTAACGGACTGGATAATAAATTATTAGGATAAAGAATAGATTTACAAACTACAGTCAAACTGCCTACAAAGGTCATTCAAACATAACCTTTGTTAATTCTTTTATAATGAATAAACCTGTTTATAAAGGACACCTGTCTATAATGGCTATTTTTGGACTTTTCTTTTGAGTGGCCTTCATAAACAACTTTGACTGTGATAATAATGTATGGAACTGTTCAAAAAATATGTGAGATTTAATAAACAAATAAACATCGCAAAATCAATAGACTGTTTCTAATATTTAGACAAATAAAAATCATACTTTAGTAACATGAGTAATGTAACCAAATGATGCTTAAACAAAAACTAGAAATACATTGCACACCAATGAAAGAAACATACGATACAGATTACTAACAACCACGTAAGTGTGACACCAAATACATGCAAGGAATCGGTGGTAATTATGACCTCAAGTACCCTAGGCTGACAGTTAATGTCCGATTATAAAACTACAAACTTCCGATCATAAACAAAACTAACACATCTTCCAAATGAATCATTGCTTACACATGCAGGATGCTTGAAAAGTCGAATATTACCTTTTGACTGAGCTGTGAGTGTCACACAGGCCATTATTTTTATTTCCAAACAGTGACGATATAAATTTTCTAATCATTAGATTAATTATCAATATGTCCATTTTATGGAATAAAATCTCAAAGAAAAAAATGTTGGAGGTTATAGAATAAAAATAATAATCATTTCTTCGTAATACATTGAATAAATTTTATTTATATAATTTTCTACTTTCATTTCCACATTGGAATTGTTACTTCATGTCCTAAACAAATTTTGCAAAGATCTTTTACAAAATCTTGCATGACATCTAGATTGGGTTATATTGGTCAATTTTTTTATTTCCTCAATCACTGTTTGGAGGGGTCAGATAGAAGGCATCAGTTTCCTGACAGAAGTAAGAGAAGACAAAATGATTTTCATACAGTCCCTTACTAAGACATTTGAATATTTTTGTTCAAATATCAACACTACTTTTGAGATGTTCCCTGCTTCTATGCTAGTACCGACAAATAAAGATATATAAAACTCTCCCAACAATCTCACTGCCACCTGATTAGGAATTGCACATATACAAAGAAAATAAACACTAAATTACTATGATTTCAATATGTTCAAATTTATTTTTTTTTATTCATTTATTCTACATTCATGCAACTTTGGATGGAAAAATGAAAACAGATACCAGAAAATAATGTTACGAGACAATCAGTTACTGTGATGAAGATACTGTTTTAAGCGGATTATTGGATTACTAAATTACAGGACCCAATTTACCATGAGAATTTTTGGAGCATCTTAAAACTCTTATATTATCAGTGTTTTTTTTAATGTGAACACAGAAAGTCTGTATATTTAATTTGTGATCTTATGTGGCACAAAGATAAAAAAAAAGGTTAAACAACACTCTTCAGAAAAGTTTCTATTGCATAATATCTAATAATCATATGATAAATTCTAAATATAATATTAACCAATCAAATTCATTAAAAGCATTTACCTCTTGCAGAGAAATTTCCTGGTCATGTTGAAGCTTCTGTATTATTTTCTCATCTTCTGAAATCTGAAAAAAAAAGAAATCAAATGTCAAAATTTATTTAATGTCTGCTACAGTCCAGTAGTTTATATAAAATGATCAGAAAGATTGTCTTAACTGTAGAAAAACTGTCACCATAAATCTCTATCATATAAAGTATTCACTTAAATTAAATACTGACAACTTAGATCTCACTCGTGAGATATAGTGTGATTACCCAAGAACAACTGTACAACTCACTTGTGAGAAATGAGTTTGATAACAACCTGAACAACCACATAACTCACTAATGAGAAATTAGTTTGATAACAACCTGAACCACACAACTCTCTTGTGAGAAATGAGTTTGATAACAACCTGAACAACCACACAACTCACTAGTAAGAAATGAGTTTGATAACAACCTGAACAACCACACAACTCACTAGTGAGAAATGAGTTTGATAACCTGAACGACCACACATCTCACTAGTGAGAAATGAGTTTGATAACAACCTAAACAACCACACAACTTACTAGTGAGAAATGAGTTTGATAACTGCAACACAACCCAGATAATGCAGATCTCACTGAAAAATGTGTGTGCTAATTTACACCTGCAGGTCATGTCCGACATACAATGTTTTTAATATTGTATATTTATCTCTTACCTTTTGTGAGTCGGCCTCTATCTGAGAGTTAAGATCTCTGATCTCCTGCTGAAGCTGTTTAACTTTATTGTTCAGTCGAATGACTTCGTCTTCTCTAATGTTCAGCTGTAGGTAAAAGGATAAAAGTTTAATATCAGTGTTCAAAACACAGAAATCAAATCAAAGACAACTTTATCAGATTCTCTAAAGTTATGTGTGTAAATAAGAGTCTAATTTCTGACCAACTCCATTCAATTTACAGGTTCAAGGTATTCAAAGAACCTAAATCACTTAAGATTCTGTATGACAACCTTTTTTAAAATCTTTAAATTTTATTTGTATTTAGGGGGAGTTGGAGCTAGCAAATGCAAACAAAGCTTTTTTCTGTTTTTATTCTCACATTTTCATACATCCAGCATAGTATTTTTAATATTTATTAATTTTTTGGGGAAGGGGAAGATGTATGTGGAATTTTCAGATGTGAAAAAAAAAACTGTTTCAAAACTCACTTCTTCCATACATCCAGTATATTTCTCCTGAGTTGTGTCTAGGTCAGTCTGAAGCTTGAGTATAACTTGATCTCTGTTGGCAACCTGCAAACATTTGTAAGATTATCGTATTTGTATATATCTACAGACAATTAAAATACAAAATTGAAAAAAAATGTAAATTTTCAACAAACAAAAAATTTAGAAAATTAGATAAAATAAAGGAAGAATTTGAACAATTAATTTTCTGTATCAGGAATTTTCATATTGTGTTGTGCTCAGGTATAGAACTATGGACAAATGAGTAAAACAAAAACGCTACAGCATTTAACACACTACACTCATCAACCTCTGAAAAATAATGGACTCTTCTGTAAATCAATGACTTGGATCAATCCAAATATGTGTTTAGGGACAAAGGAGTTAAGGATTTCCCTGTATAAAACTGGTCATCTCACCACATCAAGTAACACACCTTTTCACAATAACTGTGGACCTGTAACATTGGACGGCAAAATGATGCAGATTCCCGCAAAAACATAAATGTCGCCAAAGTAACTGATTGTCTCTTGATCTCATTTCCCTAGAATCTGTATCATTATGCTGTCTAAATTTACAGGACCACAATTATCTTGAAATGGTCAATATAAAATAAACCTGTAAGTTTACAAGACTTAAATTTTGACGTATAGGCTTATAGACAACGATCTGTCAAAGATCATCTTTAAAAAGGGGTGGAGTTGAGTATGTTGACTACCTCTTTCTGACAAGTTCTATGTTTCTCCTGTGAGATGGTAAGATCAAGCTCCAGTTGATGGAGCTGCTCCTGTAACTGATTAATATCCTGGGAGCTCTGCTGAGTTGCCTGGTTCATGTGAGAGTTCTCGTTTTTCAGACAATTGATATCATCCTCTGCTTTCAGTAACTAAATATAAAAAAATGTATATATATATAAAATTACTTCTCCCCTGAATACATTTCTGTATCAAACGTGTGATTAAAATATTTAAAATATTTTCAAAACATGGTAATGAGTAATCAAGGTCTTGAAAGTACTAAAATGAAATACAGGAAATATTTTTGGAAATTGCTCTCAAAAGCTCAAACTGTGGTGCAGATCATAAAATTTCACATCTAATTTTACCTTGAAGAGAGAAGTAATACTATCATAATAGAGTTATCCCCCTTGTCTGTAACATGGAATATCAATTTTACAGACTCATTCTATAATATACAATGTATACGGACTTCAACTATACATGGAATATCAATTTTGCAGATCTTACTATAACAAACAATGTTTACGGACTTCAACTTAACATTAAATATCAATTTTTACAGACCTAACTATAACATACATGATAGAATGTACTGAAATGACTAACCTTATCATTACGTTTCACTGGATACAATGACCTCAAACTTTAATACCTTGTACCAAGATTATAGATTAATTAGTTACAGATTTAAAAATAATTACATATATCAGTTATTCTACAGACCTCATTATAACAGGCACTGTACTGAGCTTGAGACTCCATCAAATCTTCTTGTAGCTGCTTAATGGAACTATCTCGTCTTATAATCTGTGAAGAAAACAGCAAAGATGAGAATTATAGTATATTTATCACCATAGAAACATGAACTCAACTGATGTCAATTTCAACATCACATTGGTATATAAAAATATACTGACAGTGTAAATGAATGAAAGAAATATGAAGTTATTGCAAAAGGATGACTTCAGAGAGAGAGAGAGAGAGAGAGAGTGACAGAGAGAGTGACAGAGACAGAGACAGACAGAGAGTTACAGAGACAGAGACAGACAGAGAGTGACAGAGACAGACAGACACAGAGAAAGAGACATACACAGAGAAAGGGGGACAGGGAAAATATATTACCTCTTCCTCCGAATTTTTCCTGGTTTTATCTAGATCAATGTGGCTCTGTGTTAATGCTTCCTGTAGTTTTTTAATTGTCTCAGACTGCTTGTGTACCTCTCCCAACTTCTCTTGGTGTTTGGCTTTCAGTTTTCCAATGTCATTGTTTAACTTCTGAATCGTATCATCTCTTACCACCACCTAGAAATCCAGATATATACCAAATAGTTAATCTTCACAAGTTAATCATAACTCATTACATGTTCCACGGGAAACACTTGTGATATATCCTGTAGATCACAGACCTAAATTGTACAGTGAAACCCGTCTTGAAAGACCACCCCATCTGCCACTGAATTTTTGTCTCTCAAGACAGGTGTTTCCTCAAAAGAGGTTTTATTTTAAGTATTAATTAACCAAATGATTTTCAGAACGTGGTCTCAATTGACAGGTGGTCTTTTAAGACAAGTACCACTGTATCAATAGGATATTATTCTAGTAGACTGCTAATCATCTCGCACACATTGCTGGCTGGAATTTTAAAAGAACAGTCTCTTTCCCTTTCACCGTCAGTTTAAATTTTGGTTGCCAAATTGTAAAATTTCTCAACACAATACAACTTTGATTATATCTGACGTCATTCTGCTAGAAATGTGTTAATTTTTTCCCAAATAAACACTCGTTTGGCCTTTTAACCTAGAAAGGACTAAATGTAAAATGCAAAAATAGATTTCTCAGAGAAAAAACAAAATTTTACAAATACTGATAAATTTTCAATATTAACTCATTAACTCATCAACACCTGAAATATAATGGATTGTTCTGTAAATCAATGACTTAGACCAGTCCAAATGTGTATATAGGGGTGAATGAATAAAACAACAGTCTTCTTACCTTACTGACAGTATCTTTTTGCTGTTTTTGAAGTCCATTTACATCTCCTTTCAGCTGCTGAATCAACTCATCTTTTGTCTGATTCTAAATGAACAAATGGATGATTTTATTTCTCTACTTTAGAATTATTTTTCAGTGAGCAAATATCTCTACATTTTGTTAAATATGCAAATGAATTTGTCCGTCTGATCAAGATGTGATTTGCAAAGTAATAATAATAATACAAGTAATAAAAACAAGCATTCTGTGAGTATTGAAAACAATTATCAAGAGAGGGTTAAGCAATTACAAAGCATTAACCAAAATCTAAACAGGAGGACAGGAGGTACAGAAAAGTGTAGACAAAAAAAAAAAAAAAAAACCCAAAAAACCATATGTACCCCCCCCCCCCCATTCTATGCTCCACATTTATGCAGAGCAATTACAACTTATCAAAAACATTAAATCAATATGATTAAGATATGGTTAGAAAGAACCCCTCTAAAAACAGTTTTATTTCATGAGTGGATACATGTACTTACTGTATGACGGAGTTTCTCCCCTTGAGACTTCACAGATGTTAGTTCTATGTTTAATTCTCTGGCTTGATCCTCAAGTCGGTTGATTTCATTTAACTGATGAGCACCCCTCTTCTTGGACTCTTCCAAATTGTGTTCCACATTTGTTATAATACCTCTCTTGGTTTCCAGCTGTGGTTATGAAATGGAAATGAATAATAAACAAATAATCAAAATTTCTGAGGGAAAAAAAGGAGAATGGCAAAATGGTCTGGGAAATTGTTTGGGTCAGAGCTATTTTTCAGTGGGTATGTCCGAGCAAACTGAACAAATATACTTTATTTTCAACCTAATGAGTAACAGATGCTACAGATGTAATTACTACATCAGCTCAAAACTACTTACCTCACTCTGAGCTGTTCTTAGATGTGTCTTCAGCTGATCCATTTCTCTCTCCATTTGATTTATCTAAAAACAAAGATGTACCAAAAATTAGAATTTTCCTTTACATAGTTCATTTTCCATTGCTACAGGAAACATTAACATCTATCTTCTCAGTTTTAGAAAAATGAAGGTACTTGTTGTAAAATGAATGAGAAAAAAAGACTATGAAATAATCTGTGATAATATCTACATGGCATGCTGTAAATGCTGACCCTCAAGTACATTTCCGTGCCTTTCGTGCCTTTAAAGGTCCCAAAATAGAGCAATATACAGCGAAGTCTCAAAATAATTTGATTTTTTGTTAATCCCTATCGAAAATAATTACTTATTTAATAATGTTAACTGTCTCATGTGATTTTTAATTAAATTCTTAACCTTTTAAAAGAGATATTCAGATAGGTTTTTTTTTTAAAGGAAATATTGTGATGCTGGAAGGCATGTACAATGTACATGTAGCCAATGTTATGCAAACAGGGCTAAAAAATTACACTGTTCAGTTGTCTGGAATTTTTCAATTTTGAAGTTGGACAAGTTTGATTTACCGTAGTCAAGACTTGTGCAATGGGGTAAGTTAAAACCACCTAAAAAAAAATTTGTGCATATCAGAAAAATTTGTAAAATATAAGCATGTCTCAAACATGTATGCATGTTTGATTGACTTATATCATGTACAGTGCTTTTTAAAGTTCTCTGCGAAATAAAATCTTCAACAACTACTACCAACAATACATTCGATGTTCGGACATATGGCATTTGCATTTGGAAATGTAGATTTCCCCAGCTACTTGCCCTGTAGGACAACTGAATATTTTTTATGGCCTTTTTATGAGCCTTGGTTAATGATACTAAACTTGTATTACGGTACACATAACTGCAGATTTAATGTATACAGTTCCCCCATCATCTATCATTACAAGCCCATTTATATTACTGATCTTGTTAATTATGTCTTATCAATCATTTAATTACCAGTAATTTTTCAATAAATAACAAATTTAATGGAGAAACTTTTACACAATAAAAAGATTCCATATGTAATTAACTGTATCAAATAATTGACCTATCCCCAAATGTTTGACACATGGCTCTCAATGTGCTTTATAGACGTCATTCAATTGTGATGTCATAATTACACAAATGTTTGACAGACCATTTGATTGTGACATCATATTGGAAAAGTCCTCCAAATTGTGCCACGTTGGGCCGTTTGCAAATGGTCAATTGTTCAATATATACATATATACACCAACTAAGATACAATTTTACTCTATATAAATAGTTAAATTATGAATATATGTATGGTTTACTACACGAGCTTCATTTCAGATAAAACTGTACACAAAATGATATATTCTTTACATAGCTGATATTCTATATTAGAAAAGAAATAATGTAAGAAATTTTAGAAAATGAAACTGAAATAAATACATGTTTATGTTGAAATGCACGTGTGTGTGTATGTATGCATATACATGTATGTATTATATATGACTTTATGTAGTGATATATAAACTTGAATGTAGTGATGTATGTCTGTGTGTGTGTGCATGTGTGTGTGTGTGTCTGTGCATGTGTGTGTGTCTGTGCATGTGTGTGTGTCTATGTTTATACATAATGCTTGTATATGCTTAAATGCATTTGCATAAACAATATTGGCAGCTAATATTACAAATAATCAACATATAAATTACTACATATGATCAACATGATTGGTTAGTTTAATAATAAGCAAATGAATAATAACTGAAATTAAGAATAAGATTTACCGAGGCAGGACCAAAGCAGACAGAGGCATCTTTCTAAAATACAGGTTGAGCAAACATGATTTAATAAAATGATAGAAATATATTGTCACATAGTAAAGCTACATTGCTGTATTAGTTCCCAAAAGACTGTGCTTAACCTATTGATTCATAAACCCCTGAAAAACAACTGACTCTTCTGTCGATCAATGATTTAGGCCATTCCAAATGTTTCTTTAGGGATAAATGAGTTAAGCTATTTCAAAATCTTGATTCTAATCCTCTCACCATGAAGTAACATAAGATGTGACTAAACTATGACGTCTTGTTCCTCAACTTTTTTGTTTGTTTGAATGGTGTTTTATGCAACAGTGAACAATCTTTCAGTTATATGGTGGTGGCCAGTTTTTAATGGTGGTGGAGAAAACCCGATTACAATGTACCCGGGAAGGGACCACTGGCTTTCCGCAAGTGAACTGGTAAACTTTCTCACAAAATCAGCTTTAGGTTTCAGCGTGGCTTGAACCTGCACTGACCAGCAGTAAGAGACTTTGTGGTTTAAAGTGTGATGCTCTAACCACTCAGCCACGGAGGCCCCTGTTAATCAGTTGGCTTAAAGTAAGTAATGTCTGTTGTCTGACTTTAGAATCCCTGAATAACTCAGTCAGTGTAATGCTTAACATCTCTACTTTCCCTTGCATGGGATGTAAACAGTTAGATGAATAAGACAGAGTTATCAAAATGAAATGATTACCATAGTTACAAAAATAATTAATTTAGGTTTTACCTTTTCCTCATATCTACTGTTAGCTTCCTGCATATTCACATGTTCCATTTTAAGTCTTTTTATCGTGTCTTCTCGTCTTTTCACCTAAAAATGAAATAAAATGTGCTTTCATGAGATGCTGAATTTATTAACACAAAAATACATGAAGTCACATGCATATGTACCTAGTAATGCAAAGCTGTATTGCATAGTATCTGATAGAACAAGATGTGTTTGAAAAACACTTTAGTGTACCAAGAGCTGAGCCATTCACAATTACTCTGGCTAATATTGTCAAATGTCTACTGTACTAGTAACAATGCCATGTTTTATTGATGTGAAGTAATATACAAAATTTGGTCAAAAATTAAGGATAAAAACAGAAGTTTGTTGTTGTTGTTTTTTTTTGTCAAAAACCAAATGCACTGCCCTTCCTTCCCCTTGATCTTGGGGATCTATTTGTGATAAATTATGACAAACCTTAATCAGAATAAATTGAAACCACTAGTGTGACTTACAATTTATAATCATATATTTGCATTTATGAAACTTTTTTGCAAAATTTCTAGTTTGTATTTAAATAATCAAAAACATATCTAAAAATACATGTATGACAGAAATCAATTTTACATAAAAATTTAACCAATATATACAACTTGTTTGAGAAGCAAGAAAAGTATATCTAATTGTTTCACAGTATAAAAATATTTAACGTACTTCAGAACTAAGCACATCTTGCTCACTCTGGGCATTGATAGCGAAAGCTTGAATTCTGGCTTCAAGGCGACCATTCTCTTCTACAGCCTCCCTGTACTGCTGCTTGACCTGAGCAAGGTCACTCTCAAATTGCTGAATAGTTATCTCCCTTCTTGACAACTGGAAAGAGAGAGAGAGAAAAAAACAATGTTTTATAAGTACATATATAAAGTTAAATCCAATATTATGAAAATATTTCTATGTAATTTCAATTTATATTTCAGTATTTATGCTTTCCCAGAATGGGGATAATAAGCGTATATGACATTTGCTCAAAGACTAAAGTTTGATTCATTTCACTGCTCGTACGATCAGAAAAATATATTATTTCTTTTTAAGATCTATGTTAGCTTATACATTATGAAAAAAAAAACAAAAACAAAAAAAACAAAACAATCAGTTGCAAAAATTGTCGAAATCAGACTTTAAGTTGCACTAAAATTGAGGGTGGAATCATGAGAGTGGACTTTTAAGACAGATTTCACTGTATGGACAGAGCTGCCAACATTTGAAAATCTGAAAATGGAGTAATAACAGACATTTTAACAGCATATTTTTTAGATTGTTTCTCAGTATGATTTTTTTTTATTCTGAAGGTTTGAAACAATTCAAATTTTACAGCAAGTTATTCATGTTATTGTTGATTTAAATCCTATCTGAACAAGCATTTTCATTTTATAACACTTTTTAACAAAGAGAAACCCATGCACAGTGGAACCTGTCCTTGACAGACTAAACCTTATCTTGCACAACTGCGAAATATGTTGCTCTCTCATAGACAAAGAATAAGGTGATATTCTCTTTGATTTGAAAAAATTCCACAATGTTTTATTCAAAGAATTATGTTTAACAATAAAATCGTCTTTTCACACATGGATAAATGTGTAAGAATTTCATAACAAAGGTGGCATTTCATGAAAGTGTCGTCATTCATGAGAGTGGACTTTTAAGACAGATTTCACTGTATGGAGGCCAATTTTCCTTTTTTGACAAAACTAGGCTACACATCAGCTAAAAGTGAACTTACACTGTCTTCTACTTGACGACGAACATCGTTTGCACTGCTCAAGTCTGAATCCAGTTTTTTGTAAGAGGAATCTTTTCTGGCCAGTTGTTCCTGTAGATCGGCTATGTCTTTGTTCAACCTTGCGATCTGGTCCTCTCTAGCTAATACCTGGAATGAAAAACAGAATGGAAATTTTCTCAAAGATAAACTTTGTATGAATGTTTTTATGAATCTAGAATTCCATTTCAGTCCTTTTTTCTTTTATTCTTTAATTTTGTAGGGTCTTCAAAGACTTTATACATCAAATTTCTCTTCAAAAAAAGATTGAGAATTAAATGAACTTAAAAAAAAAAACTTATAACAAATACAAAATCAACAAAGGGAAATAACTTTAAAAACAAGGGTGGTAGGTGGTAAAAAATATTTGATATATTTCCTTAAAACTATTTAATCTAAAAAAATTGTTGAGTCTTTTAAACAACCTCTTTCTCTGAAACACAACATGTAACAAACCTGGTTCGTATTTTGTGCTAATTTTTCATGAAGGACTGAAATTTCAGCTTTAAGACGATGAGACTCCTCTTCCCGATCGGCAAGTTCTGATTTGAGGAGAGTTTCATGTTGGCTGGATGTCAGATCTCGTTCTTGTATCACTGTCTGCAGTCTGTCAATCTAGAACAAAGATAAAATATATGTTATACTCTAATAGAAATGGGGCCTGGCCTTTATGAATTTTAGCAACATTTTATTGAAATTGGGAAATCTAAAAATACATTTAACAGTTTGAAAATACAAGAATCTCTTCAAGTTCATTGTTATTTGACTACAGTCAATTTTGAATGCATTTTTCCCATTGGGAATGGGGGCCTTCATTCAGTCCCCTAAAATCGGGTGCAAAATTCCTACATAAGTTAATATGAAAACCAAATTTTGATCTTACGCATAACATTCTATGAGAAAACACCTTTAAAATTTCATAAAATAATACCAATTTTTTTCTTTTTTTTCCATCATAAATTATTTCTATTAACTGAAAAATTTCATTTCTTGTACTGTTTTAAAAATTGCATATAAAATAATAAATACATACACTCTAACATCTCTGTTCTAAACAGTATACCATTTAAGTACTAACCTCTCTGGCCTGAGCAGTATACCATTTAAGTACTAACCTCTCTGGCCTGAACAGTATATCATTTAAACACTAACCTCTCTGGCCTGAGCAGTATATCATTTAAACACTAACCTCTCTGGCCTGAGCAGTATATCATTTAAACTCTAACCTCTCTGGCCTGAGCAGTATATCATTTAAACTCTAACCTCTCTGGCCTGAGCAGTATATCATTTAAACACTAACCTCTCTGGCCTGAGCAGTATATCATTTAAGTACTAACCTCTCTGGCCTGAGCAGTATATCATTTAAGTACTAACCTCTCTGGCCTGAGCAGTATATCATTTAAACACTAACCTCTCTGGCCTGAGCAGTATATCATTTAAACTCTAACCTCTCTGGCCTGAGCAGTATATCATTTAAACTCTAACCTCTCTGGCCTGAGCAGTATATCATTTAAACACTAACCTCTCTGGCCTGAGCAGTATATCATTTAAGTACTAACCTCTCTGGCCTGAGCAGTATATCATTTAAGTACTAACCTCTCTGGCCTGAGCAGTATATCATTTAAACACTAACCTCTCTGGCCTGAGCAGTATATCATTTAAACTCTAACCTCTCTGGCCTGAGCAGTATATCATTTAAGTACTAACCTCTCTGGCCTGAGCAGTATATCATTTAAACACTAACCTCTCTGGCCTGAGCAGTATATCATTTAAACACTAACCTCTCTGGCCTGAGCAGTATATCTTTAAACAGTGGCCTGAGCAGTATATCATTTAAACACTAACCTCTCTGGCCTGAGCAGTATATCATTTAAACACTAACCTCTCTGGCCTGAGCAGTATATCGACTTCCGGACTGCTGGAGATCCTGATCCATGGAATCAAACTTCCTCTGCATTTCCTGCACCTGAAATATCATCAAGAACATCACAAGAACGTTACAAACACTGACCTTGCACGACAATGAAATACCTCTCACACAGTATTACAATTAAAATGTTCAAGTATTTTTACAAAAATTTCAGTGGTTTTGCATGGCAGATCACTGTACAATCATTTCTATATATTTTCTGAAACTAAAAAAAAAAACTGAAATATGTCCTATGGATTTTTTTTGGTTTTGTCTTTATATTTCAAAACTTCAAATAAATGATTTGTGAAACTATTATTTCCCCTCTATTTTCATGTATACAGTCTAACGCCGTTTATCCAGATGCCGATTATCCGAACTTTTTATGTGTCTCCCATTCAGTCCAGATAATCGGCGTTAGACTGTACTAGTTTTCTTCTCACGGCTTAACATTCTCAATTCATGTTTTTTTTTTTTCCAAATATATCTTATTTCTTTGTACTTGTTAGAATAAAAATATGGAGTTCAAAGTTCACAAGTTCAAAGACAGGGTTAAGCCTAAGTAAAACCCACTCTGTTTTGATACTGTTTGATTTCATCTCGGAGTTGTTTAATGACTTCTCCCCGGTGTTGTGCTGACGCTAATGCTTCTCGTAATTTTTCTTCAACTTCACGATTTTCGTTCTTCAGTTTAACAATATTATCATGCCTCTCAGCAACCTGAAACAACAAAATGACATTACAAATTAATTCAAACTTGGGATTAAGGAACATAACAAATGTATAACTCATTCATCCCTAAAGCCACATTTGGACTTGTCTGAGTGATTGATTTACAGAATAGTCCAATGTTTTTCAGGGGTTGATGAGTTAATCTATCAAAACTGGGTCGTCCATTGACCTAAATTTGTTGTTACATGTAATACATAAATATCCTGGACATAATTTCTACTCCATAGTTCAAATATATAAATAATAAAATGTAAATATCTGAAATTTGGGAAAAATTTACAAACCATGCACCTGTAAGCCATTCTTATATAAAAGTAGATCAACAACAATCTTCAAGTTTGTGATTTCTTTAATGCTGAAATATCTTAGCTTGTGTGAACAGGATTAGACATAGAACGAAAGTAATTAAATGTGGATACTAACATTGGACTAATTAGGGCCTATGTTAACAGGTTTTTAATTCATGTAATTATCACTTAATTAGCAAATATGGTGTCAGCGGGTTCATTATAGAAAATTCAATACCTAGAACAAAAGATATATTATCATAGAGAAGATCAGTTTAGAATCATTCTCTATAATAGCAGTTATATTATTCTACTCTAGGATGCCTACATACATGTAGTTTATACAAGCCTCTGGTATTACAGACAAAAAGATAAAAGATATACATGTATATACATATATAAACTTTTGAAGTGTTAGTTCTAGATACGCTGCAGAAATAATGAGACAAGAACAGTGGAATGAATCAATAAGCTACATGCCAACACAGAAATATTATGTGGCATATTATAAACATTATAACAGTCATAACACTACAAAGATATCCTGTCATACACATGGTACATGAAATATATCACTCACTGCATAAACAATGTCAATACATGTATATATATGTATATATATATGTGTGTGTAAATGTCAGTTTTTGTGTGTTTATTTCATTTTGTTGTTTACCAAATTTCATCAGGATTCTATGAATGATGCATAGTAATCATAATATTAGTTTGGTATACATGTATACTATATGTCCGGGTGAAACACATTTTATGCCACTGTACAATACTATGCCACTTCAATATGTATAGAACATGCTGCCACTGTAGTGTCTGGGTGATGCATATGTTTTGTTATTGTAATTATCGACAGGGAATATTTGTACACTGTTACTTCAGTATGACAGCGTAAGGTGTACCCTGTGCCACTGCAATGCCACTGCACTATGCTGTGCCACTTCAACATCAACTGGAATACAATGCCACTGCAATATCAGGGTGAAACATAGACTTTTTGTCACTTTAATATCAAAAGAAATGAAATGCCACCAAATTATTTTACCAAGGTATTCATGGTATTGCTTATGCCACATTATCTAAGTGAAGTATTGGTTATACCACATTAACCATGCCACGTGTCTTTTATAAAATAACAGTGATAATAGTCTAAGCCACTGAAAAATTTAAGTGGCATGTAAGAATAACCGATAAATCTGTATTATTTTGCAGTTCAAGCATGAATCACCTCGAGATTTGGTGATGGAACAGCCCCTCTCTACCCTAAGTATACTACTATCTAAATGGAATGCTTGTTTCTTTGATCTTGGACCAGTCTATTATGATCTGTAGTGTAGCTAAAGGGTTATTTAGGTCTCAAGCATGACCCAGACCGGAATTTACACCAGGGACATCCCGCTTGCAAGCTAAATGCTCTAAAAACTGCAAGAGATGTCATCCCAAGAAGATGTATATATGAATTCTTCTATGAATTCAGAAAAACTAAACAGAACATGTAGAATTCTACAGAAACGGATCAAATTTATCCAGAAGTTGATTAGATGTAGCTAACATATAACTAAACTAGCTGGGTGATAGATAAACCGTTACATTATAAAAATTCACATAAACACAACCTAGCTTGTACATTTTACTTTATTCAGTCAATTCACATGCAAAATTCACTTTGTCAGATGGAGCTTTCACTTGGTAACTACATGTATATTGATTTGTAATGAATTACTTAGCTGGTATATATTATATGGTGTATAGATATTGATTTGAAATTGATACATACATGTACAAATTACTTAGATGTAAACAAGGGTTTTTGAAAGTTCAAATTTTATGCAGAACTTCGATAAAGTGAAGAGAGCTGCGACTACATGTAAATCTAAAGAAATTCAACATGCACTGGTGATAGAAGATATTATAAACAGCAGAACGTGAAGGTGCATCTGAAAAACTTACACTAAAGTCATGATAACCATACGTCTTAAATAAAAGAGAATTAAAAAAGAAACAAAATAAGGATACAAATCAAACACCAATTGAGAGAAAATATTTGGTTAATATGTGGATTATATAACTTTGAAATGAAAATTAGAAGAAGTCAATAATTAAAATCAAATTAACAGAATTTTACAGAAAATGCTAAAAAATTAAAAAAGAATAAAAGACAAAACCCACCTGGGATGAAATAATCACTAACACTCATAAACAAATATACCCCCCCTCCCATCTCAAGTACAACACTTTTAAAAAAAAAATGTTGTACAATTCCAGATTGTGGCAGTCAGTTTTTGATGGTGGTGTAGAGAACACGGTTAAAAATAGATATGGGAGGAGACCGCTGGCCTTCTGCAAGTAAACTGGCAAACTTTCTCACAGAACCAGCTAAGGTTCCAGCAGATTTCAGCCCATGTTGACTAGAGACCTGGTTTAAAGATAGATACTTTAGCCCTTCAGCTGCAGAAGCTCCCATTCCAACATACAAAAATCTCTGACAACTTACAACACAGGTAAACCAATGAAACCACTGACAGCGTTACTATCTATTTGACAGTATTATCTATATAGTGATTCTGTGATTGTCAGTAATTAAACATCACTCAATTATTTTCTAACTAACGTCACCACATCCCCTACCCCATACATACTGACCTACATTTTTCATCAATGAAATAGAACTATACACATGCATTACTGAAAAGCACACATTACAACAGACCTTTTTATGATAACTGCGGTGCTGCAACTTTGGACGGCAAAATGATACAGAATCCCTCTAAAATATAAGCAGCGTCAAAGTAATTGATTGTTTCCTGACATCATTTTGCAGGAATCTGTATCATTTTACCGTCCAAAGTTACAGGATCGCAGTTATTGTGAAAAGATCTATTAAGTACTGTTAAAATGCATCAACCTGGTTAACAGAATGAAAACACACACACACACTACCGATAAATAAGATCAGCTTATAATGATAATGATGTTAGATGAAAACCAAGATGTGTTTGTTAAGCACTGATGCCCCCGAGTGTAACCAAAATCCAATAGTAATGTTGCATTGACATGTGAAATTTTCTACAAATCTTAATGTTGAATGTACATTTAAGATATTTTTAAATTTTGTTTTTAATTTTTATTATATAATTCAGGATAATTATCATCATACAATGTACAAGAGACTTGACCTCCACTGAGAATCGTGACTGGCTCTGACCAAACCAGTACAAATATACCCATAAAACCCAACTATGAGGTGCGGATTACAGACAACACGATTACTTTGTAAAATAGAAATAAGAATGTTAACTGACCTCTGAGGTGAGGGCATCCCTGGTGTCTTTGGATGACATCTGGAGTTTCTGTAGACTATTGGTCAGCTTTTGGACCTAAGAAGTACACAAAGTTAATAGTAAACAACTATTTTAATATTATTAATCATGACAGTAGCAGTGAAATGAACGAACAGGTTTCTTGTTCATTTCAACTCTCCAATGTCCAATAATAAATGTTACAGCCAAAATGACAGGGGACCAGTCTAATACACATGGACACGTAAACAACTGGAAAGGATGAAACCAGTCTAATATACACATATGTATGAAACAGAAATGGATCTACTGACATATTAGCAAATTCAAGATAGAACATGAATTATCACATGATTTTAATTCTTAAGCCTTTGACGTTGACTAATTTGCATGTTGAAAAAAAAAAGAATAAAAAGCATGGAAATGAAATTGGTACAATGTTACAATTGTTTAAGGGGTTTCCAGATTGTAATAAATCATTGTTGAAGAAATATTAGGTCAATTTGAAATTAATTAAACATTCTGAGCATATTTAGAGTTAATAAGTTGGAATTAACTATTTGGGACATGTTAGCTATTTGTGATATTCTGAAAAATGGATTAATTTATGATTTTTTAATTTTTTTTTTTTTAAGTAAACGTATTTGACTAGATGGTGTAAATAAATATTAAAAATATGAAAACACAATATGTTATATATCAAAGAGGAATTATGAATGTGCAGGGTTTTTTGAACAGGGAGTGTGCAAAATAATGGAATGTGTGAACAGAAGGGTCAATTGGGTGAATGGGGTGGCAGATAAGTAAAAAAATTTTCAACATAAAATCTGGAAAAAGTGAAATTTGAGTTCTGTCACATATCTTGTATAGAAAATGAAAATAATAAATAAATACAAGTAAAATAACTTTTCTATAAAACATGCAAGTTCCAGTGAGAAAAATATAACCATGCAATATTTACATTTACGATAATACATGTACTGATCACATGAAATGTCATATTTATTCATTTTGTAGATATCTATATGTCTGTATATAGCTCTTACATATCATAAACTGATCATCAGTTACATTTAGTCTTGATTTTAAATTTCAGAAAAAAAAAATGCACGAATTAATGTCCCGAGATGAAATAAAAGATATTTTGTTGCACATAATTCCAATACAAAACTCTAACAAACAGAAAACATGTGTCCAGTCTATAAAACAAAAGACATGCAATACCGGTAAGTAGTAATTATGAATTTAATATATTCTGCTTAAATATGAACTCATCCACCCCCACAGAAACAATAAGACTGGGTCATGTCTTTGATCTTAAGATGAGTCCATTCTTATCAGGGGTGGATAAGGTAATACATGCTAAGGTGCTTGATTAAACGCATAAATTAAACACATGCTATGACGTAACAGCGGCACGTACAGCATACATGCATCAGTAGTTATGGTCTATGTTATTATCTGAAGTATTAAACATTTAATATCAAACCCATAATTCCTATAACACATAACCATACACATCAAATATTAAAATAAACCTCAAAATGTTTTAGTAAATACAAAACAATACACCTGATACCTTTAAAAATGTCAAAATTAGATCCTATTGCAGCATCCCAAAATTCTTATCAAAATACCAACTTAAACGTGTTAAATGATGAAATCTATATATGTTAGTTAGTTCCACCAATGATAATATTTCATTTATACTCATATCAGCATTTAAATATTTTCAATTTAACATTCTAATGCTAAGTTTTGTTTGTGCTTATATCCTGTTTTACCGTAAATGTACAACCAGTACAGAAGTTAATCACTGATAGTACACAGATCTACCCTACACTGGAATTTTCATCTTAATTGTTGCTCACAGAAAATAAACTATAGCATGCAACTAATGACTCTGTAACAAATATTACAGAGAGAGGGGAGCATACTTTTTGATGAGCTTTTCTGAACATGGACTATAGATATTTTACTGTATTCAAGTGGCTCTATTTTATACCCCTCATTCGCGCACTGCAATATTGGTTGTATTTTACAACACCCATCTGCGCACCACAATATATTCTGTGATATATATTTGTATATTATAAGTAAATACACTGGTTTAGCAAAAACACCTTGATGAATTCATTCAACTTTAAGTGTTAGTAAGTCAACACTATTCTTTGAAATTTATTTCATTATTTTTTTTTTTTTTTTGGGGGGGGGTTGGTAAATACTTTAAATACACTGTGTATCACAATTTAGATAAAAATAATAAATGGGCATTTAGGACCGACTTTTATACCAATATTTGAATACTTTTTGTATAAAGCATCTGAAAATAATCATATTTTTTTTTATTCTGTGGCTTCAACAATTACCAAGTGTTGACTCCAGAAATCATGTATTGATAAATGAATTCACAAGATATTTCCAGTACAAAAGAAAAAACATAAATAAAATATAAAAGACATCTACACAATCAAGCATATGCAAAAAGACAACAACACAAACTGAACAAATGAAAGCAGTGTATTATTATTGCGAAGCTGGTGTGTGATTATATACACTACGAATACGTCGTGGCTACCTGAGCTAACGAATCGGCATGTTGAGTTCGCAATGATTGCATTTCTCCTTCCAACCGAGACATCTTGGCTATGTTAGAATTGGCCTGTATGTACACATTGATGGATAAACGTATGTGATTTCATATTTAAATGATTTGACAAAAAAATAAAAAAAAAATAAACAACGCTCAGCGCAGTTTCTGAAAACAAATACATTAGGTACAAGTAATTATTGTTAACTGAATCAGAAGATTAAAAGATAAATGTACTGCAAGCTAAAAAAAATCAACAGTTACATGTTAGATTTTCAACATCATGTACTTTGATATTTTTTTTTCTCTGTCTTAACTCACTTTAAATTATTTCGGAATGTTTTTCATTAAACAAAATTTAGCCAATAGCTCTCTTCCCCAATTTTAATTTTGAATTTTGATTAGTGTTTTATGCCACACTCAAGAATTTTTCAGTTTTATGGTGGTGCCCATTTTTTTTGGGGGGTGGAGGAGAGAACCTGATTACAATGTATGCAGGTAGAGACCACCGGCCTGACAAAAATCAGCTTAGGTTCCAGCGGGGCTCGAAGTGAGAGACGGTTCAAAGCACGATGCTCTGACCACTCGGCTACGAAGGCCCCTGGCAGATTTGAAAGGATTAGAGACTCTTGATCAGTTCATAAAGATATTATAGAATTAACTGAAAATATTAGTAATATATGACTAAAACATACATAAATACATAATACTGTTAATAATTGAACTTATCAAAAACATCAATAGCTTAGTGAAATCTTGCATATAGAGAAGAAAATAATATGATGATAGGGCACTGACAGCATCTCACAAAGTATACAAAGCTATTGCCATGGCAACAAAACAGAGATATTCTGTCATTTTCTGACATTATATACAGTTTATATGGGTTGTACCCATGGTCAAAGCCACACAGATGCTGGCTTACAGATCTTAATGATAGTGCAAAAAGTTCACTTCAAATGCATGAAAGCATTGTTATATATATGTCTCATGTATATGTACTATAGACCACATATGTCTGTGTAAATGAATGTCAGTAAATATGTCTATGTTAAAAACTGAAATGATGCAACACCTTCATCTCCCCATGAAAAGTTTAAATTTTCCTATTAATTCTTACTAAAATTTAGAGTCTCCCCCATGAGATTGAAAAACCTCCCCCATGAAAATTTTTCAAGGTTGGCAAGTCTGCATTTACGTTTATTACTTCAGGCCTTTTTTCTATAGATTCCACGGGGCTGAGATTCGGCGCTATTCCCAATGCAAAATAAATGTGATTTTTCCCAATTTGATGAAAAAAATTCCCAACTGGTGTACAGACTGTGATCATAATGAAAAATAGATTATTTCTGAGGGAAATACATTGAAAAGAAAGAATCCATTGCATGTCGATTTACATGTGTACAAACTATTTTTCCAAATTTAACATAATTTCACATTAAATTTCCGAATTGTGTCACCAATGGCATTTTCCCAAAATTGGCAGAAAAAGGCCTGTACTTATTTAAGTTTTGTCACTGTTATTATAGCTAAAATGTTTATATGTGTAGCTTTTCAGTGTAGGTAACCTTTCCTGTGTACAAGTAATAACTAAAATGTTTATAAGTGTAGCTTTTCTGTGTAGGCTGTCTTTCCTGTGTGTAAGTAATAACTAAAATGTTTATATGTATAGCTTTTCTGTGTAGGCTGTCTTTCCTGTGTGTAAGTAATAACTAAAATGTTTATATGTATAGATTTTCTGTGTAGGCTGTCTTTCCTGTGTGTAAGTAATAACTAAAATGTTTATATGTATAGCTTTTCTGTGTAGGCTGTCTTTCCTGTGTGTAAGTAATAACTAAAATGTTTATATGTATAGCTTTTCTGTGTAGGCTGTCTTTCCTGTGTGTAAGTAATAACTAAAATGTTTATATGTATAGCTTTTCTGTGTAAGCTGTCTTTCCTGTGTGTAAGTAATAACTAAAATGTTTATATGTATAGCTTTTCTGTGTAGGCTGTCTTTCCTGTGTGTAAGTAATAACTAAAATGTTTATATGTATAGCTTTTCTGTGTAGGCTGTCTTTCCTGTGTGTAAGTAATAACTAAAATGTTTATATGTATAGCTTTTCTGTGTAGGCTGTCTTTCCTGTGTGTAAGTAATAACTAAAATGTTTATATGTGTAGCTTTTCTGTGTAGGCTGTCTTTCCTGTGTGTAAGTAATAACTAAAATGTTTATATGTATAGCTTTTCTGTGTAGGCTGTCTTTCCTGTGTGTAAGTAATAACTAAAATGTTTATATGTATAGCTTTTCTGTGTAGGCTGTCTCTCCTGTGTGTAAGTAATAACTAAAATGTTTATAAGTGTAGCTTTTCAGAAAAATTGGCAGAAAAAGGCCTGTACTTATTTAAGTTTTGTCACTGTCATAATAGCTAAAATGTTTATATGTGTAGCTTTTCTGTGTAGACTGTGTTTCCTGTGTGTAAGTAATAACTAAAATGTTTATATGTGTAGGTTTTCTCAGTAGGTTGCCTTTCCTGTCTAATTTCAGATCTGAAGCCAACTAGATAAAGCAGATATTGGTCAAGTTAATAATTATGTGGAATTATTTTCCAACAGATATTACAAGGAGTGAAAAACAGAATCTGTTGTGTGTATTAAACTGACACAAATATATAATGATCAAACAAGAATGAAATAATATTATCAGAATAGAGATATTTTATCAGTGTTTTCAGCATATTGAAAAAGACTGGCGGTATTCTACATGAAACAGTTCAATAGAGAGACAGATTATTCAAACACTGCACAGTATAAAAAGTGATTTCTCGCCATGTATAGATGTTATGTTATACAAGTACGAATTTGTGGTAACTTCTGAAGCCAAATTTCAAGAAAAAGTGTTATAAACATCAAAACTTAACGTACATCAGTTTTAGACTCCTCCAGCTGTTGACGAACCCCAGTGAACTCTTCTTCCAGAGTTTTGTTCTTGGCTTCTAAACGATGAATCTGTAAAATGTACATATTATCTTTGAATATCAGCAAGTTTGAATTAATGATGAACTATGACCCTGGAACTTTATTCTATTGATATTTAAAGTTCAAGATTACAGTACATTGGTTTACAATATTGGATACATTGTAGATTTAGAGAGAGGTGATTTAAAGAGATACATTTTAATTACAATTTCAACTATTTAAAAAAAAAATAATTCAGGCAAGCACCTTCTCTATGTATTTTCTATGTATCTTTATCTACATAAACATGTACTTTATATTACATTATTATTCTATACAAATGCAAAAAAAAAAAAAAAAAAAAAAAAAAAAAAACCCAAATATTTCTGAAAAATTATGTAGCCTTAATTCTCCACTATATGTAAACTTCATGTGGAACTAATTTGTTATGCTTTTCAATAATTCACATTCAAAAGTAATGTCTTTCACATATAAAATGACTTGGAAATAAGAATGCATATCCAAAAAGGAGAATCTAATTTTACAGACACTGACTGAAAACTGGGTGCTAGTGCACTAAAATTTAAATAGCATTCAATACACTATCACTTGTACATCAAGAAAATAAAATCTAATTCAGTAATAAATAAACATTAATCTAAAATTTATATAAGTCTTCACTCCAATATCTAACTCTTAAAACAAACACATTAGGTTAATACCACTCCTGGTTTATAGATTAATCCTAACTCATCTGCAACACCTGTGCTCACATTTAGACTCACCCGAACCAGTAACTGTAGAGTCTATTGTCAGAATCCAGGGGTGAACAAGTTAAAATTGAATGTAAAATCATTTTGAAATTTGGATTTTAAATCATACACTCCAGAATTCCGACAGTGCACTTTACTATTCTTTGAAATGGATGAGTCCAAATGTGGCTACAGGGGTCAAAGAGATAAATATCTGTCAGGTAGAGTGAAGTTAATTTAAGATGTATCTCTATAATGTATATACATGCATCACATTCTGTCATGGTAGAAAATAAAAAACAAAACCAAAACCGCATACAGTTAGGATAAAATTACTACAAATATATGAATTACAAAAATAAAAAAAAAATGTCAGGGGAGGGAAAGAGTGAGTAAATATAGAAAAAACATGCTTTTATACTGAAAATAAAACAAAACAAATAAACCAAGCACCAGTTAAACCAACCATAAATAGTGTAAGATGTTACAGAATATAGGAAAGCTCAAACAGAAATGGACTGCTGGAATACAAAATGTGGTGTATAGAACAAGGGGAGGTAATCTGATATACCCAAACCAAAATGATCACAAATGGAAATTAAAGTTAAATGTAAGCATATTTTTGAAGCAGAATGTATTTTCCCCTTTCAGAGTTAACAATGAATCAGAAAATTCCCTTTTTGAAAAGGAAAAAATTAATTTTACCAATCACAGATTTTGTATCAAAAATTTCTTACAAGTTAAATTCATTTCAAGAATCAAAACACACATTAATTCTATACTGTTGCAAAAATATATGAAAAACATATTTGATCAAGGGGAAATAACTCTGCTTCTGTAAGTAACAAGTAAGCAATTGTTTAATATATATGACAATGCAAAGAGAAACCTATGACATTCTGGACAAAACTTTTTATGACTGGAAAAATGAAAATCATAAATATGGAAGTTTTGTACATCAGAATTGCACATCAATTAACAAATCTATATTTTATGAATTCTTGCTATAGCGGCCATTTTGCTAATTTCAAATGCTAGGGAAAAAATGATATCTACACTTATATGCCTCTGAATATACCATATAGTTTTTGTATTTGATTAATGTACTATGTGCACTAAATTGAGACTATTCACCCCTACTCTACAGAGAAATCTTTGAAATCCTATAAAATGAATAGGATTTTAGTTGAATAAGGATGAATAAGACAGCACATGTAGCCATGCAAGCAAATTTTTTTATCTCCTTAAAAAACAATTAAGTGACGATAACACATTAATAAACTTGAAATTTACATCAGATAATCATATATGACATGCATTTCTCTTTGCCAGCAAAAAATCCAAATATTATTAAAGTGCAAAATGGTGTTAAAAATCAAACTAGGTGACTGAATGCACATAAAATTAGGGTACGAAAAGACTCATCGGTTACCTCTTCCTCGACACGTTTTTTCTGGTCCTGACTCTGATTGAGGTTACGTGTTTGCTGATCCAGCTAATTAATGGTAGGTGATAAAGGTGAAATGTACATTTGCAATGTCAAAACAATGTGTGATTATAAATATTGTATAAATTGTAAAAAAGAAATTAAAAAAAAAAACAGACGGTGCGAAAAGTTTTGTTAATTGAAATCTCTAGCCATCTAGGATGTAAATATAAAACAACTCAGTGGAGTTGAATACTTCGCAAGAAAATGAAAAAATAATTATTCAAGCTGGTATAACTAAAAGACGGACCAAACAGACATTATCAGTCATCTGGGACTATGACATATCAACAATACTTGACTCTGGGATGATGGACCAAACGAACATTATCAGTCATCTGGGACTATGACATATCAACAATACCCAACTCTGGGATGATGGACCAAACAGACATTATCAGTCATCTGGGACTATGACATATCAACAATACTTGACTCTGGGATGATGGACCAAATGGACATTATCAGTCATCTGGGACTATGACATATCAACAATACCCGACTCTGGGATGATGGACCAAACAGACATTATCAGTCATCTGGGACTATGACATATCAACAATACTTGACTCTGGGATGATGGACCAAACAAACATTATCAGTCATCTGGGACTATGACATATCAACAATACCCAACTCTGGGATGATGGACCAAACAGACATTATCAGTCATCTGGGACTATGACATATCAACAATACCCGACTCTGGGATGATGGACCAAATGGACATTATCAGTCATCTGGGACTATGACATATCAACAATACCTGACTCTGGGATGATGGACCAAACGGACATTATCAGTCATCTGGGGACTATAACATATCAACAATACCCGACTCTGGGATGACAACCACAAATGGACATTATCAGTCATCTGGGACTATGACATATCAACAATATCCGACTCTGGGATGATGGACCAAACGGACATTATCAGTCATCTGGGGACTATGACATATCAACAATACCCGACTCTGGGATGATGGCTGTCAACGGACATTATCAGTCATCTGGGACTATGACATATCAACAATACTTGACTCTGGGATGATGGACCAAACAGACATTATCAGTCATCTGGGACTATGACATATCAACAATACCCGACTCTGGGATGATGGACCAAATAGACATTATCAGTCACCTGGGGACTATGACATATCAACAATACCCGACTCTGGGATAATGAAATTAACATTATTCAGTACTCTTACCCTAGTAATGTTACATGTCAAATTGGTCAAACAGTTTGTGCACTAAGCACAATTACATGGTGCACAATCACAAGATGCACAGCCATGCCCACATGGTGCACAACCACAAGCAGCACAATCATATGGTGCACAACCATGAGATACACAACCATGCCCACATGGTGCACAACCACAAGAAGCACAACCATATAGTGCACAAGGACATGGTGCACAACCATATATAATGAACAACCATTATGCACAACCACATGGAGTACACAAGCATGATGACGGATCGCAACTGATCACAACAGATCACCTGATTCACTCAGACAACCTTATTAACATTGTTATCCATTCTGGTATGACAGTCTGTCATAGGTTTTAATTACTTTTATTCATTTATCATGGAAGTGATTGTATCTCTAATGCATATGATTAAATAAAATATGAAACAAATGTAATGTTAACACATCTTTGTGTATAAATACATATCTTAACATCTGCAACAAAATGATATATGTCTAAACTAAGTATTATCTACATGAATGCTCGCTACTTTGACGTTTTATGTCATTTAAGCTAATCTTTTTATCCAGGCAAACTATGCAATAAGTTCAGATGAAGTAAAGCTAAAAGTTTTACCTCACTAACAGCGGCATCTCTCTTCTCCTGCAAGTTCAACACATCCCGTCTCAATTTTTGAATTGTTTCATCACGTCGTCCAAGTTCAGATTTTAGAACTTCAGTGTGATCTTTCGTAGACATTTGACCTTCTCGAATTCTCTCTTGCAAGATACCCATCTACAGAAGGTCAAAGTTCAAATGTTAAGAAAAAATCAATTATTAAAAACCCCTTAATACAAAACTAACGATGTCATGAAAAACTTGCTATTATGGTTGGAGCTATTGCTGGAACTAACATTTTGCTGTACAAGTTAAAAATCTAATGTTTGTCCTACCTCTTCAAGGGCCTTTCTTCTCTGGTCCTTAGACTCATGCAGTTCATTTTCTAATGTTCGAATTCTTCTCTCATAGTGGGTTACCTGTAAAATAGTAAACAGTGGAGAACAAGTTTTGTTTCAGCATTTTTGTAAGGCTTTAATACAAAATTTCAGGTATATGGGAAGGTCAATGACGGTGACCGTGCTATACAATTATATCTATGCTATAGAACTACTGTATACATGGACGTTTTTTGTTCCCCTTTAATCTCTGTCATTTTTGCCCCTAGATTGCCACTGGTTAAGCATAGATGATTTCAATCCCTGTATAGTCAGGAGGGAATCCCCTAGACTTTACGAAACTTAGGATAAAATATTTGCTTGCTAGCAACATCAGTATCTAATAGCAGAAGTCTGTCAATGCTTAACTCATTTTCCCCTGAAGATACATGTGGACTGGCCTAAGCAATTGATTTATGGAAGAGTCCATCATTTTTCAAGGGTTGATGGGTTTAACAAAGTTTATTTAACTTCCTGATGGCTATCCTGACAAACACACACACACACACACACACACACACACACACACACACACACACACACACACACACACACACACACACACACACACACACACACACACACACACACACACACACATCAGATCCTTTCCAACTACATGTACCAGTAAAAAATAAACAAACTGGAATTTAAATATTCTTTTACATTATGAGATATAACCTATAACATGTTTAATGGTACAAAAATATCTGAAATATCTAAATATACACGCAATGTACATTTCACATAAATACAAACACCTACCCAAAACAACGATTTATCCTGGCGTAACAATTCCTTAGGTTCCATAACCTACATTTATTTCTACCTTCATAAAAATCAAGGTGACACACATATATACAGCTTATATAATATATCAGAAACATGTAGTTAAGTTTTCCACCTCAAAATCATTTTGTAAAATCTTTGCTACCGAATCTGGATACACCTCCAAAGTTACAAAATTCAAACATTCTCAACACAGAGAACAAACACAATGTTCACCTCTTTATATTTCTGAGTACAAGGTCATTCAATGATTACACTGAGAAATTGCTGTCAACAAAATCTGCGAACACATAATAACGGGTATGATGATTTTTAGAGTCGTAATCAATAATTTATTTTCATACAACTGGTTCAACCAGGGAAAATTTCACAGCGATGTTTCCCAACAATGATATATATTTCACCTCTGAATGAATGCAAAGAAGACTACAGCAAACCTGTTTGAGTTTTCTGATGTTCTTTATTTGCATTTTAATTTTAAAGAGTTTATTAAACACAATCCACATGAAATTTACATATAAACGCACCACCAGAGCTTTTTGTATTCTTACTGATGTAATTATCTGCTAAATGAATAATCCATAATTCTACATGAACAACTTGTACCTTATTCAGGCTTCTCATAAAACTGTGAAATTGATAAAATCAAAATTCAAACATGCCAAAAAAATAGAAAATATCATAAATAAACCAGCACTACAGAACAGGATCTATCTAATATATATACATGTAGAACAGGTAATTTCAAGTGATCTGTTTTTACACAGGTAAAATGTTTGATTGTACATATCACATGTATCAGCTGGACAAACATAGATTTTAAAATATTTGTGCAATCACGTAAATTTCAAAAGACCGGATTAAAAGTCCTGAATATACATGAAGAAAAAGTCCTGAATATATATATATATATATATATATATATATATATATATATTTAGTATATACATGCACGAGAAGAAAACCATAATTCTTCTGTAAACTGACAATGAGATAAGACAGCATTGAAATTCTGACATCTTGCATTCTGGACTAATAACAAGTTACAAGTACATGTACAATCGACTTTCCAACCAAAATCTATAAAAAAAATATACATTTGTACCTGTAATAAATTAAATGTGTTTACAGCTGATTCATAAACGACAAAGCCAGGTCAATAACAATAGTGAAACCTGTTCTGTCTACTTGAAATACTAGAATTATGCCAGTTTCTAACAGAATATTAAGTTCTGGTTATATATAATCATTTTTGCACCTTAACGAAGTAAGTACAGGTATTTGTATTGGGGTTTAAACATAAATTTCTATTGTTTACAAGACTTAGGTAGAGATAATAAACTTTCTACTGTGTTAGATAACCGGTGAATAATAATGGCTTTAAAATCCTAATAAAACAAGCAAACATCAGCAAGAACCATATATTTACTATGTGTGAGTTGGTGGAAATAAGCTACCTAGAAAAACTTAAAAAATTATTGTTTGGGGAGTCATTCATTTTTTTTTTTTTTATTTTTTGTCATTTGAAAAAGCATTTTCAAGACAAAAGAAATTAAGACTATTAATTTTGAAGTTGGTGAAATTTAATTTTTTTTTCCGAAAAGTTCTCTCAATGTGTTCATGAGTCCACCAATGATAAAACTTCAAAGATATGTAACAGTTATAACTGCTGCAAATAGATAGGACATTATAACTAAGACCACCTACATGTAACTGACTGACTCAAAGTGGTCTGATTAGTGAGGTGGTCTCTTCAGTGAGGTTCTGTACTTTTTAAATTTATATCAAGAGTCTGGGAATTAACGGTCTGAAATGCGAGGCGGTCTCCAAAGCAAGATGGACTTTATGTGCGGTTCCCCTGTGTACAGTATTGATCACATGATGTACACAAAATTCTAGGCACTCCTCATAGTGGTTAGGATCACAAAAATGGGACATTTCAAGAATTTAGAGTTAAAAGGAGGATGTAGCAAAGATGCCAGCAGGTTCTACTGGTTTAACTGATCTACTTTTTCCTATGAAAAGATGTCTTAATTTCCTTGTTTTTTGAAAATCCTTCAATTCCTGTACTGTGTGTGTATATGCCCAAATTCTGATACTATGGCAATGAAATTCATTGGGCTGACTGTGTCTCAGACCTGAGAATCAACATATTCAATCATATGTGTGAGATAACTGAGATTACATGCATTCGAGAAATGTGATCTCATCTGTATTACACGCTTAATTCTGATAAAAAACAGGACCTCCGTGGCCGAGTAGTTAGGGTATCGCACTTTGAACCGTGAAGTCTTTCACTTCTGGTCAATGCAGATTTGAGCCCCACTGGAATCTAAGATGAGTTTTGTGAGAAAGTTTTCCAGTTTATTTGTGGAAGGCCAGTGGTCTCTTCCAGGGTAACCGCGTTCACTCTTCAACCATTAAAAACTGGCCATAAAACCATAAAAAAAAAAATTGCTGAGTGTGGCATAAAAACACTATTTAGAATAAAAAATAACTACCCATCAAAAACACAAAAACAAGACAAAATAAATAAATAAATAAATAAATAAATAAATAAATAAATAATAAATAAAGAAATAGATATCAAATAAACAGATAAATGATATAGTACCATATTTCTCATTTACATTTGGATAGTTTCAACATTAATTTGCTTTTTTCTTTTTAAACAACCTGTGTATCAAATTACTTAAAAATTTCTTGGTGACAATGGCATGTAGAGATTTGTTTTACAAACAAACAATATACTTCTGTTCTTCTACATTGCTTTGTAACTGATAATTATCATTTAATAAAGATTGAGGTTCTAAAAGGACATTAATGCTAGAACAAGTCCTGACATGAATTGTTGTTAATGTACAGACTGTCAATCAAAATGAAATTGACACCCACTGATAAACATATATACCAGGTATGTAGTGTTTACAGGAACACTTTATGTAAGTTTTGCGATAAAGGCCACGTAAAGATACACGTATAGGTACAGTGAAAGTTGTATATAACAACCTCCTTAGGGACACAAGAAAACTGGTCTTTATAGGGAGGTGGTCTTTATATTAAGGTTGATTTGTACACAAATGGTGCTACTGGGGATTGCAAAAGACCGTCTTTGTGACCAGGTGGTCTTCATATACAGGTGGTCAATAAAGCAGGTTTTACTGTACATATGTATGTATAGATATATAGATAGCTTAGGGGGGGAGAGAGAGAGAGAGAGAGAGAGAGAGAGAGAGAGAGAGAGAGAGAGAGAGAGAGAGAGAGAGAGAGAGAGAGAGAGAGAGAGAGAGAGAGAGAGAGAGAGAGAGAGAGAGAGAGAGAGAGAGATGTGTACAAATATCTGTGCAGTTCAAACTAATATAACATTTTCAAAACTAAAACATTTATAGTATCATATCATACAGAGGGAGCATAGCATTCATATCTCATGAGTACAGAACTGACCATGCTGTATTATAAGCCTTACAAAGATAATTTTCTTTTCTGTAATACATTGTACTAACCACTTACAGTAAACATTATTATTTAAACTACAACCTCCATAAATGATATCTAACTGGAGGTAAAAACCATCATAAAAACTTCCATGTAACATACAAATCTTGTGGGTTATAATGTTTCAATAGAATCAGTTTTGTTTGACATCAAACACAGACTATAAGTCAATGATACATAGATGTATTCAGATCTAGGCTATATTACATGTATATGTATGGTTCATCTTAGATGTAAATTACCATTACTGATATAGATATAACCTAGGTTTTATACTGGATACTGATTTCACCACTGCAGATCAAAGAGTGTCAAAGATGTACAAAGAGTTTCATCATCTAAGACACCTAAAACTGAGTCATAAGACACAGCACAAATGTTCTACATAAAATATTCAAAGACAAGCATTTAGTTACTAAAGATTATAATTGGACAGATCACATCTCCAAGTCTCAACCAAGAACACAGGTCACCTACACAAGCCTCAACTAAGAACTAAAGTCACCTACACAAGTCTCACCCGAGAACACAATTCAGCTACACAAGTCTCACCTGAGAACACAATTCAACTACACAAGTCTCACCTGAGAACACAAGCCAACTATAAGTCTCATATGAAAACACAAAAGTCAACTACACAAGTCGTCTCACCTGAGAACACAAGTCAACTACACAAGTCGTCTCACCTCAGAAAACAAGTCAACTACACAAGTCTCACCTGAGAACACAAGTCAACTACACAAGTCTCACCTGAGAACACAGTTCACCTAGCTAAGTCTTACCTGAGAACACAGGTCAACTTGAAAAATTTCACTCAAGAACTCAAAAAAGGAAGCAACCTCTGTAAAGTTAAGATTATCCATCTTCATTCAGACAAACATTATAAATAGCCATCCCCATGATTCTACCATACCATGGACATGACATAAACATGCGTCTCGTAAAAATTAAAAAAGAAAAAGGTTACTTACATCATGTGATGATTGCGAGTACTTTTCTTTGAAATGACCGAGTTCACTTCGTAGCTGTCGAATCACATCATCAGCTTTGCTGCTCTGTAAAATAAAGTTGTACATGTTGTATTGTTATACATATTTCAGTAATCTCAAGTTTCTCCTGCTTCATTTTAATCAAATAGCTTCACCTTAAAGGTGCTCTTTCACAGAAACTCATAAAACTTTTATTAATTTATTTTTACGCCAATATTAACAGAAAAGAATATCATTCATCACATCGTTTTGAAAATTGCTTCCCCAAATAAGTTGGATGAGCTTGAAAATGAGATATTAAATTTAGGATGGGATTTCCTGATTTTATAAAAACTATATAAAAGCAGAAAAATGTTAAATTACAGACTTTTTAGTTATATCATATTGTTGAATGTCAACGTGATCATGACCAACTAATGAAATAATTGCCCAAAACGTAAGTCAAACCCAAAATAAGCACCTACACAAGCATTCTGTCAGAGAGAACTTTTAACAAGAAGACTTTAAAAGAAGATTCATAAACAGTGCAATAAGTGTCATCCTGTACATAAAATATTAAAAAGATGTAAAAAATCATTTTTCTAAAATGTGCTCATGGCATTAATATTTCAAGACAAAAAGGAAATGTTTCTGAGTTATTCACCACCAAAATGTATTGGCTAAGGACATGTTATACTGCGCATACACCCTACAGACAAATATGCAAATGGAATAGTACTAATTCTTATTGTTTCAATATCAGCTTATCAACTCCTGAAAAACAATGGCCTCTTCAGTAAATCAATGACTTAGACCAGTCCAAATGTGTCTTTAGGGGTGAATGAGTTAATGGATAGAAACATTATTAATATTCTATGGAATCAAATATATACTGTAGGAAAATACAAAATGTAGAAAAATGTGATAATGTAAGACTTACCTCCCCTGAAATGTATCTATGTTTATCCTGAAGCATCTTGATAGTTTGTTGTTGAGTAGAATTCTCCGATTCTCTTCGTGACAGCTGGTTATGGAGGTCGTTTAACTGTTGTTGTAGAGACACTACTTTCCTTTCTCTGTTTGTAACCTTAATTTGTCAAAAAGAAATTACAGAAATATTATGCATAATTCCAAGAATTTCAAATTCCATGTAAACCAAAGGAGAATTTATTTATATGTTTCAAGTGTGTTGTGTGTGGCGTGGTGTGTATGTCATGTTTGCCAGAATATATGTGCATATGCTTGAATATCTGTAACTGTGCATGCTGTGCACGGTTCTAAAAACATCTACACAGAGTACTTTTCTGTCTGGAAAAAAATCAAAGGAACATGACCTTGTACAACTGTTCAAAAGTTTCAATATATCGTATGAAAAGCAATTTAAAAATTCTGATTAACTGATTGGCATTCTACCACAAATAATCACTTTCACAGACATCACAAGCTACAGGCAAGGAAGGGGAAATGCTTTAAATTTAGACCTGTGCATAAAATTTCTGACAAAATATGGTGATTTTTCTTGAAGATACAAGTTTCTTTACAAGTTCTCTAGTTATTTCTTATTCTTGATTTGAAACAAAAATTTCTCCTATGACAAGACTACCATCGAACTACTACAATTGATGAATGATTTGGAAAACAAAAGTTGTTACATGTTATATGCGTAGGCTTAACGATAAATGTTAATACTATATATATATATATATATATATATATATATATATATATATATATATATATATATATAAACAGAACAATAATGTTAAATGACAACATGAATTTATAATAAGATTTTTTTCTCATTTTATGATATTAATGCCGGCTTTAATTATGGGTGTGTATCAATGTTCAATGACAACTTACTTCCATTTTATAGTCCTCCATTTTCTGTTCCGAATGTCGCAGATCTGTTTTAAGTTGCATGATTGTATAATCTTTGTCAGACTGACTAGAAATTTCCTTACTTTCTGATCTTCGCTGTGGAATAAAATGGAAAAAGAGAATGTTTTAGGAACAAAACCGAGGATATCTCAAAGAAAAAGTAACTTGATGTCAAATAAAGTGAGGAGGTCACCAAATGGAGAATATTTACTGCTAAATTTTTATACAGTCATACTCTTTTAAAGACGTTCTTTCACAAAATGTCAACAAATTCTATTATTTCTTTTTTCATCATGATATATTTCCAGTAACTGTATAAATATCATTCATTGCGGATATGACAAGCTGTACAGGAGAAACATTTTATTCCTCACAGGATGCTTTCTTATGTAAGGTGAGAAGTATTAACGATAACTCTAGTCAGTTTAATTTTAATTTTATGCATTTTAACCTAAAATTTAAACTCATCCAGTTCAAGAAAAGGTTCGCAAAAATCCACCATGTCAGGCTATATGGATTTTACTATATATACATACCATTCAGAAAAATGCAGTTATTGTTTATTTTCATCGATTTAAGTCAATGTGTAGTTCAGTACTACTTTTCAACAACCCCCCCCCCTCCACAAAGTTAACACAAAAATTTAATTTTGACCTTATGACCTAAAAGATCTCTGAAAGATCATTTTTAATTATGTGTATTGAATCTTAATTTTTGCATAAGAAAATGCCAAAATTATAATCTTCATCTCTTCAGGTTAGACAAAGTGGATATTTTTATATACCTCATCAGACGAAAGCTTCACCCGAAGAGAAGACAACTCTCTACTCTGTTGTTCAAGCTGATCATCTTTCCTTCGCAACTGCTCACGCATATCTCTTAATCTGTCATCGAAAGAAGTGTCTGAAGAGCTGAAATTATAAACTACCGAGCTGACAAAATATCTACAAAAGTGTTTACTATTAGACAGATTTCAGAATACATTAAGGCTTAGTTTTTAACCTTATATGATACCAATTTTTGTTTCAGAACTCTTCACCTATTTTGGAATCTAGCTTGACCAATGAAGTATAACAGGGGTCAACAATAATGAAAATTTCCACTTGTCTTACAGGACAAGTACTTTGTATTTAAATCTACTTGTCCGAATGCAAAAATGACTTGTCTAAAAATCAAGAGTAACATTCAAAGATATTATATTGTGTTATTGGTATCACTGTTTAAACAAAAATAATTTTTATTGAATTTCTCTTTCTCTTCAACATTCTCACTTGTCCTTTTGTACATGTGAATAGTAACATCTACTTGTCCGAAAGCAAAACGGACTTGTCCCGGACAACCCTTAATACTGAGCCTCGTCTTACCAACAGACACCACCATCTCGAGCATTTGTTTTGGGCTTCTTTGCTAAACTATAACTTTGGTATTAGATTCTGTGTTCATGATATTTAAACAATTAATAAGATAATAAGGCCATTTGAAAATTTTATCTGGTTGCTAAACAACTGATTTTGAAAATGTTACAAGGTAGGTAGGGATTTTAAATCATGTTTTCTATTTCCAATCCCATATCAGAAGTGTTTCATGCTTTCATTTTATGGATTATTGTTCTACACACCTTTGTTTATACAGTAGAACCTGTCTTGAGAGACCATCCCTTCTGCCATAAAAATGTGGTCTCAAAAGACAGGTGGTCTTTCATGGGAGCTTTTATCTAAATGGTTACTTAACTAAGTGGTTTTCAGAAAGTGGTCTCAAAAGACAGGTGGTCTTTCATGAGAGGTTTTATCTAATTGATTACTTAACTAAGTGGTTTTCAGAATGTGGTCTCAAAAGACAGGTGGTCTTTCATGAGAGGTTTTATCTAATTGATTACTTAACTAAGTGGTTTTCAGAATGTGGTCTCAAAAGACAGGTGGTCTGAGAGGTTTTATCTAATTGATTACTTAACTAAGTGGTTTTCAGAATGTGGTCTCAAAAGACAGGTGGTCTTGCATGAGAGGTTTTATCTAAATGATTACTTAACAAAATGGTTTTCAGAATGTGGTCTCAAAAGACAGGTGGTCTTTCGAAACAGGTTTCACTTTACATAACATTTGCTTTGAATGCATGCTTACTGGTATCACAGTTCCAATGCTGATCAAAAGTAAAAGACAGATTCTGTTTTGCCTTTGATCAGCATTGGAACTGACAATAAGTATGTTCTCAGCTAATTCCAATCTATATTTGAGGATCTATCTACCAGTATGTTAAAATCACTTATATCATAGACAGGATTTACATTTCTTTCTAAAATATGGGTAGGTGGACACTTTTTAAAACATACCACAATAAAAACAACCCATACACCAAAATATCAGAAGTAAGGAGTTCTCTGAGAACCATATAGATTTTGTACAATTTTTATTTGGCCTACGATATACTGTTGTGATCATTTAGCATCTTGTACCAAATACAGTGAAACCTTGTCTAATGACCACCTCAGTTAGGAGACCACATCACATTTCAGACCACAAGTTTTCAGTCTCTTGATAAACATCTAATAAGTACAGAACCTCACTTAAGAGACCACCTCACTTATCAGACCACTTTGAGTCAGTCAGAAAGGTGGTCTTAATAGCGAGGTTCTACTGTAACACCTCACTAATCAGACCACTTTGAGTCAGTCAGAAAGGTGGTCTTAATAGCGAGGTTCTACTGTAACACCTCACTTATCAGACCACTTTGAGTCAGTCAGAAAGGTGGTCTTAATAGCGAGGTTCTACTGTAACACCTCACTTATCAGACCACTTTAGTCAGTCAGAGAGGTGGTCTTAATAGCGAGGTTCTACTGTAACACCTCACTTATCAGACCAATTTTGAGTCAGTCAGAAAGGTGGTCTTAATAGCGAGGTTCTACTGTAACACCTCACTTATCAGACCACTTTGAGTCAGTCAGAAAGGTGGTCTTAATAGCGAGGTTCTACTGTAACACCTCACTTATCAGACCACTTTGAGTCAGTCAGAAAGGTGGTCTTAATAGCGAGGTTCTACTGTAACACCTCACTTATCAGACCACTTTGAGTCAGTCAGAAAGGTGGTCTTAATAGCGAGGTTCTACTGTAACACCTCACTTATCAGACCACTTTGAGTCAGTCAGAAAGGTGGTCTTAATAGCGAGGTTCTACTGTAACACCTCACTTATCAGACCACTTTGAGTCAGTCAGAAAGGTGGTCTTAATAGCGAGGTTCCATTGTAATCATTCTGGTTATAGTTCAGAGATATGTGAAATATTCTCATTTTTAAGAATAATGAAATACAATTTTTCTTTTTAAAACTCTGAAAACAAAAACTATCTGAAGCCATCTTACTTCTGTACTTACTTGTGTTTATTTTCACAAATGCACAGCTCATACTGAATTGATCGTAAATTTTACATGTACCAGTACTTACACATGCGTCAGTTGACTTTTCATTGATCCGAAAACTTGATCGTGTGATAATTCTCTGAATCGCACATTGTCGACCTAAAAAAAATGAAATAATGAAAAAATCTACAATTTGCAAAACATGGTCATTAGCAAACCATTTCAAACAACACTGAAATGAGTTGGTAGTTATAAAAATTTCTATTTACTGTTTGACTTATTAACAGTTAGAAAATGCAAGGATTTTCCTACGTCTAAAATTTAGAATCCAGAATTGGGAAAATACAAAAAATGTCAAAATCGAAAATTTTAAACTGTTAAAAACTGTCAAAACTATTTCTATTTATTACCTAACAGTTTGAAAATGTCAAAATGCTTTTGTTTACAATCTAATTTATAAGATGTTACAAATGTCAAAACCATTTCTTTTACTATCTAATTTATAAAAGTTACAAATGTCAAAACCATTTCTTGATTTCTTATCTAACTTATAAAATTAGAAAATGTCATATCATTTTGTTTCCTATCTAACTAATAAACAATTAGAAAGTGTCAAATCATTTGTTTACTATATGTAACTTATAATCAGTTTGAAAATGTCCATTTATAGCTTAAATATCAATTGCCAATTATATACATGCATGTGGTATTAGAAATTATATTTATGTGCTGATATCATTTCATTAAAGTCTGTGCAACAAGAAATGTAATATTGAAACAATCAATTTGTAGCTCAGTTACTTAACCTAAAACTGATACATACAGAGGCTATATATTTTACCTGTATTAAGTAACATATAACATGCAATACACATTAGATACATACTCAAGGTGGTGTTTGTGTGAAGTGGTGCCAATTGATTTTAGTAGTGGTTGGGTTAGATATAACCATTTAAATGTGGCTTCAAGTCAATCACCACATTCACTACTTTTCTAATATTTTTACTCCCCACCCCCCACATAAAAATTACTTCACAACACTGAGGTGGAATTCAAATCAAACTTCTTGATAAATTACTATCAGTAAGCTCATCTTGAGCTTTTGAAATTTCAGACAACCAATCAAATGAAAGAAGAAATCATCATACCTCGACCCTCCGAAAAAGCAAATAAAACAAAACATTTAGAAAATTAAAAAAAAAAAAAAGAATCATTACATGTCCTGTACCTGTAAAATCATTGCTACAGTGAATGATGAGAAATTACAAAATTTTAACCAAATCTTTTACAGGACACTTCTGATTTTGATTAGTGTTTTACGCCACACTCAACAATTTTTCAATTATATGGTGGCGGCCAGTGGAAGAGAGAACCCTGTTACAATGTACCCTGGGAGAAACCACTGGCAAACTTTCTCACATAAATAAGTTTCAGTTCCAGCAGGGCTTGAACTTTCGTTGACCAGAAGACTTCATGATTTAAAGCGTGATGCTCTAACCACTCGGCCATAGAGGCCCTGGCACCATGCCAAAGACAAATCCTATAGCACCCCTATTTCACTCACAGTGAACTAACAAACATTAATGTTAAATTAGAAAAATCTCAATTTTACTTTATTATACATGATTCTAGAATAAAGATGATATTATATTCAAATTTTCAAAAGTAGTTCTGGTGTACATGTACAACTAAAAATTAAATTAAACTAACAAACTTGCATCAGCTTCAAAGCTTCAAACCGTTTTTTTTTTTTTTTTTTTTTTTTTTTCATATTTATCTCACCTCCCAACGTCCAGTGGTTCTGGCAGTATTGATAACAGAGATTAGCTGACCTATGTCGTGATTGAGGTTGGAGTTTTCATCACGCAGGCGACCAACGTTTTCTTCCTGTCGACCGAGTCGTTGTTGCAGATCCTATACAAACAAACGAAGCCATTCATGTGCGAATGCAATCATGCAAGCAGTAAACAACACAAAGACGAACATGCGTTAAATCTATGGACATTTTCGGTTTTCATTCGTTGTTCTATGAGAAATTCTATATAAAACCAACAATTTTTACATATTCATAGAAAATATTTCATGTACATGTAGTTTCTGTAGATAAATTGATATTTCTCAAATGTATTTATTTGTAAAATATCATACAGGGGTCAGGAAATATTAACATTCTATGAATGGAAGATTTTTGTAAATTCAAAATCTGTTAACTTTATTGAAATTCAACTTAGAAAGACAAAATAAATTTTGACTTTTAATAAATAAATCTATAGTTTTTACAATAACTATGAAATTCAGAGATGTAATGAAGAAATATAAATTCATATTACTACTGTACATATATCAAAAGAATTTTCAATTTTATTTAGAATTTTACATTCTATGAACATTTTGAAATTGTTGATTTTTCATATGGAAAAAAGAAAAAAATTTACATGTCCAAATAATTACTGCATGTCTTAGTACATATGCTATATAAAAATGTAACTTGTGTGTTTGTTAGTTGACAAGTAATAGTGCGTGTCTGAATAATTAAAGGTAATTGGTGAAATTGTTAGCTGTACTGGCATCAAGCAGAGAACTTAAAATTTACACACTACTTGCTGAATGAGACGTTTTCAGACACATTTTTCTAGGCCAATATGAAGACATCAGAGAATTCATTTCTGGTATATAACAAGTTTTATAGAGTTTCATCAAATATCAATCAGAGGAAAATGACTAAAATTGTTTCAGTATTAATTTTCATGCTGAGGGTTTGACCCAACACACATCTCTAGTCCAGTGCATTTTTTTTTACTGGACCCGAAGCTGATCATGAGGGGATGATGGAGGGATAGTGTTTATTTCTATGGTACAAAGTCACCAAACTGAATCAATTCTTAAGCTCAACTTAATTCTTTCATTTTGGCTACAGTACAGTACTACATGTTTATTTGTAAAACTTCTGGATGTGACTGAAAAAAAAACATCACAATTTTTTCATTCACATGAAAACTTAAGCCAAAGGTCAAATCTATGACTTTCCCATAAATTGAAAAAAATATCTTGAATTTACTGTAGTACTCAAAATTTGAGTATGTACTAAAAGTATTTTATTTATAGTATGTACTCAAATTTTAGTATGTACTCAAAGTATTTTATTTATAGTATGTACTCAAAGTTATCTTATTTATAGTATGTACTCAAAGTATTTTATTTATAGTACGATTTTATTTATAGTACGTACTCAAAGCATCTTATTTATAGTACGTACTCAAAGTATCTTATTTATAGTACGTACTCAAAGTATTTTATTTATAGTACGTACTCAAAGTATCTTATTTATAGTACGTACTCAAAGTATTTTATTTATATTTCTGAAGTTTTCTTCAAATAGTACGTACTCAAAGTATTTTATCATTATTTACAATCAAATGCCATTACATGTTCATCATTATATACCAAAACTATGCGATTGCATGCATATATATCTGTGTTCCGTGAGTTTCACCTCAAAAATGTAAAAAGTTAGTTGAACTAAAAGTTGGAGTCTTTCTCTGGTCATCCAGATACAATATAACCATTTTTTGTTCCCTTCATCATCAAATAAATTGCTGCTACTGTATAACTGAGAAAACTGTTGAGTATGGCATTTACTCATCAACCCCCAAAAAACAATGGACTCTTCTCTAAATCAATGACTTAGGCAAGTCCAAATGTGCCTTTAGGGGTGAATGAGTTTTACAACATTATAACAGACAAATTGAACCCTCACAGGCTACAGGTTATGGACATTGTTTTAAAGTACATGTATGATCTTCTAAATACTGGAAACTGGATATATAAGCCCCTCATTTGGACAATAAATGGCACAAATTTAAGCACCAAACTGCTTTTATTTGGCATTAAATGACATACGAATGACAACTGGATAAAGGCAAATTCAATGAACGGCTTTAAAGAAATGTTGTATTTGCCTTCACCTGTCCATGGACTGCCAACTGAAAGCAAATCAATGCTTGGGTTTACGTTCTTCAAGTTTCATTCAGCTCCAATTTTTTTCAATATCTGAGTTCTATACCCTGCTCTTATCATCAGTGAGTGCTCATTCCTGGAACAGCCAACAGCCAAACTGCTTACTGCACGTGAGTGTATTTGGAATGGCGATGGCACTTCATGAGCTGAGGGTGTGACACATTATGAGAGTGTGACTACATATATATACATGTACTGGGCCTGCCATACATATTTTGTTCCATGTCATACAAGTAAATACAATGTGCCTCCCTAAAACAACAAAATGGAATCTTCCAATCACTGATGCAGTGCAAACTCTATGGACATTACCATAATATACCATAGGTATATACCAGTACAAGTACGCTAAATAAGATGTACAAATATCAAGACACATGCTTCAACAGAAAGCCTCAAACTTATATAACTATATATAGCCTTCATGCACACTCTGAATAACTCTTTTATCATACCGAGACACTGTTGTAGCTGTGGTGTTCATTCACTTTGTAAGATGTGCTACTCTGAAAAAATGTGTTCTGGTCAATGATATATGTAAGTGATATGGCTTAACATATACATGTGCATAAACCTGAAATCACTTTGAATTTTGATTTCAACACGTCACATACAATGTATACATGAAAGGTTACATTGAAATGAAAGGAAACGTAAGAACTGGTATACAAAGACTTCATATACATGTGGTTGGTGGCTAATTTTTCACCATCTTAAAATCATTTTATAAATGTGTTACCTCTCCTCTCTAAACGCTAATGAGGGATCAATTTCACTTAGATCTAAATCAATAATCAATGATACAGCCGATATATTTTCTTCAGACAAATTTGTAATGAATGATAATGAAAAGTAGGCCAAAAGGGACAATATCGATAAAGGACACCAAAGGACATGACCTACATGTATCTACAAAACCACCTGACTAAGGTGTTATTGAATTTCAAAATTTTGCTTTATATCGGTACTTAATTTGAAAAGAACTGGCCAACTAGTTTTTTAAGAAGAAGTTGAAAAAAGAGCAACTTTTATATCATATCTGATGTACATGTACAGTCCTGTAGAACACAGCAGTGGATTACATATTTTGAATTTGAACTTGAATTCTTACCTCCAGCATAGACTCGGCTCTGGTCTTCTCAATTGTAAGAGCGCGAAGCTCTCGCTCCAAATCCCGAGCCTTGGCCATGTATTCCTAAAAAATAAGTAAAAAGTATTACAAAACACATCAAAATGAGCTTGTGTATTTCTGGAACTACTGTATATCTGTAGAATTTTCGCCCCTTGGTTATTTTGGCCCTTTTACAAACTTATTCAGTCTGTCTTATATTTGCCCTAAATCACCATAGTCTCGTGAATGGCATGTATGTATGTGCCAAAATTGTTTAACTGGAAAATTTGGCTTTTATTTTAAATTTGCTCTCTCATCTAAGGGCGAAAATGGAGAAAATTATATGGGGGGGGGAGGGGGCAAAAATTTCCTGATATAGGGTATTTATGATGTAACTGACAACATTTCAAAAATATATTTATTTACACGCAGTATAAATTGTTAATCAAACAAGCAGATGTCCCTGATGCTGGGCAAATAACACAACTAACAGTTTATAACACACTGTTAGTGATGGTGATAATTTTATGATTTTTTTTTAAGATTGGAAAATTAAGTATATCTTTTCCTAGGTCTTACAAACAAAACCAAATCTAAATAATACAAACGTATAAACACTGTTAGTGATGCTATATCTAAAACTGTGATCAATTAACACCAATTTACCCACCATAGTGTTACCATCTATGAGCAACTCTCAAATACATTGGAATTTACTTGTTTCGAAGATCAGGGGACTGATTACCCTAAGGGTATTACTTCAAGATATCCAGATTATGCAATGAAAATTTTTTTACTTATCATATATTTATCTATCGATCAAAATCGAGACTGGTCGTTCAACTTTGATATAACCAGAAATTCAGAATCTTAACTCGTCCGATTTCGACATACATGTGTAACAATATTTCACTGTATTTTTTTTATGTCCATTTTTGTTAAGTAAATACAAATACACAGCATACTTTTAATTTTCTTCTCACATACAATGTACAGTAAAACCTGCTATAGCGGCCACCTCTATATTAGGATTACCTGTTTACTAAGGCCAGTTTATTCAAGTCTCTTAACTGCATACTTCAACTAAATTGAACCTGTGTATAAGGATCACCTGCACACAAAGGTCAATATTTTCTGGTCCCTTGGGTAGCCCCTTTATACAGGTTTCACTGTAATTGCTTTGAAATGGTGTTTTACATCACACTCAACAATTTTTCAGTTATATGGTGGCAGTCAGTTTTTAATGGTGCAAAAAATCTGGTAAACTTGATCACAAAATAGAACAATGTACATGTAGAAAGCTTAGGATCAGCAGAGCTGGAATCTGCAGTGACTTAAGGTAAAAGATTCCATGGCTTTAACGCATGAAGCTCTAACCACTCGGCCATGGGGTCCCCTTTCTCATATCAATTTTCTAGCAATATCAAATGCAATTTAATTCAATGTGGCAAATTTGCATCCATTTACAAGTTACTGATTAACTCAATTATCAATGCTTATAATACCCATTGTGTCATGATTATGGACTTGCATACATCCATTTAAAAAGCCAAGTGCACTTAAGAAAGGTAAAACAGGATACCCAGTACAATAAATGGAAATATTATGTGAATTTAAATGTATTTCATGTATTTGTTGTTGCACAATTATATTAATGTTTTTATATGTCAGTGGATATATATATGTGTGTAGTGTACATGTGTAATATATACATATGTAGTGTACATGTGTGTAATATACACATGTGTAATGTACATGCTTGTATCAGTGGGTTTGGTTGTGTACATGCGTGTGTTTGTACATGTAGATAGGAATTTTTGTATCAGCAGATAGCTGGATAATATGTATCTGTATATTAACATGTTCCATGTTAGTGGATCATGCTGGAGTACATGTACATGTGGATATACATGTGTACACATTCCATGTTAGTGGATCATGCTGGAGTACATGTACATGTGGATATACATGTGTACATATTGCATGTTAGTGGATCATATGTACATGTACATGTGGATATACATGTGTACACATTTCATGTTAGTGGATCATGCTGGAGTACATGTGTTAGTGGATATACATGTGTACACATTCCATGTTAGTGGATTTGTATGTGTACACACACCATGTTAGTGGTTTAGTATGTGTATATATACCATGTTAGTGGATTTGTATGTGTACACATACCATGTTAGTGGATTTATATGTGTACACATACCATGTTAGTGGTTTAGTATGGATTTAGTGGATATGTGTACACATTCCATGTTGGATTTATATGGATTTGTTATGATTTATATGTGTATACATACCATGTTAGTGGATTTGTATGTGTACACATACCATGTTAGTGGATTTATATGTGTATACATACCATGTTAGTGGATTTGTATGTGTACACATACCATGTTAGTGGTTTAGTATGTGTATACATACCATGTTAGTGGATTTGTATGTGTACACATTACATGTTAGTGGATTTGTATGTGTACACATTACATGTTAGTGGATTTGTATGTGTATACATACCATGTTAGTGGATTTGTATGTGTATACATTCCATGTAAGTGGATTTGTATGTGTACACATTGCATGTTAGTGGATTTGTATGTGTACACATTCCATGTTAGTGGATTTGTATGTGTACACATACCATGTTAGTGGATTTGTATGTGTACACATTCCATGTTAGTGGATTTGTATGTGTTCTAATTCCATGTTAGTGGATTTATATGTGTACACATACCATGTTAGTGGATTTGTATATGTACATGTTACCTGTATAAGTATGTATATTAGAATGTGTACATGTATTTGTCCACAAGTTATACAGAACTACTGTTACTAATATTAAGCTTAGATCATCAATAAAATCAGCAAAATGGAGCACCAGTCCATTACACGCTTTTCTTTATTTTCACTCATCTTAATAACATGTAAGTATTCAATGAATAAGTAAAACAAATTGTTCACTATCAACACATAAGTAGGAGTATCCTTTGTAAATTAACAACTTTATTTAGAGCAACTCATCTGCACCAGGTGTCTCCCTTGGAACAAAGCTACCAAACAACGAGTGACACAATAGCTGTAATAATACAATTCGTTCAGATGAATGTTCAGGTATGCATGTATTGTTGAAGTTACCCGAATTACATGTTCAAGTTTTTAAAAGGCCGCGGCTCTGTATTACTTGTTTTGACATGTGGTCTGTGATTACTTACAGAGGCGAAGTACTTTCTTAACCCCTTACTCTATTGAATCGCAGAGACATAGATTAAGCTGTTTATTCTTTAATCTCTTCATAATAACTTCTCGCTATTTTAAAATACACCACTACCATTGAGACTGAAAATTGCAGAATAACGATTTTACTTTAAGTCATATTTCTTCTCCGATTTTTGGTAAATAATTTTATCCATTTCAAATTGTTGTTGTTGTTTGTTTGGTTTTTTTTTACATAATACCATACTTCAAGCATTTGACTGTAATACTTGATAAAAGGAAATTCAAAACGGCTTGAACATTCACTGACTAGAAGTGAAAGACTCCACTGGCTTAAAGCATGATGCTCTAGCCATTCAGACCCTAGTCACAAGATAAAAAGCTGGGACAAAATAATAAATAAAAACTAAGCTCATACCCAGTCTTCTGTGAACAGTTACGGTATATAATAAGTTTTCCTAAACACTGGATCTTTTAAAAAATTGGATAAAATTATCTTAGAAATTGAGGTTAGAAATTGATTCTTCTACAGGTATCATATTACAAACACTTTTGTAGGATCTGATTGAAATTGATGATCTTTTCAAACTTAAAATTCCTATACTTGAAATTGAAGACTGACCTAATGATTTATCAAAATTTTCACACATATATTTCAACAAAATTACATTTGCACTTCAAACGATACAAACAAATCTATTAAAACATACATTTAGATTTTTTTGATATTGACATGTTTTCTTACTCTCAAAGGAAGTAAAAATCAAATAACCATGAACTATAATCATTATTAATTTAATTTCAAAGTTTAACACCTTTTTTTTGGCCTGTGTCATGTTTCAATAGCACTTTGATTTTATTGATAAACAGAAAGGTGTAATAGATTTATGCCCAAGTTTATGAACATTGTAAATTTCACCACCAAAGTAAACTTCCTGAGAGAGGTATAAAATCATTGTTTATTAATCATCAACTTTGTCAGCGAGTGTGTATAAGATATTGAACTTAAAAGTTGGGTGTTTATCTTTCATTCAAGCTATGATCATAAAACAGGTATATGTGGCCAGTTTTTAAATGGCTTTATCTCCAGTAACAAATTGGCGAGGTGACTTTATCTGAGAAAGTTGACCGATCACCATGATGACAATCCCTGTTTACAATCTTTACATGATAGGCATTTGAGTGGCTTATGTCTGCCGATTTCTTGTTGTCTTTGTAATCACGACAATCTGATTACTTGCAACAATCTTTACTTTTACAGGTAGTATAAAGGTACGCATTAATTTCTTGCTGGGCAGAAATGATGAAAAATGACCATAATCTGGGCTTATAAGTGGACAAATATTGACAGTGATACTGGGGTCCCAACAGTTAAATCATAATCATTTCAAAACCTGAAGCATGTTTTAAATACATCTCACATTGGCATTTGTAGGGATTACATGTTATAGAGTACATGTATTTGTATATATATATATCTTTTGGCTTTCAACTGTTCTTTCAAGGGTTTATGATCAATTTGAAATACATGCACTTATTTCTAAACATGACTGTAGATCTATACACATGTACATGTACATGTATTTTTGAAATATGAAATAACATAATTGTCAAGCTTGTATGAAAGTTTCACGCTGATGCTTATTGAGGCAAGATCAATACAGGGAGAATATATATGGCAAGATACATTACATTTGTGTACATTATATGCGTTTACTGTGTAAATTTTTTTATTTCTTCTTCCTCTTTTTCTTCTTATCATTTTGAATTAATAGTACAAAGATCATCCAAGACTACAGAGCTCACGTCACACCAATATTTTACATCCCTGATTAACCTGACCTCAACCAATCCTCATAACCACAGCATTGAAAATATATACCAAACCTGGCTTGTTAGTGCCAAAAATAGATCTACCAAACCTGGCTTGTTAGTGCCAAAAATAGATCTACCAAACCTGGCTTGTTAGTGCCAAAAATAGATCTACCAAACCTGGCTTGTTTGTGCAAAAAATAGATCTACCAAACCTGGCTTGTTTGTACTAAAAATAGATACCAAACCTGGCTTGTTTGTGCAAAAAAATAGATCTACCAAACCTGGCTTGTTTGTGCAAAAAATATATACGAAACCTGACTTGTTTGTGCAAAAATAGATACCAAACCTGGCTTGTTTGTGCAAAAAATAGATACCAAACCTGGCTTGTAAATTTAGTTGATGTCACTAGAGGCAAGTTTACCTCACCTCAAATGTTATTCTTAATTGGATGCTGATTGTGGAGCAATAAAATACCCCCCTCCCCCTTCCCCCTTTGTTTGATTTTGATTTGATATTGAATAGTATTTTACGTCACACTCCACAATTTTCAAGTAATATGGTGGTGGCCAGTTTTTATTGGTGGAGAGAAGAGAACCTGGTTACAGTGTACCTTGGAAGAGAACCTGGTTACAGTGTACCTTGGAAGAGAACCTGGTTACAGTGTACCTTGGAAGAGAACCTGGTTACAGTGTACCTTGGAAGAGAACCTGGTTACAGTGTACCTTGGAAAAGAACCTGGTTACAGTGTACCTTGGAAGAGAACCTGGTTACAGTGTACCTTGGAAAAGAACCTGGTTACAGTGTACCTTGGAAGAGAACCTGGTTACAGTGTACCTTGGAAAAGAACCTGGTTACAGTGTACCTTGGAAGAGAACCTGGTTACAGTGTACCTTGGAAGAGAACCTGGTTACAGTGTACCTTGGAAGAGAACCTGGTTACAGTGTACCTTGGAAGAGAACCTGGTTACAGTGTACCTTGGAAGAGAACCTGGTTACAGTACCTTGGAAGAGAACCTGGTTACAGTGTACCTTGGAAGAGAACCTGGTTACAGTGACCTTGGAAGAGAACCTGGTTACAGTGTACCTTGAAGAGAACCTGGTTACAGTGTACCTTGGAAGAGAACCTGGTTACAGTGTACCTTGGAAGAGAACCTGGTTACAGTGTACCTTGGAAGAGAACCTGGTTACAGTGTACCTTGGAAGAGAACCTGGTTACAGTGTACCTTGGAAGAGAACCTGGTTACAGTGTACCTTGGAAAAGAACCTGGTTACAGTGTACCTTGGAAGAGAACCTGGTTACAGTGTACCTTTGAAGAGAACCTGGTTACAGTGTACCTTGGAAGAGAACCTGGTTACAGTGTACCTTGGAAGAGAACCTGGTTACAGTGTACCTTGGAAGAGAACCTGGTTACAGTGTACCTTGGAAGAGAACCTGGTTACAGTGTACCTTGGAAAAGAACCTGGTTACAGTGTACCTTGGAAGAGAACCTGGTTACAATGTACCTTGGAAAAGACCATCGGCCTGCCACAAGTAAACTGGCAAACTTTCTCACAAAAATCAGCTTAGGTTCCAGTGGGGCTCGAACCTACGCTGACCAGAAGGGAGAGACTACACGGTTCAAAGTGTGATGTACTATGCACTCAGTCATCGAGGCCCATTCAACTTCCTAGAGGTGATCTATAAGCTAGGAAAGAATCTCTTGATGAAGAGACAACTACCGGTAATTTTAGTATAAGCAAGGGTAATCTTGGGGTAAGCAGGTTCTGTATCTTAATTGTAGGCTCTATATAAGCAATGCCTAGATGACAACATACTGATTGTCTGAAACGTCTATGTTACAGTTAAAAGGATTTCTGATGTGTACAGTGGTCACCCTTTAAGGGGGCTTAGCTTGAAATCCTGGAAGGATCAATATGGAAAATACATCTAAATGTATTAAAACTATAACTTTTCATAATACATTGTACATGTACTTCTGATATAAAATAAAAAATACTGTAAAAGTACACAGAAAGCGATCTGATTTAGCATAATCAATATTTACATACATGTATGTACATGTAGCACCAAGACAGCTGGTATCCTTTTCATTTACTGGTAAATGTAGTTCAAACTTAGTGCTTAATTTGAACAGATTTGACCAAATACCCATCATTATTAACATTGAGCACTAAAACATGTGCCAGAAAAATACATGCCACATTCACATGCTTCAGTTTTAATACTGTATTTGTGTTGACTCTTGAGTACATGTATATTTATTCGTATTCATTAGCAAATTTTTGTGCACAAATTTCGAAAACCACTTAAATGAAATGTGTTCAGAAATTTATGGATTTCAGTGTGATAAAGTAAAAACATAGTTTTTTCTTTTTTATATTTATTTTCTAATTAAGAATTGGAATGCATTGTAAATAAATTCATAAATTGTTATTGACTTTAATATTCAAACGCAAGGTAAGCAGATTCTTAAAATATGACATTTGTGTTTTTAATTTCTTTTAATTTGCTCCTCAGTTTATACCTAATCTCCTAGGTATACATGTACATGTACGATATACATGTATACTTAAACTAATTAAGAATTTACCTATATATTTACCTAAACCCTGAAAGAAATGTTTTCAAATCTAAAATCCCATTAAACACGTGCATTAAGAAGAATGTTAAAGTCAACACAACAGAAACATACGTATACACATTCATTATAGGTTTATAAGTAAAGCCTTCCTAAATCTCCTTCCTTCATTTACATTCATTATCCGCCATGACAAATCCTTACTGCACCTAGGTATGGTGCAGGCAAACCTTTATACATTGACATAATGTTTCCAATAAGTCAATTCAAAAGGAGAGCCATCAATTTTTGCATTAAAGTCGACAAGAAAAATGCCAAGTTTGGAGAGCAGGAAACAGCCAGGTAACCAATGTCAACAGTAGAGGACAGGAAAACATTATAGATCAGTAATACATCTAAAATAACATGACCCAAGTGACATGATAGATAAGCTGGATGTCAAAGATGACACCATAGTTAAACAACTGATTGTAAAGGTAGCCGAATGACATCAAAGATCAGCAAGACATCTAAATTTACATTAAACATGACCCAAGTGACATGATTGATAAGCTGGATGTCAAAGATGACATCATGAGAGAGAGAGAGAGAGAGAGAGAGAGAGAGAGAGAGAGAGAGAGAGAGAGAGAGAGAGAGAGAGAGAGAGAGAGAGAGAATTGAATAGCCAATTTTGTAGCAGGGGAAAAATATTGCAGGTAAAACAATATTGATAAAATGAACTCAATGGCATAATTCTCTAGATCTTCCTCTGTGAATTACATGTTATAGAGTACATGCCAGTAAATACCAGTACGTGTGTATGTTTGCATAATGTGTGTGTGTGTGTGTGTGTGTGTGTGTGTTTGCATGAGCTAACATGCCAGTGCTAAAACTATTTTTGAAAATCTCAACCTACTTGAGGTCTGATACGTTTTAATGGAAGGGATAACATTAAGTTCATTACACCATACTCTTTCTGTCCACATTTGTAGAATTAAAGCCCAGTTCTTCTGCTGGAAAAGGCAGTTTGTCTTTCCGCAAAAAGATACAAAGCCTAGATAGAATTTCCGATTTGTAAACAGTGATTGTAATCATTATAAGTTTGCCATTTAATCAATCAGACTTTAAAATACAAATCTAACAGAATTGAGTGTCAGACATTTAGCGTTTGTCCACGAACTTGAACAATCATAACAAAGAAACCAGAAAACAAGGCAATTTACCGTTAAACGTTTATGTACAATTTAGTCACAATATAAGAACATCTAAAACTTTCATCAGACGATAAAGAGGTAATTCAAATTCCTGATCGCAGTTTTCTATTACTGACGAATTGTGGTTTCCTTTCAAAAGATTCGTATTAGCGTCTCATCTAGATGAATGAATACAATACAAACTTACAATGGCGAAAATAAAGCGTACAATGCAAAACTTGATGACATATAAATGTTTCTTCAATGTATTGTATTCTGGTTCGTGAGAAGTCTTAATCACAACTTATTACTAGTTTAGGTGTAGGCCTGAATATATCTGCATTAAAAAACTATGCACTTAGCATGAAATACATATTACAGATACGCAATCCAGCTGCACATGTTACATGAAATAGTACCTTTTCCGTTAGCCATTTCACAAGTTTAAAGACTTTCCATTCCCTGATGAGAATATTTCACTTATATAGAGATGCCAATATCCAATGTTCTCACAGCTTATTTTTAGGGAATGGGGCCCAAAATCTAACCTTTTTGAAATGGGAATTAGACTTCCGAATTACTACATTTAGAGATATTGTAAGGCCTGAAGATGTAGTGAACTATAAACTGATGCCAATGCTAAAAGTGCCCTTGAATATGTCTGATTCCAAGCTGTGCAATTTGGTAGGTGACCAATCACCGGCAATCAGAACATAATTGTTTAACCTATTTACCCTAAGGACACATTTGGACTGGTCTCAGTCATTGATTTTTGGAAGAGTCCATTGTTTTTCAAGGGTTGATGAGTTAACATATTTATTATTGTTGTTGTTTTCCAGTCATATAATGGTGGCCAGTTTATAATGGTGGTGAAGAAAACCCCGTACCCATGGTACATCATCAGAAAGTGAACTGGCAAACTTTCTCACATAATTAGCTTTAGGTTACAGTAGGGCTGAACGTAGACTAGAGGCGAGAGACTTGATGGTTTTAACCACGATGCTCTAATTACTCAGACACTGTCCCTTTTAACATACCTAGCATTATATATCATGTATGTACTATAAATGAAATATACAGCACACGTGTACATGTAGGTAGTTTTTTTTATCTGCACTTCACTAATGACTTATAACACTGGTAAAGTGGAATCTCACCTAAAGACCATCTCGCTATAGTGACCACCTCACACATCAGGCCATAAATTTTCAGTCTCTTGATAACTATCTAATAAGTACAGAACCTCACTGAAGTGACCACTTCACTAATGACACCACTTTTAGTCAGTCAGTTAGGTGGTCTCAATAGTGAGGTTCCACTGCACCACCTCACTAGTGACACCACTTTTAGTCAGTAAGTTAGGTGGTCTCAATAGTGAGGTTCCACTATACCACCTCACTAATGACACCACTTTTAGTCAGTCAGTTAGGTGGTCTCAATAGTGAGGTTCCACTACACCACCTCACTAATGACACCACTTTTAGTCAGTCAGTTAGGTGGTCTCAATAGTGAGGTTCCACTGCACCACCTCACTAATGACACCACTTTTAGTCAGTCAGTTAGGTGGTCTCAATAGTGAGGTTCTACTGTACCACCTCACTAATGACACCACTTTTAGTCAGTCAGTTAGGTGGTCTCAATAGTGAGGTTCCACTGTACCACCTCACTAATGATACCACTTTTAGTCAGTCAGTTAGGTGGTCTCAATAGTGAGGTTCCACTGTACCACCTCACTAATGACATCACTTTTAGTCAGTCAGTTAGGTGGTCTCAATAGTGAGGTTCCACTGTACCACCTCACTAGTGACACCACTTTTAATCAGTCAGTTAGGTGGTCTTAATTATAATAGTGAGGTTCTACTGCATATATGATGATTATAAAGTTCAAAGAACTTGAAGTGCTGGCTAAGATATAAACTACATGCATTTCAATAGAAAACATTGCCTTAATGTCCAGTCAACAACACATTAACATCCCTATCATGTAGTGTGTCCTGTTAATCTTACAAGACAACATTTGATTTGGAATTCAATAGCCACAGGTATTATAGCACTTTCTTATTTCCCCAAAAGCTTTTGAGCAAATGCAGGAGTACAAAATTTGTAAAGAATTATAAGAAGATATCCTGCATGTTCTACACTGCGCTTAAACACACACGACACCCGTGGCTACATATAAAACTTAAGGTATACGAAGCGTATTACTAATAATGAGACAGTCTTAAGTATTTATTGCTTACCCAAGTGGCAATATTGGGACTTAAATTCTAAAGACATGTTTAACTTTCACATTTAGTCGGTATTATTATTAAACCAGGAAAGAATAGCCCAATACTAAAATCTCTTTGTCATTTTGTCCTCTAAATATGAAAAGTTTTATCAATCAAACAATATCATTTTAGAAATCTGAATACTAACGAGACAATCATATATGTAACCAAATAAATTCACTGGAATTCATATAAAACGTGACACTGACTTACACCTGTGGGTAGTTACTGCTGATTTTGACTTGATCAAAATTAGTATATAATCTACAGAAAAACAAATACACAAAAATGTTGGATTATGGGCTTTTTTAAGGTTATTCATATTGTTTTAAATCATTAGTGATATCTCAAACACATCAAACATGCTATTACCAAGGATGTAAGTTTACTGTATAGTGCCAAAATCCTCAGTGTACCTGATATTTTCGCTCTAGTTTTAATTTTCGCCATTTTCGTCCTAAGATGAGAGGGTGAAATTAGAATGACAGGGAAATTTCTGAGCTAAATAACTGAAGCAAGGACATACATGCCACTCATGAGAGTATGATGATTTAGGGCAAATTTAAGACGATAAGAATATTTTTTCAGGATATGATGTTATTTTAAGCTATTCCTGATACCTAAATAAATAAATAAACAAGAGCTGTTTGCAAAATGTTTGCAATGCCTTCCATAATAGGAAACTGAATTATTAGAAATTTTTCTAAGTTCAAGGGGAATAACTCTGTCAAAAAATGGTTGACGGTAACCAAATAAGAACCTGACCTAGATATTTTCATGATGTATCTGTATACCAAATTTCATTTCAATATGTGCACCTGTTGCAGAGATAATGAACAAAAACTTTTGGTGTACGGACTGACCGACTTACTGACTGACCTACAGACCGACCGACAATGGCAAAGCAATATGCCCCTCTTTCTAGGAAGGGGACATATAAAAAAACAAAAAAAACAAGATGTGTTTGTGAAACACAAATACCCCTGGTCCTAACAAATTTCTGTGCTGGCAAAATATTGCAATTTCCTACATTTTGACCCCACCCCATCCCCAGGGGCATGTGATGTCAATGAAGTGTGAACAACCCTTAGATGAAATATTGCACTTTATATGTAAGCGGGACGGAATTATGGATAGACACATTGATGATTCAAACATTATACGCCCCAGCGGACCTTTCAGGCCAGGGCATAAAAACATCAGGTACACAGGACAATCTGTAAAAATCTTTAAATTGAATTATTGTGTATCTTATAGTGTGCCGCTCAACCCCAAACTTCTGTAACAATGGCAGAAATTGAGAATACAAAACTCTTGTGTTGAGCCGCTCCCTAAAATAAACTCTGTTGTAGATAAAACAGAATGAAACCATAACTGAATGAATGGTGAGCTACATGTACATGTAGCTATTACAAGACTTTAAAGCAAAACGGCACAGATGGACAAACTGGTAGGCAAAACCTATACATGAATAGTCATCCCCACCAACCACTCCACGCGTTTTATCGTAAGGGGACTAAAAATAAAGAGTCACCATTCCAGTCTAATTCAAGAAAGGAGGAATTGTCTACAAATCATCGCTGATCTCTGATACTAATTAGTAATTACAGCAATTTACAACAAAACTGTCACAATTACTACCAGATCAATGAATGCAAAAAATGTCAATAAATTACTGGTTGACCAACATATGCTATTCACATTACACAGACTCATTAATCAATTTCAGAAAAAACCTATGATGGCAACATGGAACTTGATGTTAGACCAGAGATTGTATCCTTTCATCACATATTGATCTTTCTCTTCCTGTCTCCATTGTTACTGGTAGATCTCTTCACGGCAGGACAACAATTAATTGATAAACAAATACATGTCACCAATTTCAAGGAAGTCGGGATGCCAAATAAATCATTCAACTCATACATGTGCAGGTAAAAATAGCTCTGTTGGTAAAATAAATGCACGTCATGTACATGTTGCAGAGAAAAGATAAAATTTTTAGAGTGAAAAGAGTGTGGATTATACATGGCCGATTACGGTTTATAAGTTTCTATGATACAGAAAAGGCATTCATTATTACAACTCTGACACAATATGACAAGAGTACATGGGATGACCATTTTTTTAATTTTTTTTAAAAACGTTTAGGACTGCAGGCCATTTTCTGTCAATTTTGGGGAAATGCCATTGGTGACACAATTGGGAATTTTAACATGAATTTGTGTCATATAAGGATAAAATGTTTTGCACATTTATGGAAACCTAAATGTTATGGAATCTCTTTTTGTAATGCATTTGCCCTTACATTATTACATTGTAATTCAATGTTCATTACAGTCATGGGCTGAACACACCAGATTAACTGGAAAAAACCCCATATATTTTGCATTAGGAATGGGGCCAAATTTTGGCCCTAGGAAGCTGTAGAGAAAGGCCTGGATTGGTGACAGATAGATTGTTCCTTACACTTGGGAAAAATACCAGAATGTGATTATGGGGAAAAAATCTTAATTTAAATCTTTAAAACTATGTCATTATGTCTCAAACAATTTTATTTTCCTTGATCTCAAATTTTTTTTTCAATGTATCAACCACACTTTCAATTTTCAGAAGATGTAAAATCTTTATTATGACAAGAAATGAGCAAACTGTTCTGCAGATTGTTAATCACTTTATGTTTTCAGGCATTTATGTATAACCAACTGGGCAAATTTCAGGAATGAATTTAATTGGGAATTGTTCAATGAAATTTTGGGGAAAAAGAAATTATTTGCTCAAGGGAATGTGTCCAAAATCAGACCCAAGTCTCCCTGAACAAAAACTCTGAATGACAAGCAAGAACAGGTAATATTTACAGCAATCAAAGGTCAGAAATCAATACCAATATTTCCAGTTCATGTATGCATTTAGCATAATGCTTTACATGGCAATGAAAATTCAAGAACAAAAACAAGTGGATTTAACTCATCAACCCCTGTGGTCACATTTAGACTCACCCGAATAAGTAACTATAAAGTCTATTGTCAGAATTCAGGGATAGACAAGTTGATATTGAATGTGAAATCATTTTGAAACTTTTATTGTTATACACTCCTGAATGCTGACAGTTGACTTAACCATTCTTTGAAATGGATGAGTCCAAATGTGGCTACAGGGGTCAGTGAGTAAATGTAGTACAGACTACTGCAACTGCAATGTCTGATTTTCCAGCATTTCAATTAATTTTTGTATCTGTTATGTACATGTACCTGTCACACTTGGGTCATAAATTCGAATTTCATCATCAACTCATTAACCCCTGAAAAACAATGAACTCTTCTGTAAATCAATGACTTAGACCAAATGTGTCTTCAGGGGTGAATGGGTTAAAACCACCCAGTCTGTTTACAAATTCACAAACTGCTATGGCAACATTATCAACAGACAAAAGAAAATTCTGTACGACCTACAGTTAGAGGTGGATCCAAAAATATCACCCACGGGAGGGTGTGCATTTTATGCTAGGAATAAGAAGTGAAGAAGAGTATCGGTAAAATATAGTCGTAATAGAACAACTGTCACGTAAATCTGCTCTTTCGGCATAAGAATGTTTTGAGTTAAACCTTGCATGTTTTGTTTAAATTTACTGTTGTTGTATAAAGTTTAGTTAGATAGTGGCCATCAGTTTTTCTAACAGTGAAGTGGGGGGGGGGGGGGGGGGGGGGAGAAATCTGGTTACAATATAGCCAGGAAAAGACAGTGCATTCCACAAATTAAATGGAAAACTTTCTCCATTTAGCAATGAGAATTCAGTGAGACTGAAAATGATACTGACTAGGGGAAGGAAATGTGCCTTAAAAGTGTGATGATCTAACCCTCAGCCAATGAGATCCCACAAGGTCCAGTGCCCTTCAAACTACATGGATGAAATATACATATATGCAGACCTTGATTAGACATAAAAGAAGAGTGCATGTATGCTGACGGCTGTACATTAAATACAAGTATAGATCGAACTCTAAGATATGGGGAATAACTTCTAAATGTAAATTACTCGCTACACAGATTCATCAAAATAAATCTGTAATACATGTACATGTAAATATACATTTGTACATGTAATGTACATTTTTATGTCAATTTACAAAAAACAACAACAAAAAAAAAGGTAAAAAATGTAGGATCATTTACTCACGCTAATTCCTTTCCTGGGGCTGGACATTCTGTATTAACATCCAAAATCAGAACTTTTATTCTCTAAATATTCATTATCTAACAATTCACAGAGCTTGCTCCTCAGGACTTGTACCAGAACTGGTCAAATAATAAACTCCACAAAAATATGTCTGCTTAAAATCTTGGGTGTGCTTACATGGCTGCCATTTAGCTGCCTGCTTGATTTTTACATGATACCTACATGTAGCTGTTTAATCCCAGTTTATTTGGCAATCAACTCGTAAATGTAATAACCAGAACCTGTATAACTGTATTATAATCATAAAGACCATGAAGACAGAACTGTTTACTATCAGACCACAGAATCTTTCTGCTTCAAATTTTGGGGACACCAGGTTCAAGATTTATACAAATAGATATTACAAGTGCCATTAACACTTTTAACACAGAACAGAAAAGTTAGCACAATATAATATTCTAGTGGTATAGTAAATAATTTACAAGGTTCACGTCCAAACAATGCATTATGGGTAAATACATATACATACATTGTATATTATATATGAAAATTACAGTATAGCATAGTGTGTGCGTACAACCATGTGCAGTCCCAATTTCAAAACGTGCATGTGTACAATGTATAGATATGTGAAACTATACGAGCATGTCGATTTATTTATATTCAGACAGGGTGTGTGACGCAATTCAAAATATGTCTTTGTATAAGGAAAACAATTTTCAAAGAGATTAATTAATTAAAAAGACAAAAAAAACTGCTTTTATCAAACTTGTAACTATATATATATCTCAAATAAAAAAGCAGGTTAATTAAATGTCCTACTTCCATACTAATCTTTCAAATATTAAATTGAAGATAAACATAATATTAAAATTTTAAAAACAGTTTTAAAACATTTTTGTAAAACAAGGCCAATGTGTATGCACTGTTCTGTTTGTACACACATATTTTGTTTTGGTGTTGGCGTAATACATTTTTCATTTGTAAATAAATTTATTCCATCAATCATAAATCTCTTTTTTTTTTTCTTTTTTATAATTCTGAACTTAGTTCAAATTATTTCTAGAGTGATTTTATGCACAGTAAGAAGATCGATGTACATGTCTGAAATGAATCAACAACAATCTATGAAAAATAAAAATCATACGAAACACACAAGGATATAATGCAACACCATGAAATGAAGATGTCAAACTTAATCCAAAAAAAAAATCTGTAATATTTTTTAAATCTGACGATTAAGGACATTCTGGCATAAACTGATTGCTGTCAAGCTGTCACAAACAATAAGGGACAATGGGGCTATAATATTATTACTGTTTGAAGTTGTACAATGTAGGTATTACTGGGGCTAAGTGAATAATTTAGGATAACGAGTTTATAATCGTTAACTCCAATTAAAGACAAAGCATGTCACGGGTGTAAATTTTCTCAAAATATGAGGAAATCTGTCTTGAAATAGCTTTCCATATGCCATGAATATAGTGCTTCATCAATGCATGTCTTGTAGCAGTGGAAATGCATGCATGTTGTTTCTTAACCATATACATGTACATGTATATGCATTCTTTCCATTGATCCTGTCTTTTAGTCATGGAAAAATATTCTTTCGACATATACATGTGTGTTTCACAGTCATGGAATTACACTGTTCAATGTACATGTACAAATGTACACCGAAAGTGTTCTTGCAATACATGACGTCAGGTGTTTTTTTATGAAAAAGAAAATTTGCTTTGGTGACTCTATATTGTATTTGAAGATGTACAAACAGTGACCCAGCTAGTGGATCTTCAACAGGGCATACTGCCTTGTGCAGATTTTTGTCTGCCCTGCCCCAATTTTGTCCCATTCTGCCCTTTTACAAATTACCCTACATGTACCTGCATTGCCCTTGATTTGAACATGTACACATAGCTCAAAATCATAGTGCCTCTGCTCTGTGAATTTTCCACACTGTTATGCACATTTTCATTATTGTGGTACTGAAGTAAGTAGGCCCTGTTCCTAGATGTACCCCTAGAAAGCATCCTGTTTTGATTGATTCCAAAATGTGCCCTTCTTCTGAGAAAATTCTGACCACCCCACACCCCATATTCTAGCTGGAGCACAGTCATTGAGTAGTTTTGGAAACTATACAAAGTGAAATCAATTTACCGGTAGTATTTTGCAATGTCAGAATTACATTTACATGTATTATCGGTAAATGTTTATCATGTTCATGGCATAACTAGAGAGAAAGCTGTGTACCAACCATAAAACAATATATATCCCAGCACTAAAACAAGCAACAGGTGTAAAAATGTCAAAAACTCTAATATACATGTATAACTATTAATGAGCATTTAAGTGTGTCTGGTCTCCTATACAAGGGTTGTAATGTTTTATTTTAGCCATTTTTAGATACAATTACAATGTTCTACACTTAATTTCCAATGACTGTCATTTGTTCCCTGTCGCAACATGTCATTTAAACAAATTTTGAATAAATGATGAACATCACATGAATTTTGGGTGTATGCTTTTAGAAATAAAGCACTCGCTACAACACATGAATTATCAAGTTACTACCAAAACTACAGGTGAATCACCAAAGTTTTAGACCTCTGCTACAGTCTGTTTAAAGATCAAGTTACCAACATTACTACCGTAATTCACATGTTGATATTGTTGTTTGTTTTACACCACGCTCGGTATTATTTTGAAGTAATACAACACTTGGCTCAGTTAGTTTCAGTGTCAACCTCGTGGCAGGAGGCCATAAGTTTGATTTCCAGTTACAAGATACAACAGAGATGATAAAACTGAAACTAAAAGAGAGAGAGTGACAGTTTGTTCAACAAGACCAAGACAAGGATTGACTGTCATGGATCTTTCAGATGAGATGTAAACCTGAGGTCCTGTGTCGTGTTAGGCAGGTCACAACAAACAATTGTCACTGCATCAGTGCCAGTCCATGGCATAGACCAAAGTTTGTGATACTTCACCTCTAACTGATAAAGACATCAGACTGTCAATGGAATAGTCTTGAAAGTAAAACAGCAATTACATGTAGAGTGCAACCTGTCCCGAGAGTCTGCCCCGTCTGACACTGAAAAAAAAAATTGCCGACCAGGCAACCCCGATATCATCTCACATACTCCCCTAAAAAATGTCTTAAATGTTACAAATGAAATGATTTTGAAAAGTAAGTATAAATTTTTTAAATGAAATGATACATGTACAAAATATACATGTATATCTATAAATTCTAAGAAAACCCAATGTCATAGAAATGGTAAAGAAATCAAAGATCAGAATGTATATACATGTACATGTAACACACAGTTTGCCTGATCATTAAATAATGTATATGCTTACTGTTCCTGCTTCTACTGGTTCTTTCCAGGTCACCTTCTTACTTGACACAGGGCTTTGGGGATTGTATCCCAGCCCTCCCCTATCCATTATCCGGCTACTTGTATGTGATGCTAAATATCCACTATGTGTTAACCATGACAGAGAGGATAAACCACGAAACACTACTCCTTCTGCGAGCTAATTCCACCAAAAACACAAATCAATTTTCCTTTTTGTGACACAGTAACTCCTTACTCCTTCATGGCCGTAGATGGTATAAATTTTAATCCTCTTTTGCGACTAATAATGTATGGAAATATATAATATTTGGAAAGCTTAGTACCGGTAATTCCCAGGGTTCAATGGGGCATTTGTTGACATCGACTGTCAACCTTCCCTACCTAAAATATAGCCCCTATCTTCAGAGAAAGAAAATAGAGAGAAACTTTAAAAGCCACTTTTTACCCCTTTACTATATAAAGAGCACAGAGTGTGGTTTAACTATATTGTCAGTATTGACAATTTAAAAATTGATCTACACTGTTATCTTGACGTTTTCATTCAGGCGGGAAGTTTGGACGCGCACTGCATGACAAGCCTCCACATGCTATTTTTACCTGACCACAGAATTGTTACCTGAATTAAAACACACCAGGGTACATTGTGTGATTATCTACCTTGTACACACAACTTGTATGCCTGAATTAACAATTAGTGCTATTGTATCATTATGACCTTACCATGTGCTTACAGCAGGGATCCATTTCTAATTTGTTTGTTGAATGTTATAAGACCATTAGACTGAAGAAATTTAATACAATTATAATCTATATAGATCATTTTAATATTTTCAATATATCTGCTATGAAAATACATGTAAACTTGAAGACTATACTAAAATACATTTCAATTTATTGACCTATTTATATATATATATATATATTTGATTTTATATTGATTTTCTTGTGCATTTTCCATTTTTTCTTTTAATACATACATTTTTCACTAATAATAATATATATATATATATACATGTATATATATATCTATGTATTCATCATATAGGCAAATACTGAATAATAAAATAAAAATTTAACAGATTAGGTTTTTTAATATACATGTACTGTATTCCATTAGAAAACAATGAAAATGAAGATAAAAATACATGTTTAAATAATGGATGTCTAAGAAAATAAAGAGCTGCATTTATATAAATTTGTGTAAATTTCTTTTTCTAGTGGCACATGTATGAATGTAGTATATAATACTGAAGTTTGATATAAAAAAAACAGAGAGAGAGAGAGAGACAGAGAGAGAGAGGACCCAAAAATAAATATGTACATGTATCAATAAATTTAAAATTTACTTAACATAAAACATAAATGGCTTTGTTTAAACAATCATGCTTGATTATTTTACATGTATCTAAATTTTTTACGGCAACATAATCGTAAAATGCACCTCATGAAATAGATTAAACAGATGTCAAAGTCTGAACAATTAAACCCTTTTGTACATGTAATATGCCACAATGGTCACCTTTAAAACCATCATTCTGACTCAAGTCACAAATATGGCAACACTGGTCATGGAAATTAAAATAAACAGTCTTTAAATTGGGTAGATAAGAACATTGCCATGACAAAAGGCATTGTGTACAAGATCTGTGACCCACGCGACCCGTGATAAACGATATCCACATGATCGAGGAATGTAAACGGCAGAAAAAAAAAATTATCAAATTAATGTAACAGTGTTTTTTTTACCTGTGCGCCATATAGTACAAAAAAAAAAAAAAAATGGTGATAAATAAGAATATGTATATAAGGGCCTCATGAGAACAATGTAAAAAGAAAAACATGGCATTTGATATGTTAATATATAACACAATATACTGTAAATGCTATTTATGGTCAAATACACATGCAAATCTACAGGCATTCTCGTATATGTAGAAATATTTATTATATTAATACATGTACTCCAAAAATTCCTTTGTGCTACAAACATACTTTAGCTATATTCAGGGAATACATCAATGAACATCAGAAACACAACACCAGCGTGTTGGGTACTAGTATAATGTACCATAAATCATTAAAATCAACCAGAACAATTTACATTTTAAAGGCTATTCAAATGTACACGTGCATACACATGCATACATAGTTGACACATACTAGATCATATGTAGCCCAGATGTACTGGCCAAATATACACGTAACACAAGTTGTACACATACCGGTTAACATACAATGTACATGTGTACAAGGAAAGTACAATACTGAATAGCATGTCAATGTACATTGATTGTTTTACTTATATACAAGAAATACATGTAGATATCCATCCCATACAGATAGTATGTCTTCAGATGTAAAAAACAATGGAGATGTGCTTGTTAAACACTAAATACTTCCCCAAGTGTTGCAAAAGTTTGATAGGAAGCCTGCACTTGCAGGAGTTAATAGATCCTTTTTTGGGCAGGGTCCTGAACCCTTCCTATGGGGAATTTTATGTGGCAATGGGCCAAATTGGGAAAAAAGTAACTATGGTTATTTAATTCATAGGAGTAAAGACACTAAAATTGTGATTCATTTAGCTTCTCTTATTTAAATGACATGGATTATATCTAGAAAGACTTCGAAGTGCAGTTCATTACATGTACTAAATTCTCATTTTTGTTATTTTATACCAAATCTTAATGACATGGTGAACATAATTGGGAAAATTTTGCTCAAAATTGGGGAAAAAATAGCAGATTTTTCACTGAGAATGGGGCCTTACACCCGGGCCCACATGTTGGTGATATTAATTCCTTACTTATATGTGGTTTTTTTTTACCAATTCTTTCAGTGGCTGCTATAACTTCTGGAATGATACGCACATCGTATTTACTTTTCTTTACAGGGAGGTCATCAAAATTTTCATCTAAATTCCTGAATAATAATGATATGTAACAAATGAGACAAAATAATGTATGTAGAAGCTGAAATACATAGTTTGAATTTTATTTTATTATGCAAAATATAAAGATTTGTTGTTTGATTAAAAATTTACAAGAAAATTTAAATTTGTAGAAAGCCAGAAAGAAAAAACCCAATCCATGCTCAAATTTTTCTTGTCAATTGCCATAAGTGACTTTGTTTTCTAAATTTGGAAAATTTTAAACATAAACAAATACATTATTTTTTCCAGCAAAATCTGGAAATTAAAAAGAATCCAAATTTTGGGCAAATTCGGGATGATGTGATCTAGGAGTCCAAGAAACAACTTTTCACTCATAGATCCTTAAAGACTCATCTGGACTGGTTTGTGTTATTTTCTGGGGTAGTTGGGTTAAACAGCTATAAACTTTACCTTAACAATTACTATACCTCACCTTAACAATTATTACAATGTACTATTTGATTGTTGATCTTATCTTCCCCACCAACACACCAGTAAAATGAGTAGAAAAAAAACTTTTTTTTTTTGAAAATCATAACAATGACATATTCTGCAAAGAAACCAAATAGCAAAGCTACACTACGTATTTACTATCCGAAAAAAAAAACCAACTTAATATACCCTAGTATTTTTATGTCTCAGCCTATGCAAATGAAATCCACCCCTAAAGTCACATTTGGAATGAACTGTGTTACTGATTTTAAGAAGAGTCCATTGTTTTCAAGGGAAGATGTATAATGTATGTACATGAGTTAACATTTATAAAAAATGCTTTTAAAAAATTTCCAAAAAAATAGTTTAAATATTTCTCACATACATGTAATTAAATCAAACAAAATAATTATAGTACAAACTGAATGTTTTGAAATGAATATCTTTTGATCAGTTTCAAAATAACTGCATAACCAAGGTACAAATAGAATTTAAGCTGAGATGAAAATTAGTCATGACAGAAGAGGAACCACTTAAAGCTAACAACTTTACACCAGGTCTAAGAATTCATCTGAGTTTATGCAATTAACAGTAAAATATACAAATTTATTACACTAAGTAATATTCTAAGATATGGATTATTGATAGGTTAAACATGTTTAAACTAGAATTTAAATGTCAAACCACCTGTGTGTTATCAGACTCAGTAAGGCAACACAGGTTATCTCCCCTTTCAATAATTCGTTCCAAGAGAATTTACATTGTGCATTGCATTCCATATTTGTAATGTCTGCCTTTTCTACATGTATGTATGATGTTTGAAAACTGAATGTGATCTTATAAGTTATATACCAGTAAGAACAGAAATAACAAAGGTCAAAAGTTCAAACGCTGTAATAATTTACATGTAGTGCTCTCTCTTCAAGTAAATCAATACATTAATATATATACTGTAATACACAACAATTACTGGAAGATCAGTCATTTCACTTTGTCATGTGAGGCTTCCAAACATGACTACTGGTAGATATTGTAAGACAATAGATATGTTATCATAAACATATTTATAATAAAACCTTCAAAGACAAAGAAATACTGCTATATATATATATATGATACATCTCTAGATTTCTACAAGACAACATAAGTATGTACGTAAATGTTCATCACTGACGTAGATTTATAAATGAAATCACGCTTGATAGTTCTCAAGTATATATCTCTCAAGTAGCTTAAGTTCTTTTTAGGTATGAATAGCAGCCATGATGTACCAATGACAATATTCCAGGCCTGGATCGTAACCAGGATGTACTGATGACAATATTCCAGGCCTGGATTGTAACCAGGATGTACTGATGACAATATTCCAGGCCTGGATCATAACCAGGATGTACTGATGACAATATTCCAGGCCTGGATCGTAGCCAGGATGTACTGATGACAATATTCCAGGCCTGGATCGTAACCAGGATGTACTGATGACAATATTCCAGGCCTGGATTGTAGTCAGGATGTACCAATGACAATATTCCAGGCCTGGATCGTAGCCAGGATGTACTGATGACAATATTCCAGGCCTGGATCGTAACCAGGATGTACTGATGACAATATTCCAGGCCTGGATCGTAGTCAGGATGTAATGATGACAATATTCCAGGCCTGGATCATAGCCAGGATGTACCGATGACAATATTCCAGGCCTGGATCGTAACCAGGATGTACTGATGACAATATTCCAGGCCTGGATCGTAGTCAGGATGTACCAATGACAATATTCCAGGCCTGGGTTGTAGTCAGGATGTACCGATGACAATATTCCAGGCCTGGGTTGTAGTCAGGATGTACCAATGACAATATTCCAGGCCTGGGTTGTAGTCAGGATGTACTGATGACAATATTCCAGGCCTGGGTTGTAGTCAGGATATGACAATATTCCAGGACCATAGCCAGGATGTACCAATGACAATATTCCAGGCCTGGGTTGTAGTCAGGATGTACTGATGACAATATTCCAGGCCTGGGTTGTAGTCAGGATGTACTGATGACAATATTCCAGGCCTGGATCGTAGCCAGGATGTACTGATGACAATATTCCAGGCCTGGATCGTAGTCAGGATGTACTGATGACAATATTCCAGGCCTGGGTTGTAGTCAGGATGTACCCAATCATAGCCAGGATGTACCGATGACAATATTCCAGGCCTGGGTTGTAGTCAGGATGTACCGATGACAATATTCCAGGCCTGGACCATAGCCAGGATGTACCAATGACAATATTCCAGGCCTGGGTTGTAGTCAGGATGTACTGATGACAATATTCCAGGCCTGGATAGTCAATACTTATAAATATTAGGTCCTGTACAGTATATGTACTGATGACAATATTGCCTGGACCATAAGGATGTATCAACACACATTCCAGGCCTGGGTTTTATATTTTTTTTGATGACAAAATTCCAGACTTGAATAAGGTAACACAATGGTTATATTAAAAACTGGGTTGATCTCAAATTTTGTACTTAACAATATTCCAGTGATACACTGTCAGGGGTACCAATTACATTCCAGGCTAAAAAAAATTCAAGTAATATTGATGAGAAAATCCAGGCCTGGGTTCAAGTCAGGATGTATAACAATGACAAATTCCAGGCCTGGGTTTACTGCATGTACTTTTAGTATATCACCACTGCTTTATGATCCTAGGCCCAGTTGTCATTTACATGTATCTAATCTGGACCATAAGCATGTCCCGAAACAATCCTTTCCAGGCCTGGTTTGTGTCTACTGAGCCTGAGGTTTGTTTGAGTTTGTTTTCCAGAAGCGTTACCCTCTCATTGGCCTCTTTCTCCAATTCCTCAGGCCGGTCGACAGGAAGCACCTCATGACTGCTCCAGGCCTGGGTTGTAAATCAATTGACATTCCAGGCCTGTAAGTTCTCAGGATGTCTGTGAAAAGAGTTTAAGGCCTCAGTTGTAAAGGATGTACACTTACAATATTATACAATGTACACATAGCCAGGATGTACTTATGAAAACAAACTCCAATGGGGTTGTAAGGAACTGTTAGACAAATTCCAGGGCAAAGATGGTTTCAGGATGCATTTTGCAATATTTTTAGTTTGAGGGTCAGGAAAACTGATGACAAAATAGGGGGCCTAGAAACAAAAGCATCTCTTGACAATATTCCAGGCCTATTGAGTCAGGATGTAAAGATTACAAAGCTCTCCTCATGGACCAATATCCCCCCTATCAACTCACAATATCCCTGGGAAAAACAATGTACTTCTACAAATTCCAATGACTTAGACAATGTACTGAAATGTATCTTTAGGGGATTGTAATGAGGTGTAACATGACAATCATTCCAGGCCTGGGTTTAGTCACCTGTACCATGACAGCATTGAGGCCAGGGTTGTAGCTTATGTCCAATACCCAGGACTGAGTTGGTCATTGTTACCAAAAGGATAATTCCAAGCCATCTGTAAGATGTACATTATGAACATATTACATGTATGCTAAGAATATACCAATGACAATATTCCAGCCTATATCGTACTCAGGATGTACCAGTATTCTAGATTTAAATCTTATAAAATATGTTAGTATAAGTGTACTTGATGAAATGAATCAATAGCAGCATAGCAAGTACAATTGTACTCCGTAAAGTAACACGGGTGGTTATCTTTACGACAGTAGGTCTCAAAAGTACTTAAAAACAGTGGTCACTAGGGTTACGACAGCTATGGTCTCTCAAGTAAGGTGGAGAAAATTACATTGACAAATGGTAACTCTCAATTCCATGTTTACTGGTCCTTTAGTATGACACTGCATTGATCCTGAGGTCCAGTTGACAATTGTACATGTCCTTTAAAGCAATGACAGTATCCTTACTCTCAAGACTGAGGGTGAGTCCTTTATGAACGTTAGTCATTGGCCTCTTTCTCAAGACAGGTGTCCACCTGCTCCTCTTTACCACTTTATGACCTCATTCTGTCTCTCAAGATTGGTGGTGTCCTTTAAGACACCCTTGGTCTCTAAAAGAGTTTAAGTGTATGTCCTTTATGACAATGGACTCTCAAGACAGGTGGTCCAATCATGAAAGTGGTCTCTCAAGACAGATGGATCCTTTATGCACAGTTAGTCTCTGGGACAGGTGGACCTTTAGAAACAAAAGCATCTCTCAAGACAGGTGGTAATTTATGACAGTGGTCTCCTCACAGACAGGTGGTCATTTATGACACCAATCCTCTCAAGACAGGTGGTCTCTTCTATATGACTGGTTAGACAAGACAATGTGGTCCTTTACAACAGTGGTCTCTCAAGAAAGGTGGTCCTTAACCAAAGCATTGACAGTGGTCTCTCAAGACAGACTGTGGTCATTTATGACTAGTAAGGTCTGAAGCTCATTAGACAGGTGGTGCTTAAGAATGACAGTTTATAGGTACATCTATAAGTACATATATGGTTATAGATTTACAACAGTGGCCTAGTCAAGACATGGTAGGTCCTTTATGACAAGTGGTCTCTGTAAGACAGGTGGTCCTTTACGACAGTGGACTCTCAAGACAGGTGGTCCTTTATGACAGTGGTCTCTCAAGACAGATGGTCCTTTATGACAGTGGTCTCTCAAGACAGGTGGTCCTTTATGACAGTGGTCTCTCAAGACAGGTGGTCCTTTATGACAGTGGTCTCTCAAGACAGGTGGTCCTTTATGACAGTGGTCTCTCAAGACAGGTGGTCCTTTATGACAGTGGTCTCTCAAGACAGGTGGTCCTTTATGACAGTGGACTCTCAAGACAGGTGGTCCTTTATGACAGTGGTCTCTCAAGACAGGTGGTCCTTTATGACAGTGGTCTCTCAAGACAGGTGGTCCTTTATGACAGTGGTCTCTCAAGACAGGTGGTCCTTTATGACAGTGGTCTCTCAAGACAGGTGGTCCTTTATGACAGCGGTCTCTCAAGACAGGTTTTATGATAATACACTAGTTAGTAAAACATTTTACTTTGGAGTAAACAACTTTTTTAACAAAATAAGGATGTCATTAACTTTTTTAGTAACAGGAGAAATTGTCAAAGTAGCAGGAGAATTTCTGTCTTTTTGTATATAGTAGTGCATGTAACTTTGTCAAAAGTAGGCGGTTATTTATTGAGAGTAGGGCGTTAAGTTCACCTGTTACCACCTTCTAATGACATCCCTGCTGAAAAAAATTGTAATCTTGACTCACAAAGTAAGTTAAGACCTCCTGGCTCCACATAACCCAAGGACCTATAGTTATTTCATGATCTCTGTACTGTAACAAAAGGCCTGGAGTTTTAGGTGAAATCATGCAATTCTTTACATTATACCTGTAAAATTATATGACTGCAAGATACCAGTACACAGAAAATACCAGCACACTTTACATGCTCCTCTTTAACCCATCAACCCCTGCAATCACATTTAGACTCATCCAAATCAACAAACAGTATGGCCTACTGTCAGAATTCAGGGGTGAACAAATTGATATTGCATGTCAACATGGTCAAATATTCTAAATCATACATTAATGAATTATGACAGTAGACTTCACCATTATTTGAAATGGGCAGGTCCAAAGTGACTTCTGGGGTTGACGAGTTAAACAGCTTGTCAAATCAAATAACTGTTTTTTGCTATGGTCATCAAAAAGATTGATCATTACCAGAACCCTGATACAGTGAAACCTGTATATAGGGGCCACCCAAGGGACCAGAAAATATTGACCTTTATGTGCAGGTGACCCTTATACACAGGTTCAATTTAGTTGAAGTATGCAGTAAAGGGACTTTTCAAAACTGGCCTTTATAGACAGGTGATCCTTATATAGAGGTGGCCGCTATAGCAGGTTTTACTGTATTTACAAAGGTGAAGCTGAGGTCAAAATATTTATCTTGGATTGAAAAATAAATCCTTAAATCAATGAAGACAAATATCAGCCATTGTTTTACTGCAAGACAGCAAAGTTAGTACATCTTGTTTTGTAAGACCACTTCAAAGAAATGCCACTTGTCCCGCAAGACCATTTCCATGAAATGCCACCAGTCTTGTGAGACCATATTCTGAAAGCCATTTGGTTAAATATTACTCCTGATAAAACATCCTTTTAGCAAAAATATGTTGTTTTTTTATTTTAGCTGAATTTGGCCAAATTTAATGCTTAAGGATGATTTACACTGCATTCAACAATTTTTCAGTTGGTGGTGGTGGACAGTTTTAATTGGTGGAGGAGCAAACTAAGTTACAATGTAGAGACCAACACACTTCCATAAAAAAACATGCAAACATTCTCACAAAACTAGCTTAGGTTTAGATTCCACCGGAACTGCAACTTGCGATAACTTGATGTGTGAGACTTGAGAGGCATATGGCTGGAAAGACTACGCTTCCCTGGCAGATGGGGTAATCATTTAAGACAGGTCTCGTATTGCACTATAAACCTAAACTTTTAGCATTTACTAAAGATCTGTAAACAAGATTTCCAATTATTTTATAATTAGAATTATTGTTCTCTATTTCACCGCAAGTGACAAACTCAATATTTAACACTGCTACATGACGGTAATATATAATAATGATCTAAACAAGGTTTGGACTACCTTCAGTTTAATAAAAAGTTAAAACTTTATCACAAATTTTGTATCTTTATTTTTAACTTTAGTAGTAAAGTTACTTGTACCATAATTAATACATTAACACTATTATTTTTCACCAACTTTAGCCCATAGAGACATAAAATTCCTAACTGAAAGGGTACAGGACCCTTTCCCAAAAAGGGTTTATTAGCCCCTGCTATGACAGACTGTGATGTGTATGTTGGTGAGGCTCAGACGAGACATAAATTCTTCTCAGTAAAACCAACAACAACTGGATTGTTCATAATTTACAAGTTCATGTAATCAAATTTTATATGAATTTTCATATGATGACAAATGCATTCTGAACGTGTCAGCCAACAGTTATGTCAATTTAAACTTTATGATGTCTCTTTGTGCATTGTGCTGATAACCCATGCATCATTCTGTACTAGTAGAAGAGGTTACAAATTGTAATAGGGAACTTTTGAGTTGACATAGATTACCGTTATGATCCCACAATTAGTCGCGCCTTTTCAATTTTGTTCCTCATGTCTACTTAGAACTGGTTTTCATAGTTACATGTACCTTGGCAACATATGGAGAGCGTACATGGAATATCCTTATGTTTTAGTGCAATAACGTTATTTTGTGTGAACAAATTCAAGAGACTCACAAAACATACCACAGTGGGTTATTTAGTTGAACGCCAAATGTAAGAGACGGGGGGTGAAAATGTGTGGACAGACAGACAGACCGGGAATCGAAAACCCAGGACCTCCAGAACAATAGAAGGACGCTCTTACCAACTGTGCTATCTATTTACAACAGAATCCGGAAATCACGTTGAGGAACATTTTTCACAATTCATGTGACTTGTGTGACTACATGCAGGATAATAGAAATAATCTGGGCCAACTCAAAAGTTCCCTATCCCACTTTGTCATAAAACCTGCTCTTTGTCATAAATCCTCATTAAACTAGTAGTTACGTGTATACAAATGTATATGTATGTGTAGAAATGTAAACATTTACTTTTTTTTTTTGACTCTTGGTAAAGTTCTACTGTACAAGCAAGTAACCTCCCCTGAATTGAATGCTTAAAGTTAAATGAGTTTCTTCAGGATTATGTTACTATAATATGTTTCCCTATTTTATGAACTTGATCATTTTCAGGGAATGATGTGATAGTCCAAACCTTATTACGATCATTATTATATATTACTGTCATGCAGCAGTGTTAAATATTAAATAGTTTAGTTAAACAGAATAAGTTAATCAAATTGACTTTAAAGTAAAACAAAAAAACAGAAACATATATGCACAGGTTTTATCTATACATTGTATGTACATTAGGATTCATGTATTTAATTCATACATGTATTAGATATTTTCATTATCCAGAGTTACCACCCCTTGCAGCAGGTATCAATTATGATGTCATTTGTTTGTGCCTAAAATGAGAAAAGATATCAATTGTTACGTCATATGTTTGTGTGAAAACGATGTTGTTTTCTCACGTGAAGACATGGCGTCACAATCGATACCTACTAACATGGGAGATAACTTTGACTAACGAAATGATATAACAAGGAATTCAAAAAGCGTTTTAGACAACATCATTGTTTTTCACCCTGTAGAGTCTTATATGGGATGCAAATTTAAAAACAATGCAATGAATAATTTACGGTAAAAAGATGTAATTCGTAATAGAAAAATAACAAATAAAATTTTATAAATTTCTGGGAAAAAGCAGCTTAAGCTATTCTCATAATTCATGATATTGAGAGGAATGAACATAGAACCTAGCTAAAACCTAAACAGCTAAATATAAATGTTATTTATTTTTAAATACATACAGCTTACAGTTTAAACCTCATTAAATGATGTATACCGAGAATGAAAGAAAACTGGCTACTAAGGTGTCTGCAAAAATCCATACAATAATCAGTAATACTAACTAATTAATAATCCTCTCTCTCTCTCTCTCTCTCTCTCTCTCTCTCTCTCTCTCTCTCCCTCCCTCCCTCCCTCCCCTAACTGTATTAGAGGTGAAAGCAGAAAGATATATTTCATGAGCATTCAAATTATAATGATTTCCATGCACTGCTTCCACAGGTGATCTGACCTAAAAATCTTAGATCCCCATGTAATGAAATTAAATACAGATCTTATCAATTGTGTTAATGCTATACAGAAAAGCAAGCTATTTATTGTACAGGTTGTAAGAGTATATGGCCGTATGCCAGAAGGTATAAATGAATATTTCATTGATCCATTACCCGAAACTGATAAATGTCGTCAAAATTGAAAAGTTTTAGTGGATTTACCTACAAATTTGATAAAGGTGGTATGTAACACAAATTAAATATCTTACGGCACCTCTGACTTTGTACACCAGTTAATACATGTATATAAGTCAACATTGGATATCTTGCTACATGTACAATGTATATCTATATGCAGTTTAGGTGTTAGGTAAATGTTCCAGGGATTTTCCGTGGACATTTTTGGATTCAGTTACAGGACCCATTCCCAATGCAAAAAAATGGCTTGTATCTTCCCCCTAAAAATTATATGCAGATTCCAAATTTGGAATTTCAAAATAAAGAATAAAGTATTTTCAAACAAAATGAAATGTCTCAAATTAAATTTCTCTGTTTTAGTTTCATTTTCCTAGTTTTTCAGACACTGGCCCAGGAATTTAGGAAGTATAATGCAGGAAAATCCTGGTGTTTATGTGTAGTTTCTGTTTACCACTCATGATCACAAACACTATATTATATATATAATCACTGTCTCTCAGACAAGTCAAATGTACAAAACACATGACTGTCAAACTCTTGATGGTGTTGTCTTATAATTACAGTAAAACCTGCTTTTGTGACCACCTGTGTATAAAGACCACCTGGTCAAAAAGACCATTTTTTGCTGTCCCCAATAGTACCATTTGTGTTCAAATCAACCTCTATATTAAGACCACATCCCTATAAAGACCAGTTTTCTTGTGTCCAGAAGGTCAATATGTAGATGTTTAATCAGTACATGATCATGTATAATTTTAGCTCCATCTACCGTATCTTAGTACATGTAGCTATATATATATATATATATATATATATATATATATATATATATATATATATATATATATATATATATATATATATATATATACATACATACATACATGTGTCTACATTTGTAGTATGTATATTTCTGGTTCCCTATCAGTACTTAACAGATTTCATGCTGCTAAATGACCTCAGGATATTTCCTCAATAAAAAAATTGTAGCAAACACTGGCATATACACATTACTATAAGCCTAAGTACATACATTTGTATTAACATTTTTGTTTATTTCGTCTTCTACTGGTAAGTTAAATCTACAAATACATTTACATGTACCGGTATTTGTTTTCAAAAACAGTGTTTACTGAAAAGATGAATTAAGTACACTTTATCACATAAAAAAATATATACAATGAGTACATATATATATATATATATATATATATATATATATATATATATATATATATATATATATATATATATATATATATATAATATATATATATATATACATGTATAGAAGGATTAACTTTAACATCTTTGCTATTTACTGAAAGTTAACTGGCATGAGGCAGTGTACACCTTGTATTGTGCCTGGGCCTTTTGAATTGGGAACTCCAGCAACATTTTAATGAAATTGGGAAATCTAGAAATACACATAACTATGTGAAAATAAATGTACAAGAATCTCTTTAAATTCATTGTCATTTGAATTCAGTTGGGAAATTTGCCATTGGGAATGGGGCCTTATTTCAGATCCATTAAATCAGTCAGAAAACATCATTATAAAACAAATACCGGTATATATAAAATTAAGGTGACCAATTTTTTTCAACAAAAGATAGTATGAACATATGTAAATAATACATGTACAGTACATTATATATATAACAGCTCTAGATGTTGAAATCTTTTCTAGGTAACACTAACAGGTCATTTGAACTGCCAGTCAGTAAGGATATGCCACACCGAATGAAAATCAGCAGTCCGGGGGAAAATCTGAACATGAACTAGAATTCATCCATTTTGTAAAAAATTCAAAATCAAAGTGGACTTGAATAATTTTAATCATTAATTTCCAATCAACAATTTCCATTTCCATAACAACTTCTTGCAGTAAACAATAGTTCTTGGTCAGTAAATGGTCAAAAATACAAATTGTACATTAATTTGAGTAATTGTACATGTAACTAGACATTTGGATCAGCATGTTTTAAATTTCAGCCAGTCTCATCAGAATGTAGCTGGTTTTGCTGGCAGGACTGGCACTTTTCAACATCTCTGAATTGTAATGTCATATTTACATCAATGATCATCTGACTTCTTTAAAAACATTAACATGTGCATGTACATGTAAGTTGAAATCTCATATAAAATGTCCAACAAGTTGAAAATGGTAATAAAGCGCCAGGACGAGTTTTATAATCTAAATCAATATACTGGATAATAAATACAGTCATAAAATTGTACGATTTCCGAGTGATGGTGTCATGATTACAGCTTGATAGAGTTAAATCTTGTCACATTTAAAAACTTCTCTGCGTAATACACACAAAAGCTAAAATCAATATCATCTATCAACAAAAGATTTAAAGTGAATTTAAAAGTGGCCACAGATTTATAAATCTAATTCATAAATATGAGTATCTTTTAAATCTACGACAATTTCCAAGTGATTCACGCAGCGGTGAATTTAAATAAACTAAATATGATAAACAGATCTATGTAGAGAATGGCCTGTCATAACATTAGAAATTCCAAATTTCATTGGTAAACACACATATAAACATCTGTTTCTTGAAGTTTGGGGAATACCTTTATACAAATTATAAAAGAGTGTTTTATTAGCCATTAATAATCTATTCAGGAAATGTGCATGTCAAATAGAAAATTTGGTAGGAAAATTCCTTACCTATTAAATTTACCATACATGAATTAAAGCAATTTAAATTCATATTTATATCTGGGATTAACCACATTTATATGCATTAGCAGAACTGGAAAAAAAATTGTGAAGATGAATAAAAAAGAACATCCTTAGGACAAAATAATATAGATAGATAGAAATCTATACAATGTAAGGAGATTAATTCATCAAACCATGAAAAACAATGGACTCTTCAGTAAATCAATAATTTAGACCTGTTCAAATGTGTCTTTAGAGATAAATGGGTTAAAAATCAGAGATAGAAATAAAACTCTGCAATCAAGGAGCCATCTGGGCTTGTATGTCAGGACTTTTTGGAGCCCAGTTGCATGTCTGGAACCCCCAAAACTTGCTTTTCATATAACATGCTACATGTATTTAAAAAATCTTACTACGAAAACATATATATTTTAAAGTAGTTCATACACTAGCTACATGTAGTAAGGTATACTCTTTACAAGAATATTAGTTGAAATTTGTGAAACTGAAAGTGCAAGATAACACACCCCCCCCCTCCCCAAATTTTCAGTAGCCACCTGGGCTAACACACTGTGAAATCTAGCCCAGCTCTGTTTTTACTTGTCATGGGCTACTGGACCCCTGCTAATTTCTATCCCTGAAATTGTGTCAATGCACTGGTAACAGCAGAAGTGTCACAGTGTAAAATGACTTATTTTTATGCACTAGAATGCCAAATGTTTATATATATATATATATAAATATATATATATATATACATATATATATATATATATATATATATATATATATATATATACATATATATATTATATGTTTAATTTCAAAATGAAATACAACTGACTTGAAGTTTTCTTTATACTTAAAGCATAATGATACTTTTCTGTAATGATTTTCCTAATTTGATAAACTGTTGCTAATATTTTGTGATTGTCCAAATCTGTGGTGCTTCACCAAGTCTAAACTGATTTTCCTAGGCCGTTTGGGGGTCAGGTTACAGGACTATGCAAAAATTTCCAGTTTGAAGTTTCAAAATAAAGAACAATTTAATATACATATGTATTTTCAAACAAATGTCACAAATAAAATTTTCCTGTTTTAATACATGTACATTGTTATTTGTGCATGTACAAAAGTAGTTAAAATGTTGTACAGTTTCCCCAATTATTTTTTTTTTACCCTGTACATGTATCAAGAATTAGGAGGTGCCTGCAGGAAAATCTGTGTGCACATATATTTTATGTGACTGATACAGATATATTGGTAAAACAGTACTTGTTAAATTATATAATCTTAATACAAGTACCTTTCAGATACATAGCATATAATTTTCAAAGCCATATTCCGGGGAGTAATGTTCATAAATAAACTTTTCTGTACTATCTTAATCTGTATTCGTATGAACTTTCCTCGTCTTATTCCAACTAATAAGTTAATTAATTGTTGAAAACACCTAACACACTGATCTATTTATAAACGGTAAGGTGTTGCTCTACTTAGTGTGTTCGTTTCACTGTCCAGGACAATTGAGACAAGTGGAACACCAATCACATGCTCTGGAACACTGTCCTGGGCAAGCAATTTAACCATTAACTTATGTAAATTATGTAAATTTTATCAACATCTTTGAAATAACTACTTCTTGCCCTGGTACATTCGTTTGTAACATGTTCTGAGACTGTAGTGTAGAGTACTTTCACGGTGAATCGAGCAAACCCTTTATATCACTCGTTCACCAGGGTAAATTTAAGAATTCCTACAGAATCCCATTAATCCAGTGAATTTTTTGAAATTTTTTTCATTTTCGTCGGTTAGGAGTGGTTTTCTAATGAAAATGTCAAAAATGACAATTAACGTCCAGAAAATTACAATAACGTCCCCGGAATGTGACTTTAAATAGAGATAATGTTGTCCAAGAAGAAGCATTAATTTCACTACTTTAGTACTAAGTATGGCATATATATCAAGACTATACATCTACCGTTACATGTCTATGCAGCTTTTTGTACAGACGAGGGGAAAACTAAAACTCAAAAGGTATATGTACAGCTCAATGGCTCATGTGACAGACTATCATTCTCAAAAACTGAATATATTTACATGCATAGTTTTGGGTAAATTGAAAACAGAACCTATATGTACATTGTACATGTATATATTCATTGAAAAATTATCCTTTTAAGAAAATGACTTATACTCTGTACATTGTATATTGATATACATTTAACAGCTATTCATCTTATTTTGTGAAAAGAGATTTACATTGTATATATATATATACATGTATGTGACATTGCTAGATGTACAAGTGATAGGGAAATGTATATGTAGAATATGCTTTAACTGATATTTATACCAAGTGTGGTTGAATTCTAAATGTACATTGTACATGCATGTACATGAACAAATGCATAACATGTGTTTATACACTTCATTTCACTTTCAAGAAATATATATGCTGATTTACCATACAGGTATATATATACCCTTAAATGTTTGCAGTATTTTAATGGTCTAAATAAACACTCAAACAAGATACATATACATGTACATGTATAATCTAGGTCTATAAAAATGTTAACAAACATATATGGCTTATCACATTAATCCACTATCTCAAAATAAATAAATGTACATTTACATGTACCGATTGTGTCATTGGTAAAGTTTTACGGTTCTAGAGATGTAGAATGTCTAATATTCTTATCATTTTCAAAATACTACTGTTATACTTTTTTTGAAGTACATGCACAATGGAACTTTTTTTGAGAGACCGTAATAAGAAAATAACTTTTTTAAATACTTCTTTTACATGTACATTGTACTATGTTCTTTCGTGAGAGACAACGTGTCTTGAGAGACGATATCTTCATGGCAGGTGGGATGGTCTCCAACGACAAATTTCACTGAAATAGTGTATTCTGATACATTGTAAGACATGAAACAGTGCTTTATGCCAGCAACAGGTTTATACAGTGGAACCTCTCTGCCACTGAAATGTGGTCTCTCAAGACAGGTGATCTCTCAAAAGTGGTTTTATTTTCAGATATATTAAACAAGTAATTTTCAAAATGTGGTCTCAAAAGACAGGTGGTCTCTCAAGACAGGTTCTACTGTACATACAAACATGTAAAAATGAACAGTCTTGAACTCACATTATCAATGATTTAACATTTGTATAAATAGTATAAATACTACATGTATATGTAGTAATGTACATGTATGATGCTATCCAGATGATATTTGAATATGTCCAAGATACATGTACCTGCATATAGTGAAACTGTAGCTATTTATCTAGGAAAGTTCCATTTCACTTAGATCAATGATGAAGTTTTTAAGTGGGTGTCGGGATGTTTTGCCCTGATTACCGTTTCACACCGGGATGATCCACATACTTTTTTGTACACATATTGGGATGTTACACTCCGTAAACATAACGATATGCATACACGAATGCATGTTTATTTTCTTTTTTATATGAATCATGATGATTGAATTTTATATGTGTGTTACATAGGTCCATGAATTTACTTAGTGAAGCGTCGCCATTCAACCTTGCATTTTACATTTTTAAAATGCTAAAAAATTGTCTACTATAAATTCCTTGCTTATTTGAGATTTTATTTGATGAGTCTTTGATCGTGATCAAAGCAATTACATACATGACATGTACAGGTATGTACACATATATACATGTAAGACTAAAAATGCAATTAATTTTTTTGTTTTTGTTTGATAATTACTTTGTTCGATAACTGGTAGGCTACTGTTGGGCTTCATGTTGTTTCCTTTGGGAATTCTGTCATGGACCGTTTTCTTATGCTATATTTTACTAAACTAAACAGTAAAACACAACATAAGAAAATGGCCCATGACAGAATCTCCTAAGCCTACCTATATATGGGATTTGGCTACATCATGTACATGTAAAATTTTGCACCGATGACAGCACATCTTGCTTTTAGCTTGTTGAATATGATTTTGCATTGACTTGTTGACAATACAGTAATTTCAGTGTGAAAAATCTCAATTTTCCCCTGCTTTGGAAGAAACTGCCTTTTAGTCTACATCATGTAGACCTTCATTCATTCTGAATCCTAAACATGTAAAGACTCAGACTTCAGTGTACATTAATTCATACATGTACCAACTCTTTTGTTTGATACCCTTCCTTTATAAAAGCATTTAATGTAACACAATAATTACCTTTAAAGTATCTTCCCCTGTTAAATCTGCTTCGTCTAAACGTCTCAATCTTCCTTCATACAATCCCTTGAACTCTCCCAGTAAATTTTGCATTTGTCCACTAGACCGGACTCCACTGCGACTTCTTCCACGAAGCTCACTCTCTAGTGTGTCTGCCATCCTAGAGAGTTGCTTTGGGGAGACTTTTACTTATGAACTTAAAAATGCCAATCTACGAAAGCATCGGATGACGAGGAAGATGTGTCAACTTCACAGAATCCACGTAACTCTCACTCTCTCAACTGCTTCAGCGGAAATCAGCCTTGGATATCGTATGCCAAAACATGTCAATTAAAAGAATTTTCATTGGAGCAATGAAAGGTCACACGTGAAAGTAATCCAATCGTATTGAATGTACTTTCTTTGTTATTGTTTAGGTTGGAAGCACATGTTAAATTAAAACTGTTGCTTTCTTTCTGTATTGTTTTTGCGTCAATTATTGGTAAACTTAGACTTGTTTTAAAACTGTCTGTTTAAAGAAACAATGTCGCTTGTACAATATCTGAGTAGAATTGAAAATTTAAACAACGTTCACAAAACTTAAAAGGTCCCGGGAAACATGAATGAACTTGATATGTCAAGTGAGAAAGTGATCGATACCGTGATATCTAGCCTAGCGGATAGACAGGGTTCAACTAGGAGGTCAAATTAGTTGTTGAAATAGGTGACAAATGAAACGTTAATGAACCGCGTTATAAACAAACAAAACTGCCGACTAGAAATTCGTCGACAAATCGTCTTTATCAGATAAACTTTGATTAGATCTAGAAGATATGTTGATTTGTCTGTCTCGGGTTTTTGTTTAATTTCTTTTACAAAACGTTTCCGATTTTCTGGGCTCGGTGCCACAAAATTCAGTAGACCTAAATTCAATCAAAAATGTTTTTTTTTTTTTCATTTTTGCTATAGATCTGATGTGTGTGTGTATATATATATATATATATATATATATATATATATATATATATATATATATATATATATATATATATATATATATACATAGGCGTCGGAGCCGGGGGGGGGGGGGGCTTAGCCCCCCACTTTTTTTGCAATGATAGGCATAGGTGTTGAAAATTGGGGATTAGCCCCCAAGACGTTTCAGGCGTGTGTGTGTTTTAAGTTGGTTTAGCCCCCCACTTCTGGCATGTGTGTGTTTTAAGTTGGTTTAGCCCCCCCACTTTCAATTTGCTTCCGACGCCTATGTATATATATATATATAACTTATGGATATGGTTGAAGAGAAAACATTTTTAAGTACTTTGTTACAAGTACTTTCATAATTATCAAAATATGGGTCAAATTTATGATCTAATAATCTAGTAATTAATAAAAAAGAGAATAGATATATATGTTCAAACAATACAATGTAGTTTGTAAGTAAACTGGGTTTTTTGTTGTTTTTTTTTTATATTTCTGAAGTTTCCTTCAAATTTAAAAAATAGTTAATAGTAACATTTTACCATTATTATAATCATAGACATATGTTATATGTCTCTGTTATAATTTTATGCAATAAATATTAAAACAAATGAGTTGAGCTCTCAAGTAGGCTACATTGTACTCAGGAGGCATCAGTGAAAATGATCTCCAAATTTTGAGAAAGTCTATGATCACAGATTTTGTTTGATTTAAAGTTTCAGTGTGATGAAAACTCCTATATGGGTAAAGTAAAATTGTAATATCTAATTTGTACTTTTTGTTTAAATTGTCAAATCTTCGAAATAATTAACAAATTAGAAAATTACATCCAAATAAGAAATGGAACTGGGAAACATTCTCTGTTTAAACAATGTAAATTCTACCAAAATGCAATAAGAAATGGGTTCACTATATATATGTGTTTATTTTTTAAATGTGGTTTTATAAGGCATAATAACAGAGGTAAAAAAATAAAATTGTGTCTATAAACTTCTGGCAAGTGGCTATACATTTAGTAATCTGATGTAGTATTTCTAGTTTTGTTTCCTAATTAATTAACATGGAAAAAAAAACTGATGATTGTGAGCTAAAATCCATTAAATATTTTTTTATTTTAATTTTATACCATATAGTGGTATTTAAAGATTTTAAAAAAGGGAGATAACCAAACATCGATGCATTCATTTACATTTATTTTTGAGAAAAGATGATTGGATCTTCATGTACATGATGTATGTTCAAATGTATTTTAAAAAGATTAATCTGAAATATAACTACATGTATAATTCATTTGATTATTTATTCTGTTATTTTATCCAGGGAATTTTTAGAAATTTCCTGGACCAGTGGTGGGTTTAAAGTTTCTAAATTACCATACACAATACAGAGACTGAAATTGATAGAACTTCTGTGAACATTTTGGAATTACAAGTATCAAGGAATATTTTGTTTCGGTTTTTATCATATTACAATCTGCCAAGTCTTTCTATATGGCAACATCATGAACCATATACATGTATATATTGTGAAATGCCACAATTTCTTACCTGTGCTAAGGTTTTATGCCAAAATGCAGTAAGAAATAGAAGATATGACACTCACTCACAGGATAAGTTTACATACATGTATACATGTTTTTCCAACTTTACCAAAATTTCATTTTTCACAGAATATACAAAATTCCCTGACTTTGAAAAAATCTAATTTTTCAATTTATCTTTATATAGCTTGCAATCCTGTACCTACAATGTAGTTTTCAGTGGGTTTTGAGTTGGGCATAACCTTTGTAGAAGAGACCAATGGATCTCCAGGATAAAATTATTTAAGATTCATGTACACTTACTAGAAAATAAACTTGTATATATATGCTTATATTTCAGCGGATTTACATATTACTACATACATACCTGCTATGGTCCGATACAAATAGATCCGACCTTGGATTTTTTAACAATAGTTTCTGTTTTTCATCTTCACGTAAAACATTTCAAATTCTAACATAATTGTATTGTATAAGACTCGAACAATAGAGCCTACAAAGTGAGTTAAAAGTCACTCCTCTCATTAGTCTGTGGAATCCACCATTTTGTTGATGTTTATCAGTTTCCTTTATTTTGGAAAACAATGTCATATCATGCTTTCCTTAGAAGTTTGGCAGCTTATACTGAAAATTTAAATATTTAAATATTCATTTCAGATTTTGGTTAAAAGAGTGCCCCAAATTTGGAAAGCTTTATGTTGGACCCTGAACATTGATCGACATGCTAGTGTATATATTTGTATTGCATGTATCTACACATGTGTTTTGTGTAATTACCCTAATCAACACTACCCACCATAATAGACTGTCCTAAAACAATGAAAAAGAGCATACCATTTGGATATTTAGGGGCAGAATCTTTTTCTTTTATTGGCATATAAAATGATAGATAAATGTATATGTACTTGTTTTCCATGTTCTGCAAATAAACTGGCAAACATCCTCACAGCTCAATCTTCTTTTCCATTTTTTTTTTACAGAAGTAAAGAAGTGAAAGTCACAAGTCTATGGAAGCCTGTAAGTGCCTTATATGAAATATATTTTATCTGGCAGCTGCCACATAATTATCTGGTGGCTGCCAGATAAAATATATCTCATATGTGGCACTTCATTAGTGTAAAGTTCAGGTTCAGAAATGTATAGTAAAATAATTTGACACCGAAATTATAGTTTATGTCAGAGACATCGGGAAATTATATTTACTTTTCCTTAAAATCATGCTGCCATATAGGAACTAGGAAGACTTGGCGGATCTAGAAAAAGCTTTCAAAAGAGGGGTTGAGGCTGGTGACATAGAAATCTGTTATCTATTTCCAAACTTTTCATAGTAAAATTAAAGGTTTTCCATCTGTTTTTCTCAATTTTAGGGGGCACACTCTTACTGCGCTCCCACCTGAATCAAAGCCTCAAATTACAAGATAAAAAGACTGCAGGCAAAAACAATTGTTTTAGCTCATACCCAGTATTCTGTATATAGACAAAAAGTTATATAATACATGTTGTTAGTTTTCCTAAATGTAGAAAGTTTAACAAAAATAACCACTTAGACACAGATTTACTGTAAAGCTATGAGGAGCAGTCAAATTTTACAGTTATTATGGTAACATGCCAATTCAATGTATCATCTTAACTTATCAATCCCTGAAGTCACATTTGGACTTGCCCATTTCGAAGAATGGTCAAGTCCATTGTCAGAATTCAGGTGTGTATGATTTGAAATAAAAATTTTATAATAACTTTACATGGAATATGAACTTGTTCGCTCCTGAATTATGACAGTAGACCAGGCTTATTATTGATTTGGGCAAGACTAAATGTGACCTGGGGGGGGATCTATAAGTTAAAGATCTACTACCCATAGTGTAAGTTTTACAGCAAATTAATTACGAGAACACTTTAAGCTCCTAGTATTTGAAAGGTATGCTAATTTCTGTTTGTTTCAGACCATTATCTTATTGTCTAAAGGTTTAATTTAATCATTTGATAAAGGAGCATCCAGGTCATACTCTGGTTTACTGTTGGTGTGATCAGTCAAAGGTCACCTGTTCATGTCACAGCATTCTTTTTACCACAGGACCTGTAAATTCTATCTGTAAGTTAAAATTGAGAGTCAAATACCCTATCGTTGGACAAATGTTTGGGCTCAGTTTTATAAAACTTGACTGCATGCTGCTGGAGATCGATGAAGTCAGTAAAGTTTGAGTTGAAATCATGAAGATTAATCATTTCTAAAACTGCCCAATGTCTGCATAATGGCGAGAAACCCCAAAATTAAGGTCAACAATGGGTCTCAGAGAAACCAAAAAACATTAAGGTCAATAATAGGAGGGTGAATTCTTCGATCAGAAATCATAGCATTCCTGTCTTTTTTTTTAATAGGTGTTTGACTCTCGATTTTAACTTCGGTCAAATTTCCTGTTCCTGTGCTATTTACCTTATTAACTTATTGTTTTACTGACCACTACAGTTAGTATATCATATGGTATCTCAGCTCTGACGAGTCCAGATTCTAAAATCTTTCCCATAGAAAGTGGCGCTTCCATGGACGAGTGGTTAGAGCATAACTCTTTAAACCATGAAGTCTCTCTCCTGTGGTCAGTGTGGGTTCAAGTCCCATGAGAACTTAAAACTGATTTTGTGAGAAAATTTGCCAGTTTACTTGCAGAAGGTTGGTGGTCTCTTCCCGGGAACACTGTAACCAGGTCCTCTCTTCCATGAGTAAAAACTGGCTGCCACCATATGACTGAAAAATTGTTGAGTGGCGAAAAACAACATCCAAACAAAAAAACACATGGGATGCAAAATACATATACACTTACAGAAGCATTAGCCACGTTTTTTTTTTTTTCAAAAAAATTTCTTTCATTTTTTACTACTTAAATTGATATACAATAACATAAAAGAGATATATATATATATATATATATATATATATATATATATATATATATATATATATATATATATATATATATATATATATACACATATATATATATATATATATATATATATACACACACAGCCATAAAAATTCTTAAATTTCTATATATTTTGTGAAAACTGTTTAAGAAACCAGCTTGGCAGTTATTCACTTGCAAGTGATTAATTCAACCTTACTAATTGTATATGCATACCACACTGGACCTGACCTTATTTTCACACAATATATAGGAATATAAGATTTGTTTATGCCTATGCATTGCTCTTATGTGTTATTGTACATCATGCACAAACCGTAAAGGTACAAAAAATCATAGTTAATTCTTTTTTGTTTTGTTTTTGGTAAACACAGCTAACGCAACATTAAACACAATAAGTCACAAAGTGTAATTTGTATAAATATGTGCCGATTATTTTGTTACAGGATTCATGAAAGTGTTTGTAGTGTACAGTATATAATACAAATCTATCAAACAGTGGATCATTTTAACATTTATTTCAGATCATACAATGGTACATTTACACAAGACGAGAAACTCGTACAATATCAGTTCTTGTATATCTACAAATCGTTGTGAAACATGATTACGATACATGATTTTTTATATCATGTTTGTCATCAGAAAAAAAAAATTCTGAAAAAAAAAAAAATATTAAGCACCTTCGGAAATAATGACATACAGTAAAACCTGCTTTAGCGACCATCTGTATATAAAGACCACCTGGTCACAAAGACCGTTTTTTGCTGTCCCCAATTGTACCATCTGTGTACAAATCAACCTCTATATAAAGACTACCTCCCTATAAAGACCAGTTTTCTTGTGTCCCTAAGGAGGTCGTTATATAAAAGTTTCACCGTAAAGATCAATCTGGGGGAAAAAAAAAATGTCGGACACAAATCAATTACACTTTTCAAGTGTTGTGTAACAAGCACAACCAATGTTAACAAAACTGACGAGACCAACACCAAAACTTGGGAGTAATACAAAGGAACACCATAAGTACAACAACAAAAATAACATATAGCACATGTTATGTACCACAAGGATTACACAGCTTACCTCACACCAACATTTTAAACATCCTCCCCCTCTTCCCACTAATTTTACCTGTTTTCATGATCAACCCAAAAAAAAATTAATTAATGAGTTATTCAGCATGGCATTATTTTGGTAATTTTGCACCCTGGCTTCATCCAATGTTCTGACTTAACTGAAAACAAATGGTGATGCAGGGGTGTCACAGTCCAACATTATAGAGGTGAGTCAAAATGACGATTTAATCTACAACTCTATTGTCAGGAAGATATTAATAACTGGAGCCTGAAAGAGCCTTGTCAGACACTCTGGCCCTGTATGAAAAACATTAACTAAGAGGTTGTCCGTTTATAGGAAAATGGTTTCCCCCACACAAGACCTAATCTGAAAAGAACTGGGCACAAAGCTGTAGAGAAGAAGTTGAAACTATTCCAAAGTTTACACACAAGTTACACAACAAAATAGATCATCTAAATGTCTAAAACATTTTACTACAGATTCAGAGTTGTAGCTTTCTTAATGATGTAAAACACATAAATTAACAAAGCTTTATGGCTCTAAGTCATGCTATTCAAGATCAAAACCATTTTCAACCAGATGAACTCATCAACCCCTAAAGACACATTTGGACTGGACTAAGTCATTGATTTACAGAAGAGTCCACTGTTTTTCAGGGGTTGATGAGTTAATACAATTTCACTCATATCTACATCAAAGATAACATTGAGTGATACATTTGGATGTTGTTTGTTGGTACATATTACTTACAACTAGTAACAGCTGGTAATGAGATTCAATAATACTGGAGAACACTATAAAGGGAAACAACTCTAAAGTTCTCCAAGGCATAATCTGGCACATACATGTAACTACAAACACTACAAATACAGCAGGTCTAATTTAGATCAGAACAGGGGTTACATGTCAGCACTTAAAATATGTGACCTGTAACTCTCTAGCTCATGGAATATCACACTTCTAGTCAGTGCACATTCAAGTCCCGCTGGAACCTATACAGATTTTGTGAGAAAGTTTGCCAGTTTACTTACATAGACTGGTAGTCTCTTCCCGGATACAATTAAACTAAGGTTTTCACCTTCACTATTAAAAACCATTCACTACCATATGACTAAAAACTGTTGAGCTTGTCAGAAAACACCATTCAAAACATCAAAAAAAAAAAAAAAAAGAAGAACTAACATTTACACAAAGAAACTTCAACACTTTATACCCAGTGTGTGACATAATTCAGGATGCATTTTTTATTCCAATGCAGTGAATGATATTTTATGACTACATATAGCTAATAGACCCCCTGAAAAACAATGGACTCTTCTGTAAATCAATGACTTAGGTGGGTCCAAATGTGTTTTCAGGGGTGAATGAGTTAAGAATGTAGGGAAAAAACATTTTACTGTGGGGGAAAAAGATAAATAAAAATCTTTTAAATTTTGTAATAGTCCCTTTCAACATGAAACTGACACTATGACAAATAATTGCTGGTGACTAAAATGAGAGTACAATCAGAATTGATTGTCATTTGTGAAAATATGTTTGATATTGATTAATGATACTGATTAAGGTATGGTCAATTTCATATTACACAGTAATATACATATCATATGAAAATTTCTCCATGGGAGAAAAAGTCACTAAAAGGATCACATTCACATTTATGGGGAAAAAAACGTAGTCAATTAATTACTGAAAAGAAAAGCTAAGGCTTTATACAATAAAGCCATACATTATTACATAAGTAAAAACATTAAATCATAATCCACAAGAGGAATATGTTTTAAAGAGTAGAATGAAAATCTTTTGATTTTTTTAAAAATTAAATATGCTTTTGGACTAGAGCAGCGAAATGTATAAGGCAACTGTTAATATTGCTGTACACAAATTCTGTTGATAGAAAACAAACGTGTCTGACCTGGCGACTGACATTTACACGTGTGTCTGACCTGACGACTGACAGAAACATGTGTGTCTGACCTGGTAACTGACATAAACATGTGTATGACCTGGCAACTGACATAAACATGTGTGTCTGACCTGGTAACTGACATAAACATGTGTCTGACCTGGTAACTGACATAAACATGTGTCTGACCTGGTAACTGACATAAACACGTGTCTGACCTGGCGACTGACATAAACATGTGTGTCTGACCTGGTAACTGACATAAACATGTGTCTGACCTGGTAACTGACATAAACATGTGTCTGACCTGGTGACTGACATAAACATGTGTGTCTGACCTGGTAACTGACATAAACACGTGTGACCTGGTGACTGACATAAACATGTGTCTGACCTAGCGACTGACATAAACATATGTGTCTGACCTGGCAACTGACATAAAAACATGAGTCTGACCTGGCGACTGACATATAAACCCATGTATCTGGCCTTGCAACTGACATAAACCCATGTGCCTGACCTGGCAACTGACATAAACCCATGTGTCCTACTCAGCGACCAACATGAACCAATGTGTCTGACCAAGGGACTAGCATAAATAATTTTGATGAGTAAATAAATAAAATTGATGAGTGTGGTGTAGAACAAGTATTCTGAGACTACTGATGAATCAATACATGTTATTTATCTGTGAAACCATCATTAAGCAAATGTTGAGCTATTACAAAACTTTAACCAAAACTCCAACAGCTAACAGCTGCATACAAACCCTAGTCCTTATACCAGGTACAACAGTCTGAGGACTAAGAACTAGTCACAAGACTCAGAATCAGTGATTTACTCATCCACCCCTGAAAAACTGGGATTTTTCTGAAAAATTAAAGACTTAGATCAGTCTAATTGTATCTATTTAAGGGGAAATGGGTTAACACATTAAAACCTGCATATTGACATCATACTTACAAAGGGAGTTATCAAACACATCAGCCTGACACACATAACATTACCCCGTATTCAAAATGCTGACATGTTCAACATTTTTTTTTTCACTGACATTCTGTTAATCAGTTCAAAGACTAAAGTGAAGGAGGACTTTAAAAATACATAGTTTATATGCCTCCACACATGGAGAACTTTTGATGATAATACAGTCCAATATTTGGTATGTTTGAAGACACATTAAGTTATCAATCCATGTATACATGTATATACACTCACGTGCCAAAAGTATATCAAATATGGTCATTTTTACATTGCTTTCTATGTTAAATCAATTTTTTTTTAAACAAATGGCCTGACTGTTATATTTACTTAAATCTTGTAAACTTTTACACAATTGCGTGGAAGTCTGTGGACTATCTTTCTAAATTGGTTTGGAATGTGTAAATTTCTTTTTGTATAAAATGCAAGTATTTACAAGTGACAAGCGAATTTGTAGCACCATTTCCTTCTTTGTTCTCAGTTAGTGGTGTCAACAAAATACTAATAGCAAGAAATTTAAACCAAAAGCAAGAAGAAAATAAAAAAGACTTTCTTCTTAACATATGAAATTTATTTTGTAAGAATTGATGAAACCATTAATATGTGGTGGTAATTGGACGAAAGTTCATTTAACATAGAAAGCTATGGGAAAATGAAAAATGCTGAAATACTTTCGGCACATGAGTGTATATATGTATATATATATCCGTGAAACAAAAAAAAAAACAAAACAAAAAAATCGCCAAGGGGTGCAATAGGTAAACAAACAAATAAATATCATACCATACAAGTAGATAAATTTCTGGAAAACAAAATCACTTCACTCATGAAGCGTGCAGGATAAGAAATTTAGTTTAGCACCCAGTTGAAGTAAACAAGTACCTATGTACAAACAGTTGAAAGTAATGACATTCTTTTCTGGCATTTCTGAATGTTTAAGGATACAGAAAAACATGTTACCGGTAATTTAGGCTCATAATTAAATGAATAAATATTGTTACAATGTATAAACAAACATGAAAAGTCAATCGAGACAAAAATCAAGAATAGAAATAAATTGACATACATTATTTTCATGTATGTTTCGAACAAGATAAACCGACACATTTTTTAACAAGTGTCTTAAAAAAAATCATAAAAAGGGGGACAGGTTAGTTTTCGGGTCAAAAAACTGAAGCTACAGTACTGCATGGAATTAGAGCAAGGTAAAATAATTCACCTGTAATGGCCGATTATCTCTATTTACAGCAATAGTTTTTGAACCCGAAATTGAAACTTTTTCTAGGTTCACACTACTGTTCATGCGACTCGCTTCGGAAATCAGAAAATCGTCCAGAGTTTTTTTTTTTTTATTATATCATCTATGACTTATGTTTCACTCCCTATCAATCAAGAAAGTTGATCTATAACCAAGTAAGTAAATACATCACTCATCACTTAATTTTTAAAACCAAGCCTCAGATATCCCAAGAAATAAATAGTGATAGGCAGATTCCCATGGTAAATCAACATCCCAGTGTTGGTGCCATATTTATAACAATACATTTCAACAAGTTAAGACGGGAGTGGATGATATATGAGCAGTAGAAGCAGGTAAACCTGAGCTGATCAAAGCTTCTTGGCTGGATCCTAACATTTCAGGCAATGGCATAAACCCCAACCCTCAACTTTGAAGAGGTGTGCATAAAACCATTCCAATATGAAAAGAACTGAGAATGTACAAAATTATGAACTGATCACCAGTTAAACAGTATCGATCATCTGTCAACATTTTCTAGCTCAAAAATTGAATGTGTATTTCATCTTTTTTTTTTGTATTTTTGTTCTGATAAATGCAACTAAAAATAAACTACTAAATAACAACAAAAAAAGGTATAGGATGCATTTACATAAATGATAATGAATATGAAAAATTACTGCTGAAAAAAGGCATATATTTTATAAATGATATTAAATGTTGAAACTTAAAACTACACAAGTGAAAGTACAATGAAAATAAATACATCTAACTTACTGACAACAACCAGAACAGTACAATGCTACATGTGTAATGGTAAATTCTTCCCTCTTAAATATAAAACTTTTTGTATACCTGAAAAGTTTTGTCCCCTGGTTATTTTTCTCACTTTTACGAAGAGGAAAAAATATTCATTCCATCTTAAATTTGCCCTAAATCACCATAGTTTTAATAAGGGCATGTATGTCTGTGCTTTGATAACTATGCTTGAAAATTTCGCTTCCTCATCGAAGGTCGAAATTTAAACGGGAGTGAAAATTTCCTGTCATACAGTATTCTCATTTTTACTCAAAGCCATATACAAGAGGATTCCAATGTTTACCAAAACCATCAATAAGTATAGTATTATCCACTTGTTATAGACATGAAAATGATTCATGACACTGAATGAAGAACCAACTGACGACATATTTGGACTGGCTCGTTTCATCAATTATAAGAAGAGTCCATTGTGAGTCAAGGCTACACTAACAAAAATCACAATGAGAGAATGTTTCAGCCTGGAAAGATCCTGTGAAGACATGGTCCAAAACCAAAATGATAGGCAAATATTTTATCCCATCCCATGAATAAATGAGATATAGATAATTAAGGGTGTAAGTCTTAATGAAAAATGTGAATTACAGGACATATTACATTACCAATCAATATCACATAAATATAAATAGGAACAATCATGGCGCCGATACTGAAAATATTATCCAATGAGATTTCTGTTAATGAACACAGTATTACACAGAATCAACTGCTGAATATCAAATTTACAATGAACAAATTCTTTCACCTTTCTTCTTAAGTTCAAATATAAAGAAATTCCTCAACATTCTTTGTTTGGTCCAATAACAATGAAACTAAAACTGATTTTGATTATATCCATAATTGCCTTGGTTCTGTCCTTGCATTTGATTGGCTACAGGCGGCTGTCCTTGCATTTGATTGGCTATAGGTGGTTGTCCTTGCATTTGACCACTCATAGAATTTTGATCGGGCATTTGATTCCTAAGAGAAGTTGGACCTAATCCCTGACTTGGTATTTGACCCCCTGGTATTGATCCCTGATTTTGCATTTGAGATTGATTCCCTCCCATTGGCCCTTGTCCTTGTATCTGATTAGGCATGTGACCTTGCTGAGCCTGCATTCCTGCTGGCATTGCCCCTTGTCCCTGACCTGACATAGGAGGTGCCTGACCTGGCATCTGACCTTGATTTGACATTTGGCCTCCCATCGGAGGTGCCTGGCCATGCATCTGACCTCCCATCTGATTCTGTCCCTGCATTTGTCCACTCATTGATCCTTGACCTTGACTGGGATTTTGAGTCATCTGACCTCCACTCATCTGATTAGGCATTGGCCCTCCAATGTTACCTTGACCTCTGTAAGGACTAAATCTCTGTTGCTGAGGGCTCTGACCCTGAAAATTGCCATACTGAGATTGCGGAATATTCTGATTGTAACCTTGACCTTGTGGAAAGTTCTGTTGTCCCTGGTTTCCTTGGCCATATGGTGGTTGAGAACCAAACTGTTGCTGTGAGGGGAAATTTTGCTGTGGCCCATATTGCCCTGCAATGATGGAAATAATAATGAAATGAACAAAACGCATTGTGCCAAGCAATCTGTCAGATTTTACACTTTCTGTCTTAGTTCCCAAACTCATCTGTGATAAATTATTGATCAGCCTTTTTAAGCTTTTGGAGGTAGTCTGGATGATAATCCCTGGATAACCAAAACTATCATGACTTCAAAATTTGCTTGCCATACTTCTATCATCTATTGGCATTTGATCTACCATAAAAAAAAAGATTCTTCAATACTTGAACATTATTATGGGAAAAGTCCAAAAATATACAGTGGGAACATGTCTTGAAAGATCACCTGTCTACTGAGGCCGGTTAATTCTTAGAATTAAACCCCTTTTGAGAGACCTGTCTTGAAATGTTTGTTTGTCAGTTATATGGTAGTAGCCTGTTTTTAATAGTGGAGAAGAAAACATAGTTATAATATACCTGGGTAATGACCACCTGTCTCCTGCAAGTAAACTGGTCAACCAGGGGTCAACAATAACGAATCAAAGTACTGAAAGTACTGAAATGGGTTGTTATTTTGGCAAAATAGCCATGGGATTCAAACTACTTCTATCTAACATATATGAAATGAAAATAAATCAAATTAATGTAGATCTAAAAAAAAAAAAAAAAAAATTCAATTTCCAGCCTCTAAATAAAGTCAAAATTAACATTCTAAATTTTATTTGTTGTATCTTCTGCACCAACTTTAAACAGAATATATTGTCTGCCATGCATTAACACTCATTTCAAAATAAAACATAAGTGTTTATGGAACCTACTTAAATTTAAAGCAAACATGAATCTGTGAACAGGTAAAATAAATTTTTTCATAGCGAAAAATGGCTGTGGTTTAAAACAAATTTTAGGGATTGTAATATCGAAAGAAAAAAACCTATTTAGGGCTAATACCGTGGTACATGAACATATACTCTGCCTAGACTAAATAAACAACCAAACAATGTTCTCTATCTTGTATTGATTAATATAAATAACTGTACAGGGTGAAAAAGACAGTTTACCGAATGTTTATTGTTAAAGAAATAATTTTTCACCAACATAATTGGGGACTAAAGTCGCGATGAAACGATCTATCACCAATTTCACTTATAGACATCAAAGCTTTCGGCAATGGATAAAACTTTGTTTTTTGTTGAAGATATCGTTTCTGTTTGAACACCATTATGAACAGACCAATTACACAAAAAGTTTAGGTTTATGCATCCCAATCTAATCGTGATTAACTTCAAAAGTTGTGATAATTGTTGCGTAAACACCCGACAACGGACATGGCGACTTCCCCAACTTCCGCTGAAACGAGAACAGGAAATTGTAACATTCAATGTTCGAGTTACCTCCCTTTGCGATAATAATACACACAGTATATGCAAGTGACCATCCGCTGAAATTGAGCAGTTGCTGGTTATGTAAGGCATGTGATCACCATACAGGGTGTATAAATAAAGGAAATATGCACGGGGAATCTCATTAAGGCAGGTTATGTATAGCGATTAGTTGACAAACACGTTACTTTGATAGTTTTCAAAATGGACAGGAACTTATTCATAATGAATTTCATGCGCCATTTGCATAATAAGCACCTCCTACCCCATGCTTATATCTGTCAATATCAATATGATGAATGGCGGAGTAATACTGCAGTTTTTCAAGCCAGGCTCAACATCACCGGAATCTTATATAGTGGAATTCCATATTTATAAATAGACCGATGATGTTTTGTTGAAACTAACTACAAATCGTATTGTATGATTTCGAAAGGCAGAAGTAAGTAGAATTATGTGGTATTTCATTTAATGATTATTCAAACTAGATTTAATTTCATTTACACCAACATATTTGACTTTTCTGTAAAAGTTGAATTCTTGACTTGGACTATATTTTACAAATGCAACCTCCATGACCTCTTCACTGCTCAGGATAGCCCTCGATGAAAAGTCGAAGTAAACCCATAATAGGTTGTTATTACATAACAACCCATAAAAATGACTTGTCTGAAAATCAAGTGTAACATTTAAAGATATTATTTTGTGTTTAAACAACAATAATCTTTATTGAATTAATTTTTGTCCCAACCCAACCCAAACTGGATAACCCTTAATGTTGAACCCGGTCAACTTTCTCACAATATCAGCTTAGGTTCCAACAGGGCTCAAACCTGGGCTGACCAGGGTTGAGGCTTAATGGTTTAAAGCGTGATGTGCTAACCACCTATCTAGAGACCACATTTTACTGGCAGATGGTGTGGTCTCTCAAGACAGGTTCCAATGTACTCACAAATAGGTGAAATTTACAATTTATAATCAAGTCTATTTACTTAGTAGCTACTGTGTGATTTTGCTCAGAGAACCAGTTCCAGATTTACCTTGAGGTGGCCGTTGTCTGTAATTTGGCGTCATCTGACGATTCATCATCTGATTTCCTTGTGGCATATTATTTTGACCAGACATCATGTTGGGGGATGACATCATGGATTGCTGTTGTGACATCATAGGCTGTTGCTGTTGTTGTGACATCAATGGCTGCTGCTGTTGTGATATCATAGGTGGCTGCTGTTGCTGTGACATCATATTTTGTTGTTGTGACATCATTGGTTGGTTCTGTTGTGACATCATGGACTGTTGCTGTGGCATCATTGGGGGGTTACTCTGCTGTTGGTTTGGAAATCCACTTTGCTGTTGCTGCATGTTGTATGACTGGTTACCCATGCCACCCTGACCTTGACCTTCAGTTTACAGAAAAAAAAACATTTTATAAAACAAAAGAAGAAAGTTATTTATTGGAAAATACCTTAAAATGCTGTCTATTTGCTATCATTTAAAAATCTATTTTAAAAATGCAAAACAATACAAACTGAAATTGGTTAGGTTTTGACAGGAATTGAAAATGTACAAAAAGTTATAAATAGACATGTCACATATTCATTAAAGTTTGCGCAAGTCACGCAGATGACATAGGAAAAAACTGAAACTTATATAGTCAAAACTGGATTATATCTAATGAAATCTTCAAAATGTTTTTTTCAGTCCATCACTTACCTGTACATTTACCTGTATAGTAAGTAATATACACATACCTATTAACACCTGCATGACATTGTTTACAGAAATTACTATTCAAAGATCACATTCAAGAAACCAATATCTTATTGAAATGTGTTCTGAGAAAACTGATGAATCAATTCATGTTCCCACCTGTGAAATCATTATAAACTGACTGGTGAGCAATTACAAAACCTTTTTTTTAAAAAATCCCCTGTTAATTTTTAATTAGCCCCTGTTAACTGGTAGGGGACCTATCAGGTGTATTTAAAAATAACTGGGTTTACAATATCTGGGTATTTTGTATGACGATGTGGAAAAAAATATATATATATACACATACACACACACACACACACACACACACACCAGGGTTCGAAAAATTTGTATAAAAGCACTCTCCCTTCGGGCGAGTGATTACATAACTTCCACTCACCCAAACTCATTTTGCACTCGCCCAAGTATGAAAACGTAGTATTTCAAAGAAAATGTGTTAAGAGCGTATAAAATCTTTTTTCAAAGTAAATAGATCTTATATGACTTAACAGATATGATACTCTTCATTTGACAAATTGTCTTTTTTTTCTAATGAAGTACTTATAATGATGGAAAATGTGTGAAAATCTTACCACAACTTTTGTATCCTCTCATTTTAAGTGTTTAGAATTCAAATTCTTGACTGAAAGTTTGGTTGCCTGCCATAAAAATCTGGTTACCCACAATGAAAAAAAATATTTTATTTAATTTTGTTTTTTTATGTCATTGTTATTTTAATAGATAAATTCATATTCAAAATATATTGTCTCTGAATGATGCATTTGCATTTAAATTAACTGTAAATGCATCATTATTATTAATATAATCAACTATTATTATTACTGTTTTATGATGTCACTACTATGTGTTTAACTAAATAAATATAAATTACAAAAGTAAGTTTTCACTATTTTTAGATGAAAACAAGAGCTATCCATTTCTATATTTTCATTAAAACTTTCATTTATAGTATTGAGTAACTATTTTTACTTTTATCAATCACTTACATTCAGATTTAACAACTTCTATACAAATTATAGTGTTATGATTATTTTACCAAATCCTGAAATTCAGGTCCGTTCGGAATTGGTTCTTTTATTTACACACATCCAACTTCCACTTCCTCAACAAACTGCAAGTATAAGCTGTCAACACACGATGTGTTCTGTGACATTTTTGGCCATGAGGTAAAGACTAACATCAGGCCTTCAACCGGCCCTATATTTCCTATAATATCCCTATCTTTTTGGGAGTACCCTATAATCCCTATATTTTAGCCCAAAAAAGTCCATTTCCCTATATTATCCCTAAAAAGAGAAAATAATATGTCGGAAATTGAAAAATGACACTTTTTTCTCAAAACAGGCATGTCTCGGTCTACAGATATGTAGGTACGTGTCTTAAATATAATTAAGTCATCCAGTGCTTTTTTTTAAATATCTTATTTTCTTATCATTTCATGTGACACACAACATTCAAGTCTTTATGATGATTGACTTCAACAACAAGATACCAAAACAGCTTTGAAGATCTTATGTGTGCCTTTACAGTTAAAAACCAAGGTAAATATATCTAAGAAATATACAGTTGTCACTGTATTCCCAATGAAGATTAACTGAGGGAAATTTGCATGCTCCTTTGCTGAAAAGTCGAAGCAGACTGTCTTGATGCCTAGAGCTATTCAACACTGTCCAATTTAGAGTCCAATATTCATTTCTGTCATTTTTGATAAATTTTGTTCTTGGGTTGAGTCCTTGTCCCTTTGACATATTTCCCATCGTCATCCCCTTTCCTATTATAAATATTTAATAAAAGAAATTTGATTGAAATTAGATTTCAGATTGAATTATAAATGTATAATTGGACATCTTGAATGGCAATTGGCAAAAAATCATTTTCAGGTATTAGATTGATGTGAAGTCAAGTACCAAAGATGCCTCACCATGGTAAAGTAAGTTTTCAAACATCATGGTTACAGAAAGAAGATGAAGATGGACATAAGATAGGAACATGGTGCCAAAAGGAATCAGATTCAAATGCATTTTGTGTAATCTGTAACAAATCTTTCTCCATTTCAAACAGTGGATTCTCTCAGATTAAACAACATTTCAAAGGTGAAAGACATAAATCAGAAGCCAGGTGTAAAACAGGAAAAAATGTGTCACATTTATCATTTACAAAGGTAGTTGAAACTTCATCTGAGGCACCATCAACCTCTGGACCTAAACAGTTAACACTGCAATCTGCCATTGCTGATCAAGCCACATCTGCAGAGATTCTTTGGATGTTAAAAGTATCGCAGAGTGATTACTCCCTATCCTCATGTGATGGTTTACCAAAACTGTTTTAAAAAGATGTTCCCTTGTCCAGCATCTGAGGAGTTTACGCTGTCAAGAACCAAAGGATCATACATGATGTCAGATGGAATTGGTCCTTTAATACTGAAGTTGTTGGTTGATGATCTAAAGCGTAAAAAACGGCTATTACACTTATGTATGATGAAACAACAACAGTTCAAGTAAAGAAGCAGATGGACGTATTAGTCAGATATTGGTCTGAAGATGAACAAAGAGTGACAGTCAGATTTCTGAAGGCTCTCTTCTTTGGGCATGCAAAAGGTGTAGATGTAGGATCAGAAATAATGAAGCTTGTTTTAGATAGAGATATTGGCTTCCCAGCTGAAAGACTCTTCAATCTATCTTCTGATGGCCCTAATGTAAACAAAACAATTTGGCACTTTATTGATGAGAAACTGAAAGAAAAGAAGTTTTAAGGGTTGATTCCTATGATACCATGTAATGTCCATATAATACACAATGGATTTAGACAGGGACTGAGTTCATATGGACAGGATGCTGAAAACTTAGCATTTGATCTACATGCATGGTTTAAGAGGTCGCCATGCAAAAGAGAAGATTATCTTGAAATCCAAGAGGAATGCCAGCTTGATGATAGTCTTTTTGTGAGGCATGTACCGACAAGATGGTGCACTCTTATGGGAGCACTGGAAAGAATTTTGAAGAAATGGAAGGCAATAACTAAATACTTTCTTGAATTTCTGCCACAAGATGCCAAAAAAACAAAGAACAGAAAAGCTTCTTGATCAGAATGATAAATATAAAGCTATATGCCTCAAGCTGAAGACTTATGAGTTGAAGGTTTGTGCCCAGATTTCCTTCCTAGTGTCAGTTGCCCCAATCTTCAATAGATTCCTAAAACTGTTTCAAACTGAGGGACCTTTAGTTCATATCCTACACCATGAACTCAAAGAAATACTTTATGCACTAATGGGTCGTTTCATGAAACCAGATTCTTACAAAGAAAAGAGTGCATCTGATCTAGCTACAGTTGATGTTGAAAAGGTTGAAAATCTTCTTCCAGTTGAACAGGTTGAAATTGGTGAACCAACCGAGGACTTCTTAAAGAAACTAGGTAAAAATCAATCTCTATTGCCAAGGAAGGACATGCAAAAGTTCCTGAAAGTAGTCACTAGGTACTTACAGAAGAAAATGTCTTTAGACAGTGAACTGTTAAAAGATTTGTCATGCCTACATCCAAATGCTAGGGGACAAGACAGATCTGTAAGGGCAATTGGAAGAGTAGCTAGATCACTGCCTCATGTTGTTGAAGAAGATCAAATTAGCTTGATAAGGGATGAGTTTAAAGCATACCAGACAGAAAATATTCCAGATGACTGGTTTCAAGTGCAGAAAGACAATGGTGAGGTAGAATTCAAAAGAATTGATGAATATTGGAACAAAGTGTTGACAATAAAATTGCCTAATGGTGTGAAAAAATATAACCTTTTGGCTAAAGTTGTAAAAAGCGCCCTATGTATACATCATGGAAACTCAGATGTAGAGAGATCCCTATCTGACAATAAGAATACTGTCACGCCTGAGAGAACGAGCTTAACAGGAGAAACAATAAATGGTTTGCGAAGAGCCAAAGACTTTGTTAGCAAAATTGCTGGCTCAGTTCATAATGTAGTTATTTCCAAAGAAATGATTCAAGCAGGAAGAACAGCACACAGAGCCTACAAGCGCAGACTTCAGGAGGAGAAAGAAGCCGAAGAACAAACAAAAAGGATAAAATTAGCACAGGAAGAAGTTCAAAGACAGAAAAGAGAGCAAGCTGAAAAAATAGAGAAAGAAAAAGAGACATTCAGGCAGAAGGAAAGGGATTTGAAGACAGCAGAAAACAAAGAAAAAGAGGAGATCAAGACTGCTGAAAACTTAATAAGTGAGGGAAGCCAAAGACTTAACAGTGCAATTTCAAAGAAAGATTTTACTGAGGTTCAAGTTGCTTCCGCATTAGTTGATGGTGCAAAAAAGAAGATAGAAAGTGCAAGAAAGAAGTTGGAGGAAATTATTAAAAAAAGACGACAAATTGATGAAAAGAAATCCAAAATGATAGATGATATTGATATGAAATCTTCAACTTAGAGTTTGATTTGATTTATGCACATCACCTATTTTTTCTGATGTACTTACATTCTTATACATGATCAATGAAACATTTCATTCATTTGTTGCAATTATGAGTGTATTATTTATAAGTTTTACCATAAGAATGGTTGATCTTTTTGCTTAAACAAGAAATTTGTGAATTTCTTCTATTTTATTAAGGTAAAGGTTTTAAATTTATGATTTTATAATTACTGATCAAACTTCATACCTACATAATGGAGTTTGTTTTTTTTGTATCTTGGTAATTATATGTTAAATCTTATTTGTATAATTCATGGTGAGGATAGGAAAAGTTTCAGAATGTTTTCATCCCCTTATACAAAAGTAGGGAGCATAGAGTGTTTGGGTCAGTCTGTCCATCAAAAATCAAGTTTACCATAATGTTAAAGTTTCTTTTCTGTGAAGGGTATGTGCAATTACCATCAATTTTTACATATACATCAGGCATCAGGTATGGACAATCAAAAAATTATATTAAAAAAATCACCCATGCACAAAATACATGCCTCTTAGAACTTCAAAAAAGTGTGGCATACTTTGTCCATTAGACACAATGTTCTTGTTTTGGAAACACTTGTTTGAATTAATATTGTCATTGCTCTCATTATTTTGTTGTAAAAATATGTTGATTCATTATTTAATAAAATTTAAAAAAAAATTTTAGGTTCCCAAGTCTTGGTTATCTAAGGTCTATCAGAGCTGCCTTGGTGTCCCAGTTGGTGCAGTACAGTCATCAGAAGACTTCAGTTAAGTGTACATGCCTCAAAAATGTAATTTGGTAAGAGTTTGTATATTAATCTTAATCAAGGTATGTATATTTTCAATAGATATTAATTAGATTTAAGGAAAATGACCCTATAATTTGTCAAAACTGCCCTATAAAGCCCTATTTTTCAAGAATTTTAGCCCTATTGAAAGCCCTATTTTCTTACCAAAACCCACTTGAAGGCCTGTAACATGTTTAATTGTCAATAAAATAATTACTTAAGTTTCTAATTGTTTATTGTAATGTATTTTGAACTGAAAGTAGAAGGAAATGGACCAGTTTCGAAATTTAAAAGGGAAAACAGATTTTCAGTAGGGCGAGTTCATTATGGATATTTACTCGCCCGAAACGATTTTTTACTCGACAATGCGAGCGGGCAAGTGGATTTTTCGAACCCTGCACACACACACACACATATATATACATATACATACACGGATATATATATACACATACACACAGATATACATACATACACACACAGATATATATATACACACACACACAGATATATATATATTGTATATATTATATATATTGTATATATTATATATATATATATATATATATATATATATATATATATACAGCAGAACTTCAATTAGTCAAATTTCTCGATGTTTCGAACTATTCACAAAGTCCCAAATATTTATTATTTAACGCTACCTATAAACATTTTATAATTCCAACTTTTGTGAGTCAAATTTCTCAATGTTTTGAATTAATTTCTGGGTCCATTTCTATAAAAACAACGAGAGTTTCTACATATAATTTGAAGTCAAAATTTACATGTGTACAAAATCTCTCCATGGTATTTCTTCTCCGTCTCATAAACAGTCAATGTTTTAATTTCACGAAAATGAAGTTAAAATCAGCACTAATTATTAATCATAATGACCGTATATGTCTTAAATGGTTTCAAAGCAGTCATATAAAACCTGTGAAACTAAAAACGTAGGGTTCTCAGTTACCATCAATGAGTCGAAGTCCCGATGTTTTGAACTTTTTTAGGTGGTCCCTTGAACTTAAACTCATCGAAGTTCTACTGTATATATACGCAATGTATATACATTCCCATACATGTATAAGACAAAATGATAACATTATTAAGATGTTTAAAATTAATCATTTAAATAGAAGCAAGATAGAATACAGTGGACATTTGTATACCACCATTACATGATAAAGGCTATATACACCGCACGATTAAATGACAATGAAATATACGCTGGTGCAACACTGACAAGTAAAGTAACTACATGTATACCAAACCCTATACACTGCATGTATTCACAATAACCATTACTAATGGATAATAACGCTCTTCAAATCTGACCAGTTGCATTGACTTTTATCTAACTTACCCACCCCTGAAACACAATGGTATCGCCTTCCTATCAATGACTTAGCCTAGTCCAAATGTGTTTCTAGGGGTGAATGAACAAGAACACACAATGTGCATGCTTGTAGTGTTGATGATTATTGCTATGATGATGTAGCATGCACCATTTTATGAAATTTAAATTTTTACATACTCTGATAAATAACTTGCATATTAAGATATATGACGTTCCCCAAACTGGCAAATGATGACAGAGGCAAAAGTTATATGATTAGTATTTGCTTGATAATGGTATACGTTGTGAGTAAATGAAACAAAAACAAAATTACATAATAAAAATGTACAGGGTTATTTCTGTTTTTGAGTTTTGTTTTTAGTCATGTATTTATTTGAAATGAAAAAGAAGTGACAAAAATCTGGATAGTTTAGCACATATCCTCTGTATTATTACGACTTACAAGATAGATTGACGTAGAAAGACAGGAAACCAGATAGAATCAGCGATAAAAACTGAAAACAGTAAAAAACTGACACAAAAAAATTAAATCTTGGGAGCATCAGACTTGCTAATGAAAAGGAAATTGCCATTTACATGTGAAAAAAAAAAACAAAAAGAGAGACCCTGGGTCATAACATTCACCCTTGCCAAATTAACAACAGAAGACAGCTACACAGAGAACTCTCACGTGAGTCTTCAACTCGGAATTTGAAAGGGTGGGGCCCAGACTATGCCCTAGGGATTTCTGCTAGGCACCTATTCACTTGTCTTGACACAAGGAAAAGACAAAGAATGCTTTGGGATCATAATCTCAATAGTTTACATGACATTTGACCAATTCTGAAAGGGTGGGTCTCATAATGACCCCAGGGGGATATCCCTTATGCCTCTTTAAGCTTGTCTTGACACAAGAAAATAAATGGATTTAGGGTAAATATTACAAAAGATTTCAAGATATTTATCTATTTTATTGAAAAAGTCCTATTAAGGGCCTTTCCCCGTAGCCACAGGTTTACAGGTTCACAACCACCCTCAACAATTTTTCAATAATATGGTGGCAGCCAGTTTTTAAAAGTGGAGGAGAGAACCCAGTTATAATGTACCTGGGAAGGACAAACTTCCTCACAAAATCAGCTCAAGTTCCAGGGGGACTTGAACCCACCCTAACTAGAGGTGAGAGGTTTCATGGTTTAAAGTGTGATCCTTTAATCTCTCTGCCAAGGAGGCCCAAAGAGACTTATAATTATTATTTCTCTGGAGGATGCAATTTTTCTGAAAACTTCCTGTCAACCGAGACATTACATACTTGTCCATTACATATACATCCTTCATACTCGTCTTGAAAGAATTACAAGCAGCAGTTACCTTGGAGAAATAAGAAATTGACAGGGGAAAAAAATCATTTCCAATCCAGATTTTAATCAATTCTGTGCAAATTTACATATTAGTTTATCAGAAATATAACTACTGTTATGATACAAATCTCAAATGTAATGATGAACATTACTGGTAGATCTCATGATGATTAGGGAAGTGCAATGCACAGATGTAGAGACAGGTGAAGAATATGCTATAGTGATCAACTCAGAGCAAGCAGTACTAGCACCAAACCAATACCAACACTCACTATAACTCGGAAATCCAACGGTTTGTTGACTCGACTGTGACTGTGTTGTCATCTGAGCCCGAGGGAAACCCCCAGTGCTACCCATAGAGTGAGGCGGGGTTGCACCCCCTGGACCTTGTTGTGAGTAAATGCTGGTGGGTGGAGTCATGTTAGCTCCACCTCCCATTTGATTTATAGATCCCTGTACTCCACCTTGATTATATAAAAATCAACTCAATTAAAATGTAAATAAGATTCAAATGAGATGCTTTTCAATTTCAAGATTTCAGTGGCTATGTGTAAAAATATTGGGTTTTGCTTTTTCTACTTTATATGTAATAAATTAATACGTAAGTACCAGCAATAACTGAATATTTACAACTGAAAGGAAATCTGAACCTAAATAAAACAAACGCTTTTCTAAAAACAAAATGATCTCTTTTTGTTCTGCCTACCATAATGATTAAAACAATACAAGTTTGTTTCGTTATTGTTTTATGACCCTTTAAGAAATTTTAATCTATAGTCACCTTTGGGTGATAAGTCAGTCACCTGGACCCTGCACCGTAAAACTGAAGATTGGATTAAGTCTAAAAGTTTATACGGTGACGCACCCTGTTCTATGGGCGTATGCCATTGTACCAAAATGTCCTTCAACATGCGACAGTGGCACAACCTTCATCTTTAAGTCCTGAATCACTTTAACCTATTACATCAAGCATTTCATGTAGGAACAGTAATTACAATTTTTGTCTTTATTGTGTGCGTATGTGTGTGCATGATGTAAAGTTTTAGGCAAGCCCTATCGACCCAAGGGAAGCAGTGATAATAAAATTTAAAATGTGCATTACCGTTAACCTGCAGATGCCATAAACTAAATTTGAAGAGAATAGGTTGATTTGTGTTTTAAAGAATAAGTTGAGAAAAATCCAAAGTTCCATCCAGAGGTGTGGAAATCCTATGCCCAACTTGCCCAACCTGTTATGTCAGTGATTTTTTTGCTGTTTAGTTGTCCACAGACAAGCAGGTTTCCAACAGTATTGGGGATCACATATTGGGGGAAAAACCCCAATAAAATTGAAAATATCATCAAGAAACATTTAATGATGCTTCAACTCCTGTTGCACATGTTTACTTAGTCAAATTTTATAGTCCTACTTACTACTACTGCGTGTAGGCCTACTTTATTTATGTGCCTGTTAATCTTTCTAAAAAAAAGATCATGGAAAATCTGGTCTGTTTTGCGAGTGCTCAAGGATGTCATTAACTTTTTTAGTATCAGGCGAAACTGTCAAAGTAGCAGGAGAATTTCTGTCTTTTTGTATAGAAGTCTATGTAAATTTGCCAAAAGTAGGTGGCTATTTATTGAGAGTGGGGGGGGGGGGGGGGGGGGGGGGAAAGGGGGTTAAATTTGCCTGTTACTGCCTTCTAATGACATCCCTAGTGCTGCACACATATCAAACAGCAGAATTTGTCCTAAACATTAATGGGCAAGTTGATTTTTGTTCCGGACAAGTAGATTTTCCAAATATGCTTGTCCGGGACAAGTGGCAAAAATACATATTTCCACACCCCTGCATCATTGTAAAACATCGCTATGCTCTTTCCTACCCGTGACTTCATGTGCCTGAAATCATTCATAGCTAATATATATTAATAAGGAGAAGGGATGTCCAATTCTTCCAATAACAGTAGTTGTGATCGACAATGGAAGATATTGCATAGGTCGTTGATCTAATACAATCCTGAAAGTGTTTAAAAGCCTCAATCTGATTGGTTGACGAATGCGAGCACCGCTTACTAGCATTGACTCAGGCTTCATAAATAATAAAAATATGCACGAATGATTTCAGGCACATGAAACCACAGGTAGGAAAGAGCATAGGAATTCTGGACCGTGGTTTTACGATAGTGCAAAAGTTCATGCACTACATAAAACTGAAAGATGATGGATGGCAACAGATCGTAAAAGGTCACCCGAATGATTCCTGTGACCCCGAAATCGCATTAAAATGATAATAATAAAAAAAATTAACACATTTTAAACATTCTCTTCCAACATAACCCTTTCACCCCTCAGTCTTTTAATAGTATGTTCTTTCCCATTATATTGGACCAGTCTATTATAGTCTATGGGGTTGAGAGGATTTAAACATACACTACAGCATGTTGTATTTTTACCTTGTGACATCTGATTAGGTATATTTCCGGGAGGTCTCATCTGATTCATCTGTGCGTTTTGTTGCTGTGGGGGCATACTATTCTGTGGGGCTTGACCAGGTGCCTATAAAACAAGGTCAGAGTTCAAATTATGATGCAATGTTTTCATCTGGATATTAATCTGCTAACACACACACATACACACACACACACACTTAAAGTCATTATAGTTTTTTCTTCCTTTTCAAAGGAAAGGCATCAAGACACATATAGTGAAATACTTACAGGCAGCAAGTTTGACAGATTCTGGTTGGAGTCCGCCAAGGTGGCAAGATACACTAAATTCCGGTGCAACATTTGCTGATATCTGTAAATATGAAACAAAAGATGCTTTTGTAACTCTTCAGTTATGATTAAAGTTTATTTATTTCATAACAATTATCAAGCAAGATATATAACTGAATCCAAACATCTCTTTGCTAAAATGGATTAATATCTCTTGTTTTGCATGGATACAGATTTTCCAACCCCCCCCCCCCCCTAAATTATGGGTCCAGTGTCAGAAAAATTGGGAAAATATACAACATTTTAATAATTAATACAGCAGGGATGTCATTAGAAGGCAGTAACAGGTGAATTTAACCCCCAACTCAAAAAAATAGCTGCCTTCTTTTGACAAAATTAGATAGATTTCTGTACAAAAAGTCAGATTTTGATTTGATTTGATTTTTTGTTTTACGCCATACTCAACAATCTTTCAGTCATATGTTGGCGTCCAGTTTTTATTGGTGGAGGAGAAACTCCGGTTACCCGGGTAAAGACCACCGACCTTCCGCAAGAAAACTGGCAAACTTTCCCAACAAAAAGTCAGAAATTCTCCAGCTATTTTGATGGTTTCACCTGTTACTAAAAATGCTTATGATATCCTTGTACAGGAAAACTAAATCCAAGACATTTGAAAACACTTTATTCCTTATTTTGAAGTTTTAAATTGGGATTTTTTTTCTTCAGTTTTTTGGGGGATAAATTCAAGCCATTTTCCAATTGGGAATGGCCATGGGTCCTGTAACCAAATCACTAAAACCATATAGGAAAATCCTGATGGATGATGCCATTTAGAGGAAAGAATGTGGAGAACTCAGAAAAAAGTAACTGACAGCTTCCATACCATCATCTAAAACACTTAACTGCCAAAATCAAGGAATAGTCTCTTGTTGAAATGGATTAATGTCTCTTGTTGAAATGGATTATTATATTTGTTGACATAAGGAGAGTATATGGTTGGAGAAAACCCACACTCAAGCTGAAAATTGCCACACCATCTCAGACACTTATCTGCCAAAACCAAGGATTGAACATACAATGGATTTGTGTAAGTGTACAGTGGAACGTGTCTTGAGATATCACTATCATGAAAGACCACCTGTCTTCTGAGACCACCTTCTGAAAGCCACTGGGTTAAAAATTTCTTTGCATAAAACCTCTTTTGAGGGTCCACCTGTCTAGAGATTCCATATTTCAGTGGCAGATGGGATGGTCTCTCAAGACAGGTTCCACTGTAAAATAAAGCTAAATTTGAGATATTCTATACAGATTTTAGAAGTTTACATGTACATCAGATCATTTAATACTTATCACTGTCTTACTGAATACATTCTCCTGATTTCCCTTTGTTTTGATAATCAGCAATGGTTTGTATCAGCTGATAATTCTCATCTAACATCTGAAATATAAACAAAAGAAATTGATTAGAATATCAAAATCTATTCCGTCCTATTACTTCAGGATGTTCTTTCATCGAACTTAATCAAATTTTATCTATCCCTTTTGTACACAAGAGGCACAAGTATAACTTATTAAGGTGGCTGGTGCTCATTGTAATATATGATGTAACAAGAGATCCCAGAGGGATCTGGGCACCCACCATGGAATGTTCTATGTCTGATCTATGGCAGACTGTTCTTTTCTCGTCTTTTCTCTGATTTTGTGTCTAAACATTGAATTTGAACTTAAATCTATATTTCTGTGAAGTACTTTTTTCACAAGATTATAGCGAAACTGAATTTGACCTGAACATATTACATTTTAAGAGAGAATGGAATTCAACATGGCCGACAGGTGTCCATCTTGGATTTTGATCTCTCTGAAAATGTAATACACACATTCAGACTTCATAATCAATTTCGAACAGATTCCTTCAGTACATTCTGAGAAATACATATTTCTATTGTCAAAATCCAAGATGGCCACCTTTCAGCCAATTTTGGAATCCAATTTCTCTGAAAATGACATATGCACAACTAAACCTTAAGGGGAACCTTCATTTTCCAATTTCAAGGAAATCCCTTCAGTCCTTTCTGAGAAATAGCAATAGTAAACTTCCTATGGTCAAAATCCAAGATGGCCGTCTGTTGGCCATATTGGATTCCGATCTCTCTGAAAATGTATTATACACAACTGGGCCTCAAGGGGAATCTTCATGTCAAATTTCAAGTAGATCCCTTCAGTACTTTCTGAGAAGTAGCAGTAACAAACTTCCTTTGGTCAAAATCCAAGATGGCCACCTGTCGGCCATGTTAAATTCCGATCTCTCTGAAAATGTAATATGCACAACTACACCTCAAGGGGAACCTTCATATAAAATTTCAAGTAGATCCCTTAAGTACTTTCTGAGAAATAGCGGTAACAAACTTCCTTTGGTCAAAATCCAAGATGGCCACCTGTCAGCCATGTTGGATTCTGATCTCTCTGAAAATGTAATATGCACAACTACACCTCAAGGGGAACCTTCATGTCAAATTTCAAGGAGATTCCTTTAGTCCTTTCTGAGAAGTTGCGGTAACAAACTTCCTTAAGTCAAAATCCAAGATGGCCACCTGTCCGCCATGTTAGATTCTGATCTCTTTGAAAATGTAATATACACAACTAAACCTCAAGAAGAACCTTCTTGTCCAATTTCAAGGAAATCCCTTCAGTCCTTTCTGAGAAATAGCAATAACAAACTTCCTTTGGTAAAAATCTAAGATGGCCCCCTGGAGGCCATGTTGGATTGTGATCTCTCTGAAAATGTTATATGCACAACTAGACCTAATTAAAGTAATAAGAATGTTCCAAAAACATGACGTTCAGAAGATTTTATTTCATATTCAGTTTGAGTAATAAATGTCCCTTTCTTTCACTTCCGCTTTCCAACTTCAACATAACGCTGCCATTACTCATACAAAGTCCTCAGAGGGGTAATTTCAGTGTCAATAACTAGAAGAGAAAGGATTAATTTCAAATGTCTTTGACATGGAGAAATTACTCAGAATACCGCCAAGTTAAAATTAGGAGATAAGTTTCAACCACTTTGCTTTAATCAGCCAAAACCAGGGGACACAATTAATGTGACTTAGACTAAAAGTAATTTCAGCAACAACTTGCCAACAAGTAATATTGGCACCGAGTAATTGTACTTACACAACTAACTTCAGCACTTGTACAAATTAACTTTGACACTTAACTTTTTGGCATCAACCCATATCAGGTGTTTTTGGGTAATATTACGGTGGAACCTATTAGTATTATGAAAGACCTTCTGAGCCTTCTGAGACCACATTCTGAAAACCACTTGGTTAAACTATCCTTTAAATGAAACCTCTTTTGAAAGACCACTTTTTATGTCACAGGCTAGTCTCTTCTATGATTGCTCTCTGTACGTAAACTTTGCTATTCAAAGGGTTACGAAAAGCAATCATAGAACAGAAGTATTCAGGAAAATCTGGGCTTTGGTGACTGGCTAGCTTGAACTTTAAATAATAAATACCTGGGTGGCAGTCATTTAGTAGGTCATCTTTCATTTCTAGACATATTTTTCTTTGAATCTAAACATTTGTTTTTGTTTAAAATCCCAAACAGATTTAAAATATCACATGTTTATCCTGACAGACACATACTTTTTGCCCGAGTTTGAATGGCAGACTTGTTTATGTCAGATGCTATAGTCTGTTCTATGATTCTATGATTGCTCTTCATAAGTTCAATAACATTAAATTCTCTTTTCGCAGGCTTATGAAAGGCAATCAAGGAATCATAGAACAGACTATAGCCTCATTGCCAGTTGAGATAATCACATGATGTAAACAAGTACACCATTCCAACCCGGACAAAACGTATGTGTCTGTCAGAATAAACATGTGGTATTTCAATTTTCATTTGGGATTTTAAACAAAAAATGTTTAGATTCAAAGAAAAATGTCTAGAAATGATAGATGACCTACTATGCTAATTGACTGCCACCCAGGTATTTATCATGTCTGTTATTTAAAGTTCTCGCGAAGGGAGTTGGTCACCAAAGCCAAGATTTTCCCCAAATAAAACTATGAAGGCTTGACAAGTGCTTTTTTTGGGGGGGGGGGCAACACGACAGAATCTCAAAACTCGACCACAGTCGCAAAGGGATTAGCGGGGGGGGGGGGGGGGGGGGCAATACGACAGAATCCACAAAGGGATTCATTCAGTATATGGGAGTTGTATTCAAAGTGGGTGTAGTTGTATACGATGAGGGGCGAGTAGCCTGGAATACAGGGTCAGTTATGTTGATAACCTTCATCAATTGATCAAGCTTTTGCCATTATCATTCATGAATTATGATTCCTCACGCATTCTGGTTCAAAATGTACTGAACTCTGAAGCTCAGTCGGTCAATGTTAATATAAAATTCAAATTGCTTGCGCCAATCAACATGGCATTCTAATGAACCTTTTGAATCGTTGCTTGGTTTGGAGCAGCGCCCTTCTTCTGCTGTGGTTGTACAAAAGCCAGCGACATCTTGGAACTCGAACAATGCCAGACACAAAACGCAAAATTGATGGCGCGTCGGAGAAAATTTTCTATCCCGCACTTTTACGAAATTATAAAATACCGAAACGTAGTCGGAGCGATGAGTATTTTATCCGGAATAAAAACTAATTACCGGTAGGCTACAGGGTTTATTTATTTATTCATTCGTTCATTTTAAATAAGCGTATATATGATAATAAATTATCTATTGTCCATTTATATGTGTATATGTGCCCAGAGATACAATAATCATAGACAAAGACAAATATTTATTTCAAGTCGGTGCAAATATTACAACAAAGCAACACATGCTTTAGAGAGCTTTTAAACCGACATAAATAACATATAAAGCAACATAACATAACGAGTATTAGCATATCAGGTTAATTAAAAAATTGCGAAACAAAATGACATTAAATGCACTAAATTGTAGCTAACAATATTAAACATACATCTATACAAATCAGTTAAAACACTTACTAGCAAAAGCAAGCAGTTATTTTCAAACACCAAGTATAGACTGACCCTGCAAATATATAGTGAGTCATATTTCCGATAATATTCTTTTTATACATTATAATATCAGCGATATATAAATCTTTTTTTATAATATAATTAATTTCTATTGATTTTTACGTATTCATTTGTTTCTTTCAGTTTCAAAGTCCCAGTATTTCCCCGAATAATTGTCATCTTCCTTGCAGCTAAAATATCCAATTATTTAGGTTATTATAGTTGTTATAGTCATTCACCCCTCAGTAAAGACACATTTTGACTGTTCTAAAACATTGCATGATTTGGAGAAGAGTCCATTATTTTTCAGGGGTTGATGAGTCTAGGTTAACATGTGAATTACACACACTATCTGGAAACTGTTCTGATTGTTTTATTGTATATTTAACAACAAGGCCTGATTGGTTCCGACATTCATTATATTGTAACGTACATTTGTTATATTCATGGGGATTTTAAAAATTTAGTCCATATGTCTATCGTCCAAGAGATAAATATTTAGCAGAAATGGGTATATCATATCAGAGAGGACAAACATTATAACAAGTCTGAAGTCAACTGGTTCTGAAGAAAAAGTTTAAAATGTAAATGTTTAACGCACGACGACGGACGAAGAACGATTGCAATTTAGCTCAATCATGTGAGCTAAAAAAAATTATAGCCTTGATGTTACACCGGAGGACTTGTTGAAATTGAAAACATCACAGTGTGTACAACAGAATATGTCTAAAAACAATTTTCGTCGTTGGAATTCATTTGTGCAATGGAATTTATCTCCTATCCTATTTCAGTTACAGTTTGCACGTTCTTCCATGTATAGACTATTTGATAATAGGCCGACAGTATGGGTAATTCGTTATCACCAGAAACAGTCTACGGAACACACACACACACACACACACACACACACACACACACACACACACACACACACACACACACACACACACACACACACACACACACACACACACACACACACACACACACACACACACACACACATATACATATATATATATATATATATATATATATATATATATATATATATATATATAACACATATGTACTTTAGGAGAGTGTTTCTATCTTTGCTGGAAATCTCATCAATAGCAGTTTGCACAGCCTTGGCTTTGTACCCTCTTTGCAGAGGTTGGATTTTAGGAGTTGGTTCTGTTCTTGGAGTGTGGATGAACAGATTCGACAAAGCGGACGAACTCGGGTGGTTTAACCTTTTGGTACTCCTTAAAATGTGTAATATAGCCAAGTAAGTAACTGAATCTTCGGCATCTGTACGGAACGCATTGTGAGTTACAGAAATTTCGAGATCACCAAACCGTCAGTACGAAAATCCCATATTTATAATTCACACTATCATTATTTTCCTATCACTTTACGTGGTTATATTTTTAAATGTAAGCAATGACGCAACAATTAAATGATATTTCAGGATTTAATGACCTAGTAGATGTTAAATGACATAGAATATCGGGTTGATTGAATTGAACTTGTCTGAATTTTCTCCTAAATTCTGGGGTCATTCAGAAGTTCCCATTGTTGGTAAAAGTTCTGCACAAATTAACGATTACTTATGCTGACGTATGGGAAAATAAATTATGGAAAATTCATGAAATGGTGGCATACACCGAACTTTCGAAGGTTTTATGGGTTTAAATACTCCATGCTCTAAAACACCGTCTATAATGTTTTTGTTCATTTTATTTCTAACAAATTTCTTTTCTTTTTTAAGAATGATAAACATTTTTTTGTAGAAATAAAATGAGTTTTCTTTAAAACTCAAATGTAAATCTAAATGTCAGTTGTCAAGGAACCACTTACTGGTCCCCAATTTCTAGATTAATGCATTTTTCTTGATTTACAGCGAAATAAAAACAGAAACACATCCGCCTTTGAAAAAAAGAAAGATTTTCAATCGCAAAGAAGGTTTGGTATCCTATTTTGCGAAACTAAAATAATTTTTTTTGCCGGATATTGTGAATATCCCAGATTGGTTTTTTAAATTAGTTTGTAAGCACGATGCTAAAAATAATTTATATGATGTAAACTGTACCCAATTTTATATGATATTTTTTTTTTATTAAAAAAACGAATATATCTACATCTTATATTTATTATTGGAAAATATATAATTATTTTCTGAAACGTTTTGCTGAATCAGACACCGGTTTTCTGCGGACCTAGTAAATCAGCAAACATGACTTCGCGATACGATAGAGCTATCACTGTATTCTCTCCCGATGGACATCTATTTCAAGTTGAATATGCACAGGAAGCGGTCAAAAAGGGGTCTACAGCGGTAAGATCAATCTTAGAGAGCAATAATGATGAAACCAAACGAGGCTTTTTAAAACCACAAGATACCCATGCTCATTCCATTCTCATTCTGCCATTCGATTCATTCACTGATTCAGTGAGCGATGCCGATGGTTGCACTTGCAATAAACAGTAAATTAGTTTCAGACTCAGAGTCTTAAGTTTTTGAGTTTGAGAAAATATCGACTTCAGCAAGATATTGAAATCATCTAAAGTTAAAAGCTTTTTTATCTGTTCGAGTCTTCCCTTTCTGTTTCACTGGCAATGATTCCTCGTGTGGTTACGGTCCACTAAAGTCTGAGCCTAATCCCTTTGGGGATTCTGTCTCGGCCGTTTTATCGTATTGCCCCGTCAGAATCCCTTGTCAAGCCTTCATAGTTTTAGTCGGGAAAATCTTGGCTTCGGTAACCGACTCGCTCGCGGCCTTTTTATCGTATTGCCCCACCAGAATCCCTTGTCAAGCCTTCATAATTTTAGTGGGGAAAATCTGGGCTTTGGTAACCGACTCACTTCAAGAGGAATTTAAATAATAAATACCTGGGTGGCAGTCAATTAGTGGGTCATCTATCGTTTCTAGACATGTTTTTTTGAATAAAAAAAAAATTGTTTAAAACCCCAAATAGAAACTGAAATATCTGACGGACACATACTTTTTGCCTGGGTTTGAATGGAAACCTGCGTCGGCAAATAATTTAAATCAAAGCATTAAATTTAACACATTTACAGCTGAAATTGTTGGTCCAACATACAATTTTGTTGTTTTATCAAGTCAAAAGTGAGTTAGCATATTTTTATCTCCTTTTTCATGATGAGTATATATGCAATTTTTATATGGAATGTGGAGGAAAAATTGTGTATACAATAAAAACTATACAACAATTTAGAATAATTTATTCAAGTTTTTCATTCAAAAGTTCTATTTGTAAAAAAATTAATTAAAATAAGATCATACCCTTAAAATTTCTCTCATAAATGTATTCATTCCACACCCATAATTAAATTAGAAATCAGACTGCACAGCAAAACAACATCATGATGACATTGAAAATATGCTACAGGGAGCAGACTGCAGAAAATGTAAACTGCTACAGTGTATAACATCACTATGCAGTTGTGATGTTGCAGTATTGAAAGGGTTATTCCAAGCATGAGTGGTTCCAGTGATGCCAAATTTTTGTAATTTGTATAATAATCTATTGTGAGGCACGGTGTCAAAGGCCTTACTGAAATCTAGGTTAATTATGTCCGTCTGGATACGTTGGTTTTCATAAAGTCATGCATGGTAATAATAAGTTGAGACTCACACGAATGACCTTTCCTAAATCCATGTTGGAGTGTCGTTAATTTGTTATGGTATTCCAGATGTTTTAGAATAGTCCGCCATTCAAACTCAGGCAAATAGTACGTGTCTGTCGAAATGAACATGTGATATTTCAATTTCTATTTGGGATTTTAAACAAAAAAATGTTTGGATTCAAAGAAAAATATGTCTAGAAATGATAGATGACCTACTGATTGACTGCCATCCAGGTATTTATTATTTAAAATTCTCTTAAAACTAGGAAGGCCTGACAAGGGATTCTGGCAGGGCAATACAATAAAACAGCCGCGACAGAATCTCCAAAGGGATTAATCTGAGCCATATTTGGTTAGGAATTTCAAAAATGAATTTGTAAAGCAACCAATCGTCAAAATAAAAATATTTAACTGATATAATTAAAAAAGAAAAAAGTTTATTCTATATCTTTTCTACATACTTTTTTCTTTGTTTGGTGGCTTCAATTTTTGAAAACATTCTTCATACGGGAATCTCTGTGTTATCCATGCGATGCCAAATAATTGGGTCATGTGAGTAATCATTAATATTCTCGCGCCTCTCTTGACAAAAGAGTTATATGAAGGGGAATAACTCCCAATATATATTATTGTCATAAAGATTTGGTGAGTGTGTAATAACAGATCAGTGAGCCAGGCTAAATCAGCATGACCAATAAACGTTCCCTCCCGCAATTAATTTGAGTGCGAAGGGACATGGATTATTAATTTAGTATGTATAGGATACCACTACGTTAAATTTAAGTGGTAAATATCAACCATTTTATATTAATTAGCCAAAACCAGCGGACAAAAAATATTTGGCACAGACTATAGTCCTATTCCGAAAGTCCCAAGGCCCACCAGCCCGATGGCTCACTAGTCCGACTATCTTTGAGTACCCTTAGTACAGAATACAAAAGCAAAAACAATATTTTTTCTTAATACACTTCAAAATTATTGAATTTTGAAATAATTGTACTCTCCTCCCTTTACTCAACAGTAACTTTGTTTTCTTTTCTTTTTTTTAAGCTTACATAAGCTTAAGACTCCGATGAGCTATTATCACAGTGTTTTGTCCTAGGCCAAACTTTCTGCTCCAATTTTAAGCAATTTTTTTTTGTGTGGTAAAATCAGTGGCAGAAGCCATCCCATATACTTTCTTTGTAGCAAGATGCCGTGACATTTTCACAGCAGTTTAATGATCATTTTAACCATTTATTTCTTATTGCTGACGTCTGATATTTGTTGATAAGCTTACTTGATCTTTTAGATTTATCTATGAGATGTTTATTCTAGCTACCCATCGTTTTTTGTATTCACGTCATCTGTCTCCATTTTGAACATAAGAAAATCTAAGACGTTCGCTGATTGGATGACCATAAATGCATATTCATTGTTGCATTATGATCAACCAATCTGCGAACGCTTTAGATTTTGCTTGGGTACCAAAACTTATTTGTTGTCTCCCATGTGCAAGCTTGTGAGTAACATATATCTCTATTCTATCTCGGCAATGAAGCAATTGACTGAAGACGGGATGTGAAAGTGATCCTTAAGGTATCTGTCTTTGTTTTGACTATCAAAGCACCTGCAAGAAAATATTCAATTGTGCACTTGTATTGAACACATGTATGAAATTCCCTAAAATATGATAGAGAGCGCAGGTCGAACAGCCAAAAGTTGTTCGCAAAGTGAACTAATAGATAACACATGTACATAACATAGAAAAGTGTCAGAAGCTGTACACTGTAGAGCCTAAAAAAATTCTCCAGCCAAGATGGCCGACGATGGACCACGTCAACCAGACGCTTCACTAGTTACATGTACTTGTACTCTATTTAAATAAAATGTTTTTGAAACATTTTATGGTCATATTTTTGCGGAAGTTCTTATTGTCTAAATAATCCAATATCACAATTGTCACCAAAACTAAGACATCATTTTGCAGCCTGACAGGTGTTGCTCTTGCCCGCAGTTGTAAAACAATGAACTGTGCTCGCTTTCAAGGCATTGCCTTAGTTCATACATGTACATGTATTATGATTAGGCATTGCCTATAGGAGAGCCCAGTACAAAATGAATATTTCATGTAGTTTAAATGGTATAGTAACATACACAGAACAGCAGGTAGATACATGTATGAACTTAGGAAGCAAAATGTATGAGCTTCTTGATTGGTTTCAAGGTACAACATTGACAATTACCCATGATTCATGAAAAAAAACACGATGGCGTCCAGGAAAGTCAGTAATGGCATTTTCCACACAGAGTTTGACTTAACGACTTATATATCACTCGACACACAAGTTCACTTCACAAAAGGCCCTATCAAATATTGAAAATGATACGGAAATTATAAAAAACTATAACCTGTCTTCTGAGACCACATTCTGAAAACAACTTGGTTATACTAGATATAATCCTTTACTGCTAAGATTTCGATAGAATCTCTTTTTAAGAGACCACCTATATTGAGAGACCACATTTTTATGGCAGATGGGGTGGTCTCTCAAGATGGGTTCCACTGTACAATTTCATGAAATTTTATTTTTAGATTAATTTTTTAAAAATTTTATTTTATATCTTGCAAAACAGGTTGGTGTAAGGGGAAAAGGTATTGTGGTTCTTGGTGTAGAGAAAAAGGCGGTGGCCAAACTTCAGGAAGATCGAACAGTCCGTAAAATTGCCCTGCTGGACGATCATGTAGCTCTGGCTTTTGCAGGTATTTTTTTTCTATTTCAGCTCCAATGAATCAAAATTTGAGGATGTAATTTTTAAAACTAAAGTTATGATTAATGTCTGATCTTTTTTTAAGAAACATATTTTAAAGTAAACACAATTGATAGAATTTTATGAAATTTGTAAAGGATATTTGCCCCACATTTTGTGAAATATGTCATTATTACCAGTAAGTTTTTATGTTAATACAATTACATGAAGAACCTTCTGTGTTAAGAATAAAAATTGCTTCGAAATATGTCAAGGAGTGTTATCACACTAGGTGAATTCCACTGTAAACACTATTGTTTTGGTGCATCTTATTCTATTCATTTTAAACAAACTGTATTGATACACAAGAATAAATTGAATTTCAATTTCCTTAGAAATGCAAAATTTGAAGAACCTTATAATTAGGATACTGTTTTTATATATAAATGAACTAAAATAACATTTAGTATTCCGCCCCATGTGATAGGGTGGAAAATCACGGGACTGCCCATTTACTTCAGTATATCCAAAATTCGAGATAACCAAAATTTTCAATTCATTTTTCTTTTCTTATTTCTACTTGGGCAACTTCTTGATTTAAATTGGATTTAAGCAATTATTAGTTATACTTTCACCGTGACTTGTTAACAGGAGTTGATTGTCCTGTGTTTTGCAGGTAAACAAGTAATAATTAAAATGCCTTTTCGCCTACAAACATCAAACCTTCAATCGCAGAAGGTAACAGTTTCAAGTTAACAAGTAAACAATTCCATAATATTGGAATACTTTGGACCAGAAATAACCTTCAAGATCAGCAAAATTTTGAGATAAAAATTTCAAAATATCTGGAATAAAAGTAGTATCAGTATATAGTAAAATAATAATAAAAAAAAAAACAAGACCAGTCACTTGACTTTGACATAACTAGATTTTTGATTCATCTGATTTTGACACAATGATATTTCACTGCACATGTATGTACACATGTATATGTTACCACAAATAAGAAAGTAGACCAAAGTAGAAAGAAATAATGTGTAGATTGGGATGTGTGTTGTACAGAGTTACATGTATATATATTTATATTATTACTGTTGTAGACTGACTTGTATGTTGTTGTGTGTTGTACACAGATATTATTGTTGTAGACTGACTTCTATGTTATGTGTTGTACACAGATATTACTGTTGTAGACTGACTTGTATGTTGTTGTGTGTTGTACACAGATATTATTATTGTAGACTGACTTGTATGTTATGTGTTGTACACAGATATTATTGTTGTAGACTGACTTGTATGTTATGTGTTGTACACAGATATTACTGTTGTAGACTGACTTGTACATTGTTGTGTGTTGTACCCAAATATTACTGTTGTAGACTGACTTGGATGTTTTTATGTATTGTACAGATATTACCAGCACTCTACAATGTGACCAAATTAATCACAAATGTAACTATTTTTAATTTTTGGTGAGTGTTGATTCTAATTCAGTCGCCACATTGCGACCATTTTTTTTGGGAGCCAGACATTGAAAGTTTGTCGGTTTTTCATTGTGGAATTACATTATTGAAATCATGGTCTGTTGTGCGCTTTACAACAACTAATATGGCTATTCAGCTTCAATAAACTAGAGTGTCTAACTCTAACTCACGTTGATTACTAGGGAAATTTTCGCCCCTGTTTTTTTTTTCCACCCCTTTCACCCTATTCGTCAATGGGCGAAACCGTGCATTAGGGCGAAAATAATACGGGGGTGAAAAAAACCTATATACAGTAACTATAAAAACACATTGTATGCTGTCAGGTTTTCAACTTGTACATGTAACTTTCCAAGCAGAACAAGGTGACATTTTCTTTAAATTTGTGTCAATTTCAACAGAAGCATCTGCCTCTTTATTGGACACTAGCACGAATTTAAATGATTTTGGTTAAAGGGATACTGGAACCGAGTTGTGTGTTTTTCTCTAGATTTTAACTTACAAATTTCTAATTCCTGTACATATGGGCAGACAATGTGTTTTGTAAATTCTGTCGAAAAGAAAATCTAGAATTCGTCACCAGTGTTAAAAATTCAAAAATTAAGTGTAAGCTTGCCTCAATATTAGAGCAACAAATTAGAAAAATATAGGTAAATAAACACTTGAATTGATTTAAAAAATGCACATAAAAGTTGTAGACTGACTTGTATGTTATTGTGTGTTGTACACAGATATAACTGGTGTAGACTGACTTGTATGTTGTACATAGATATCACTGTTGTAGACTGACTTGTATGTTGTACATAGATATAATTATTGTAGACTGACTTAAATGTTATTGTGTGTTGTACACAGATATTACTGTTGTAGACTGACTTGTATGTTGTACATAGATATCACTGTTGTAGACTGACTTAAATGTTATTGTGTGTTGTACACAAATATAACTGTTGTAGACCGACTTAAATGTTATTGTGTGTTGTACACAGATATCACTGTTGTAGACTGACTTGTATGTTATTATGTGTTGTACACAGATATTACTGTTGTAAACTGACTTAAATGTTATTGTGTGTTGTACACAGATATTACTGTTGTAGACTGACTTGTATGTTGTACACAGATATAACTGTTATAGACTGACTTAAATGTTATTGTGTATTATACACAGATATAACTGTTGTAGACTGACTTGTATGTTGTACATAGATATTACTATTGTAGACTGACTTGGATGTTTTGTGTGTTGTACCCAGATATCACCGTTGTAGACTTATTAGTATGTTGTTGTATTTTACTCGGATATTGTTATTGTAGACTAAGTTGTAATTTGTTGTGTTGCAGATATTTCTGTTGTGGATTGTCTTATATGTTCTTGTGTGTTGTACCCAGTTATTACTGTTGTAGACTGACTTGTATGTTGTTATGTGTTGTACACAGATATTACTGTTGTAGACTGACTTGTACATTGTTGTGTGTTGTACCTGGATATTACTGTTGTAAACTGATTAGTATGTTGTGGGTTGTACCCAGATATTACTGTTGTAGAGTGATTATTTTACTGTTGTAGATTGAATCACTTGTTATGTATTTTGTTTCCAGGTCTCACAGCTGATGCCAGGATTTTGATCAATCGTGCCAGAATAGAATGTCAGAGCCATAAGTTAACAGTGGAAGACCCAGTTACCCTAGAATACATTACAAGATATATTGCACAGTTAAAACAGGTGAGAGGAAATTTACATACATAGGTGCAGAATTTCTGATAAAAAAGGGGAAAAACAATATGGGGTAGCAAGTATTATTAGTTCATGGGAAAATTTTAACACCTAGCAAATTTAGAAAATATGCCATAATATTGAAAACAAAATATCTAGCAATATCATAATTTTGCATGATTGTAAAGGGCCAGTGGTCTGAAATATGTATACAGTGCAGTGGTAAATTTGAAAAAAAATTGCCTGTAAGTTTGGATCTTAAAAGAGGGTAGAGACTTTATGCTATCTGAAAAGTTAATTATTTGTTACTTGGCTATTTAATAGTTATGGAGCCTGGGAGGTGACATAGTGGTGAAAAAAATCATTCCAAGCGAACGGAATAATCATTGAGAGAAAAAATTATTGTGTGCGAACGGAATAATTATTGAGAGAATAAAATTAATCTGTGCGAACGCAATCCAATGATGAAAGTGGAAACAAGATGATATAATGGGGAAATTCAAATATATAAATTAGATATTTGACTTGAATAGGTCAAAGCGGTGGATAGATTTAGGTCACAACTTTGAAGAAAAAAAAATAAAGACCAATAGGCCATAAATGATGGTATATGTACAAGAATAATGGCAGGTGACAATTTGGTTTATCAACTTTGAATTTTGTTTTTATTTTATTTTTTTCAGAATCTGGTTGTCTGCATCCTTTCAGAGTAATGATATTTATCATTTCAGAAATGTTCCACGTCCATTTGATTTATTCGTTTTGAGTTTTGTCTTTCTCATTTCAGAAATATACTCCGAGTAATGGTAGATGTCTGTTTGGTTTATCCGCTTTGATTTTTGTCTGTATCATTTCAGAAATACAGTGGATTCCTCATAATTGCATAGCCAAAATGTCAGAGAAAATTATGCAAATAACAGGAATATGCAGTTAAAGGAATAGAGTATTTTAGTGAACAATGATGATTATTGTTCAATTAGTCCTTTCAATTGTGTGTGTAATACTATTATAAACATCCTAGGTACACAAGTAATGGAATCTCATTAAAAATTATGGTAAAATAATATCAAAAAAGCCAAATTTTCATAAAACTTAGTTTGGTATGTCCTCATTTTTATGAAAATAGTATGTCCACACAAACGTTTTTACTGTAATCAGTACATTTTCCCCATTTTGAGGAACATTTTATGCAATTAACAGGAATTCTTGGTTTAACCTATGCAATTAAAAGGAATATTTAACATGTAAGAGATAGGAAATGGTTTTGTGTTTTGAGTTCTTATGCAATTAACAGGAATTGACTGTACACTGAGAGTAATGGTAGTCATCCGTTTGGTTTATCCACTTTGAGTTATCCGCTTTGATTCTAATCTTCATAATTTCACTTTCAGAAATACACTCAGAGTAATGGTAGACGTCCATTTGGTTTATCCGCTTTGATCATTGGTTTTGATTATGATGGAACTCCACATCTATATCAAACTGACCCATCAGGGACATACCATGAATGGAAGGTAATGCAGCATAGACTTTGATTCCACCTTATTATATGGGGCTGTAATAAGGCCCCATTCTTTATAAAAAAAACAATACATTTTTCCAAATTTGCAGTCAAAATTTCCCATTTTTAATCATATGACAATGAATTTGACAAGATTCTTGAATTTTCACATAGTTTTGTGAATTTCTAGATTTCTCAATTTTAATAAAATGTTGCTGAAATTCCGAATTCAAAAGGCCCAGGCCCCTTCCCCAAGGGAGTGTGGAAAATCTCTGGATTTATTTGAATACTTAATTTACCGTAGACTGTATTGTGAATGTCTTGTAAATTTCTTCATCCCTTTCCTACCAAAGTTTTGGGTCTTCAAATTCCTGTACAAACTTGATCATCAGTACAAGATACACATCAGGGATTTTCCACCTTATCATATGGGGTTGAAATAAAGCTCCATTCCCAATGCAAAGTCAATTAATTTTTTGTTTCCAATATGCAGCTGTAGTCAAATGACAATGAATTTGAAGAGATTCTTGTATTTTCACATAGTTTTGTGTATTTCTGGATTTGAAATTGCTACATCAAGTATTTCCAAACATATTCCTAATCCCGTCTTTTTCCTGAATTGACCAGATGAGAACATTATAGCCCATGTTTATGTATAATAAAGTTGTTGCAAAATATAAGTGTATATACCTTAAAAATTTGGCCCTTGGTCATTTTCTTTCTTTTGTGACAGAAAGCGCATTCACCATAAAGCTCCATAGTCTCATGGCTTATATGTTTGTACGTGCTACAGTTTTTAGCTTGAAAATATTGCTTTCATTTGAAATTGACCCTGTAATTTAGGGGTGAAAATTTAATGGAGGCGAAAAATTTCCAGAGATGCAAATATTAGATTGTATCATTGACTTACCAATATGTTTTGAATTTTGTAGGCTAATGCTATTGGAAGAAGTGCAAAACCTGTGCGTGAATTTCTCGAGAAGAATTATACTGATGAAGTTTCCTCCAATGAAAAAGAATGTATCAAATTAGCTCTTAAGGCTTTATTAGAAGTTGTACAGTCTGGGGCTAAAAATGTGGAACTAGCAGTCATGAGAGATAAAGAACCTCTAAAGGTAGTTTTGACAATATCTTGTGTATCATAGTTTATCTAATTCATAATAATTTGTAACCTCATGTTGCATTGGAGTGCAGTGGAAGCCAGATTAATTGAAATGGAAGAGGAATGACGAATGACTTTTCCTTTCAAATAATCAGGTATTTCAAAATAACCAGGTAATAAAAAAATCTGGTAGGGGAATGAATCAAAACCATTTTTTAACTCATCAACCCCTGGAAAAACAATAGACTCTTCGGTAAACCAGTGACCTCGACCAGTCTAAATGTGTTTATAGGGGGGAATGAGGTAAAGTAACAGAGCTCAATATAAGTCAGTTTGACTGTAAAAATAAATTCATTATCCATATCATTGGTGCGCATTACATACATTTTACACAAAGACCATGACATCACACACAAGGGGGGGGGGGCAAGTGGTTAGAGCATCAAGTTTTAAAACATGAAGTCTCTCATCTCTTGTCAGTGCAAGTTCAAGTTTTGCTGGAACCTTAGCTGATTTTGTTAAAAAGTTTGCCACTTTACACCCCAGGTACATCGTAATCAGGTTATCTCCCCTCCATTAAAAACTGACCACTACCATATAATTGAAAAATTGTTTAATGTGACGTAAAACCCCAATAAAACAAACAAAAAGTCAGACACTGGGATCAAACTTACTAATGATCAGACCCGCAATAATTTAAAACATACTGTACATGTACTAGATTAAATATTCTCTATATCACAGTAAACATCTAATGAAGGTTTTTTTGTCGGAATTTCACCTTGAAATGAACCTAAAATCCAATTTAATGTTTAATTTCCAATTTTTGTTCAATTTGCAGATGCTAGAATTAGAAGAAGTTGAAAAATACATTGCAGAAATTGAAAAAGAAAAGGAAGAAGAAGCAGAGAAGAAAAAACAGAAGAAATAGTACTAATAATGAACAAACTTTGTTTCTACTCTCATTTCTTACCGTGATTGACTAAAGGGGCTGTATCAAACTTCACTGTTAAACCTGATGACTGAATTCTGCAATTTTTATGGGAATAGCATCGACTTCACAAAATTTTATGAATTGGAATTTCCAGAATTTAGCCAAGATAAATTTCTATATATTCAAAACAAGTAAAAAAAAAACAAAATTTGCCAACTTTTTTGGTCTCCAAAGTTTAATGATATCAACAACAACATCAACAATAACTGGTTTTAAGGATTGTGATTTGTCCCCTGTCAATCTGCATGGAGGAAAATGGAGCTGATTCCTTGAATATGTTGTTAGTTTAAAACTTCCTTAGTCTCATTGATGGAATTTCCAAATGACTCTTTTTATTTATCCAAGGGGAATTTAATTTTAATGTTAGAAAAAAAAAAAAAAAAAAAAAAAAGAAATCAGGGAAACAAGAGAAAACCTGCAAGACTGTAATGCAGATATTATTGCAGTAATTATTGGATTGGAAATTTGAGTAAGATTGCCAGTAGGTATTGTTAATAGTGCTAAAGCCGCGTTATCGTGTTTAAGAGCGACCAAGTAGGCCTATATGATGACTATCAAGCAGATATCAAGCTGAATGTTCTCCATGTTATGGAAATTTCCATTCATTCATTAAAGTCATCTTTTTCGTAAATGTGTGTGTGTGTTTCTTTTGCAGTATTATACAATGTTATACAGGCACTTTTATGAATTCTCTGGAACCTGTTAATTTTATTAACGCTTTTTGCAATAGTAGCTCTTCAGGCTCCCAGGAGGTTTGGAGTATGAATGCAAGTCACACCTAAGCCTTTTTTAACAGTCGTAGGGGTGGTGTCTTTTTGCCATGGCATTGTTGTAAAACCACATTCCTGAATCTCTATGCTTTTTCCTACCTGTGGTTTCATGTGCTCGAAATCATTTGTGCATATTTTTTTTATTCATAAAGCCTCAGCCAAGGTGAGTATGCGGTGCTTGCATTCATCAACCAATCAAACTGAGGTTATAAACAATGTTTGTTAATGCTGTTGAAACTAATTGTAACAAATCAATTCGATCAACAGACTATGTTATACCTTCCATTGCCGATCAAAACTACTTTGATTGGATAAATTGGACACACCTACTTCTTATAAATATTCATTAGCTACAAATAATTTCAGACACATGAAACCATGGGTAGGAATGAGCATAGCACTTTCGGACCATGGTTTTACAACAATGTTGCCATGTATTGTGTATGAATTGAAGCTTCCAATGATCATGAGTATTTCTGATGAAACTTAAAACTGCCATCCCATATTACATTAGACATGACATATTATAGAATAATCACTGCACCAGCATAAGTCCATAGCACACATCAAAATTTGTGGTACTTCACACATAGCAGGTGATATTCTATATAGTGAAAGACTGGCAAGTTGTAAAACAGTAGTACAAAAGAACAATGTTTTTACTAAAGATAATTGACACCTTGGCTTACTAATTAATGGATCCATGCCTTGGCTAAATCTATCACCAGGAGCTGTGCTGGGCTTCTCCAGAGTTGTATATTGCGTTTTTTTGTTTTTGTTTTTTTTTTTAGCTCACCTGAGTCTTTGGTTCAGGTGAGCTATAGTGATCACTCCCCTTCCATCGTCAGTAAACTTTTCATATTTTCGACTTTTTGTCTGAAACCACTGAAGGGATTTCGACAAAAGTTGACAGGAAGGAATTTCTCAAGGTCCTTTACCAAGTTTGTAGTTTTCAGCCAGATAGGCCCAGGGGTGGATCCAGGCCAGGGCAGAATAGGTCCCAAAAGGTACCCCTCTTTAAAAATCTTCTCCAGAACCGCTGCATGAATTGAAAAACGGATTGTTTCTGAGTGATCTACATGGATGTATTATTCAAGTTTGTATTTTTCTTAGAAATCGGAATATTAATTTTTGATGGGTTTTTTGCAGTCTTTTCAGACTTTGTCATTTTCATTCATTTTTGCATGATTTCCTCAATTATCTCCCCTTGCATTCATTTAAGTGTTTAACTTGTAACTGGTGAAAAAATATTTTTGTGCAAGAATTTTGCCAAAATTTAATTTCTAGAATTTTTGATGAATTTCTTAAAACAGCAATATTTATGTTTCTTGGTCAGATCAGCATACATGTACATATTCTTTTTGGTCTTCTTTCCACATTTGTAGATGGTTCTCAGGTGAACGATTGAGGCCCTCGTTTTTGTTTCATTTGAGGACAAAAATAATTGTTGACAATATTTCTGGCTCCTCCATTGTTTTGAAAGATTCAGCCACCTAGCTTACATAAGTCAATTTTATCTTCCAAAGTATCAGGAACGGGGACTAATAACCTGTTAAGTAATCAATGTCAGTAAAACTAACCATACAGAGGTGCAATTATCAGACATTCACAATTACCTGTGGCAGCCAGGTACCTATACAGATTGATAACGGTATATTAAATCATCCATACCTATAAATATGTTCTGTACTGTGTTACATAGATGTTCTCACATGAAATGTGATTAAATACAGATTATTTTATCATTTAATTTAGAGAGCAGCAAATGTTCCTTTTCTGAAAATAATGAAACCCTCATCAATTCTTGTTCAGGCTGAATCTATTATAAATCCTACTCCTGGCTGAATCTATCATATATCCTTGTCCTGGCTGAATGTATTGTACATCCTTGTCCTGGCTGAATGTATCATACATCCTTGTCCTGGCTGAATCTGTCATATATCCTTGTGCTGGCTGAATGTATTGTACATCCTTGTGCTGGCTGAATGTATCATTCATCCTTGCCCAGGCTGAATCTATCATACATCCTTGTCCTGGCTGAATCTATCATACATCCTTGTCCTGGCTGAATCTGTCATATATCCTTGTCCTGGCTGAATCTATCATACATTGTACATCCTTGTCTCGGCTGAATTTATCATATATCCTTGTTCTGGCTGAATCTATCATATTTCCTTGTCCTGGCTGAATCTATCATACATCCTTGTCCTGGCTGAATCTATCATCCATACTTGTTTCAGAAAGGACTGATGTGTGACAAAATTGGCCAGTACAATATATAATTACATGTAGGAGGGGCTGCGCTGGCAGAAAAAAATTTGACACATCAAAATAATCGCCAACTACCAAAATTGTCACCAATTTAAAGTTTTTGAAGCCAGATTCAGTCAAAAAAAAGAAGAATTACCGGTATTGTGTTTAAATAAATGTGAATGTGATAACTGCCATTACTGTCAGTTGTATTAATTCAATAATTAGATTTATCAGTAAGATGTAAAATGTCTTGTATCAGCTTATCTAATTTATAGATTAACAAGTAAATAACAATATCAGAAAATAGTGTTTTATTTAAATCACATACAAGAGCAGTAAAATTTACAGTAAACACTTTTCATTATTGGTGTTCAATACACTGTAAGAGCTTAATGATTTGTTCCAATATCATGCTTAAAGATGCTCTTTCATCAAATTTCATGAAATTTTATTTATTATTTTTTTTTCTATCATGAACTATTTCTGTTCGCTGAAAAAATTTCATTCACTGCATTGTTTTAAGAAATAACCCCAAGACAACTGGGATGAAAAATGGCTGAACCATCTTTCACACTGTGAGTTTAAATGTAGGCTACCCAGTTATACTGAACCCTGTTACATTAAAATCTTGCTTTCAATATTTGAAAAGACTTTGCTTCCCCAGTCAGATTTCTGTATCACCATTATATGACAGCTATTTTGAAAACTCTGTTTATTTCAAAGAAAAATTTCGTCCACCTTCGATTTCAACATATCTGGGTTTGACTGTATTTGTCCAACACACAAAAAAAAATAGTAAAATTACAGGATTTGTGGTTATTTGTATTGCTTAAATATATGTTCCACTTGTCAAGACATAACCACACACGACACTGTGAAAGAGCAAATATACCCTTAACTCGGGGCCCAAATTCACCAAATTTACTCGGTACACAAGTTCAACTAACTTTTCGTGATTTTAAGGTAAAAAAACACAAAATTTATTCTGTAACTAGACATTTATGTATAAAATTGATAACATACAAATGTAAATAATGATGAAAATTATTGCTTTTTTGAAGAAAACTTAATAAAATTGTTCGAGTACATCCTCAAATTTTGAGTACCATACTCCACTTAATCATTCATATTTTTTTTACAGGAAAATGATAAGTGTGACTCAAAATGTTTTCTGCGAATGATGAAAAATAATACAGCAAAACTTCGCATTTAAGACCATAATTATTCAGTCTGTTGAGAATGTCTTGGTAGATATCAAAAAGTTATACCGGTAGAACCTCACTTAAGAGACCACCTCACTTATCAGACCACTTTGAGTCAGTTAGTTAGGTGGTCTTACAAGCGAGGTTCCACTCTAACATTTTTCTTATTCAGAAGTTTTGTAAATGTCTATACAAGTAGTCAAATTGATTAAGTAGAAGTTGAGCTTGAGCATGTTGAGTATTGAGTATGTTTGGTGACTTCTGACCCAGATTTCTTTGTTCTATTGTACAGCTGCTCCACCAGTTACATGCCTGTTACTTACACTGGTTTACCAGTTTAAAAACAAATGACTACTGTCTACATGCATTTTTGGTAATTCTTTATATTTCAAACAAATATTTACATTTTAATATACCTTTACATGATAACCATGGACCTGTAACTTTTGACAGCAAAAAAAATTACAGATTCATGTAAGAATATAGATGTCGGAGAAAGTGATTGTTTCCTGACGCCATTTTGCAGGAATGTGTATCATTTTGCCGTCCAAAGATACTGGATGGCAGTTATCATGAAAAAAACTAAAAAGATTTATGCTCTTGGTAAAAGTACATGGGCATTGTGTAAGACAACATTCTTATTCATTCTTAACTTGTATTTTTCACACAAACAATACAGTGGAGCCTGTCTTGAAAGACCACCACTACTTCATGTTTTGCCACTGAAATGTGGTCCTACAACATATGTATAAAACAGGGCTATCTCTCAAGAGAGGTTTTATCACCAAGACAGGTTCCAAAGTATATGTTTACTGACAACACATTTGTAACACCTCATGCCAGTTTGATCATTTGTCCTTTTACTATCACATGGTATACGACTTTATGTAAATATACATGTAATTGGTCAACAGAGCTCATTATGTAGGCCTACATGTGACTGCCATTTTGGATGTTTGGACATTGACACTGACATGTGTGATGAGAATGAGGTCCACCAAAGGGTATGTTTTACACTGTTCTTAGGACACATGTACCATATTCCTCACCTGTCCCCACCCCACCAAAAAAACCCTAGAAACAGCTAAGGACAGTATGGCAGGATTGCAAAGTAAAATCTAATCAGTAAATTAGATGCAAGTATAATGCCCATGTGTTCTGAACTACCGGTATTTCTTATTAGGTTCATTTTAACTACCTGAAACCAAATGTCAAAATGTTCGAGCACTATTCACCCAAGTCTTTTGTTTATAATTATACAAATATGAAGTCTGTATATCCTTCCATTGCCATGAATTTACTTAAACCTGAAACTTTAACAAAAATGTTGATCCCCACCCCATTACTACTTTGATCCACCATCAAAATTCAAACCCATATAACTCGATTGCACTTGTCACAGGTAACCTACTAGCCAAGTATGAAGTCTGTACCTGTATTCATTGCCAAGAATTTGCATAAACCAAAACTCTAACCAAAATATTGATACCCACCCCTATTAAGACTTTGATCCATCCCCAAAATTCAAATCCATATACTTCAATTGCACATGTCACAGGCAACCTAAAAGCCAAGTATGAAGTTTGAACCTCTATCCAATGTCGAGCCCAATTACTATTTTGATCGGCCCCCTAAAAACCCACATAATTTGATTGCACTTGCCACAGGTAACCTACAGGCCAAGTCTGAAGTCTGTACCTCTGTCCAGTACCCGGAACTTGCTTCAACCTGAAACTTTGACCAAAATGTTGAACCCCCCAATTACTACTTTGATCCACATCCCAAAATTCAAACCCACAAACCCGTAATTCAAATGCACTTGCCACAGGTAACCTACAGGCCAAGTTTGAAGTCTGTACCTTTATCCATTACCCAGAACTTGCTTCAACCTGAAACTTTAACCAAAATGTTTATCCCCACCCCAATTACTACATTGATCCACCTCCCAAAATTCAAACCCATATAATTCAATTGCACTTGCCACAAGAACCCACATAATTCAAATGAACTTGCCACAGGTAATCTACAGGCAATCTGCACCTCTATCAATCGTTGAGAATTTGCTTAAACTAAAAATTTTAACCAAAATGTTGACAGACAGACAGACATCATCAATCTATAGACTGGATTTGCTTTGCAATCCGGCCAAAATTCAGGAATGTGAAAAGTGTCATACCGGAATTCCAGAGTGTTTGATGTACTGTTGAAATTACAAAATCCTAAACCTTACTTAGACTAAAAATTTCAGTTTTTGGAGGGTTTCGGTTCTTGGAAATTGATGTATGTTTTACTAACTCTTTTTCAAAATTCACACCTTCATCATTATATACATGGAATTTTATTGATGAAAACGCAATGATCTCTCAAAATATGGTTCAAAAGGCTGTTGTTGAGAAAATTGTAAAATTTGTTGTAACGATTGTGATTGATGAACTGAAATAAAAAGATCAAAACGGGAAATTACAGATGAAATATCCTGAAAAATTGATGACATGAAAATTGAGATAGAAAAGTACAAATAAATTTGATTTAAAATTCTCTCTCCTTAGGAAACCCCTATCTAGATTCCTTTTTGTCAATGGATAAGTCAAAATTGAAAAACACCTTATTCAAAACAAAGCAATAGAAAAATTCTTTAGCAAATGTTTCTATGAGCTCAAATGACTAGATAACAAAGGAAATGGATTGGTTTAAACATGTTGAATACTATTTCACAAAATGCATTGCATTGTTTTAAAAATAGAATTCCCATTTCAGCATTTGTGAAGACGCATTGAGATGAATCAAAGCTTTAGCGTGTAATATGCTGATACGAGTTCCCCATAAACACTTCGGCCAAAATTCTGCCACAACTTTAAGTACTGGGAAAATTTCTCACACTCTTTTGGGAATGGAGCCTGGACCTCTTGAATCGGGAAATTTAGCAACATTTTATTGGAGTTGGGAAATTTAGAATTACAGAAAACTGTTTGAAAAACAAATCTCTTCAAATTCAATGTCTTTTGATTTCAATCGGAAAATTCTGATTGCAAATTGGGAAAAAATGCATAGTTTTGTATTTGGAATGAGACTTGATTTAACCCCCAATGATATGATGGGAGATTCCTTTGTTTTTTTTTTGTAAATTTGTACAATTTTAATTAAATAAATTTACCTAAAATTGTGGCAGAATTTCAGCCTAATAAACACCACACATTGTATAAATCTGATTTAGAAAAATGATGAAGTATGGTCTTCCTGGTTATTTACATTAAGTCAATATTGTAATGTTCATCTCCTCAAATAATCACATAAACATATAAAATTCTACACAAAAATAAAATCTGACCCGTCAAAAGTGAAAACCTATGAAGAGCACCTTTAACTATGACCTCTAACTACATGTAGTGTAAATATAGATACATGTATAAGCCATTAATTCATTCACCCCTAAAGACACATTTGGACTGGTCTAAGTCATCCATTTACAGAAGAGTCTATTGTTTTTTAGGGATTGATGAGTTAAAAATTTATCTGGTTCTTGGACAACTGATTTTGAAATTGTGGCACGGTAGATTTTATGTTTTGATTTCCAATCCTATAGGGTAGGGAGGTTTTTTTAATGGATTATTGTCTTATATACCTCCATTTATACATGACATTTTCTTTGGAATATATGCATGTGATGCATACATCATTGTTCAGGTAAGTCCAATAAGACCGTCAAAGACTCCATGGGACTGCTTTGGCGTTCTATTTTATATTCGTGTAATTCCATCAACATTAGAACTGAAAATAAGTCTATTCTCAGCTAATTGGTAATATACATGAACAAGATTTCTGACCCCAGAAACCAACGAGACTCATAAGTACACTGTGAGTTATTTAGTTGGGTGCCAAATGTAGCTGGTGGGGAAAAACGTGCAACCAGAATGGGAATCGAACCCAGGTCCTTCCTAACATTACCAGGATGCTCTTACCATCTGAACTATTTTGGTCAACATTCTCTACACCATTACATTTATTTTTGTATCTTAAATACAGGTAGGTAGGTTTTTTTTTCATCACACAGTAATAAAAACAACCCATATGCCAAAATTTTAGAGGCAAAGGATTGTCTGAGAACCAGATACCTTTTTTACATAGCCTTAGTAGACTAGTAAGATTATTTGTCTGTTGTTTTTCAATTTTAAATGTATATTTAAATTTCACAGCGGAAATTAAAAAAATCATTACACACGTATGTATATCAAATCAATGTTCACTAGCGACTAAAATATTTAAAAGTCCATATGTTTTTGTACAAAACTGAAATTCTGGACCTCAAACATATAACAAAACCTTTATCAACCCATCCATCCCCACAAACCATAACTGACTTATCCAATACAATACAGTAAAACCTGTATATAGGGGCCACCCAAGGGAGCAGAAAATAATGACCTTTATGTACAGGTGACCCACATACACAGGTTAAATTTAGTTGAAGTATGCAGTCAAGGGACTTGAAAAAACTGGCCTTTATAAACAGGTTATCCTTACATAGAGGTGGCCGATATAGCAGGTTTTACTGTACTGTCAATAGAAATGAACAAACGTGCCATAAAAATACTTGGGGGGGGGGGGGGGGGGGTGGTGTGTGAATGGTTATGGTTTATCATTTATGATTGCTTAAGATACAGAAAAATTCAAAACACCTTGACAAAGTTCTCTAACAACAACAAAATAACACAAACTTACGGCAAAATAATTTCATTTTAACAATGAGGCAGTTGCAAAATTACCCAGCAGAAACAAAAAATAACACTAACTTAAGGTAAAATAATGTCATTTGAACAGTGAGGCAGTTACAGAAATACCCAGCAACACAAAATTACACCAACTAAAAATAAAATTTTAACAGTGAGACAGTTACAAAATAATGTCAATAATAAAATACACCTTACCCAATTGTTCATTTTTGAGATATGAAACTGATATTTTGTTAAGCACATTCAAAGTTTATATTCATATAAATATATATTCAATCAGAGTTCCCCATTACATACATGTATGGAATGAATGTACATATGTACATACATGTACGGAATGAATGTACATATGTACATGTACTTAGGCAAGATAGAAATTTGTCACAAACATGTGCTTCACGTGACTCATTCAAATTATCACAAGACATGTCAACAAATCAACAAAGTTACCAAATATCAATGTTATGAGTGACATTAAAAAAAAAAAAACACAAAAAATTGGCACCAGAGTTAGGATGCAACCCTCAAAGTATGAATCTAAACCGAAACATGTGTATTTTATAAATAAAACTTGTACACAAGCGTATAGCTGACATGCATAAAAAAAAATAATAATCTAAAATTTTTGAGATGTAAACTCTAAATTAAAATTTTGAGATGATAGCTGAAATTTGTTTCTAGATATTGATAAAAATTTTTGAGAAAACACACATGACAGCATTATGTTTCTGTACACTAAAACTTTTCTTTTCATTGATTATAAAAAAATAACTTGTTTAATAATTAACAAAGTAAACATTTGAAACCCTGAGAACAGTGATTGGTAATCTCACCTCAAGAACAAAATGAGTCTATGAAATACTACATTTGTAATATCATCAAGCACACAGCATTATATTACAGGACATGTGTAGTATTAGGTCAAAGGTCAAAGTGAATCAAGTGACCTAATGATAGTAAATTTAAAAGCAATTCATCCTTAAAATAAAAATTGAAAAAAAAAACTTAACAAGAAAATTATATCAACATACACAATAATAGTCAAATGTATAATATTAACAATGTTAAAAAAACAAAAATAACAGAAATAATGCACAGTGGAACCTCGCTTAAAAGACCGCCTTGCTTAGGAGAAACAAACAAAAACTTAGCAGATCATAATCGGTCAGATCACATTTACAGATGTAAATTAAATATTTATTCTAGGAAGGTTCCACTTCATGTATATCAAAGCACTTTCCAATCAGAAATATATAAATCAACTCCAAAGAAAAAAATACTTGACATACAGGCCGAACCTAATGGATTCACTATTAATTGTAAATATCATTTAATTATTTCATCAAAACACTAAACATGAAGTCAAAAAGGGGGGGGGGGGGGGGGGGGGCCTTGTTGATCACTAGCTAGGGCTTTTTGGTCTGCAATTTAGGTTTTTTTTTATGAAAAAATTAAAATGATATACATTTACATGTACATTTTATGATTGTTTTTAACTAATCGATAAATTGTGATATTGACCAACTTCAAGGAGAAATAGACCTACCAGGGGTCAAATTTAGCATTTCTGTCTCACTAGTCTGAACCAATTTTACATGTACTGGTAATCCTACGCTACGACAAATTCACTAGCCAAAAAGTGGTACAGCGAATTACCAAATAGACATCTCTTTCCTGAACTGGTACCAAAAGTACCAAATTGGTAATTGGCTTGACCATTGCAATCTTGTTGCTCATTTTACACTTTAACTGGCAACTGTTTACGTCAGCCCCATAACTTTTATTACTCATTGCTCATGTTTATAGTACTGTAAAGTTTTTATAGATATTCTACTTGTCAACCAGACTAGTTGAAACATAACCTTGACTAGTCCACTGCAAAAGTTACTAGTTTCGGGATGGCAGACTACTGCCAATTAACCTAATGGTTAACACATTTATGCAGTGTAAACAACTGTCATTATGTCATCAGAAATACTAAAGACGAGGCTGAAAGGTACCTAGTGGTCCATTGCAATGAATAATGAAGTTCACAAATTTTGTAAACTTTATCTTTAGAAAGCTACAGCCCTTTAAAAAAAAATTTGTTTTTTGTAAGAAACAAGCTATGTAAAGTAGCTAGCAGGACAGTATGAACCATGTCCATCAGTATGTCAATAGCCTAAATTGTTAGAGATAGAAATCAGCAATTAAAACTACCTCCATAGCTCCAGAGTCGCACCTTGTATTTGATGTGCATCCATGATGGAGATTGTTACAACATAAAGAAAATAAGATATGTTTAGGCGTACGGACAGCCTCATGGTAATAGATTGTATCAAAGTACATACAACAGGGTTGCTGTTATAGTAATACTGATTAATAATATAAAATGAAGGATAAACAAAACATTAAAGGCCTGAGACAGGAGTGTAACAAAAATAAATAATCAAGAGCTTGATGTCCAAAAAATTGTATCAGGTTAGTAAATGATATAGATTTGTTTAATGTATCCCAATTGATACCTTCAAAAGTCAAATTTTGCACACGTATCATTTCATTCCTGGAATTTCATTGTAAGAATTCAAATCAAATGAAAGAATTATTCCTAACAAACAAACCACTTGTTGAGATCTGGATCGATGAACTTTTTTTATTCAATGGCAGCCTTGTGTTAAAATTTCAGAAATTCTATCCACAATGCATCTTCAATCCAGCACACCAAACACTTCAGAATACAGTTCCAGTTTACCATACCACACAGGAGGAGCAGTTTTGTCAACCATATATTTACTGATTTGACAATAGAGAGTCAAGGAATCCTCGTCCTCCCACGTTTCTGATATGAGTCGATCTCCCCAGCAGCTGGGCGAAATATACAACATCGTCATCTTTTTCATGTGGAATTCATGAAAGCTTTGCTGAATGTTTTTGTAAAATCCACGATTTGTGGCAATGCTGGCATTTTCTAAAAAGTATCTCAAATACGATGCACATCTAGTTTGATTGGCATAATCGGCATCTCCCAAAGGAACGGCAAATATGTGAGCAAAAGTATCGACTGGCTTTTGCTTCGGAGTTATCAGCATCTGACTACCTTTATTTTCCGTATCATGTGGCACCATGCCCTCAAATCGATTTCGCCACCAGTCCGGTATATTTTCCACCTTTCTGCTTTTCTGGTGTAAAACTGTGTGTAGATTTTTAATCTTAATCGAAGGCTTCATTTTTCCGCCACATGTTAGTTCACTGTCTGTAGAAAATGACGTTTTTCCGATATGACTCAATTTCACAGTGATATCCAATGGAGCCTTCGGAGTAGTGGTCTCATAGAAATTACTTTTGATATCAAGAATACAAGCTTTAACTATGGTCATGAAGTTCTGCTTGTAAAGTGACTCGTAAAACAAAAAAGATGTATTGCTGTGGAAGGCCGCAATTTCTACTGTATTCACCATGTCAAACATTCGCCATACATTTGGTTGACCTACAAGTAAAAATTTATATGTGTATATATACATGTATATACATGTACATACCATAATTTTGATCAAATGTCACAACTGAATGGCATACTTCAACTTCTATGAAAAGTTAAAACATAAAAATATATATATATGTCAAGATTTCATTGTTTCAACCCCCCAAAAAACCTGTGCATGTGTAACGTTTAAAAACTACTGGTAAACAAATAAAACTTTTCATGGCCAGGTGGTCAGACCTTATTCTGTCAATCTAGAAAAATGCCATTGGCAACACAATTGGGAATTTTAACGTGAATTTGTGTCATATTGGGAAAAATTGTATGCACATATGGAAATTTAACTACATTTTTAAAATGCATTTCCCTTTACATTACTTTTATTTTTTTTTTTTTCATTACAGTCCTGAGCTAAACATCAAATTTGGAATTTTTTCATCAAATTGAGAAAAAAAATACATGAAATTTGCATTGTGAATGGGGCCAAATTTTGGCCCCTTGGATACTATAGAAAAAGTCCTGGTGGTAAAAGCATCTAGGGCTTTCAAACACGAGGTACATTACCTCCAGTCAGCGCAGGTAAGGGCCCCTGGGACCCAAGCTGGTTCTGTAAAAAAAATTTGCCACTTTACTTGTTGATGGTTTGTGGTGTTTTTCCTGAATGCAGTAAAATTGTAACCAAATTTCCTCTCCACAACTAATCATGTTATAAAACCGGTTGCTACCAGAGAAATGGTTAAGCGTGGTGTAAAACCACATACCCCCCCACCCCCCTATAGCAATGAACCACATACACGTAAATATACAGTGAAACTTGCTTATAATGAATTTCAAGGGACCTTCTTTTTCAATTCGTTATAAGGGCAGTATGTTGTATTTATATATAGTTATAGTGAAGTGGGCTGAAGCGTTACAAAGCAATTTGTTAAGAAACAAATCACTTTAGCTAAATTCATGCTAAACAGGAACTTCTCGTGCAAGTGAAAAGGTAAAGAACTTTTTTGTTTCTTTTTATTTACAGAATTTATTTAATCAGAGAGAATGCCGCCTACCTATGCTTGGCGAAAAAGTTTTAATGATAGGCCTATTGATCACTTTGTTATAGCACAATAAAAGAAGTTAGGGACATAAAAATTGCTTTGTTATAGGCAAAAATTTGTTACGTAAAATTCGTTATAAAATTGTTTTTCAATTAGGAATATATAGATGTGCAGTCAGGGGTTGTTTATTGATTTGTTATGAGCATGAATTCGTACAAACTGAGTTCGTTATAATCATGTTTTACCGTAGTCACTAAATTTTTTTTTTTAAATGTAATTTGCATTATGATCAGACTGATGTCGATAACATAATCAATTATTTAGTTACCAAGGCATTCTTTCTGATCATGAAAAACCTTATCTTCAAGTTCTCAGAAACCCAAAAATCTGGATTTGTTGTATCAAACCATCAGGATATCTTATATTTTTCTTTCAAAAAGCAGGAGAGAAGGATCAATCATAGTCAAGAATCAATCAATCAATCGAGAGAGAGAGAGAGAGAAAGAGAGAGAGAGAGAGAGAGAGAGAGCAAACAAGTAATATGTAAGGACTTGAATTAAAGAGCACCTCGAGTGAAAAATGAAAATTTCTGTATTTATAGAAACAAAATCAGTAGGTGCGTTCATGAGATATTGAGAGAGAGAGAGAGAGAGCAAACAAGTAATATGTAAGGACTTGAATTAAAGAGCACCTCGAGTGAAAAATAAAAATTTCTGTATTTATAGAAACAAAATCAGTAGGCGCGTTCATGAGATATTGACCGCCAAAGTGGGCGATTTTACTTGCTTTTGGAAAACTAATTAAGAATTCATTCCACTTCCGTCAAATTTGTGAGTTACACTGTGACATCACGGAATGGCCTCAGTATGACTAACTGTCATGACGGAAATTAAAAGTGGACAGGAAAGCAAGTCATATTCAACACTGTTAAAATTCACAAAATTTACCAAATAAATCATTATTTTGATATTTTTAAAATATATGAAAGCATTTTATTTCAAGTCATATAATGACAACGATTTTGGCTTTTTCAATGTGTCACATTTACGGACGGATGGCTTAGTTATGCTTGATTTTGAGTTTTTATCTCTTAAGTTTTTCTTTTGTGTGCTCTCATTTTTTATAAACAAGAACAACGGCCACCTGTGATGTATGCTATTCTTAAACCTTAAAACACCCACTTACTTCACACCTTCCAGTACATTGCCATGTCATGTAACAGCGCCAGGATTCTCAGCGGGTTGGTTTGTAGGCCGAGATAACTTAATCCCTTCCAATTGTGTTTAAAGTTACATATGATTTCTGATGTTTGAATGAATTTCAAAGAAGTTGATATTTTATAATTCATGTAAATCGAGAGATTGATAAAAAGGTAAATAAATAAATAAATAAAATAAATAAATGAAATACTAACTGATAAGAGATTAAATGATCATAACAGATATGGTGACGAAAATTGTGATTTTTGATTGATAAATTAATAATCTATTTTGATTTTGTTTTAACGAATGAAATTCTGAAAAATATCATTAAAGTCATAAAAAATATGTCTCAGACGGAATGCAAATTATATATCCATGTGTTGCTTTGTTTGTAAATAACCGGAGCGCGAAAGTATATTGCAGCTTCCATTTGGATCCCAACTAAAATTTTTAATTTCCGAGATGATTGGGTGTAGTGTTAGTCCCATCGGCGTTCGGCAAAATACACCTTTGTATATCACAAGTAACGAAATGTGATTTTTTTTTAGAGTAAATTTCAATTGATAATATTGTAAATACAATTTACATGTATAAATACATGTACTTCATTTTAACTTTTTTTTCATATAGTAAGACGATTAATACATTAAATTCAATTTATTATATGTTTCTGTACGACATTTTAAGAGTGACAAAGTTCATTAAATAATTGACAAGTAATCTTTAACCAACGATGAATAAAACATGACCCTGGGAAAAAAATTGTTGTTTATTAGAACCATATTTTTGTTAAATTTCCAATTTCAATACAGAAGATGTTGCTCTCAATTCTCATTATATATGTCCTTTGTTTGCTCTGCCAAAAGCACAATGCGATATTAACGGCAGTTGTTTTTTCAAAATGATATACAACTTATGCCTACTACTACGATATTAGTTTATAAAAAAAAAATAAAAAGCAATTCAATTATTTTGTTTTTACAATTCAGCATTGATTCATAAATAATGAAAAAAGCTAGATTTCTTCATGTAGAATATCGCTGCCTTACAAAGAAAATGTTACAACTTGATCTCGTTTTATTGATCAATTAAAAACTCCCAAACAAAAATCACGACTGCGACAGTTAAAAACAATTATTCCTACTGCTACATTATTCTACACAAAGATATATTCACCCAATAAACCAGAAAGTGTATCAATTGCCGTCCACGACCGAGGCACCACTGATACTAAAACTATAGTGAAGCACGCACTTTGCAACTGGAGTCCGCGTTGTGATGTCACATGAAGCTCTGCTCCTTTCTGGCTACTTGAGCTGTTCGTAAAGTTGAGTTTTGCAGTTTCTGGGTAATATCTAAAAAATGTGTGCACAAATTTTGATTGGGTTTTCGATGTTGTTCTTAGAATGATGAGTTCTATAAATAATGAAATTTTCAGTTTTTAATCAGGGTGCTCTTTAAGTAATTTGGCTAAAATTATTTTTGTTTATTTCTGATGTTTTAGACGTCAGACTCCAATTTCTGACGTTCTCAAAACTAAGGCAGAAGATAAAAAAAAAAAATAAATAAAAAATTTACCTGTTTGGTCAATATCATCAAATCGGAGACCTGGAAGTACAACATCGACCTCTGTTCGACTTTGGTTCACGTTTATTTTCAGATTTAAAGATGGATAAATCCTAGGAGAAAATGATTTTCAGAAAATTATCATAAATTAATAAATTCACATTGATAATTTACATGTACATTAAAAATATATTATTAGTATCATGGATTTAGTTTTCATGGGTCAAACAGGAATTAGATTGACAGTACAGTGGAACCTAAGTTTTAAGACCACCTAACTGACTTGCTCAAAATGGTCTAAGATCTAACTAGTGAGGAGGCATTTTAACTCAACAACCCCTAAAAACAATGGACTCTTTCATAAATCAATGACTTTGATTAGTCCAAATGTGTCTTTAGGGGTAAATAGGTTAAGTCAGTAAAAAATTTACAGAGATTTAATTTTTACGCTCTTAAATGTAAGGCGGTCTCCTAATCGAGGTGGTCTTTGAGCCAGCTTCCACTGTACTCATGCTTTTCAAAATTATGAAAAAGGCAGTGCCATGAATTATAACATAATTCATATATTTATTACTAACTATCCACACAACTCACTTTTGAAATAAGAAAACTGACAATTAATCAAATTTATAATACATGTATGTATGATTTAAAAATCTGATGTAAAAAATGTATGATTCTGTGACTAAACATTATATTTCTGTTTTTTAATTTTGTTATGCAAAAAATGTCTTTTAAAGGATGTTTATAATAGATTTTCAATTACCTTGAGAGTAAATGAGAAAAGATTGAGAATGTCCTATTTCTGCAGTAAACCATACAGACAGGAGGCCTGATCTAAAGTTGGGGAGGTGGATCGGGTACTTTCAACCTAATCGATCCCTGTTCAATCTGGGAATATTTGACCTACCGGTACCAATATTAGTATATCGACATTAGGGTTGTGCATTGTGACTAAAAAGTGTATCACAATATATGAAAAGTGTATCGCCACATTACATCATATTGTAATGAAAATTCAGTGTAACAATGGAAATAGTAGTATGAAACACAGAAACATGAATGTTATTAGCACTATTCAATAGATCCTTTAGTGAGGCATTTGTAACTTATTCAAGGTGAAATAGTTAATTTATTGATATAGTGCTAGGTGATCTCGATATACGAATAAAAGAATTAATATAATTTCAGAGTTTTTTTTTCAAATATTGATATATTTCTATCCAATGATACAATATATTGTTGTATCAATATATTGTACGCTAGGGTCATTTCGAATTAAGTGGGAAAGTTTGCCAGTTTTCTTCTGGAAGGTCGGTGGTCTTTACCCGGGTAACCGGGGTTTCTCCTGCACCAATAAAAACTGGATGCCATCATATGACTGAAAGATTGTTGAGTATGGCGTAGAACAAAAAAATCAAATCAAATCAAATCAATATATTGTATCAATAGAAGTAAAATTGCAATATACATGTACATATATTGTTGTATCAATTACACCACTAAACATTATAACTAAGGTACATACATACCCTGCAATTAGTGCTGGGTTTTTAAAGGTTTATCATTTTTGTGTACTAGAAAGTAGTACTTGGAAAATAACAATGAAAAACAAATCCTACACCATAAATTTACACCTAAACATTGACAATTCCTACCCGCAAAGTAAAAAGGTAATGATAATTGTAGGCCTACAAAAGTAGTATCATTTTTTACTATGGTATGTATTTCATATAAAACCATGTTTTTTTTAAAAAAAATATTGTGAAGTCATTTCTGATGGCATTTCAATAGAATTTTCAACGTTAAACAAAGAATTAAACCCAGTTTCATAATAAATTTTGATTTTTAATTTCTAAATAAGACATTAAAAGATTTCTTTATTTAAACAGAAACATTTGATTTTGTGATGACAACTACTTATATGGGTGAGTAAAATTATGATGTCTAATTTTTACTATCTGTTTAAATTGTTAAATCTTTGAAATTACAAATTAGAAAATTATCCAAATAATCAATGAAACTTGGAAACATTCTCTGTTTAACATTGAAAATTCTACTGAAATGTGATAAAAAATGGCTTCACAATATTTTTTCAAGAAAGTGTGGTTTTATATGAAATATTGAAATATATAGTAAAAAACGATAGCATGCGAATACCTTTGTCCCAGCTTTGTAGGTCAAAAGGTATCAGGTAAATTCAGCATCGAGTAATTTCGCCACTTGTAAGCAAATATTTTCGGCACTTTCAAAAACACCTGTTAGAACTTGATTTGAAAAAGTTAATATTCATCATGAGATACTAATTGATTTCTCTTTAGCAATCAATATAATCTGCCATTCAATTGCCGAAAATACCTAAACACCGAAGCACTTGTGCAAGTGCCAAAATTTCTCGATGCCGAAATTACTCAAATTCGGTCAAAAGGGAAATAGGTCAAAAGTAATTTCAATTAGAAATTAGGTCAAACAGGTTTTAAAGGTTGCAGAGAATCCCATTCACTAAAATGAACTGACAGAACATTGGTTAACAGTGACAATAAATATTGATAATACTAGACTAGGCCGACAGGTGGCTATGTTTGTTGATCCCTTCAAACGGTATCTCAAGTTTCAACCCTCTCATATTCTACAGCCTAACAACAACACAGGAGCCTGGCGGTTTAATAGCCTACGATGGGTAATTAACGATGTTTTAGTGCTGTGCAGCGATTTGCATAGAAATGGCTGTAAATATCGTTGAGATTTAATAAAACGTCAGACACTTGCGCAGGCCGAGACATCGAGTGAGCGAGTCTGAGACTGAGGGCGAAAGTCCGAGAAAGAGTCAGTGAGTCAGATGGTGGCGACGAGCGTCTGTGTTTGATTCAGTAAATGCATGGTACTGGTGTCCGTTAGCTTACACTCGTCAACACATATTCGTCGTTTTGATTACTCTTTAAAATACGTCAATGTTCTGGGAATTAATATGTTGATTTTCACCTTAACAGGCGTCTAATTGCAGGACTGTAAAACTTCGTAGGCATGTTTTCTTATTCGGTATTCATTTGTTTACAGGCGTGATAGAAAAATTCAAGGAATACCGAAATAATGTCCTTGACCCTTTATAAGTGAAGGCGGTAAATTACAAAATCGGTCATGTCATTTAGCCTCGTACTTGTACGGTATATAGCCAAGTATAGTCCTTTATGTGGAGAGAGAGAGAGAGAGAGAGAGAGAGAGAGAGAGAGAGAGATTTGAAAAGAAATTAAAGAAGAAATATATCAACACAGGCCTACATCTACATTTTTCTTTGAAAGGATAGATCTAATTTAGACAGTAGTAGAATAGGCCTACTTAGAGCCTGCTATAAAATGATGATATTTGATTAGGACAGGAATGATAGAAATTCTTAACTATAATTAAAAAAAATATTGTTTTTATTAGATGCGTAAAACAATATTGCCTCACAATTAATCCAACACTTGGAATTTTGCGCAGTGAGTACGGTGCTATAGGGATGGTATTAGATTATACTGTTTATTGGTTATAGATAAGTTTATATTATCACATTTCTTTAATAATTTGATTTGATTTTTTGTTTTAAGCCATACTCAACAATCTTTCAGTCATATGATGGCGTCCAGTTTTTATGGGTGGAGGAGAAACCCCGGTTACCCGGGTAAAGACCACCGACCTTCCGCAAGAAAACTGGCAAACGTTCCCACTTAATTCAAAATTACCCTAGCGGGATTCGAACCAGAGGTAAGAGGCCTTGTGTTTTAAAGCGCAATGCTCTTTTTTTTTTATCATTTTAAAGCGCAATGCTCTAACCACTCGTCCACGGAGGCCCCCTTCTTTGATAAACATGGTGATGAAGTAACACTGGTACTCGTTGTAGAACCTTTATGTATATCATTGTTCTGGTATAAATGAAAGTGATCAGCGAAGAGACGTACTTCTCGGAATTTAGAACTTCTTTATATAATATTTTAAAGGTTTTTATTTCAAACGAAACCGGATGATGAAAGTTGATATCTAGGCACTATATAGATGTGTGTGATAGTTAAATAGTCGGAATGACACGCTGAATGAATACAAAGAAAGCCAGTTTTCAATGTAAAATACGATGTGATACAAAACTGGATCATCTTTTGGTCTATATCTTTATTTGAACAACGAAACTTCTGCTTAGACTGATAATCTTCTGTGAGACTGTTTGAACATTCTGTAACGGACAAAGTCCATAATACAAACAAATCACAGATACCAAAGTATTAATCTTCAGGATATCCAGTATACAATTTACAATTCTGGTGAATATTGGACAAACACGGACCTATAGAAATATAAAGCCTTTATTAAAGGTGGGATCAGGTGCCATGGAAGAGTAAGCATAATCTCGGCCGGTCACGCCCGGTGACACATCAGTTTAAGAGTATTTATGTATTGAATCAGATTGGCGTTGAACGAAATAAGTACCATGATAACCTATGATTAGATATTTATATTCTGGCTCTGAGGATTCAACGTATGAATTTCTTCCTTGATTAAGAAGTCCTCAATGGAGTAGGAGAATTATCACCCCGATCGGTAAAGAAACTGTTGATAAAACACTTATAATTCCAAAATTTAATAATTTATTTTTCTCATTACCAAATCCCAGTTAAGAATTTATCAAATTATTGAATAAGGAGCTGTTTAAGTTTATTTTGGGGTTCAAGCTGTCATAGAGTGACGAAAAATTTACTTACCCAAGAATATGAAAAGGGGGGGGGGGGTTAAAGATAATAAATGTAGAAAACTTCATAACTTCTTTAAAATGTACATGGATTAAAAGGGTACTAAAGGGCGGGCAGTCATGGTTAGACATCTCTGTAGCATCATACGGTAATGATATAATTACAAAATTGTATAACCTTCGAGATGATTTTATATCTCAGCTAATAAAATTAATTCTAGGAAAAATATTTTTTGGACTGACACTTTAAGTGTTTCGCAAAAAGTTATGAAGGAACAAGTCAATAATAGGACTGATTTTAAATCATTTTTTTTTTACTGATACCTGTGTGGCTTAACTCAGAAATAAAAATTAACAAAAATCAGTTTTATATTGAACAGTGGTATGCGAAAGATATCAGAATCCTTGGATTTTTTTTTAAAAGATGGTAAATTCCTATCTAAGCAACAATTTGAAATTAAGTTTGGTCTTTTAAACATATGCTTTTTATTATTTAATGGTCTTCAGAGTACTATTACTAACATGCTTAGAACAAAAAAGTTTCCTTAAGGGAAGAAAAAAAAATTATTGTTTGCCGTCTATTCCCTTTTTTATCATATATTTACTATCACAAATAAATATATATAAAACAATTACTACAAATTCAATAACACCCACTGCCATTACTAAGTGGAATTATCACATTTAATTAACGTTGACACTGAGAATGTATTTAATATCTGGTTTAATATAACCCAAGGTTTAATATAACCCAAGATACAATGGCTATGAATCATACACATGATTCTTCCTGCCAGAAGTTATCTTAAAAAAATCAAAGTAACAAATTGTGATTTATGGGTTTTCTGTGATCATGATGTTGAGTGTCTTGAACATATATTTTTTGACTGTGACCATATTTCAGCTATTTGGAACAACTTAGAATACACAATATATACTAGTGTAAATATTATTGTTCACTTTGACAAAAAAAGAAGTTTTATTTGGCAAACTATTGAACGATGAAATCTGTGTGATTAACTTGTTTTATTTTATACACGAAGCATTATATTCATATTAATTCGAAACAAAGTAAATATTCATCTATGAATGGTTTACTTCATCATCTTAAAGTCAATTACGAGTGTCACAGTTAACTGGCATTAAAATCCATAACATAGAAAAGTTCAACAATAAATAGAATTGTTGGAAAGAATTAATCACTTAAATGTGGGTATATATATATATATATATATGTGTGTGTGTGTGTGTGTGTCTGTGTGTGTATGTGTATATATGTGTGTGTGAAACCACCCTTCTTTTTTCTTCTTCCTCCTCTGTCTCTCTAAAAAATTACATAATATATAATCATATGCTTGATTTATAGTGATTTACTACATTAAAATAAAATAATTTAAAAAGTCCTGAAGGAATGGAATAACACCGCCCACGAATATGTAGACGTATGTTTTGTTTTGTAGTAAATATACATATAAAAATGCCCCCACATTTGACTTGCTTCTACGTCACTGTATAAGTAGAACTAGATATATCTAACTTTACAATGTTTGAGAGAGTGACTGAATAACAGCCTACACATTGGACCTACAACAATGATTAGGTACACGGAATATATGTATCACATACATAGGCCTATACCCATCTATATGTCATTATATATAAAAGATCAAAATAGCAAAGTAATCAATTTCAATCAATCAATCAATATATATATATATATAATCACTTTTCATATAGTAATGTGCTGAAAGTCATTCAGCATGGGGTATCAGTTCGTCTCTTAGAAGGAGAATTTTAAAACTTACCAAGGTAGATTAATTCTTGATATTTATTTTTATTTGATAATTGTATTTAATTCACGTAAACTAGATCGTGCGACTAGGCGTTGACAAGAAGCAATACATAGGCCTAAACATTTCGGCATGAACAGTCAAATAAACATGTTAATCAATACTTCAACAACTCAATTACAATGTATCTTTGTCTGCTCTAACTCGACCCGAATTTGTGAATTAGAACAAAGTATATAAATTCAGTTACCAAAGTATTAATCTGAATGTCCAGGATATATATATATATATATATATATATATATATATATATATATATATATATATATATATATATATATATATATATATATATATATAAATTTGGTAAAAATTGGACAAACGCGGACCACTGGAAATCTGGAGGTGGGATCAGGTGCCATAGAGGAGTAAGTATTCCCTGTTGACCAGTCACACCCGCCGTGAGTCCAAACTGATATCCATATGAAATAAGTGAAGATCGAATCCTCGTTACATCTGGTACAGACGTCCTAACAACTACTGTCGAACAGGCAACTCAATATTTCAGTTGTTGTACCGGTGTTATCTACAGAACATTAACATATAGGCTTGAAAGTGTTAATCGTATGATAAAGGCTAACGAGACAATATATTGACCTAGCCTACATTAAACATGAATATGACAAATATTGGACAAACACAGATATCTGGAAATACCATAATAAGTATCGAGGACAATTGAGAATTCCGTATGTCTTGATAGACTTTCATATCCAATGTGTATTCGTAGTCAAAGCAAATTCAAGTTGAATCAATTCAGGAATTACTTTTGACCAGAGTGGGTATAGATGATCTTACCAAACTTTTTCCAAGCAGGTTACATGATGCTTACTCATGCATGGCACCTGATCCCACCTCTGTATTCCCAGAGTCAGTGTTTGTCCAGTGTTCACCAGGTTTCTAATTTGTTTCCTAAATACCCTGAAGAGATGCCTTTGGTATCTGTGATTTTTATATTTTAGCCTAATGCATTGACTGTTATCATATTGACCACAGAATATGTCAAATGTTGACTTTAAGTTTGATTCCTTACATCCTTGTGGCGGAAACTTGTTAACAAGTAAGATAATCATAAATATGAAATGATCAAATGTTGAATACGGTATAGCAGGTCAGTTCCACTTACAGACATGCATACCATTAGCAGGTGCTCTAGGGATGGTATTGCTGTTTATTGTTTAGAAGAAAGTTGATATTATCACATTTCTTTTACAAACATGGTGAGATACATATTGAAACATTTCTATTTTGTATCAGAGCCTGGAAAATATGGTGACAAAATCACTGGAAAATGCAAGTGGTTTAAGCTATTTTTATTTCACTTTTCCATCAAGCGGAAAAAATAGATTAAATATAACACTTCAAAGACTAAATTAAAGCAATTGAATGAATTCGAGTTTCATAGTATACTTGTAGTAAACAAGCTCCTTCATCTGTTTTTTCCGGATGATTTCATCTATACAAATGGGGAAATCCAAATATCGCATATTTAAAGAAACATCACGTGGCGGCTATTAAGTACACTACTTGATATCGCAAGAACAGCTTCAGAATGACAACACAACGATAGTTTACAATTGTTTAAGGTATCTCTTTGTTTTATATTTACCTGGTAAATTCTGATTTTGTAGTATATATATATATATATATATATATATATATATATATATATATATATATATATATATATATATATATATATATATATATATATATATATTAATATATGAGAGAGAGAGACACACACAGAGAGAGAGAGAGAGAGAGAGAGTTTTCAATATTTTGTGTATTACGATTAAGTTCAAATGTTGTTTGTCTGTCTATTTGTCTGCTTGTTTGTTTCTCACTCTCTGACATTCTCTGTATCTGTCTAATTTTTCTTTCACTCAAATCACTACCTGCATTTTGCGTTTATATTTTCATATGTAATACATTGCAACGTGTTCACCTCACCTAGGTAAACTTCCTGGTTCATAACCCCATTATTATATTGATAAAAAGCGATCATTTTATGAAACTTAATGACTGTTCATATATGGAACCTCTCGTATCCCAGCATATCTAAGTAAACATATGATGGTAATCAAATGCTATTTTTTTGCATCACTGTTATTCATGGGTAGTTACAGCGGCAACGAAGATAAAAAAGTAAAATACCTTTTTCGTTGCGACTTTAAATACGTTATGGAACGTTTATGAATAATAAGGTGTAACTGTCATAATTCATTTCTTCCAAATTTGTTTGTTTGTTTGTTTTAATTTATTTTTTCGCCACACTCGATTTGATTTTATTGGATTTTGAGTAGTGTTTTACTCAATAAATTTTTCAGTTATATGGTTTGATTTGATTTGATTTTTTGTTTTACGCCATATTCAACAATCTTTCAGTCATATGATGGCGTCCAGTTTTTATTGGTGGGGGGGGGGGGCGGTTACCCGGGTAAAGACCACCGACCTTCCGCAAGTGAATTGGCAAACTTTCCCACATAATTCGAAACGACCCTAGCGGGATTCGAACCAGAGTTGATTCAGTTATATGGTGATGGCCAACAGTTATAACCAAGGAAAATTTGTGGTTATGAAAGACAATGAAGATAGAGTAAATAAAAATAGTTTGAAATTGTTTCTATACTATAATGGTAGGCGGATCCAGGGAATTTCGAAATCACCCCCAAAATCCGAACGGACCACAATACAAATGTATTTGTATATGTATTATATGAAATACACGTGATATTTAAATACACGAACAGAATATGCGATATCAATATGTAATGTACGATTTTCTATTTACTGGTTTTTGTGAGAAGGGAATAATATTTGCTGATTTAAATTCATTCTCAACTATTGCACTAATTTAAGCTTATTTTAAATCAACAAATACCTATTCATTAGGCTACATTGAAGGAAAAACTTTTAAACATCTTGTCCAGTCAGAAAATGTGCCATAGTTTTTTGTTCCGTTTTTCCTTTAATCCTGGATTGGCCGCTGCTTCTTATCTGTGTCTTAAAATTATTATCACCTTTCTATCGTGATAAAAACCGAACTTGTTAACGAAAATAAAAATCTATGCATTATACCCAATATTATTTCTTTCAAACGTGTATTAAAATGCTACGTTAAATAGAACTATGCAGTAAAAATGTTGCTTTTTCAACATCAATCCACATGTAATATTGACAAACTCATTTGCCGAACTTTGAACTTTGACGTCATTTTACTATTTATGACGTAGACTCTCGTAAGGGCCCTTTTATATATCACTATGCGAACTCTTTCTACGACAGCAATTATCGCATATGATTACTCCTTAATCTACTAGTAAACAAAGTATCTTCATCATTAAAGACAGTAAGTTTCAGCCTGTAGTAACAGGTGACTCTAATGGTAGATGATTATGACGATATAAAAATCACAGATAACACAGTATTAATCTTTGGAATGTCCAGGGGACAAAATACAAACCTGGTGAACATTGCATAAACACGGACATCTGCAAATCTAGACGTGGGATCAGGTGCAATAGAAGATAGTCTGACACTTAAGAGATGAACTGTTAATATATAAAAGATTTATTTTAAAAAAAAAAAGTTAATAAAATATTGCAGTTTGAAATTTAGATAGAAGATTATTATACAGAATCATGTAGTGGAATGTCAGTGAATTACAATTATTTTAAACAAAACGATATTTTGGACTATCCAAGAAAAATATCTATAAATATTAAAGCTTTATATGAAACCAAGAAACAAAAACAATATTTTATATTTTGTAATCTCAAAGACAAACATTAAAAGATTAAAGATATAAATATATATATTTCAAGTATTATTGACGTGAATTTGACTTGCTTAAAGTAAAGGGTAGTACATTATATCACAAACTAATCTTTATATTACATTAATAGTGCATTACATTACAAACTAATCTTTACATTACATTAAAATGAAATGTCATTGTACCATTTGCACAGTTTTGGATAAGGTAATTATATATATATGTCAAATTCATATGTAACCAAATATAACCAAAAAGATCATCTTTTGGTACCGAAGTTTGGTATCAAGCATATACGTTATGAACTGGTGAACTCTCGCACCGTGACAATCGAGAAATCGGGGTGTTAAAAATGTCAAATATACTGTTTACATTCGTTGTTTCTGTTTATATCACCCTGTACTGGTTAGGGGATTCCCCATTATTTCCGGAATATGAGTCACGGAGTTATTGGTCATACGTATGTTATGATTTAAATGTACCGATATATGAAAATCATAACATACGTATGACATTATTGACACGGATTTGTATTCTTGTGGGGAGAATGATCAGTAGTCTAAAATCCTGTTAGCTCCTGGAAGGTTAGTAAGATTTATGAAAGACCTTATATACACACACATATATATATACAAATATATATAGAAGAAAAATAAAGAGTGCAACACGTATCTTTAAAATTTGACACTCTCTTTATTGTCTTATATATGATACCGGGCATTGTGGATTATACATTATATATATATATATATATATATTCAATAGATTTTACATCTGTGTAGTTGATTTTAATGCTTTTGAATGATTTTTATATTTCATCATCATCATCATCATCATCGTCGTCGTCGTCGTTGTTGCTGCTGCATTTTCATTACTATTATTATCATTGTTGTTGTTGTTGTTATCATTATTAATATATTAATGTGTACGTCGATGTAGACAACAGTGGGCATATAGTATTGCGCAATTCTATTTTACAATCCGATAAACGCCATTCCATGCCTCATCAAATAACTGGAGCTACGGATAGCTATCAGATGAAATGGGCTTCTTGATACTTTGGCAAGGTGCCATACACGATTTCTGGAAAGGTTTTTCTAAAATCTGGTGAAAGATTATTCTTACTTTACAATCTTTGCTAATGAGGAGAAGATCTGTAGTTACTTCATTTTTTTCAAAGCTGGGTAATACCCCGATGTAACAGCAATGGGGCCAGGACCACGAAATTCATAAATTACTCAATACTCTAGCCCAGTTAAGAAATGTACATTTAGTGTAGGGCCTTTCATGATACCACTTTTTCTTTCGGATATCTACATTGACATGTATATCAAATTCGAGCTCCACCGATGAAATCTTATTATAATTATAACTTTGGTATTGATAATTGCATATCTAACGCATACAGAGTTTTAAATAAAGATCAGCATAATTGCTCATTTGGAGAAAACTACGGATATATCAAAATAGTAAATACTCAAATCATCGATGTTAGGCTTTTTAGATACATGTAATTACTAGTACAATGTATATCGCTGATAAAATCTTGGGAATTATACTCAGGGCCTCATTTGCCTTTTTTTATAGGAAAATAATGAATTGACCTAAGTTTTTGTGAATAAAAAAATAATCTGTTTTATATGCAGTCACATGCAGAAGTGCTACGTATAACTATAAAGTTAAAACAATGAAATCAGAGTTGAGTACATTTTGGGACGACGGACCCATCTGTCTATTTTACAAAACCGATATGTAGCCTTATATTTCTCATGTGTCTATTTTATTACAAACTCTTTTTTACTTGTTGGTATTTACGTTCCGGCCTAATAAATTTGACTTTGGCCTATATACAAAAATCATTATTTTGGCTACCATAAATTAACCGATAATAATGGAATATAATAATAATATAATAATGGAATGTATAACGTGTGTCACGTATTTCCAGTTTCACCCGGGTCTTCCCATAGTGATATTTATAGATAACTGTTGTAACACCTACTGAATATATCAGGATGTCATTCTTAAATTTTTATATATTTTGTAAACATGTTTTCACTTGCAATTGATTAACTCAACCTTACTTTTTGTATATACAAACAACATTGGACCTCACCTTATTTTCACAATATATATAAGAATAATATAAGATTTTCTTTGCCTGTGTATAACTTTTATTTGTTATTGTACATAAAGTACAAGTAGTAAAAGTAGAATTAATCGGAATAATTTTGGGGTATGCACAGCTAATATCACTTTAACAGTATTTGCATTTTCATAAGTACTCTTCAGCGTCAGTAAACACCAGTACCATGGTGATAGTTATATATATTGGATATTGCCTCACTACTCAACGGATTGTTGTGATTCAACATTCAACTTTATTTCTCATTAAGTTGACAGTTCAATATTAAGAACATATGAGTGTACATTGGAATATTACATATAAATAAATAAATAAATATATATATATATATTATATATATATATATATATATATATATATATATATATATATATATATATATATATATATATATATATATATATATATGCCGTTGACAATATTTAATTAGTATGGTCGATCTCCTGGTATATAGCATTAACAAATTATCGTAATTTTTTAAGTTTGCGCTTACTGTTAGTCAATATACTGTATGTGTATTTAAATTAGCGAATTTATATTTTAGCGCTCTGATGGGATTTAGACTTATTAAATGAATCTTGACTTTGCGCTGATAATTTCATTAGTGTTGTCGTGACAGGATGGAGAAATTTTAGCGTTGCACTTGAATTGGCGCAATTACTTGTGCGCTGAAAGGCGCTTATATTAGAATACCGATAAAATAAGTACGCATACAGTAACTCCTGAAACTATATAATATTAGGATCGATATAAACTGTTTTGGAATATATAATTTTCATAATTCACCGAATGATGTCCATTGCCATATAAAATGAAACTCATTTGCTTTCTTCACTTGGTATATTAAACCATCTGCAAAATTCGATAGGTATCTTATAATATAAAAATCTCAGATACCAAAGTATAAATCAATAGGATGTCCAGGACCTAGATACAAATCCGGTAAAAATGGACAAACACGGACCTCTGGAAACCAAGAAGTGGGATCAGGTGCCATGGAGGAGTAAGCATCCCCTGTCGACCGGTCACACCCGCCGTGAGTCCACAGTCAAGTCCAATGAAACACGTGAGGAGTGTATCCTCGTCACAATTGGTACAGACGTCTCAACAACCGTCAACGAAAAGGCAACTCAACATTTCACTTAGTGAAACAGAGTAGTCGCAAACAAGACTATTATACCGGCCATAAAATTTGCGGAACGTTGACATTAAACGCGGTTTTCGATATCCCTGTGTCAATTTGTTGTTCTGAACTGGGCTAATGATTTTATTATTATACTAGATAACAATGGTGAAACACCTTCACTAGAAAAAACTGTACACCGGGAAATTTTCGCCCCTGCTTATTTTCGCTCTTTTACGACAAACAAATATTCATCTTGTCTTAAATTCGCCTTACGTCAACATAGTCTCATGGGTGGCATGAATGCCCGTGAAAATTTTTCTTTCATTTTAAAATTGCCCTCATATATAAGGGTGAAAATTGCGAAAATTAAACGGGAGCGAAAATATCCAGATATACAGTACGTGCTGACTCTCCTCGTTTTGTAATATTTGCTTTATAATATTTAATAACCAAGTCGTATTGTCTACATATTGTATATCCCATGTTTAATTTGTCGTAAATCATTATTATCAAAATAAGAGGGGCATCCGTGGCCGAACGTTTAGAGCATGGCGGTTTGAACCATGAAGTATCTCACTTACGGTTAGCGCAGGTTAGAGCCCCGCTGTACACTAAGCTGATTTTTGTGGGGGGGTTTGCCAGTTTATTTGCAGAAAGCCGGTGGTCTCCTCTCGGGTACATTCTAACGTGGTTCTCCCCCATTATTAAAAAACTGGCCTTAAGGAGACCGTTTTTATAAATACATATCAGTGTATTTGAAATTATTTCAATTTGCAATGTTTGACCATAAAAATGTAAAATTATAACTTTTTGATACTCACCCTTTGGTAAAAAATATATAACTTTCGTTTTAGCTTTATCAACATGCAATTATTATTGATTATAGAGAAACTGCTTTATTATGGACACACACACACACACACACACACACACACACACACACACACACACACACACACACACACACACACACTATGGCTTTAAATACATAGCCATCTCTTTTGTCCTTATAGATCTGAGGTATGGCGTCAGCTTTTGACCGTTATAAGCAGTACGACCTCTCCCTGTTGACGTGTGATGATGATGCATGTTACGAATACTTCACCGAAGAGTTTGGAAGACAAACAAAACAAAGAAATATTGAATTGTTTTGGCGCATAATTCATGGCGAATTCACGGAAAATGTCATTGAAGATATTTCTAGAAATTCTGTCGTAGCTATTGCATTTGCATGTCAACATAACCAAAAACGTTTGGAAAAAGTTTGTCCTGCTCTGTCACGAAGGTGTAAAGTGATGGTATGCAGCAAGACATATATGTCATCTGCTAAACTTAATGACAGAGGTTTAACTGTCATAGGAACAAACGAGGATATGAATATGTTTCTGGACAAAGTACAGACAGCTCTCAGTAGCGACCCTCTGTATGACGATGGTAAATTATCAAACGATTATCAGTCAGACGGCATGTTACTGACTCCGCCTCCTTGTATAGCAGCAGCTGCAGCTCAATTCAAATGCGCTGACTATCATGGAATGAAACAGAATTGTCATATGTGGAAGGGAGCTAACCAAGATAGTTTCCTTGCACCTGGTGCCTGCAATTCTTTAAAAACTAACACAACGAATACATATCTCGAGTTGAAATCAGAAAGCAACGACAACGACTACAGCGATCTTCCAGATCCTTCTAAAAGCTCCCGTGCTTCTTTAGTTGCAGCAAATACAAATGCATACCTAGACATAAATACATTATTGCCTCAACAGGAATCGACAGGAACTTATGCCCATGAACATTTTCTGCTCTCTACAGGTATGGTGACATTCAGTAATTATCATTATTATTATTATTATTAGTATTATTATTATTATTATTATTATTATTATTATTATTATTATCAAGAAACATAATATTGAATAATATTTCAAAATAAAGTCATACCGTCTAATTTGCCGTCAAAAACATTCCTACAGTACTTTATTTAATTGTAGTAAAGAATACAACATCCCCTGAAAGCCTTGTAAATCAATACAGCAGAGGGAATTACAGACAGAGGGAGGACCTTCTACGCCTGATAGTGACAAAGATACTGAAAGAGTGTGTAAAACACAGGAATATAATCGACCTCGTCATCCTTTTAAAATTAGACAACAGACGAATACATTCCAACATTTTTGATTGTTTAGAGAAAGTATTGTACGTTACAGAAGTAAGTCGTTGCAACGTAAATGACATCTCGAATGCGGCTGAAGTGTTATTTTCACTTATGAAGACTACGCACGGAGACCATGAAGAACTTTTAAAGATGACTCATGTTGCATGTGCAATGTTGTGTGTTATTTATCTGTTTTGTATCAGAGGAGATAGCGCCAGTGAGATAAAGACTCGAATAATACGCCTTTGCCAAGAAGTTGACGACTCCGTGACCGAATTAAACAATGTCCTACACAATGATGTGTTAAAACATGCATTGATGAGTTTGAAAAGTCTCTCTGTATCTCTACAGTCAAAAGTAAATTCAAAAAGTGAATTACAGATCGGCAATTGGAAGGATGCATTGAGGATAGAGAAAATCAGAAACAGAATCATTCGTGATTTTTTGTCTTTTTCTGATATAGAAATATACGCATGCGTTTTTGGAGTAATGAACCAGGTAGGTTTGTTTTTATAATTTTATTAGATTGTGGAAGATCCCATATATCCCATGTATAGGTGGTGGTTGCATGGCCAAGCTATACATTGTAACCGGGTTCTCCCCTCCAACAATAAAAACTGGCCACAACCATATAATTAACCCATTTACCCCTAAAGACACATTTGACTGGTCTAAGTCCAATGATTTCTAGAAAATTCTATTGTTTTTCAGGGGATGATGAATTAAAATTGTTGAGTGTGGCATCAAACAAGCATCAAAATCAAAATCAAAATCAAAATCAAACATGTATTAGGTTTGTAATAGTACTTAGAAACTAAGCTCAGCATGTGCGTTTGTTTCTGATATTCTGCA